>OV884009.1:85218204-85943293 GCA_930367205.1 Acanthosoma haemorrhoidale | reverse complement strand
CAACAACTTCCTCCTAAAGACATAATCTTCCTAACCTTATATACGTAGGTTTTATTGCATTATCCGAACGACCTAAGGATACCATTTAAATTGGAAGGATACTACAAAGTACCAATAATATCCAACAGTGTTATCACAATAATTTAATAAGTTTTAAAGAAATTGACGTGGTGATGTTGAAACTCTCGCGTTCTTATTCCTTCACTTTGTACGTCCTTAATTACGTATATATATAAATGAAAAAATGGAGAGATACATGATCCTTGGATTAACATGTTTTTGATTTGCAATAAAAACTATTAATAGCGCCATAAAAAGGTTATTTTTTCCGAATTGTCAAAGTGCTGAGGTAGTAGACAGGCCGAACAGGGGGACACCAGGCTAGCTGCTCGCTGTTATCTCGCCTAGCGCCTTGTCATTAGGGGGCAAGTTGGGCTTTGTTGTGGGAGCCAGGCCATACCACCTCCCCAGTCACACCTAACCCCACGGCTTATTTAAATTTCAGATTCTCCTTAAGCCTTCCGTTTAGACAGTCAGATCAAAGGGAAGATATGTGAGGGCGACGCCCCTTTAGCGCAATCCAGCTTTATTAACTTCCCACTACCAGAAGCTAAACTCACACCTTATTTGCACCCCATGCTGTGCAATATACCAATTTTTACCTCCCAGAAGTCATCTTTATAAATTCACATCACTTTAAACTATTGTGAACTGGATCTTCCTGTGTCAGGTAACATTTAAACGATAACCCCCCCAAAAGTGGTTTTATTTCAAGATTGGAACCTGGTCTACGTCATTTTTAAATTTTCACACGGATTAATTCGATAAATTTATGTCTCTTTTAGATTTAAGTTAACTAGAGTAAAGTGTAAAACTGTCTATATCATCTACAATTAAATGACATATACACAATTTAACAACATTTTCATTGCATATATTGAATATTTTTACCAATACATATCTTATCTGATAAAGTTTTTTTTTAAATATAGAGTTGTGGAAAATATTTCATTAACATATCATAAACATTAACCGCCAGGCACTAAAACCTCTTCATTTGGGCTTACCAAGAAAGCGAAAAATATAGTTGGATGACAATATATATCTAAGTTCAAAAATAATGTATTGTAAAGTCATATTATGTTCTTAGAGAAATAAATTAATAACTGTTTGGGTGTAGGTTATGCTCACTTAATTTTAATTTATCACTACCCCGAAATTGTAACAATGCTACAGATGTCTAATGCAATCCTAGTGCATTGTTTAAAGGATGTTGATAGAAAGATGCCTCAAGAACATCTTCAGAAAGAATAATCCCCTAAATGGCACTCATAGGAAAAATAATGACAAAATATTTTAAATACATCAGATTAGCATGAATACTGTAATAAAATAAAAATAAATACAGCAGTTTCTTGATAGTTCACACTTTCTTGCTTATCTTAGAACTTTTGAGGTATTATTTAGTCGAGGTACAAAAATAGTTCTCTCTCCTAAATTTAGGTAAAAATAACTCTCCGATTAAATAATAACGAAAATAAAATAATTGATGCTGCTCTTACTACTTACAATTTGTCATATATTTCGTTCATTTTATTCGTGTTTATTGAAAAAACAATTCCATTGGTCATTATTTTTTCTAAGCGTCAATTTCTCATTGAAAGTAAACTGATTTTGTATATTTAATGCAATCAAATGACCATATAAGTTATTATAACAGTTTCCTGGTATTAATTTACACAAGTTAATAATTACTCATTAGCTGATTTACGGCAATAGGTAAGTTGCCTAAGCTAACAAGAAAGTTACATGGCATAAATATTGATAGTATATAAATACTGTCAATTTTATTTTTACTAAGTTAATGTTTATATTGGAGAAACAGAAGTCCCATAAGAATGAGGAAACGCGAAACGGGACCGGACCCTTTTAAATCTATGTTTATTGAAAAGGGGGGGGGGTGGTAGGGAGATAAGATGGATCGGAAAACTAGAATAAAGCATTGTCATTCGAGAGTGGTAGCTTTCAATATTCAGGGAGGTAGGGGTGCTTATTAAGAGAGTGCAAGCAATGCATAGCAATAGGAAGTGACAACACACGTTCGATACAACTCGGCTGGGATACTTTCAGCTCATACTGTCTCCTCGACAACCTGAGAAAACCGATTAACAACTTTTATCAGCTTCCCCCGCTATATTCCCCGGATCCCGTTTTTTTTTATATTCGACTCACTGATACTGAACCGTTTTTCCCTTTTGTTTTGTTTTAAGTTTGACTGTTTAAACATCGTTTATACGAATGACTGAAATAATAGTTTGTATGATTAAACAAAATTAATCAAGTGTGATGTAAATTACAATTAACGGTTTCGTTGTGGCTGTGAACAGGTTGCTTATACGATTTTAATGAATTTTTTTGCGTATTTATACTCCTCTAAAGTATCAACACATATTATATATTATTAATAATTTTAGAGATATGCTAATTGTAATATACAATTTTTTAAAATAAGTCAAAAGTTCATGGAAAATATCTGTAAGTGAGAAAGAAGATTTGCAAAAACGTCGCAAACACGATTTACATGACCTTTCGTAAAAGTTCATGTCTCTATGTCAACTAAGTAGACAGTTTCACTAAAGTAGACAGACAGGCAGGCAGATATACAGTCAGTGACAAAAACGTAAGGGTTTCTGGTTTTGAAAATACACAAGAACAAGGTCCTTGTCTTTGGATCTACTAGTATTATTGGCATCATTTGAAATTATTTTATCCTCAGATAGTTTCTCCCAGCAATATTGAATAGGCGAACAGTGTGGGATTAGGGATACAAGGCCTAGCTCGGCTACTCAAAAGATTGGCAGCGTTGGAAGCGAACATACAATGAATGCCAGAGGCAAGAAGTGATAATAACTGCTCGCAAATAATAACCCAAGTAAATTTACGTTTCCGGGTGATTTCATTTGGGAAAAAATAGTTTGTCATTTCAGTTAAGACGGCACAGATGGAAAGTTCATCACGAAGAAAGAAGAGGGTAAGCGTTAGTGATAACTCAAAGAATAAAGGATTAGGGCCAAGAAATTAGTGTCCACTTTAATTCAACAGATGTGGGGCTTTGAGAGGATTAAAATGTTTTCAAATAAATGTTCGAGCGGGAGACAGGGCACACCTGCCTTAGAATAAATTAGAGTTGGGATGGAAGAGCGGGTGTATAAGTAATGGCCAGCATTAGGAACCACTCGGCATAAACAGGGCGCATCCCTCATTTCCCTTGGATTAAAGTTTTCATCCCCGCTAGAAATATTGTTTGATTTCCTTGCAAATGAGGGGACATCCAGGCCCTTGTTAAGCTTTAATCCAACCTCGAGAAGGACCATTATGGATCCTGAATTTTTTTTTTACTGTACCAATCAATTTACAATGGTCCCTCCATTTTTGTTTAAATTGGAATACTTATGCAGTAATGATACAATTCTGACGACGATACTACTCAGCGGGAGGCTGTTGTCCATTGAAAGGTTGTACAAAGAAAAGGAGAACGTAGGCACCAGATCAAATGGATGTTGAATCATGGAAATAAAAGTCCTAAATGTGTAATCTGGACAACATAGATTGGTGCATGACGACTAGTCTTCAATCTATCTACTAGAAGCGTATATCTCCGGATTTACCTTTGACATCACAGTCAACTAATGTGTGAGATTCTTACATGAAATTGAATAGTATTATTCTGTCAATAAAACAATGAAACATCAGGAAATCTCATGCTAACGACAGAATCTCAGTGGTGGTTATTAAAAAAATCAATAATTTTCTTAACGAAAATTTACAGTATCCTTGGACACAACCACTGTCCAAACATGGAATGGTAAATCACACATACACAAATCAGTTAATAATTAGTAAGAAATTCGGTTTCTGACTCAACTATCCTTCTAGACATAGTAAAGATGTTTGGCCCGAAGGCTTGATATACAAACTAATTTTTCAAAATACCTTTCCCCCACCACTTACTAGACAATACCCAGCCATTTATCTCTAAGAGACACTTTTATATTCTGATAAATTCAGTCAAATCCGAAATTCACCCAATTTATGCCGGTTTCCCTCAATGTGCCCTTGCATCTCTTTAATTAATACATGTCCGGACCTTGAAAGTTGATAACTATAAGACTCTTCAATAATGCTAGTATTTCATGGTTCAAATTATTAAGTACCTTGGACTAACACTAACAATAGACGATTTATTAACATTTGCAAAACACTTAAAACTGAAATAAAAGATGTTGGAAGCCACATTAGCAAAATATTTCCTTACTTTAATAACTTTCACCACAAAATAAACCAATTTTACTCAAATCCGTACACAACTCCATTATGATTCGTCTAGAGTGACCCATGTCCTAACGATGCTTTTAGTATTGAATAGGGTATGAACCTAAAAATCTCCAAGTCTTTGTTTAGTTCTTTTGTTGAGATGTGAATGCAGTAATACTTTGTCGGTTTAGACATTTGTTTACGTTATTGATGCTATGGGCTAGCCAGTGCAAAGGATTGTAGATGGTCGCCAAGGTTTCAGCTTAATGTTAAACTGTTTTTGGAGTACTGATCATCACCTGGCTTAGTTTTTGTGCCCGATTTAAAATTTAAAATTGATTGTTTTGGCGCTGCTTGAGTGTTGATTATTCTATTATTTGAACAAGAGCTTACAAGCAGAAAGGTAGGTTTGTAATATAATTATTTGTTGAATTTATTCTGACATTGCCTCCTGGATAAGTCTATTGATGGACAACGAATGGAGAGCTTATTGTTGGGTCGATGTCGATTTGTTGGTCTATTGAAGTCACCAAAACAATTATGCGTTTATTTAGTTTAAATGCACGCGTTAAGTCATGCTCTAACAATTTAATAGGTGGGATATATACAGAAACAATCTCCTTAATTAATTATTTATATTAACGTGACACCACTTCAGTATAAATCAGATCAGATCTAACCAATATCACGACACTTATTTCTATAACTCCTGGAAATTACGTAACCTGGCACAAAAATCTATCTTCAGGGGAAAGACGGGTCTTACGGACGGATATAATTTGTGGTTGATTGAACGGTAAGAATTGTTCAAAACCTTACGTCATTTATCATAATGGTTTGTGCGTTCCATATTATTAATTTCCTCTTCAGATTATTAACAATATATAAATAAATTATTATAAATATAAACTAAATAATTATCTTAATTTTATATAAGTATATTTGTAATTATTATAATATAATCATGTCGGTACGGATGTTGTAGGTTACTAGAGTCTCATGAAACTGGACATTGCTATTTTGTGATGATTTTAACCATCATATTGCATAAAAATAAGGAACAGTAGTTATTGGTTGTGAAAAAGGCCTTAAACCAAATTTTGAAGCAAATAATATATATCAAATAGTAAATATTTTGTACATATAATAGTGTTAATGCTTTAAAAATCATATTTTACTTCATTGAAGTTAAATTTAGTTTGCTGAATTGTATCGATGTCCCAGGTTTCATCATGGAAGAGGGAGAGGAGGGAAATGAGGCGATTAAAACGATAAATAATAAATCTGTATACTCCTTTATTGTGCTATAATTACACTTTTAGAAGGAAATAAGTAATAAGATAAATGCTCTCATTCATACCATATTTACAGTTCATCATTCACTCACTCATTCATACAATATTAACAGACAGCCCAGAGACCTCCCAAATCCACATGCGAAGAAAACGATAAATATTGATAAAACACTTGGTACTTTTTTTTTTATGTAATTTCAGTTGTAGGTCGATTTGAGTTTTTATTTTTATTTTTAGATGTGCAAGGTGAGTGATTTGTTATTTCTGTGATTATTATTTCTCATAATTATATTCCGTGTCAACCCATTTTTCCCTTTTAGGGGCAATATTAAAATTTTATTGAGCGTTGAAAAGATTCAATTGGATATTTTCTAGCTTTTCAACCTAATGGAAGACTATATGTATGAGACAATATTTTTTTTATCAAAGAACAACAAACATTCTTCATAAAATAACTTGTTCTTACAAGTTTTATTAATTAAAAAAAAATTTCTATGTACAAATTTAGTTAGTTACGAGACGTTTATGTGTAGAAATGTGAGTACTATTATAATTTTAAGAATGCATTCAAAAACTTTATTATGATAAAATTACAATCTGCCTTATTAGGCAATAAGTAGTTGTGATAAATGATCTCATTCATACCATATTTACAATTTTCATTCACTCGCTCATTAATACAGTATTTACAAACATCCCAGAGACCTCCCAAATTCACATGGTTGTCACCTCCCTCGCATGCGAAAGAGGAAGCGGAGTCTCAAGCAGTCCCTCACGCTCCTCTGTCAGCCGCGTCACCTGATACGAGCCAGTGGAGGCCGACGAAGAGCGCGAGAGTGTTTAAAAAAAAAAAAGCTCTAATATGGTAAAGTGTTTCAGTGTTCGTTGTTTGAAAGAAATGTTTATGAACAATTTATTTGTTAGTCATTGGATATATGACAATCATCAAATCAATTGGATGGTATGTACACGCCAAAGCACCCAACACTAAGGTATTTAGAATGTACAAATGGACGATATAATATGAATTGCCACACCTCTGCCGACAATGCTCCTCTCACTTCTCCATGTTGCGGCTCAGCACACAACCGACAGGCGCCTGCTTCAAGCTCTGTGATATCAAGGTAATAAAACGGGTAACACAATGCCTATCGAATAAGGCCCCGATATTTATCATCAATGAGAATTTATTACGCAGACAAGATGGTTACAAAATAGGTGACTCAAACCTCGACTAGACTTATTCCTACTCTCTACACCCCATCAATTGGCATGTGATCTTGACAAAATGACTGGCGTGAGCAGTTAGTTTTACAAAAACTTTTATGAAAAAGTTTTAGTTTATAATAAAACTTTTATTCCACCAAAATAGAAATAAAAGTAATATTTAAATTTTTTAAGAATAAAAGTTAACAGTTTGCCAGATTTATTCATTTTAAATCTACCTGTAACATCACAAACAGTTTAGGCACATCAAACCATGACTGACATTTAAACAACATCACCTTTCCTAAAAATATCTTCCCATCTATTTTGCCAAAATGAATTACTAAACAAATAAAAGGTGAAAGTTAGTAAGTAAGTAAATCGCGTGGAGTAGAAACAATCACACCTACAGTCATTAAAAATGTCGGCAAAAAAGCTACAATAGCATTTTTATAACAACCACTTTCGACCATCTAATAACGGTAATACCGAAACCAAATATAGGAAGCTAGGGACTGATCAGTTTTTTTGTCATATTCTCAAAAATATTTTAAAAATGAATACTCAAAATAATCTTACGTCTCATAGACAATAAAAATTTAATAAATAATTAATGAAAATTTTGAGATTTTTGACAATTGTAGAGTTTTAGATCACACCACTCAACAATTTCCAATTGATTTAACCTTAACCCATAATGGATTGCTTTTGGAAGGGCTGCTAAGTACATCGAGCAAAGCGCTCTCCGTGACCATTTGAATGGGGGACCAGCATCTGTCCATCTGTCCCGTCCCCCTTTCTCATTGAAGTGTTCCCAGGAGTTGATACGGAAACGCAGGCTTTCTCATTGTGGCCAGTCGACGACGTTTAGGGCCAGTCTCGAGCCACAGGTACCTTTAACAGCCTATATTATTTTAATAGTGTTATTTTTATTTTATATATTTACGGGTTTGATCAGTATATCAATTTAAAATGAGTAGAAGAGTTTGTTGGGAGATCGGCTTAGGATGCTGAAAGAGAGCTGTTCGGTTTTCGTCAAGTTTATGGATGCAATGGTTAAGTCAATGTCATTTCGATGTTCTGTGTATGTGTGCATAAGATCTGTCTGTGGGTGTGCATCAAAACTCAAAAAGAGAGACTGATTTATAATTACATACCGTAGGAAAATAAATTTCCAATAAGGCTAAATATCACAAAAGTTTATTTATAAAATGTTGACGTTTCGCCTATTCAACTATCTTAAAAATAATAACTTGCAAGAATAAATAACATAGAAATATTTAAAAATAAACGTTGTTACAAGCAACAAACAATCTAACAAACCTGTGAATGAAAACCTTATTACACAGGTGGTCTGAAAAGTTTCCGACCTCAATATGAAGATGATAATAAAATAAATAAAAGCTAAAATAAAAGCTTTGTTAGGTCGAAAACTTTTCAGACCACCATATCTAGTTATTCGCTACATCATCAATTCCTTGGTAAGAACTTTTAGCTTTGTAAGTGAACATATGGAATTAGGAACTGTTGTGACTATTTTTTCGATAAGCGTGATAAGAGAAATATATTGTGAAGACGGGTCTAAATATTTAGGAGATAAAAAATTGATGAAGGAAACTTTAAGTGCAAAAAATATTAAAAAAAAGGGAAGAAAAAAAAAATGAAAAATAAAACAAGAAATAAAAAACACGGAGTACTCCAGAACTATATTGACGTGGATGAAATAAATTCGAGATAGCTGAAGACTTCGGACTCCTCTTTTTTCTAAATGAAGATGGCCGTTTTCACGCCTGCACTTGAGCTTGCCGTTAGACCGGAGAACCCAACGAAACTGATCCTGCCTCGCTAGCGACCACAGTAACCTGTTCTTCAGTCCTTGCCGATGTAGATCCTAAATATTGCTTGAATGTGAGCTGTATATACGAAATATAGTACAATGTCTAACTCCAGCTGAGTGTCAACAAATCAAGAAAAATCGGTTTCATGAAAGAAATTTAAGAAAGAGGTAGTACATTTTTTTAATTTCTCTATGAACTTTCTTCCCTGCATTCAAATTTTGTTTTAAAAGCTGTTTGTAACTGATTGAAACTACTTCTAATAACACCATGTACAATTATTTATACTTGTACGACCACTATCGCATGGCTTATATACAGACAGATAAACTAAAATCGATCGCCCTATATCAGATTGAAAGTAGAACCTCTCCCTTTGCGCTTGACTAATGGTCCTTGGATTATCTAATGTTTTCGAATGGAAAGTGTACAATACAGTAGGATGTGTTACATGCACCAATGGCATTAAGGAAACTACTCCTTAAGCGGAGATAATAGAACATTTGTGAAAATGGTGTGTGGCTTTGCAACCTCCCCCCCCCTCAGAGAAGATATGCTGGGACAGACAAGAAGGCAAGATGTATGTGAGGAACTGGCAAAAACGATAAAGACCTCGCTGGACAAGAGGCTAAGAGAAGGTGATGTATACCCAGGAGGAGGGTCAGGCCGCACTACGTGCTCCGGTCACTGCCACTCCTCCCTCTCCGCTTTATCCATATCTTTCTCTTCCTCTCTTCCGTTCTGTCCACAACCTCTCTATATTAATTTTTAGCCCCTACCGTTACCATATTTACTTTTTGTCAAGTTCAAAAGGAGATGCTCTATTTTCATTATAGCACGGGATGGCCGACCTTTGTCTGCTAACAGTCGTGGAAATAATTAAAAGGATCTGAATCTGTACATTCCGGAATTACTGTAAAATGAAATTACAGGAAGTTTCACTAAGTTTTAAGATTAGGGAAATTTTGAGAGTTCTTTTATATCCGATAGGTTTCAAAACGGTTTTTATGTCAATATTTTATCTGCCTACAATTTTTCGTTATTTATCGAAAAGTCAATTTTAGATGGCAATGGTTTCACAAACAAAATAAAGTGTTCAAAATAAAGTGTCCATCACCAATACCTTCTTGGCAACATTAGTAGATGACACTGTAGTCTTGTCATCCCACTGAGATCCCGATATAGCATTCCAAAACCTTCAAAAACATCTTGATGAGATCGAGTATTGGTGCAACCAATGGCGAATCAAAGTTAATGAAGCAAAATGTTCCCAAATTACCTTTACCCTCTACTGCAAGTCCTGTCCACTAGTTTTTTGAAATTCCATTCCTCTCCCTGTATCCAAGACAGTACGGTATGAGGCTTCCATCTCGACAAAAGACGGACATGGAACCCACACACGAGGCTAAAAAGACAAGAAATAAACAGACGCTTTGGACAACTATACAGACTACTTCGAAGGACATCCTATCTCTCAATAGAAAATAAATTACTAATCTACAAAGTTATACTGAAGCCAATCTGGACATACGGAATAAAGCTAAGGGGGCAAAGCAAAAAAGTCGAACATCAAGCGCATCCAATCCTTTCAATCACAAGTCCTGAGAACAATAGTAAATGCCTCTTATTACGTCAGCAACAAAATCCTTCATAGCGATCTTAATATACCTTACATTCTTGAACACATCCCTTCCAAGTTCATGAAATTCCATAGTAACCTATCCAACCACCCTAATCCCCTAGCACAGTTATTGCACTGCACCACTAATCCCTATAATCCTCCTCGGAGACTAAAACGGCAGTGGCCTCGTGACCTGCTATAGAATACGGTCGTGACGGTGGGAATCCTGTCAACGGTTAGTTTCTCCAATCATGTCCTAAGCCTATGCGGCTCTCGCGCTCTTGGTCAGCCTCTGCTGGGTCTTATCCAGTGACGCGGCTGACGGCGGAGCGTGGGGGACTTTTCAGGACTCCGCTTTCTCCTTCGCACGCGAAGGAGGTGTCAACCATGAGGAGTTTGGAGGTCTCTGGGGGGGGGGGGGGTTGTAAATACTGCATGAATGAGCGAGTAAATGAAAATTGTAAATATGGTATGAATGAGGTCATTAATCACAATTATTTATTGCTTCATGAGGCAAATTATAATTTTATTATAATATAGTTGTTGTCATTAAAAAATATATTCAACCAGAATATATCTCGGCAATGTTTCTTCTCTTTGAACATCCTTATTTTGCTTATCTATATATATTTAAAAAAAATACAATTATATCAAAATTTATGTTCACAAATGTCAGTCTGTGAATGAATTCTCAATACATAGCTGGACTATTAAAAAAGCAAAAGTAAATTGAAATTAGCTGATAAGGAATTGTGTTGTTTTCTCTCAAAACTTTATTTTGAGGAATGCGGTCGAAATTTTTCTTGTATTTAAGAGGTTCCATTTCCTCACTCTGATTCTGGCGAGGCATATCACGCAGTGAAACCATCACAGTCTTGGTATCCCTTACATACCCATTCTACACAAAGTTTCCATCAGCAGCAGTTGGAGCTTAGTTAGTCTAACAAGTGACACATAACATATATATGTTATATATTAATTAAATAATCCAAAATAATTTTCTAAGCATAATATTTGACAACCAAGGCAAACTACAACAGTTTAATTGCTATTCTAGGGATATCTATGGGGAACGTAGAGATTCGACACCATTTGAGGCCATCTTCTGGGCTTGACGAAAATCTTCAGTCAAGTATGACTAACGCCCCACTACACGCTCAAATGTTAAGGTCCGAAATAGAGACTTGGGTCATATTCTTACCCAATGTTCGTGATTTTTGGGTTATTAAGATTATTATAACCGTAAGACCCATATGTTTGCCACATTATCAAGTGAAATAAAAGCTGGCTCAATGCTTGAAATAACCTCCCTGCAATGTAGATGTGGTTGGTGGCGTATGCAACCATGTTGTATAATTCTGTTGAATAAAATGCCTGTAGTGAATTCTCTAATAATTATTTAGTTTATGCTTTAATGGGGTTTAAATTAATTTATTTGTATATTTTATTTATTATCTTTTGATTTTATTTGTCTTAAATTATTTTCTACTTCATTGATTTTTTGAACTTTTGATTTTTTTCTTACACTCAACATATTTTAACTTAATTATTGCTGTTTAAAATGGTAAAATCAATGTAAACATGTCTTAAAATATTTGTAGTATTCGTTAGTGGAGGTAACACGCAGAAGAAATGAAATGCCAACAAACAAAACCATAGTTTCTTTTAATTTCTTATTATTCCTTACAAGGAATATATTAATATTTAAAGATTAGTGATTGTGGTATTATATTCTCTACGATGATATTAACGGTTAATCAATATTTGACACTGAAGTAATAATGCTTTCGAACATCCTCACACCAATTACTAACGACCATACATATATCTCAAGGGTTATACTATAATTTATAAACTTTGATTAATAATTGTTGACGCTAATGATGGTGTCGGTGTTAGGGGTATAATTGCTCTTGGAATCACATTCAGTGGGACAAGCAAGGTAAGTAAGTTAGTAACGAGTTGCTCGGAGGAGTTGAAGCACAAATGCACTATCCAATCAGTCCCGTAAAAAAAAGCTGAGTGAAGTACGATAGGGATTATTAACTATGTAATTTAAGGAAAATATTCAAATAAAAAAAATAATGGGCTACACAGAAATTTCGTAAGTGAAATATGTATCATTTTTTGAACAGAATAGATCAAAACTTGTTGAATAAATTGCTTAAAAATTAATTGTGATTCAGTCTCTAGTTCTGTCAAGTCAAACTTCATGAAACAATGCAACAACTTTGAATATTCACGGGAAGTGCTCCAAATCGCAGGTTTAGTTTAGTTTTCACACAGTCTCAAAACTTTAGTTTTATAATAGACAAGGCTTACTACGATATTACTGACACAACCGCCGGCCTGATTTTTATATACTAATGTCCTTTTTGTTCATTCTCGAAGTCTGGTTGAGGTGAATTGGTTTGACTGAATTGTATACTTGTACATTTTTTTATTTTATAAATATTTCTACCCTATGTTTCTGTGAGGATTTTTTCTTGCTATCATATAATATATATTGGCATATATATTTGCAAAGGTGTTGAAGTGTTTTTTTTATTAACAAAACTTTGTCTAACTAAATTACGAAAAATAGTTTAATCGTTCGTAAAATATTTCAATTAATGAGCTTAAAAAATATCAGTTAATAAAAAGGATTTGATTTTTTATGAAAACGAAAACTTTTTTTCCTTAAAGTAAAAGCTTTTAAGCCCAAATAAATGATGGTGAGTTCCTTACAAAATATATGATAAATCATGATTCATAAACTATCGTAGGTTTAATATTACTTAAATAAGTGATGTTATAGGCATATGTATAATATGCAGGTTAAAATCTTTGTCGCATACTATTTTAAATTTAAATTTAGGCGTGCGTTATAAAATATTTCTTTGATTGTTAGCTAGACTAAAGAAAACAGCAGCTTCTCCTTAAGCAGTCTGTTTTCAGACAAAATCTTGTTCATGAAAGACTCAAAAGATCTTAGGCTGCTTAATTATACCATAAACAGGCACAGAAGTACTCCTGATACAAGATAATATTTTGTTTTTTATTGTTTTCTCTTTTAATTATAATTCAATAAAGTAAAATATAATTAAAAAGTAAACTATTTAATTATTCATTCGAAAGAATTTCGCAAAGAGCATTCAACATATTTGGTTTGTTCTGGAGCAAGTGGGTTATGTTTTTACACATAATAAATTGGAGGGTGTAATGCACATCTCTCTGTTATATAAAATAGTTTTTTCCGTCTTACGTTTTATTATACCTCTTATCTCGTGATATTAGATTAACTAAAAATATTAATAACTAGAAATAAGTAATATGCAACAGGAAATACAGAAATTCTTCAGCCTCGGACACCTACTTCATAGCCCGGCTTTATCGGTACGCCTCAAGCTGCTGATATACCACAGCGTCCTAAGACCTGCTTTGATGTATGGGACCCCACTCTTCAAGTATCTGACTCCTAACACTCTAAAAACGCTTCAGCAATTTCAGAACAGAGTTCTCCGCACCTCCCTCAAACATACCCCGTTCGACCGAATGAAGGCAGACGAGATGCATAGTGTGCGAAGTGCTCATCATTCAAGATTTCATCAAGAGAAGGCACATCAAATTTTTCGACTCACTCCGACACAGCCACAACCCACTATTCTCCGACCTTCAACCACCACCAATGCCCGTCAGATGTAAGCACTGCTGGACCGCCGAAGCCTGGAGACAGATGGAAGTGATCTAACCCTAGCCCCCTGACGGAGACTGAAGATCTACACCCAGCCAAGAGATCGAGGCCGATCTCCCGGCCGACTCAACCGAAGCTACAAGACCCCATCTACCTGTTTAAGCAGGGTCGACCTTCCGGCCGAGAGGCCGACTTATTTCAGGCCCCAGGGGGGCGGGCCAGGCTTGATCTGGCCGACTACAAACAATGGTACCCCTAGGCTCCACCCTCGGTAGACTCTCACTACCTTCCTGATTCCACCCGCCTCCTTTAGGCATTCTACACCCTATATCCTTCTCATACATCCTTCAAATGGGGGACTCCCCTTATTGAAAGGCACTCATTAGCCCATAATTTCCCTTTATTTTTCCCACATCCTTTTTTTATAAGTTTGAGAGCTAAGAAAAAAAAAAAAAAAGGAAATACAAAAATAATTTGTAAATATGTTCGCCTGAGGATCTATAATCATATATAATTATCTGTGAATTTAAAGGGGCTATGAAAGAGAAAAAAAATATGTACCTGAAGGAATGTGGACCTTTCGGGCATACAAAAGACACCATTCACACATTGTTTTGAAATTTTGAAGTTGAAAGTTATTTTTGTATTTCTATTACCGATAAGGTTTTTTTGAACTTTTGAGTGCCGAGGTATTGTATAGGTATTTATTATTTTTTATACATAAGTAAGATAAATCTTTCCACTACCAACAGATGAAAATCTAACATCTTTCTTTTGACAACTAAAGCCGATATTCCAACATATTATTCACTTATATGTATCTAAATTTACGGTTAACTATCAACTCCCAGCTTAAGAGATAGAAATATTTTTATTCCTTCATACTTCCATACACACATAAAGACAAACGGAAGATTGGTCCTATCGCTATATGAATGCAAATGTTCATAATATGAGAAATAGCTAAGTGATAATAATAATAAGATAATTGGAGGTGGTTTTAGAAGCGCGAGGGTGAGGTTGGTATCGGTGAATATTATAACAGGGAATTGGTCTTGGTATTTATGATATTCCACTGAAAAATACAGGTTGGTTGTGAACGTGACCTTACAGCGGTGCACGTCTGCTCAAGGGTTGGAATAGTTTACAGCAACCCCGCAACCCCTAGCTAGTCCGTGGTAGCTCCTTGTCAACTTTCGAGTTCAAGGTATTTCCATTCAGTACGGAAATATCTGCCTGCCTCTCTTTCTCTATGTTCTACGATAGTGATCGCACAAATTAGTAATACAGATCTTTTAGTATGATTCCTAAAGACTCGCCGGCTTAATGATGTACTCTTCGGTAGGTCTCGTAAGCCTGATGGATGCAAAACCGCGTGAAATACTTTTTATATTTCATTATCATCGATACTCATTGAAGTGGCACTAAAATCCGATGGTCGATGTCCATAGCCGAATTCCTAACATAATAATGTTAATTGCATTATTTTGGACTTCAGAAAGAATGTTTTAAATATATCGAAGATTTTTGGAGTTGCAGATGATTTTAAGATAAAAGTGTCGTCGTTTTCTGTTGACAGTTGGGTTTGGCTACCCCTTAAAAAATAGTCATAGTGATTAGCTCTTTGGATTTACTTTTAATAAAATCATTAAATTCAACATAATTAATAATCACTTTTTTATCCAAAAACCTTAAATTCATCTGCAAACGGTTTATTTATTTAATTAAATTTGTCTTAATTTTGAACAGTTTTCCTTTAAATCCATTTTTATTTATTTTGAGTCTAGGATCTCAATTATTTTATCTTCTACCAAGCCAATTTTTTCTTTGAGATTATCAAAACTATTATTTTGTTCTCTCAACTTGTTCATTGAACTATTCATATCTAACATCGCTTTCAATAACCTATTAAATGGATCGTTATTTTCGCTTTTTATTTTTTAAATTCATTTGTGATTGTGAATCTTGTATCGTGCTGTCAAAAACCATACCAACAGAGGACCAGGGAGGAGCTGGAGCTAACCAGAGAAGCTAGTGAAGAAGACTTAATACCCCCACCACTCAACTTCTCCAGGAAGCGATGAGTCAGGAATCGATAGAGGATAATAAAGCTACTCAACGCTTGATGGATCCTATGGAAGATTGGTATCCGGTAACGATCATTAATGGAGTAATATTCATTGTATTCATCCCTTAACACAAACAGTAAGTAACTTTGATTAAGTAATCGGCCAAGGAAAAACTTCAGAATCTTCATCAAAAGTCAGGCACTTAATTAATTAAGCCTTTGAATTAAGAACATTATTAATTTAGGTAGCTATTGGGATTTATCTTTATATTTTTAGTGAAACATTTGGTACGTTAGTTTTCATTAAGTGTCTTTATGGCGACGTGGCCGATTTCTTGTTAATTTATTAAGTGTGATAATTTTTAGTTTTAGTTTTTCTATCAAAAGTCCTGCCATACGGAGATAGCCATTTCGTCCATTCACATGCATCTGACTAACAGCACTAACCCTTTGAACTCCATTGTAAATATATTTGCCAATATAACCTTTATTTTGTGTGGAATATTTTTGACTCTTCCAAAATGAAACATGTACACAAGTTACAACTTAATTTTTTTAATTAAATTAGAGATGCTATTTATTTCTCAATTTTTCTAAAGATTCCCACTGCGTCCATATACTGCGACACCATTGTAAATTCTTTCATTTGGCCTTCTTGAATGTTTTAATATTAAACATCATACGGGCCTAAACATTTGGTCATTCCGAGCCGGATTTGAACTAGCGACCTATTGATGTATATATAACATTTTCCAAAAAAAATTTTGGATTTTTCAGAAGAATTTTTTTTTAAATTAAACAATTGAATTTTTTTAACCACTGCTTGCCGCTTACGTGAAGACAATTCTTATTTTTTCGCCGATGCAGTCTAGACCTAGCGTGTTTCAGTTTAAGGTTTACTTACAGGTGATGTGTGAAAAGATTACCTCTCTCAACAATCTGCAGATACCAAAACCGGCAGAATTTTTGTTGTTTTAGCTTACGATCATGGAGAGGTTTGGATGCTGGCACTCGAAAGTCCTTCGGAATTGAAATCCCAAAATAGCGAATTTCAAAATTCCTCACTTACTGGGAACTTATTGAGTTCGTTAAGCCTTACTGTCAAGCGTTTTGAACTACACACAGCCGAGTGGTCGGGATAAACTCTGATTGAATGCTACAAGAACCTGTCATGTTGCCATATTTGGGGATCAGCGTGAGGCAGACAGCGTTAGATGAGCTTCTGGTAAGGGATCCTCGGCAGAGGAATGCCAGTGTTGCCATCAGAAACATAAGCTGTTTTCGTGTCCAGACTTTAGGAATAAATCTCTGGAGAAGCGTGAGTCGGCCAAACGGAAGGGAGGCCATTGTCTTAATTGTTTTATTAAGGGACATAACACTAGAAACTATTACTCTAATTATGTCTGGTATGCAAGTGACCTCACAATAAGCTCCTTCACAAAGATACCTCATCCGATTCCGCCGCACTGGTGACAATGATGAAGAAGCATGAACTGAAAGGTTCTTCATTGACGAGTTTGCCGTCGATTACCTCTAGAGTAATGCTGGGCATGAAATCCTGGGTTGAAATCCAACTCCGGTCAAACTTTCTATTCAAGACAATCAGCAACAATTAAACAGTTAATTAACAACAATTATAGCTAGTCAGTAGTTCAAGATACCCGATTGAAACTTTTACTATCATACTAGCAACTTCATTACTTAAGAAAATCAAGAAAACGATAATCCTTAATTTAAGTCAGTTCAAACACTAATGCAGAAATTTAATAGTCAAGAAATTAATATTCCCTACAAAGTGATGTGCCCTCATTGAGTTAAAACTCAAACAAACGCTTGCAAATGCTGTTATTGATATTGTCAACCGGTTGACATCCATTTAAGAATCCTACATCAATATCAATATATATCAAACAATATCAATTTACGTCAGCAGCCTGAGAAAATAACCACTAGTGGTACAAGTACTGAAAACATTGAGTCCCAGATTTTTATAAATTATGTCGCTGTGGTATTGTTTATTAACTTCTGAAAATGTCACTCACTACACACCAAACCGTATCATTGGGATTAAGGAACAACAGGCAATTAAATACAAACTGCACTGGGTTTTACTCATCACTTTTAATCAACTCCTAAATCTAATAAATAATTTGATAGGTCTAGTACAACAGGAAATGGGTGAGCGAGATGTTATATAGTTATGTTATCTACTATACAGTAATGTATAGTAAGTACTATATATCGATAAACATATCATAATACTATTTAATACAAATTGATGAAATAATTTATCTGTTTTTTTATTTGCAACAAATTATAATTATATTTTAATATCATTGAAAAACCTGTCACATCAGAAGAATCCCTCCTCAATAATGAAAGATGTTGAACGATTATGAAGGACATACAAACAGACAGATAGAAACAGGGGGCGCCTCTTAACTTCGGGTATCGCAATGTGGGGGCGGGGGGGTCACCAAGGGACTGAGTTTAGGTCTACTAATGTACTTAAAAGATGTGTGTGCTAACCTGAAATCTTAAGTGCTGGAGTTGATTGCTTGTTATACATATGTATGCACACGAATATGTATAAATAAATATACACAGCCGTACGGTGTCCACGTAAGCTGGTTTTCATTCGATTGGGACCAGTTGAAGGAACAAGAAGTTGCCATGGAGTTGCCTTTGTCCACTGACCCGCTAGATAATTTGATAAGAGACAAGAATCGCAAAGGGAGCACGTTACCTTCCACTGCTACAACAAAGGACACCAATTAACATTAACGAACCTAAACTTCCTAGCTCCTTTTTCTTCTTACAACTTGTTTTCCCACTACGGAAACAAAACAAAACCCACTTTTTCAAAAACTGTAATGATGCTGACATGTTCTAATAGACCACGGTCATCGATTTAGCCGCCAATCACGGAATGTGACGTAGCATCCCATTGATTTCTTCAGAAGAATTTTTATTTTATTAATACACAGCACTCATGTAGGAATAGTTGGTCCACCGTGACTAGATAACGGCACGTAAGCGTTGTAGTTCATAGCCCAGGGAACGAAGGCCAAAAATCGCTGGCTAGAAAAAAAAAATCATATAGTCCTGCATTTTGGTACAGTTCATTCATTGGAGTGTTTGTACAACTTACTAAAAGCCCACGGCGGTTAGTGGTGAGTGGTGGGGGGGGGTTCTAGTTTGAAGGAGAAGGTTTATATTTGGATGAACATAGTGACTAGCTTTCAATTGATGAACTGATCGAGCGAATTTCATCAGACGAAAAGCCAACGGTGACTACTATTAGAGCGAGGTTGACCCAGAGATATGGTGAGCGTGTAATATTCAGCGATACGAAAACGAGCAGTACCGGTGCCTTTAGTGATGTTGGCCACAAAATCTTGAACGAAGCGTGGTACTCATGAAGATGCCTGAGTGAAAGACAAGAGCACCTGAGAATTGTACAAATTTCTGCTGTCATTATAAAAGACAATGCTCGTTGCCAAGGATATGCAACAATCATGAACCCAACTGACCATTTTTGAGACCAAGTTGAGGACATGGGTTCAGAAACCCTCACGGTGCTCTTGGATTCGTTGGGTTCTGGAGAAAGAAGGGAAGAGAATAAAGGGAAAATAAAACTAGTGTCTATTTCCCATGTTATAATTGTAGTAATTAGAGTTATTATTATGTCGTGTTGTAGAATACGACGATGTGGGTGTCGGAAAACTGGGAACCATGCTCAGCAGCCAGGGGCCTACCGATTCAAAAAGACTTCGAAGAAGAAGAGAAGGTGAAGGCTGACGAATTCGATTTCTAACAACCACATCTCTCCATCCACACATTCGCATATCTGGTCTTGGTTTTACTCAAATATCTCGGGAAATATCAAGTTTAGCAAAAGGCACTTCGTATACAAAATTAAAGTGTCACTCATATGCCTAGTGGATATAACAATTGGATGAAGTATAGTACAAAATTCGAAATATCTTAATAAATCTAAAGTTTTACAGGTGAAACACGCTCACCTTGGAAAATTCAACTTGCAGCCCCATCCTATCTCCCAAACTACTGAATCTATGAAAAAAATGAATAGAACCTTTCTTACAGGAAATTTTCAATGGAATCAACAATGGGCAGATGCTCAGAGATGCTCAGCAACAATACGGTCGTACCTGACCTTCACAAAAAACCTTCGTGGGACTTTCCAGCTTTTGAAATCATTCACTATTTAGGCTCCTCGAAATATTATTTATTACATATACATAATTCATGAAATTTAATTATTATCCATTAATCTCAGTTTTAGAGGTAAAAATGATGTGTTCAACAATTTTGAGCAAAAACGAACATTTCTTCCCCCTCCCTAAATACTGACTATGAAAAAAAATGAATACAACCTTTCTCATAGGAAATGTTATGTACTTTATATCTTTTGCTGAAGTTAATATTCCCGAGATATTTGAGAAAAAACAAAAAAAGTGACCTTCAATCTGTCCCGCACCCCGCTTACCCTCCACGTTTTTCCACGCTGATGAACAACTGTACCAAAATTCAGAACTAATTTATTTTTTCTATTATCCTTTTGTTTCCTGGACTATCAGCTCATGTAGCATGGCAGTACATGGTTTGCCTCACTACAATCCTTTTAACTAACATCTAACTCATTACAGAGTGTATTGAGCATGTATGTTTTCAGAACGGCCGGCAACTACGGTGTACCTGCTTACTCAATATGTGCACCTTGAGGTATTGCCCCGGTCTTAGGAGTCATGGTTGGACAGTTGTGAGTACTCCAGTACCCATTGTGTACTCTAATTAAGGAAAGGTTGAGCTGCCATTAATTCATAATTTCATAGATTGATTATGATAATTTTCTTAAGAAACGTATATCTGTGATGCCAGTGATTAAGCTAAATTGAGTTAAAGTCAAAACAGTATAATAGTACATACATGGTTTGGTAAACTTACCCACTCGTACACCAACAATATAATATTATTATTTATAAGATTTGTTGAATCGACATTAACTCTCGGGGACCCATGGGTTTATTAACAACTTCTATCACTAAAAAACCTTTTCAACAAATAAAATGAAATTAAATAACTAAAACAATTATTCGAAAAAAACCTATTGAGCGTGGGGTGAAAACATTTGCCAGGAGGCTGTAAAAACTATAGTTGTCTTATACAGTTGAATACTGTTTAAAATGTGTAAAATATGAATTATGTGATGGGTGTGTTTATGTTTACTTATGATTGGGTCTTGCATAATCACTTATTATCCCCCCTTACAGATTTCTATCCAGCTAAGGTTGGGTAAATAAAGGTGTTAAGCCCCAATAAAAAACAAACAAAAAGGACACATCTATCTAGCATAAAATATATTTAATTTCTACGTTTCTACCAGGATACGATTATTATATACCAGTTTATAATATACTGAATATTTAGAGGGTTAAACATCACTTGCAATAGCAATTATAATATAGGGTGTGAAATTTACGTAAAAAAAAATGAGAAAAAATAGTCGTTGGGCTGTATCCCTGTCAGCGATAAGCAAATCCACATTGAGCTTCTATTGGGCTATTTAAAATCGCTGTTTGGGCCAAAAAGGTTTGGTGGTTTTTAGGGTAACTATTCAAATAAAAAATAATGGAAAATGGAGATGATGAGAAGGGAATGGAAGAGGGTAGGAGGTAAGGAGGCGGGATTTGGTAAAGCATTCTACCCCGAGGGGATTGAAATGGGATGTTTCCGCACGTAAGGGTTAGTATAGGACGCGATAAGGTGGCTTATAGCTGGTCTATCAGCTACCTCCTTCCTAGCCGCACCCACTCAAAAATTGTCTACTATCAACCAGGCTAGACCAATTATTGTTTATTTATGTGCTACATAGACCAGTAAATAATCTGTTTTGTTAGAAAGTTACCGGAGTAATGTTAAAGTTTATTTGTTGGAATTGTGGTAGTCAACAAAATGAATAATAATTACGATTCTTGGATATGTCATTACCATCAAGTCAAAAGGTCTCATGTAAGATTTCAAGTTTCTAGGTCGAACAGAGGACATCAAAGAAGACAAAAGTCGTAGCCTCACTATTTTGATATTATACCAAACAGGAATTTTATTTATTTATTATATTTTTTACTAGCTGAAACAGTAGAGTGTGTGCCGTAGTACCGGAGTACCAATGTTCAGACTATGTGGTTTGGAATATATAGTCTGCCGCACCGAGATTCACTATTTATAACTACAAAACACTTCTAAATTTAAATTCGTTTGCAACCGATTCTCCTAGTTATCATAGTCGCAATGACTAAAAAACATACAGAAACTAATTTAATCAATTAGATGTATCCTTATATAACCGGTATTGTTCTATTCAGCGAATAATGAGATCAACAATTAAATATCACAACTGTACAATTTAAATTACTATTCATGACTGAATTCGCTCCACCAAGATAGATTTACTAAATGAAATTGGATTACTAATATGCTTTCATTGAAAAATATGTTCCGATATAGATTTGAGTATTTAATGTCTACTAATAATTTGTTCTTTAGTCACAGGTGATGTGTTATGTCATCATCGGATACAACACCTTTCGTGAACGCTTCTTATGTAATGTGGAAATCGCATAATTATTTTGGACCCGGGAAAAGCTAATGCTGAGCCAGTTGACGCCCTTTGATGGTATTTCATTTCTATAAAGTGGATTGTATTGGCATAACGGAGTTTGTAAATGACGCTAAAAGTACCGGTGGTTGGCATCCCCACTGCTGGTCTCGGTTTACAATATATCGTTGAATCGGATCTGTGAAGAGAAATATATCCGTTCCATTTGCAGGAAAGAGGAAAAAAGCCTTTAACGAATGAAATATCAAATGCGCATATCGATTTCATCACCAAGACACAGAATTAATGGATTACTGAATTTTTTTTGTTAGTTGAAAAGACGATGAGGACTGAGACGGTTTAAGAAATACAATTTTTAATAAATAAATATTTTTTTTTTTTTTAGTTAAATTCCTTTATTGTGCAATAATTACAATCTGCCTTTTATAAGGCAATAAGTAATTAAGATATATGCTCTCATTCATACAATATTTACAGACAGCCCAGAGACCCCCCCAAATCCACCGCGAAGAGAAAGCGGAGTCTTGGGAAGTCCCCCACGCTCCTCCGTCAGCCGCGTCACCGGATACTAGCCAGTGGAGGCTGACCAAGAGCGCGAGAGCCACAGACGCTCAGGACATGATTGGAGAGACTGGCCATTGCCAGGACTCCCACTGTCACGCGTTTATAGCAGGTCACGAGGCCACTGCCGTTTCAGTCTCCGAGGAGGATTATAGGGATGAGTGGCGCAGTGCAATGACTGTGCTACAGGATTAGGGTGGTTGGAAAGGCTACTGCGGAATTTCGTAAACTTGGAAGGGATGAGTTCTAGAATGTAGGGTATATTAAGGTCGTTATGAAGGGTTTTGTTGCTGACATAATAAGGGGCATTTACTATTGTTCTCAAATAAATAAATCAAAAAAAATTTTCCCAATTACATTATCTCATTTTTTACGAGATTCTCGCCGATTCTCGCAAGCAAATAATAATAAAAAACGAGACCTGATCCATAGATGAATTAGTTTTGTCACTTTTGATGACTAATGAATTGAATCGGAACTTGATTTTATTTTGAGATTTTATAAGATGAACTACAGCTGGTCGGGAAAACCTATAAAATATTATTTAAATTATTTGCAAAGTTAGATTTACTAACACATTTGAAAGACCTTCACTGTGAAAATGCTCTGCGATGAATAAATTATATAAACAATCTCATATGAATCATGTCGAGAAATACTGACAATCTTTCTATCAATCATCGAAAGCAAAATAATACAAACGAATGTCGTAAAAATAGCAGATCTGCTGCAGAAGTGATGAAGAATTAATTGTGATTAAAGAAGGGTAGTGGCCTATGGCTGGATAATATAAAGACGGCGCCTCGTTATCTGCCTAGGTTTTATTGCATCAGGACATGCCTTTATTGAGGTAACAAATTTTATTACTATCACAATACATACCTGTGAGCATTTCCCATCATCTGTTCCCTTGCCTTGTCCTTATTTCTAATTTACGATGTTTCATCTCAAATTGGCTAATAGTATTTTAACGGATTTTTTTTAATGTATTTTATAAAAAAAAAATGGACTAATACACCATATGAATAGAAAGGTTTGATTTACTTTGAGTCCTGAAACACGTTTAACTTAAGGCAGTGTTTTATAAATAGTGATATTGCAGAACAGGTTCCGGCAACTGCGGAACGAACCGTCATTCTTATGGATCTATAAAAATTTTAAGTTCAGTGAGTTATTAATCTTTTTTCAGTAATAGTTTTAAAAGCAGAAAAAAAAGAAGACCTATATTAACCTAACAGAACTCGCGCATGATTCTTTACTTCACATCTCAAATTTCTTGTAATAAACCCTTAAATGCAAACAAAATTATTTTATTACTTTTAAAAGATAAAGGAATGCGTAAAAAGATTTTATGAACTAATAAAAATTACATTAATCAATAAAACACAAAGTGAGTTTAACAAAAATATAGTTTAGATTAATTTTAGTAAGGTATCATATAATTAAATAAACATTGCATACGAAAATTGAGATAATATAAAAGTGAAAATATAAAAATGACAATATAAAAGTGAAGAAAAATAAAAGTTGTACGTTGGCTGCAGTTCTGAGAACTTTGGATTGGAATGTTTTCATTCGTTGATGTTCGACGGTTTGGCTGTCCCAGCTGGGGAAAAGTGCAGATAACAACGCACGACCTTGGGAGTGGCTCTTGAGCGAGCCCAACTGTTGGTGTTGTGCATTGAAATCTCCAGCCATAGGGTAATGATGTCCAATTGAGCTAACAAAGGAAGTAAATAATGAGTTGGGAATGGGCTTATTAGGTGGACCTGCTATGGTGAGGGTGAAGGGAAGTGTGCGGATTGACACAGATCTGTCTTATAGGAATCAAAGGGGCGATGTGATGGGAAAAGAATAAGGATATCAGTTCCAGCATCTTATAAACAAGAATACTATGAGCTTGGATCCCCTCTGGATGTTCCATCTGGGTGGTCTGTTCGGTAAAACTGGTGCTGTGGGATTTTGATGGATCTCTTAGCAAATTAGTCGCGTTTCAGTAACAAGTGCATCATTTAATGATTTTTTCATGTAGTAATGTTGTCACTTCGTTTGTGTTTAACACCATTGGCATTCAAAAAAAGGATAGTTGGGATCTGTAGGATGTCAAAATAAATTAAGTAAGCTTGGATGAGATGAGAGGAATGATGAAAATACTGAAATAAGTGAGAAAGGAGGTAGGAAGGTGAGATTTGAGTAGTCTGGAGTGGGAGGACTTAGAAGTATATGAGGCTGAGGTACATGTTGTAGTTGCGATGTCTTGCGATGTTGGCGTATGAAACTGAGCTCTGCCCTTCCCTGTCATGAACGCTTCTAGGTTTTGCTGTTTACTTGGCCTGTGGACGGAGTGGATGCTTGAGGTGGCTTTGCAGAACTTAATAAGTTCCACATTCCTCGTAATTTGCCGGGTAGTCTTGCTGACACCAGGGATTTACAGGGGGGGGGGTTATTTTATAAGAAATATTTTATTTTTACATTACAAATTTTAGCGGAGACTGATAATGTCATAGAACCCGCTTTGTGTTAAATGAATGCTTTTTCTTCATGAACATAGCCCCAAAATAGTGAATATATTATTATTAATATTATATTTAAGATTAAGGTATTTTTTTATTAAAAAAAGTTTCTTCACAGGAGAAATATTGTGCTGTCCATGAAAGTCAATGCAATTGTTCGGTATTTTTAAGAGTCGTTTGAGTAGATTTTATTTGATTAATTGAAACTTGATCTTGTCCACGTATTTTCCCCAAACGTTGAAGGATTTCAGGTGTTGCCCCACTAGAGGTATGGGGTGACGAATGGGATTGGAATAGTGGTCCCTACTTAGTCACATAGCACATAGCAGTCACAAGTAGGTACCGTTTAGCCTTGTGCTGTCCTTTCCGTGATGTGAAATTTCTATAGATCTTGTGCTCAAGATATATTCTTTGGCCAAATTGTTTGATAAAGTTGGGTTCCATTTTGTATCACTTAGCTGCTTGATGAAATAAGTCTTTGCTAGGACAATGGCATATATTATTATTGTAATAAAACATTCCTGGTCCCATAACACATACTTCTAGGTAAATGGTGTCACTTTCGTTGGTTTCAGAGTACAGTCAAGGTTTTTGGGTGTAGCGTACGATTTCAACAACATATTATAACATGCGTTCATATATATTACTTACAGCTTTCAGAGATGTATAACATAATTTTACCTATTGAACATCGATTTCTTAAATATCTGGGATTCAGGTAAATGATAGAGCTTAGGGTTGACATTTACCGAACAATATATTTTTCATAGTGACATTAGTACAATAATTATTATATCCATAGAGTTTTTTTTATCAGTCAACTAATATTCAACAATAATATATAATCAGCTTTATTATGATAAAATTACAATCTGCCTCATTGGGCAATAAGTAATTGTGATACATGTTATCATTCATACCATATTTACAATTTTCATTCACTCACTCATTCATACAGTATTTACAAATAGCCCAGAAACCTGCGAAAGAGGAAGCGGAGTCTTGGGAAGTTCCCCACACTCCTCCGTCAACCGCGTCACCGTATACGAGCGAGCCAGCGGAGGCTGACCAGGAGCTCGAGAGCCACATACGCTCAGGACATGATTGGAGAAACTGGCCATTGCCAGGACTACCACTGTTACGCATTTAAAGCAGGTCACGAGGGCACTTCCGTTTTAGTCTACGAGGAGGATTATAGGGATGAGTGGTGCAGTACAATGACTGTGCTAAGGGATTAGGGTGGTTGCATAGGTTTTAATGGAATTTCATGAACTTGGAAGGGATGAGTTCGAGAATGTAAGGTATATTAAAATCGTCATAAATGGTATTGTTGCTGACGTAATAACGGGCATTTACTATTTTTTTCTCAGGACTTTTGTTTTAAAAGGTTGGATACACTTGATGTTCGACTTTTTTGCTGTCCCTCATAGCTCTATTCCGTATGTCCAGATTGGCTTAAAAATAACTATGTGAACTTTGTAATTTGTTTTCTATTGAGAGATGGGATGTCCTTTGAAATAGTCTGTACAGTTGTCCAAAGCGTCTTTTTAGTTCTATTGTTTTTAGCCTTGTATGTGGGTTCCAGGTCAGCCATTTGTCGAGATGGAAGCCTAAATACTGTACTAACTCGGATATAGGGAGAGGAATGAAATTAAAAGAAACTAGCGGACAAGACTTGCGGCAGAGAGTGATGGTAATGTAGGAACATTTTGCTTCATTAACTTCGCTATTGGTTGCACCATGTCTGAGTGGGATGACAAGACTGCAGTGTCATCTGCAAATGTTGCCAGGAAGGTATTGGGGGTAGAGGAGACATCGGCAGTGTATAGGTTATAGAGGATGGGACCCAGGACACTGCTCTGCGGAACTCCTGCTTTTATGGGATAGTAGTTAGAATATTGTAAGCCACAGTGGACTTGGAAGAAATGGTTTGAAAGGTAGGACTGTTGGATTAGAAGAAGGGTCTGTGGTAAATATGTTTCGAGATTTTAAAGCAAACCTGCGTGCCATACCTTGTCAAAAGCTTGAGCTATGTCCAGAAAGGCAGCAGTAAATTCAGTTTGCTTTCAAGGGCTGAGGATATGTGATCAACAACGCGAAGGCCTTGTTGAGCAGTGGAATGCCGTAGACGGAAACCAAACTGGTGTACAGGAAAAAGGTTTTTGGATTCAACAATGGGAAGTAAACGTTTTAATAGGACTTTTCAAATATTTTTGAGAGGATAGGGAGTAGGCTAATTGGACGGTAAGATGAGGCGTCATTGGCGAATAGGACAATAATAAAATGTTTCCAGAGGAGAGGAAAGTGCGTAGTTTGGATAATGAAATTATGAATGTGGGTATGGAAAGGAAGATTATGGCTTTAGGAGGGGAGTTGTTTGAGAATTGGAGGAGTAAGGAGATCGATGATATCCAGGGGATTTTTGGTCCGGTAAGTTTTTCAGAAGGTATTTGACCTCAGAGGGGTTAACGGCTTCTGGCGGAAGTGAGAGAGGGATAGGTGAAATGAGAAAATCTTCAACAGTTTTGCCATAAATATGGTTTTCATAGGAAAGGTGAGGTGTGAAAGTTTGGAAAAGATGCATAGCAAATTCCTCCGACCTATCCCCATCCGAAGCCGCCCAGGACATCGGACACGATGAAGTGGGTGTGAAACAGGATGATATTTTAGGATATTTTAAGATACATTACACAGAGCCCTGGTAGACAGAGAGGAGAGGTGGGAATTAAAATAATCAGAACGGAAGGATGCCAATTGCCGCTTTACCAATTTGCAGTACTGATTGTACGAGCGACGATCAGCAAGATGTCAGGATCTTAGCCACACTGTTCTGGAGCGGCGTTTGGATTGGATTAAGTCTATGAGATGCTGAGGTAAAGGATTTTGATTGTGAATTTTTAGATGACGGTGGGGCGACGATGCTTCCCAAGCTCAGCAATAATAAAAATCAGTTCCATGTTTAACAAATAAATTGTATCAAGCATATATTTCTTCAACATAATTATTTTCAATACCATATTCTCTTACATACACTTTCTTTTCTTATTTTTAAGTAACATACTCATGAAATGGATACACTAACAATAGAGTTTAATGGTAACATATATTACAATCATTAAAGAACGACTTAGTTTAACGATTACAAAAACTAAACTACTCTAATTAGGCTTAAAGCAGTAAGTAGTGAAATAATACTCTTGTCATTACAATACTAGTAAAACAATAATACATGATCATTAAAAAAGTAGTATTACACTATTAGTAAAGTAACATACTTAAACAGGCTTAACAATAGTAACATTTAAATATTCAAAAGTTAAATAACTAGTGTTTTGCTTTATTCCAGGATTATGAGCATTTTAATAATTTAATTTGGCACTTCTACAACTCATTTTGTTTGATAAATTTTAAGTTAAGTTATGTACAAGAAAATAAATATTTATCATATTCAACCAAACCTGTACCTAGATTGTGTGTCAATTGAAAAATTATCCGCAGATGTTGTCAATTGACATTAACATCTGATTGTTGCAGACAAATAATATTCAACGTTCAAAAATTGATTATATACAATAATTACAATATATTTACAATTGTTTTGGTCAGCACATGACAAAACCATGTAAATGTACAAGTTGCATGATTAATTCGTTAAAAAGATAACGTGTATGCTATCCCCGATGGTTCTTATAAGTGTCATGTCAATTCAGAGGACAACTTTTGGCTTTAACATTTCTTTAACATTTTTATTTTTTTATTACAAATGCTTTCCGCCAAATGCCCGTTTGAGAAATTGAAATTTCCAACTTGATTGCACCGCACCCTTAACCTTTCCAAAACTAGGTTAGGTTAATATATGTTAATGGTTAATGAATTGCTTTTGTAACTTAACCCGTAAGCACTCTTAAAATGTATTGCTGGTAGGGACATTCATTTTTTTTAAATAAAAAAACGGCATGTTTGACTAGTGATTATATAAATAAATTAGTTTTCTCATGATGAATCAAACAAACGGGCAGAGTTTCATAAAAAAAAGTGCATTTTTAAATAAAAAGAGTTTGGTTTTATTAAAGACTTGTATACCCCAAAAAAATATATCCTACCAACCCCACAAAAAATTGCTTTGTGTTGTTAAATTTCATTGGCGTTACATGATAGTACAATATATAATTTGTTATTATAGATAATTTAATTTTCTTAAAAATGTTCAACCAGTTCTGAAGATAAGGTGACCGACCATATGCACATGAGATTTTTCCTGATTGAGACTCATGATTGGTGACTAAATTTTTTATTTATTATAAAATCAAATATAACATGGTACGAAATTTGTTTCATTATTTATTTAAAAAAAGAATTATTGTGATCAATTACTTTCATTCTCCTGATTATATGTATATTGCTGCAAGACTGCTCAAATCGGATGGGAATGTTTTTAAAAAAATTCCTTACTATAATTTATCATACGTTAATGATCAACTTTTCGTGTAAAACTAATTTACCAACAGTGTCAAACAACTTATACCAGAAAGTATTGATTTATGCTTCTTATTCAGCAAAATTGATGGTAACCTTTATTTAATTTTATAATTGGATCAATTAAAAATGAATATTATCTGCCTGAAGCTTCACGGAGTAAGAAATGTGAAGTCCGTTTCATCTGGAGGAAATCATATGGCTTTTTCAGTGTGGTCTACAGCAGCAAACCACCACCTACCCTATTTTTGTGTGAGTGGACACTCTCCATGTATCATAATCTTTGGTTTTGTACAGTAATCCATCATCATTCGCAGGTTTCCATTATAAATTATCAATATAAAAATACGGAAAAATTCAAATGTATTTCACAAATTGCCTACTTGACTGTACGAGAATGAAAAAAAAACATGTGTAGTAGAAATATTGAACATGGTTATTCATTGTTTTTTCACTTATACAATTGATGCAGCAAAGACCCAAAAACATCTTATACAAAAGGCACAAAGACAATCAGCTAACAATCACTGGCGTCTAAGCATCTACAAGCAAAAATTAATTTAAACTTACTTAAAAATAATAAAAATTATTAATAATAATATTATATATTAAACAAATCGCAGGTAGTTTTCATCTCTGTTGGCCATTATAAAACCCCCTATCTAGACAGGAAGATAAACTCAGGATTCACGAATTTAACATTTAACATTGTCGGTTGGGTGTATATGGACAATTGTGTTAAAGTAGCCGACTTATATCTAATAAAAAAATATTAGTATTCGGTATATTTTTAATCATTGTTTAGTGTTAATATGTCTAAATTACATCCCCGATATTAAAATAGCATAGGTAAAACTTAAAGTCACCATTGATATATTTTTAAAAGCCAAACGTAAATATACAAATGGCTTGTCTCCAGAAAATTGTTGTAGTGTCGGCACGAGTTTCGTCTTTTTAACAAGAAACGTGACTGCCATTTTGTCACGTTATTTCATCACAAGGTGGTATTGAATAATGTTTTGAATCTCTCTCAAATGTACGTATCTCAAATGTCCTTTTTTCTAATTAATAAATATTCCAAACGTCAACTCTCCATCTATTGAACCGTTACTGGTCTAAAATTTTACAATAATACATATAGTTATCATCAAGAAATTGCACATTTACACGAAAATCTGCAATATTTTAAAAACTGAAATAATCAAATAACAAAAACGATAGTCACAAATAGTTGATGCCCCGATGATGCTAAAAATATAAGTAACCTTACAAAAAATAAAGGTGGAAGATTAATCGATAAATTATTTAGATATTAAAAAATAGAGTAGAGTATAATAATAAAGATCTTTAAATAGCAAATAGGGCAATAGCTTCCTGATTAATATAATGCTTTGGAACTTTATTGGACTACAATTAAAAGTTGTTACAAGGACTACAAATTGTAGATGAAGTCTTAACAAAACAGTCCGATGTATTTCATTGAATTTCATTGAAGAGAACTACACACAATGCTAGGCTACAATCTTATGTCTGGTGGTCCCCAAACCTACTCCTGTGGAAAGGGTTGCGTCACTACACCTGTGACATACCCTTCTGCAATTTCTACAAGTCCGGTGCATGCCTTAGCATGCTTACACCGTGTAATCCAGCATCTTGTCTTAGGATGACATGAAGCAATCGTTCCATAAATATGCATGGAATTGTTTATGTCCTGTGTTGTTTTAATGGGCTGAACAAGAGCGTTTGACTTTTATGCTATGGCATCAGAAAAATATAAAAATAAAGTTAGGTCAACAGTTCTAACAGAACAGCGCGATGGACAATACAAGTTTTCCGTATTCATCGGTACCCCGGTCTATCTAGCAACTAATAAAACTCATAGCTTACAAAATACAGAAAATGACCATTTTCTGGAACAGTACAATTATAATAATTCTTACCGGACGGTTGAAAACACCTTGTTAGAACTTAAGACGTGTATAATACAATTTCATCAAAACATCTACCACAGTTTTGGAGAATTGCCCACAAAGTGCGATTACATTTGAACTTTCTAGAAACGAATAAAGAATGTCTGAGAAAAAAGAAATGATTAATGAAACAGTTTTATCTCATTCGGCAACCATAATATTCACAAGAGATAATGTTACTTAACTCTCACTAAAATTCTTTTGAGCACACAACATTTTATATCATTATCAATACACATTATTTAGCCTTTAAATAATTATTACATAATAATACTGATTTTATAAATATACAATGATTCAAATAAATTTATTGTAGGAAAGGAAATTCTCACTTGTGAAATGTTAAGCTAATATTTATAAAACTAATAACAATGAAATAAAACAGACAAGGATTGAATACTGTGTGGAACTAGAAGCACTGGGGGCTTCCCAGTTGTCACGGGTGATTCCTTCGGCACATCGGCCGATGGTGTTGAAGCTGACGGAGCTGATGGCTTGCCCATTGTACCGGAGCGGTGATATGCAAAAATTCTTGGCACTGAACTCGGCAGCAGAGCCGTTAGCAAGCGGGCCCTCTATCAGGAAGTGAATGCGGCAGTCACAGGGAAAGTGGTTCGAGTGGATGTTAAGCATCTCGACCCCGTCAAGCTCTATTGCTCCAGGTGGCGGAGTCTCCAGGAGGTGGTTCCCCTGCATACGGAGCACCTTCACGCGCGACTCGGCTCGTAGGTGCAGCTCTTGGATCGAATCGATCTTGTTGTTGAGCAAGTTGAGACTGTTGACGTGGGTCATCCCCTCGAAGGCACCTGCCTGGATCACTCCAAGATCAGACTCTTGGATCGCCAGAACGTGAACGTGTGATAGTCCTCGAAAGGTATGCGTCTTCAGTGCAGTTAGATCCATGAATGATAGCTTGATCAAACCGACCGAGTCCAGGCCACTGAAGGCATCTGGCTCAATGGATTTTATACCCGAGGGAAGAATGAGATGTTCGACATTTGTCAGTCCTGAAAATGCAGACGATTCCACTTTATGAAGAGGGTTACTGTTTAATAAAAGCAGTCGGACATTTGAGGTTCCAGCAAAAGCGTAGCCCTCTACTTTGTGTATTTTGTTGTGGCCTAACAAAATGGCAGTTATATTTTGAAGGCCTGCGAAGGCAAACTGAGCCACTGTCGTGAGAGGAGTGTGTTGGATGGAGAGTTCTCTGAGCCTTGGTAGTCCTCGGAAAGCGAATGGCTTGATGGTGGATATGTTGTTACCGTCAAGTGACAATTTTCTCAAGTTACGAAGACCATTGAATGCATCACTTCTTATTAACGGGAAGTTATTTTTCGTGAGGCTCAGATGTTCCACAGTTGACGGTAAAGAGCTAACTGGTATTTCGTTCAACCCTCCGGTGTTGCATAGCACCTAAAACAGAAATAAAAATCTCATTTATGACTTGGTAAAATATTGTATTATTCATGAAAATATCATCAAAATGCTGACGATGAGCGAATACTCAACTTGAACTGTAGAATAATTTGAGTACTGAAAATATATGGTATTTTTAGGTGTGGTGATTTATGAGACTGTAATACTCCAGATTAGCACATATTGCAAGGGATTACAATTTCTTTATAATATGAAATGCTCACTAACTATGCGTTATTAATTTGTTTTACTAACGTGTACCTGAAGTAATTTCAGACAAATTAACACTTCTTATAAGGGATTCGGTTTTGATATGACATACAATGTACCTATCACTGTATTATCAATTAATTAAAGAAAAATGTGCATTTCTGCTTGGTATATTTTATAGGTTTGAAAAATTATTACCTGTGCTTGGGAGAGGCAGATACATTGCTGCGGGCAGGGGATGGCTCCTGTGAGCGCACGGCCGAGTAATGTGCTAACTAGGATCGTCCACAGCATCCCTGCAACATTGGATTTTATAAAATTATAAAATAAAATATGAAACTTTATACAATACTGATAAATTAGAAAATATAATTCAAATGAATGTGAAAAATCAAATGGTTATTTTCTGTAATGATGTTACTTTTGAACTATCCCGGCAACTGAAAATCGCTTCATCAGTACAAAACTAAATTTTAAATAGCTAAAACACTAAACAAATAATTAGACACAGAAAAAAGTGTGAGCAAGCATAAAAGGTAAAGGAAGACTCGAACTCGTGTTTGAAAATAAGGCTATCTTTATATTACCGGGTGCTTTGACTTTAGTACTAAAATTGTTGATAATTAATGAAATAAGTATTTTATGAGCACAGTCGTAGAACACACAGACGTTATTACCAATGTAGATAAACGATGGCATTTGTTACAAAGTTATGTCTCTTGGTTTACCAGGTTTTTACTTTGCGGACTATTTCGAACAGAGGAAAAGAATATAAAATCGTCCGCTCCCCCCCTTGTCGATTTCAAAATTGTCTATAAAAGTATTTAATAACATTAACAACCAGGCATACCGGTAGCGATGGAGGAACACCAGACCAAACTTTCTCTTTGAGCACCTGTACATCTAGGGGTTATCTAAGTTTACATACCTTGGGACTCAGGTCAATGCGTTCCATAGCACCTTGTCAGAAATAATGCGAAGGATTGCTGCTGACAGTAGGTGCTACTTTGGCTTATTAATGTACACAAGAAGCCGGACTCCTGAAATGGTGCTGGGTCCTGAATTAAACTGAAAAGGTGCTGGTAGTGAATTGAGTGGGCTGTTTACAATGAAAATGAACAGTTGAAATTGATGGGCTGCTAAATATATCACAAAATAATAAAACTTCCCAATATAATTCACTTAATTACAATATTAAATAAAAAGTATTAGATGATGAGCTTCATTGAAGTGGAAAGAAAATCAAGCAGGCTAAGAATGAGTTCCTTTCGGATGTAGTGGCAGCTGAAGTAAGGAATCTTCTTGGAAGAATGCACTGGACAGAGCTGTGTGGGTAATTGTGGTACATGGGGCTACCCACGTGTTGTACTCCCATGGAATCGGCAATCGGTTTAATTTATTGAAAAGGCGATTTTCAGTACTCTTCACAATATAATAAGAATTAAAAAAAATCTCAAAGGAAGTTCCTGTACAGGAAGTTTCCGTAATCCGTACTTCGGGAAGTTCCCGAATATAAAATTGTATAATATTGGCCTTGCACTTTTATTTATTTTATTTTATCTATTGCCTAACCCAAAGAGAAAGTCTACTTTCTATCAGCATAGAGTGGACCGATAATGTTTAGTTCTTCTGGCTGTCTGTCTTCTCTGTGAAAATTATATAATCTACCTCAAATTTTAAATGTATATTCCACACCTCGGTATATGCTAATTAGTTCCTGCTTAAAATATAATAACGAGAAGTATGGAAAGTAATTAAAAGTAAACTTCTAAAAGATCTTCAAGAAGATCCCGCTCACAGCTATTTAAGCTGATCTGATTTAAGCCACTGATTGCTTACCAGTGGCGTACACAGAACATTTCCTACCTTTGGTGGTCCACAATTTCCAAGTCAATCAAAACCAAACATGGTTATTAAAATTACTAAACGTAGATATATAGAAATTTTTTTTTCTTTTCTTTGATTAGATTGTACACATAATGATAAAATGTAAGCTTGTTTATATAATTATTTTTCTTAGTACCAATTATCTTGAGACATGGGACCCTTTCATAAGTACTTCCTTTAACAGGTCTAATATTTACCACTAGAATAAAGATTCATCTTTATGCGGACGTAGCTAATTCTAAATCTACAGCGCACGTGTTTTCATTATTCATTGATTAAGTGTAAAAATATCTACGTCGCGTTGGACCATCTCCACCACCAGTTGGGACCCCCCCTTAAGTGCGGTACTGATAACGCAAAATAAATTAAAAAAAATATATAATTTAATAATATGTATCTAATTCAATAAATATATTTATAGTCGATTTTAATTGGATTTTTCATAACAATATTTTAGATGTTTAAAATTTTCAGTAACCGAGATTGTTTAAATAAAATGACGTATTTTTGATAAAAAAAAACTTCATGGTTTTCACCATAATTTAATGAGATTTAAGAAACTTGAGCATATTTCTGTGTATTTCTCTGGATACTATTTTATTTTCGGACCTTTATTTTGTTTGTGTACATAGTTCTTTAATTCATAATTAAGACAAACAAATTCAGACTGAAAAACAAAATCGAGCATGGATCAACCAGTTAGATGCAATTATGAATAGTATGATAAGTAGCTGTTAAAAATTAACTGATACAAGAGACACCACATCTACAGGTGGTGCAGATTAACTGTTGCTCCTGAGCCATGGAAAGGATAATTGGAAAAAAGTCAGTTGCCTGTAAAACAGATGTCCGACGGAGCTAACCTTGTATGACAGGAGCTGGAAATGGAAGAGCAATAGGGTGGAAGAATCCAGGCCCTCAACACTGCTCTCCACTCCCTTCCCTTTTTCAGCCTATCTGCTCCAATCAAACCCACTTCTATCTCTTACCTTAGTATCTCAACCGATAACATTTATTTTAGCGCCTATACCTTCTGCTCAATAGTATCTTGCTTATAAACTTTTATTCACCGAGCCTGTTATGATGGCTATATACGTGCAAAGCTACATTGAAGATAATGTAATTCATTGCATTGCATTTAGCATTACGTGAATTGACACACCCATAAGTACCAATGGCTGCTACCAGGGTTAATTTAATTATCCTCTACTTTTTAAATGGTTGATCCTCGAACTCCTTACCATTTTGTTGACTGTTTATGACACCGTATTTGTTAGCTTAGAATAAAGAAATACTGAAATAAAACATTGAAATTTGTTTTAAACATTTTTGTAAATACGTATTACTATTGATGTGCTTATTTTCAGTTTTTGATTGTTGATTTTTTTTTTTTTTTTTTTTTCTTAGCTCTCAAACTTATAAAATAGGATGTGGGAAAAATAAAGGAAAATTATTTTGGGTTAATGAGTGCCTTTCACTAAGGGGAGTCCCCCATTTGAAGGATGTATGAGAAGGATATAGGGTGTGGAATGCCTAAAGGAGGCGGGTGGAATCAGGAAGGTAGTGAGAGTCTACCGAGGGTGGAGCCTGATAAAACTTTGGTCTCCTTTCAAAGCGAATAAATCTTTCGCCTTTTACTAAAGATTGTTGAAAACTTTTAGTATAGAATTTAATTGCTCCTTTTAATTTATATTCATCGAGAACATTAAAACCAAATTACAGTACACTTGGTTCAACAACACATATTTGTCCTAAATATAACAGATTTAGGTTTACATACATTTTTAATAGTTCAATTTGATGAAAGTTATTGTATCCAAACACTAAATGCAAATATCCAACAAACGACCACTCATTACTTTTGATGCCACTTCTTGTAGAGCGGTCACGGGCTCGACCACATTCAGCACGATGTTCTTTAACAGTTTTTGGCCCCGTTGGAATTTCTGACCTTCCGGGTAATCCTTAAAGTAACTAAGTGCAGGCTCGGTCACGGAGAAAGCAGTTGAACTTCTTTTTTTAATTTGAAGGGTTATCTACGACCACATAAGTGCTTCCAAACATGAAGTACCTATGCTTTTGTAATCGATATTACTAAATTCAGGGGATCAAGTTCCTCATTGTTTTCTAATTCTTTTCTTCTTCAAATTCTTTCAGCCAATTTAGCCAAACATAAGGACCAGCATTGCAGTCAGGCTGTGTTATTGCTATAAAAAACGTGGTATAGATTAACTATTATAAAAATCAGTCATTAAAGTCAGGAATATGACTGTATTGTAAATAAATACGATCATGGGATGTAAATAACCCATGATCCTATATGTGTAGGATTGTTGGAATAATAAAAGTTATTCTTTCTCTTGAGCCCAAGTGTGTCAGTTTGTTTCCCTCTTTCTCTTTTTATCAAATCTTTACCGCCGGAGATTAACTTAAACCTATATATATATAAGTTATCGTCTTCCGGCTGAAAATAATGAATAAGGAGGTTAATGATACAACGCTACAATGGTATTAATAACTGGCTTTATTCTCCTCCTGATCCTCTATACACACATTACGGGTTTGTTTATCTTTGGCTATGTGGTATTAGGCTTAACATTACCGTGCCACTAGCCCTAACTTATATATGTATATATATAAGCCATAGTGTACACATCTGCAAATAAATTGGAGGTCAAATTGAAATTGAATATAGGGAAAAAATGGAACGTTATTACGGGGACAACAGTAACACTGTCGTAGAGGGGGTACGGTGAGAGTCTGCTACTAAGACTCTTAGCACAGCTTTGTAGTTAGCTGGGGGACAATTGAACACCACGTGCCTAACGAAGGGTTAAATAGTTAAGCCCCTATTAACACTTATGGTCACGTACGAACCGTTCCTGGCACTCTCAAGAAAATTATAATCATTGACAACTGAAAGGCAACGGTCGAGGCGCGTCTTGATGACTGGGATCCCTGGCACAGAAGTGTTTGAACCGAAACCCTGTCCTATTACGAGTCAACCTTACACCTTCCACCGAACACATTTATTTGGCTGCCGCATTCGCATTTTCTCAAAACAGTGCGAATCACAAGTTTTCTTCGACATTCGTTGCATTATTAGTAGTAAATGAAATGCTAAGATGGTTGGGGTACGTGAGCAAGTAAGGGATTACTCGATATAAAAAATGACATAAATTATATAAGCAAAAGAGCCAAACAACAAAGCCTGTATAAAAAATCGTTTTTTTTTTTTTTTTTTTTATTGATAACAACTTTATTATGATGAAATTACAATCTGCCTTTACTCAATAGGCAATAAATAATTAATATAAAAAAAAAAAAAAAAAAAATCGTGAAAAGAGGTTGAAGACACAACATCTTAGCTGAGGGCAAGGTTCTGTGACCTGCGTGGTGCGTTGTGTAAGGCCGCAAGGAATTGATAAAAGGGATTTAATTCGTCATTGATTTACAATGGTAGTTAGAACAATCCAACAGAAACTTGAATAATATACTTAATAAAATCTGTGAAGATTCGTGAAGTGTCGTAAAAAAAACAAAATATAAAAGTCGGCCTTGCATTAATGAAATACAAGCTCTCCCTTCCGCAAGCTATTGACAAACCTTAGCTCGGTATCTATTGAAGCCTTATAAATGAATAAAGAAGCTTAATTGAATTTTCTTCAATGAAATGCCGAAAATAACTCTCTCATTAATAATTATCCTACTGTCAGCTGGCGTCAGTCGAGCTAGCGCTTCAATCAACAAAATTTACTGAAAATTTAACAAACATGTTCATGATAGAATAATTTTATTTTGTTATATAAGGAGATTTTCCTTCAATAGGAAAAAAACTTTTTCACATGAGGTGGATTTGGGAACGTCGTTATTACATTTCTTTAAATTCAATTAACAATTAACGCAATTGTGACAATTTGCAGATGATATGATTTTATGATTGAAAGGTTGGCTGCATTATCAGTTTGAAGTGAGATGAGAATTATCATTTGTACATATTTAGATGTTATTTATAGTTATAATTTGTTACATTATCATTTGTCTATATTTTATTTAAAAATAAAATTAAACGTTAACCATAATTACACATGCATATATAAAAATTAAAATGAAAATTTTTTTGTCTAGGCTAAACTGTACACTAAAGAAAAAAAGTTTTTTCTTATTTTTTTGGTTACAGCCAAAAATAACGTATTTTTTCCGCTAAGTCATGGTTCAGTAAATATCTATTTGCCACGGGAGTCTATTTATTAAAATATTTCGTATTGGAGTTATTAATGATGAGGACATAAAATTATCGACATTAGGATTATCGAGTGTCAACCCGTGCACACGGATCAGTGTATTTTTGTGACTCCTAGTAGTTTGCTATGTTCACTCACAGGGGAAAATATATTTATCAGATAAATATATACTCCCATATATGTATAACATATTATTATATATTTCGATCAACTTACCTATTATGGCGACCACACATTTATTTAAAAAAAAAATAATGTATTGAATTGAATAGAATGGGACGCCAACTCGTTTGAACTGCCTGGTTTGATTACGCTGTCAAAACTCAGTGTAATGTATTGGCGTTAATATTGTAAAATTGTTTAACATTGATCCAATTAATATAATTGATCTTTAATTAATTATTTTCCAAAGCCAATTAAGTGTGTTTAGTAGAAAGGTTTGCTGGATATTAATAATGAAGAACGATAAAACACGATCGAATTTACGATAGACCTATGGTTTATTAAAATAAAATGCTGAATATAAATACATTTTAATTACAAACTAAATATTTACATAGTCTATCTCTTGCTCAATTATATAAAATGATGTCTTGACACAATATCTATCGCATGAAGTCTTCCTATCGTGTGTTCTGATCTTCCCGCCTCAGGTATCGAGAGGCTAAGTCCGTCCTTTGCCTACGAACCAAGGATCTCTCAGTTAAGGTTCGGACATCGTAGGTAGCCTAAATCCTCAAGTCATCGGGATGTAAACATCCCGAATGTATTTAGAGAGGCTTTAACAATCTTGTGACAACTCTCGATCTGTGATTACATTTAAGCTCTTTCCTTTTTCTTCATGTTTTTCGTTGACGATCATTAACTTCTCCTCTACAAAGCCGAACTCTGCAAGACTCATTGACACCCTGGTCTCCTCTCTGCACTATCTGAAGAAAAATCTATGTCCTTTCGGGTTTTTTTCCCTTAACCCCTAAATATTAATATTTAAAAATAATGAAATGTATATAAAATAAAATACTGCATACTTGCATTGTAAGCAGTTTCTTAAACAATTACTATTATTCTGATTATTGTTTACAGTTATATAATGAAAAATGGGACCAGATGCTTGGGTTCACCTTCGAACCATGGAGGTGTCCGTCCATGCTGCCATTTTTGTGCCCAAATAAACGATAAACGAGGCTGTTTGCTGGAGAGGTTCGCTGCGTTCCTACATTGTAGTAGGCAGTGGTTTCTTTCCCTTCAGGAATGAGAAAGCTACGAAGTCAGTCTTACCCGTTTTTACAATAATGTCGAGTTTCCTTAATTTATTGCTGATCTCTGCGATACGAACTCTGGTTACAAACTGATTCTACCTGTTGAAGAGCTCTCTTTGCGTTCACAGCGATTTCGTCGGCCAAAGCAGCAGCTGTTTTTTTTTTTATCGGACTCCGACAATTCCAGACGTATACACGATGACCTTTCGGTTAGGATTTCATGTCAACAAATATTCTCTATTATCTCCCTCTCCATTCTCTCGGGTCACCATTTACCTAGTCCCACCTTTCATTTCGTAGACGTTATAAAGCTGACTCGACGACTCTGCTATGGCACTGTATACATATCCCCGAAGATTACCCCTCCTAACAATCATCCTATACTTATGTAACAATTCTTCGTATCTAACGTTTCACCAATAAGATTTTTTTGAGTTCGTGAGTATCGAAGTATTTATTTGACGAAGAAGGGTTCCAGCCTATTTCATCCATCTGTCGGTCTGTCTTGTACCTAAGGGTTTTTATGATCCGCACTGTCGAAAAACATGTAAAAGGTTACCACCGGTATCTCACTTTTGCTGGCCTTGTTGGTCGCCGACTCAATTATAAGGAAACAAGGAAACCACTTTTTTTAACTATACTAATAAACTCTTAGCAACTAAGATGTTTACAAAAAAATAAACTATGAGCTATTGTAAACTTATAGATACCTTAATTTCTACGTTATTATATATAATGTGTATGTGGTAAGTTCCACATGGAAAAAATTATATCATCTGTATTTTTTTGGTAAATATTTTAGCTTTTTACAGTTTATTTATATTTTTTAACAATTTTCAATGACAAAGGGGTTATTAAAACGTTATTTTTTCTAGCATTACATTAGTATTTCATAAAACCACGTAAGTGCCTGGCCTGGCATTAAATACTTTTTTTAATCACGTTATATGCCCTTTAATTTGTTTAAATATATTTATAATCTTTATTTGACTGATTTTAATTATATATTTAGGGAATGAATGAAATTCTTAGACCGAGATGTCCACTGATCCATTAGTCTTCACGATTTTAAAAACATTAAAGAACATGACGTCAATCACAGTTTTTTAATTTTTGGTAATATTTATATTTTAAAAAACAAATAAAAAAAAATTACATTTTGCTAATCGGGAACATTAATTTGATACCCAATTGAAAATGATGAAAAGAAGTATTTTTTTAAAAGATAACAAGTCATTAATTAAGGAATATTTTTAAATTATTATGTTTTGTAGAGACAGGATTTTTCCTGATATTTTCCAACTCTTTCTAATGTCAAATGGGATTTAAATTTCATGTCTCTAACTAGAATATGGCACTCACAAAGACAGGAATATACACAGTAATAAGGGTTTCTGGTTTTGAAAAAAAAAAACGACTAAATCCTAAAAAGTACATGAATAAGTGTATAGATTGAATAATGGACTCTTACACGTGTAAGATGATATTCATGCAGTAAGTATTTGTGTGGATAATCTTTTCTACACCAACAAAGAGCTCATATATGATGAGAAATCTTGCATTTACTTTTCTAGCCAAGTTATGTACAACTAAGGGGGAGGTTTTGCTAATATTAAATATTATCCGGGGCTACAGGGGCAAGGAAGGGATGTTTGAAGGGATGGGATGCCTACCGGTCGGTCAGTAATGGGATCTTCAAACAAAGCACACTTACACTTTCCACACACGCGCTCCCTTCCCTCTCCATTCTAACCTTTTTCATTGCCTTTATTATATAAACAGAAACCCTTCCCCTAATATTACAAACAGAAATATTTGCCTTCAAACTTTCTTTATTTTGTATATGCTTTTATCTTGTTTTTTTTTTGTTTTTTTCAGTGTTTACTCTGCGGAAGATATATTGAAATTAAGTTACTATAAGTTATAAGGATCAGTGGTCTCACTACTTTTCATTTTATATAAACATTAATTTTTTTATTCTCTTGTAAACTAAAATTAAATAAATCCAAGGCACAACATCCTATGAAGGCAGTGCTGACCTAAGGTTGCCACCATATTTGATAGATGTTCAGACAACTAAATATGGTTCTATTAAGCTCTGAGGTTTTAAGAATACGAATTTTCCATGAGAATTATATTTTAATAGTCACTAACTGCTTATGATATTGTACCCTCTTACCCATCATTAAGTATATCCTTTTATTGTCTATCAGAATATCCTATTGGGATATTTTCACATTTCCCCCCAATGTTTGTGACAATATGGAGACGGAAATGCAAACAAAACAAATAATTGAGAGTCAATAGTCAATCGGGATCCCAGCAAATATTGATTGTAGCCAATTAATGTTGTTTTAAACTTCTGCTATAGAAATGTGGACACTAAAGGTTCCCCCGCGGAGCCTTTTACATTCAAAACTCATGGAACGTTGTTATAATTACTATTAGAGCTCTGTAAATTAATTCACAGTCCTGTAAACTATTTCTAATTCCATTAACACTTATTTTATGTATTAAGAAATAATTCCACTATTCACAGATGGATTGGTTAGTGTATATTATTTAAGCAGGTAACCCTCCAAGCACAAAATGTATATAATTAATTATTGAAATTATTGAGAAATATAACTATGAAGTATTTGGTGTAATTATACTACAATATATGTGTAAATGAACACAAAAAAGAAAAAGAAATAAGTGAAAAAACAAATCGAGATATGTTCTAGTTCGAGCTGTCATGGTGGTATTACCAGTTTTTTACACATTCATTAATTGACAGTAACTAACCCTTCTGCACTTTTACCAAAGGTACGGGATAAGGAAACCACGATACCTTGTTTTCTTTGTTTATCTAGTTGTTTATTTATGATATGAAGATTAAACACGAATGAATACAAGTTTGTAGATAGTTCAAAATGTGCTCACTTCAGTTAGGTACCCGTAATGTATGGACGGACCTGTATTTTTTTTTTAAATAATGAAAACCAAAATAAGTTACTTTATTTAATCTAACTTCTAGATCCTAAGCCTAGTTCACAATGACTGCTATATACTATCGGTTATGCCTAGTTCACAATGACTGCTATATACTATCGGTTATGCCTAGTTCACAATGACTGCTATACACTATCGGTTATGCCTAGTTCACAATGACTGCTATATACTATCGGTTATGCCTAGTTCACAATGACTGCTATATACTATCGGTTATGCCTAGTTCACAATGACTGCTATACACTATCGGTTATGCCTAGTTCACAATGACTGCTATATACTATCGGTTATGCCTAGTTCACAATGACTGCTATATACTATCAGTTATGCCTAGTTCACAATGACTGCTATATACTATCGGTTATGCCTAGTTCACAATGACTGCTATATACTATCGGTTATGCCTAGTTCACAATGACTGCTATACACTATCGGTTATGCCTAGTTCACAATGACTGCTATATACTATCGGTTATGCCTAGTTCACAATGACTGCTATATACTATCGGTTATGCCTAGTTCACAATGACTGCTATATACTATCAGTTATGCCTAGTTCACAATGACTGCTATATACTATCGGTTATGCCTAGTTCACAATGACTGCTATATACTATCGGTTATGCCTAGTTCACAATGACTGCTATACACTATCGGTTATGCCTAGTTCACAATGACTGCTATATACTATCAGTTATGCCTAGTTCGCAATGACTGCTATACACTATCGGTTATGCCTAGTTCACAATGACTGCTATACACTATCGGTTATGCCTAGTTCACAATGACTGCTATATACTATCAGTTATGCCTAGTTCGCAATGACTGCTATATACTATCGGTTATGCCTAGTTCACAATGACTGCTATACACTATCGGTTATGCCTAGTTCACAATGACTGCTATATACTATCAGTTATGCCTAGTTCGCAATGACTGCTATATACTATCGGTTATGCCTAGTTCACAATGACTGCTATACACTATCGGTTATGCCTAGTTCACAATGACTGCTATACACTATCGGTTATGCCTAGTTCACAATGACTGCTATATACTATCAGTTATGCCTAGTTCGCAATGACTGCTATATACTATCGGTTATGCCTAGTTCACAATGACTGCTATACACTATCGGTTATGCCTAGTTCACAATGACTGCTATATACTATCAGTTATGCCTAGTTCACAATGACTGCTATACACTATCGGTTATGCCTAGTTCACAATGACTGCTATACACTATCGGTTATGCCTAGTTCACAATGACTGCTATATACTATCGGTTATGCCTAGTTCACAATGACTGCTATATACTATCAGTTATGCCTAGTTCACAATGACTGCTATATACTATCGGTTATGCCTAGTTCACAATGACTGCTATATACTATCGGTTATGCCTAGTTCACAATGACTGCTATATACTATCAGTTATGCCTAGTTCACAATGACTGCTATACACTATCGGTTATGCCTAGTTCACAATGACTGCTATACACTATCGGTTATGCCTAGTTCACAATGACTGCTATATACTATCGGTTATGCCTAGTTCACAATGACTGCTATATACTATCAGTTATGCCTAGTTCACAATGACTGCTATATACTATCGGTTATGCCTAGTTCACAATGACTGCTATATACTATCGGTTATGCCTAGTTCACAATAACTGCTATATACTATCGGTTATGCCTAGTTCACAATGACTGCTATATACTATCGGTTATGCCTAGTTCACAATGACTGCTATACACTATCGGTTATGCCTAGTTCACAATGACTGCTATATACTATCGGTTATGCCTAGTTCACAATGACTGCTATATACTATCGGTTATGCCTAGTTCACAATGACTGCTATACACTATCGGTTATGCCTAGTTCACAATGACTGCTATATACTATCGGTTATGCCTAGTTCACAATGACTGCTATATACTATCAGTTATGCCTAGTTCACAATGACTGCTATATACTATCGGTTATGCCTAGTTCACAATGACTGCTATATACTATCGGTTATGCCTAGTTCACAATGACTGCTATATACTATCGGTTATGCCTAGTTCACAATGACTGCTATATACTATCGGTTATGCCTAGTTCACAATGACTGCTATATACTATCGGTTATGCCTAGTTCACAATGACTGCTATATACTATCAGTTATGCCTAGTTCACAATGACTGCTATATACTATCGGTTATGCCTAGTTCACAATGACTGCTATATACTATCGGTTATGCCTAGTTCACAATGACTGCTATACACTATCGGTTATGCCTAGTTCACAATGACTGCTATATACTATCAGTTATGCCTAGTTCGCAATGACTGCTATACACTATCGGTTATGCCTAGTTCACAATGACTGCTATACACTATCGGTTATGCCTAGTTCACAATGACTGCTATATACTATCAGTTATGCCTAGTTCGCAATGACTGCTATATACTATCGGTTATGCCTAGTTCACAATGACTGCTATACACTATCGGTTATGCCTAGTTCACAATGACTGCTATATACTATCAGTTATGCCTAGTTCGCAATGACTGCTATATACTATCGGTTATGCCTAGTTCACAATGACTGCTATACACTATCGGTTATGCCTAGTTCACAATGACTGCTATATACTATCGGTTATGCCTAGTTCACAATGACTGCTATACACTATCGGTTATGCCTAGTTCACAATGACTGCTATATACTATCGGTTATGCCTAGTTCACAATGACTGCTATACACTATCGGTTATGCCTAGTTCACAATGACTGCTATATACTATCGGTTATGCCTAGTTCACAATGACTGCTATACACTATCGGTTATGCCTAGTTCACAATGACTGCTATATACTATCAGTTATGCCTAGTTCACAATGACTGCTATATACTATCGGTTATGCCTAGTTCACAATGACTGCTATATACTATCGGTTATGCCTAGTTCACAATGACTGCTATATACTATCGGTTATGCCTAGTTCACAATGACTGCTATATACTATCGGTTATGCCTAGTTCACAATGACTGCTATACACTATCGGTTATGCCTAGTTCACAATGACTGCTATATACTATCGGTTATGCCTAGTTCACAATGACTGCTATATACTATCGGTTATGCCTAGTTCACAATGACTGCTATACACTATCGGTTATGCCTAGTTCACAATGACTGCTATACACTATCGGTTATGCCTAGTTCACAATGACTGCTATATACTATCAGTTATGCCTAGTTCACAATGACTGCTATATACTATCGGTTATGCCTAGTTCACAATGACTGCTATATACTATCGGTTATGCCTAGTTCACAATGACTGCTATACACTATCGGTTATGCCTAGTTCACAATGACTGCTATATACTATCGGTTATGCCTAGTTCACAATGACTGCTATATACTATCGGTTATGCCTAGTTCACAATGACTGCTATATACTATCAGTTATGCCTAGTTCACAATGACTGCTATATACTATCGGTTATGCCTAGTTCACAATGACTGCTATATACTATCGGTTATGCCTAGTTCACAATGACTGCTATACACTATCGGTTATGCCTAGTTCACAATGACTGCTATATACTATCAGTTATGCCTAGTTCGCAATGACTGCTATACACTATCGGTTATGCCTAGTTCACAATGACTGCTATATACTATCGGTTATGCCTAGTTCACAATGACTGCTATACACTATCGGTTATGCCTAGTTCACAATGACTGCTATATACTATCGGTTATGCCTAGTTCACAATGACTGCTATATACTATCGGTTATGCCTAGTTCACAATGACTGCTATACACTATCGGTTATGCCTAGTTCACAATGACTGCTATATACTATCGGTTATGCCTAGTTCACAATGACTGCTATACACTATCGGTTATGCCTAGTTCACAATGACTGCTATATACTATCGGTTATGCCTAGTTCACAATGACTGCTATATACTATCAGTTATGCCTAGTTCACAATGACTGCTATATACTATCGGTTATGCCTAGTTCACAATGACTGCTATATACTATCGGTTATGCCTAGTTCACAATGACTGCTATACACTATCGGTTATGCCTAGTTCACAATGACTGCTATATACTATCGGTTATGCCTAGTTCACAATGACTGCTATATACTATCGGTTATGCCTAGTTCACAATGACTGCTATACACTATCGGTTATGCCTAGTTCACAATGACTGCTATATACTATCGGTTATGCCTAGTTCACAATGACTGCTATATACTATCGGTTATGCCTAGTTCACAATGACTGCTATACACTATCGGTTATGCCTAGTTCACAATGACTGCTATATACTATCAGTTATGCCTAGTTCGCAATGACTGCTATACACTATCGGTTATGCCTAGTTCACAATGACTGCTATACACTATCGGTTATGCCTAGTTCACAATGACTGCTATACACTATCGGTTATGCCTAGTTCACAATGACTGCTATATACTATCAGTTATGCCTAGTTCACAATGACTGCTATATACTATCGGTTATGCCTAGTTCACAATGACTGCTATATACTATCGGTTATGCCTAGTTCACAATGACTGCTATACACTATCGGTTATGCCTAGTTCACAATGACTGCTATACACTATCGGTTATGCCTAGTTCACAATGACTGCTATACACTATCGGTTATGCCTAGTTCACAATGACTGCTATACACTATCGGTTATGCCTAGTTCACAATAACTGCTATATACTATCAGTTATGCCTAGTTCACAATGACTGCTATATACTATCGGTTATGCCTAGTTCACAATGACTGCTATATACTATCGGTTATGCCTAGTTCACAATGACTGCTATACACTATCGGTTATGCCTAGTTCACAATGACTGCTATACACTATCGGTTATGCCTAGTTCACAATGACTGCTATAAACTATCAGTTATGCCTAGTTCACAATGACTGCTATATACTATCGGTTATGCCTAGTTCACAATGACTGCTATATACTATCGGTTATGCCTAGTTCACAATGACTGCTATACACTATCGGTTATGCCTAGTTCACAATGACTGCTATACACTATCGGTTATGCCTAGTTCACAATGACTGCTATACACTATCGGTTATGCCTAGTTCACAATGACTGCTATACACTATCGGTTATGCCTAGTTCACAATGACTGCTATACACTATCGGTTATGCCTAGTTCACAATGACTGCTATATACTATCAGTTATGCCTAGTTCACAATGACTGCTATATACTATCGGTTATGCCTAGTTCACAATGACTGCTATATACTATCGGTTATGCCTAGTTCACAATGACTGCTATACACTATCGGTTATGCCTAGTTCACAATGACTGCTATATACTATCAGTTATGCCTAGTTCGCAATGACTGCTATATACTATCGGTTATGCCTAGTTCACAATGACTGCTATACACTATCGGTTATGCCTAGTTCACAATGACTGCTATATACTATCGGTTATGCCTAGTTAGCAATGACTGCTATATACTATCGGTTATGCCTAGTTCACAATGACTGCTATACACTATCGGTTATGCCTAGTTCACAATGACTGCTATATACTATCGGTTATGCCTAGTTCACAATGACTGCTATACACTATCGGTTATGCCTAGTTCACAATGACTGCTATACACTATCGGTTATGCCTAGTTCACAATGACTGCTATACACTATCGGTTATGCCTAGTTCACAATGACTGCTATACACTATCGGTTATGCCTAGTTCACAATGACTGCTATACACTATCGGTTATGCCTAGTTCACAATGACTGCTATATACTATCGGTTATGCCTAGTTCACAATGACTGCTATACACTATCGGTTATGCCTAGTTCACAATGACTGCTATACACTATCGGTTATGCCTAGTTCACAATGACTGCTATACACTATCGGTTATGCCTAGTTCACAATGACTGCTATACACTATCGGTTATGCCTAGTTCACAATGACTGCTATACACTATCGGTTATGCCTAGTTCGCAATGACTGCTATACACTATCGGTTATGCCTAGTTCACAATGACTGCTATACACTATCGGTTATGCCTAGTTCACAATGACTGCTATATACTATCGGTTATGCCTAGTTCACAATGACTGCTATACACTATCGGTTATGCCTAGTTCACAATGACTGCTATACACTATCGGTTATGCCTAGTTCACAATGACTGCTATATACTATCGGTTATGCCTAGTTCACAATGACTGCTATACACTATCGGTTATGCCTAGTTCACAATGACTGCTATACACTATCGGTTATGCCTAGTTCACAATGACTGCTATACACTATCGGTTATGCCTAGTTCACAATGACTGCTATACACTATCGGTTATGCCTAGTTCACAATGACTGCTATATACTATCGGTTATGCCTAGTTCACAATGACTGCTATACACTATCGGTTATGCCTAGTTCACAATGACTGCTATACACTATCGGTTATGCCTAGTTCACAATGACTGCTATATACTATCAGTTATGCCTAGTTCACAATGACTGCTATATACTATCGGTTATGCCTAGTTCACAATGACTGCTATATACTATCGGTTATGCCTAGTTCACAATGACTGCTATACACTATCGGTTATGCCTAGTTCACAATGACTGCTATACACTATCGGTTATGCCTAGTTCACAATGACTGCTATATACTATCGGTTATGCCTAGTTCACAATGACTGCTATATACTATCGGTTATGCCTAGTTCACAATGACTGCTATACACTATCCGTTATGCCTAGTTCACAATGACTGCTATATACTATCGGTTATGCCTAGTTCACAATGACTGCTATATACTATCGGTTATGCCTAGTTCACAATGACTGCTATATACTATCGGTTATGCCTAGTTCACAATGACTGCTATACACTATCGGTTATGCCTAGTTCACAATGACTGCTATACACTATCGGTTATGCCTAGTTCACAATGACTGCTATACACTATCGGTTATGCCTAGTTCACAATGACTGCTATACACTATCGGTTATGCCTAGTTCACAATGACTGCTATACACTATCGGTTATGCCTATAACCGGCATAACTAGGCATAACGGTTATAACTAGGCATAACCGATAGTATATAGCAGTCATTGTGAACTAGGCATAACCGATAGTATATAGCAGTCATTGCGAACTAGGCATAACTGATAGTATATAGCAGTCATTGTGAACTAGGCATAACCGATAGTATATAGCAGTCATTGCGAACTAGGCATAACCGATAGTATATAGCAGTCATTGTGAACTAGGCATAACCGATAGTGTATAGCAGTCATTGTGAACTAGGCATAACCGATAGTGTATAGCAGTCATTGTGAACTAGGCATAACCGATAGTGTATAGCAGTCATTGTGAACTAGGCATAACCGATAGTATATAGCAGTCATTGTGAACTAGGCATAACCGATAGTGTATAGCAGTCATTGTGAACTAGGCATAACCGATAGTGTATAGCAGTCATTGTGAACTAGGCATAACCGATAGTGTATAGCAGTCATTGTGAACTAGGCATAACCGATAGTGTATAGCAGTCATTGTGAACTAGGCATTACCGATAGTGTATAGCAGTCATTGTGAACTAGGCATAACCGATAGTGTATAGCAGTCATTGTGAACTAGGCATAACCGATAGTGTATAGCAGTCATTGTGAACTAGGCATAACCGATAGTATATAGCAGTCATTGCGAACTAGGCATAACCGATAGTATATAGCAGTCATTGTGAACTAGGCATAACCGATAGTATATAGCAGTCATTGTGAACTAGGCATAACCGATAGTGTATAGCAGTCATTGTGAACTAGGCATAACCGATAGTGTATAGCAGTCATTGTGAACTAGGCATAACCGATAGTGTATAGCAGTCATTGTGAACTAGGCATAACCGATAGTGTATAGCAGTCATTGTGAACTAGGCATAACTGATAGTGTATAGCAGTCATTGTGAACTAGGCATAACCGATAGTGTATAGCAGTCATTGTGAACTAGGCATAACCGATAGTGTATAGCAGTCATTGTGAACTAGGCATAACCGATAGTATATAGCAGTCATTGTGAACTAGGCATAACCGATAGTATATAGCAGTCATTGTGAACTAGGCATAACCGATAGTGTATAGCAGTCATTGTGAACTAGGCATAACCGATAGTGTATAGCAGTCATTGTGAACTAGGCATAACCGATAGTGTATAGCAGTCATTGTGAACTAGGCATAACCGATAGTGTATAGCAGTCATTGTGAACTAGGCATAACCGATAGTATATAGCAGTCATTGTGAACTAGGCATAACCGATAGTATATAGCAGTCATTGTGAACTAGGCATAACTGATAGTTTATAGCAGTCATTGTGAACTAGGCATAACCGATAGTGTATAGCAGTCATTGTGAACTAGGCATAACCGATAGTGTATAGCAGTCATTGTGAACTAGGCATAACCGATAGTGTATAGCAGTCATTGTGAACTAGGCATAACCGATAGTGTATAGCAGTCATTGTGAACTAGGCATAACCGATAGTGTATAGCAGTCATTGTGAACTAGGCATAACCGATAGTGTATAGCAGTCATTGTGAACTAGGCATAACCGATAGTGTATAGCAGTCATTGTGAACTAGGCATAACCGATAGTGTATAGCAGTCATTGTGAACTAGGCATAACCGATAGTGTATAGCAGTCATTGTGAACTAGGCATAACCGATAGTGTATAGCAGTCATTGTGAACTAGGCATAACCGATAGTGTATAGCAGTCATTGTGAACTAGGCATAACCGATAGTGTATAGCAGTCATTGTGAACTAGGCATAACCGATAGTGTATAGCAGTCATTGTGAACTAGGCATAACCGATAGTATATAGCAGTCATTGTGAACTAGGCATAACCGATAGTATATAGCAGTCATTGTGAACTAGGCATAACCGATAGTATATAGCAGTCATTGTGAACTAGGCATAACCGATAGTATATAGCAGTCATTGTGAACTAGGCATAACCGATAGTGTATAGCAGTCATTGTGAACTAGGCATAACCGATAGTATATAGCAGTCATTGTGAACTAGGCATAACCGATAGTGTATAGCAGTCATTGTGAACTAGGCATAACCGATAGTGTATAGCAGTCATTGTGAACTAGGCATAACCGATAGTGTATAGCAGTCATTGTGAACTAGGCATAACCGATAGTGTATAGCAGTCATTGTGAACTAGGCATAACCGATAGTGTATAGCAGTCATTGTGAACTAGGCATAACCGATAGTGTATAGCAGTCATTGTGAACTAGGCATAACCGATAGTATATAGCAGTCATTGTGAACTAGGCATAACCGATAGTGTATAGCAGTCATTGTGAACTAGGCATAACCGATAGTGTATAGCAGTCATTGTGAACTAGGCATAACCGATAGTGTATAGCAGTCATTGCGAACTAGGCATAACCGATAGTGTATAGCAGTCATTGCGAACTAGGCATAACCGATAGTGTATAGCAGTCATTGCGAACTAGGCATAACCGATAGTGTATAGCAGTCATTGTGAACTAGGCATAACCGATAGTGTATAGCAGTCATTGTGAACTAGGCATAACCGATAGTGTATAGCAGTCATTGTGAACTAGGCATAACCGATAGTGTATAGCAGTCATTGTGAACTAGGCATAACCGATAGTGTATAGCAGTCATTGTGAACTAGGCATAACCGATAGTGTATAGCAGTCATTGCGAACTAGGCATAACCGATAGTGTATAGCAGTCATTGTGAACTAGGCATAACCGATAGTATATAGCAGTCATTGTGAACTAGGCATAACCGATAGTGTATAGCAGTCATTGTGAACTAGGCATAACCGATAGTATATAGCAGTCATTGTGAACTAGGCATAACCGATAGTATATAGCAGTCATTGTGAACTAGGCATAACCGATAGTGTATAGCAGTCATTGTGAACTAGGCATAACCGATAGTGTATAGCAGTCATTGTGAACTAGGCATAACCGATAGTATATAGCAGTCATTGTGAACTAGGCATAACCGATAGTGTATAGCAGTCATTGTGAACTAGGCATAACCGATAGTGTATAGCAGTCATTGTGAACTAGGCATAACCGATAGTATATAGCAGTCATTGTGAACTAGGCATAACCGATAGTATATAGCAGTCATTGTGAACTAGGCATAACCGATAGTGTATAGCAGTCATTGTGAACTAGGCATAACCGATAGTGTATAGCAGTCATTGTGAACTAGGCATAACCGATAGTGTATAGCAGTCATTGTGAACTAGGCATAACCGATAGTGTATAGCAGTCATTGTGAACTAGGCATAACCGATAGTGTATAGCAGTCATTGTGAACTAGGCATAACCGATAGTGTATAGCAGTCATTGTGAACTAGGCATAACCGATAGTGTATAGCAGTCATTGTGAACTAGGCATAACCGATAGTATATAGCAGTCATTGTGAACTAGGCATAACCGATAGTATATAGCAGTCATTGTGAACTAGGCATAACCGATAGTATATAGCAGTCATTGTGAACTAGGCATAACCGATAGTGTATAGCAGTCATTGTGAACTAGGCATAACCGATAGTGTATAGCAGTCATTGTGAACTAGGCATAACCGATAGTATATAGCAGTCATTGTGAACTAGGCATAACCGATAGTGTATAGCAGTCATTGTGAACTAGGCATAACCGATAGTATATAGCAGTCATTGTGAACTAGGCATAACCGATAGTGTATAGCAGTCATTGTGAACTAGGCATAACCGATAGTGTATAGCAGTCATTGTGAACTAGGCATAACCGATAGTATATAGCAGTCATTGTGAACTAGGCATAACCGATAGTGTATAGCAGTCATTGTGAACTAGGCATAACCGATAGTATATAGCAGTCATTGTGAACTAGGCATAACCGATAGTGTATAGCAGTCATTGTGAACTAGGCATAACGGATAGTGTATAGCAGTCATTGTGAACTAGGCATAACCGATAGTGTATAGCAGTCATTGTGAACTAGGCATAACCGATAGTGTATAGCAGTCATTGTGAACTAGGCATAACCGATAGTATATAGCAGTCATTGTGAACTAGGCATAACCGATAGTATATAGCAGTCATTGTGAACTAGGCATAACCGATAGTATATAGCAGTCATTGTGAACTAGGCATAACGGATAGTGTATAGCAGTCATTGTGAACTAGGCATAACCGATAGTGTATAGCAGTCATTGTGAACTAGGCATAACCGATAGTGTATAGCAGTCATTGTGAACTAGGCATAACCGATAGTGTATAGCAGTCATTGTGAACTAGGCATAACCGATAGTGTATAGCAGTCATTGTGAACTAGGCATAACGGATAGTGTATAGCAGTCATTGTGAACTAGGCATAACCGATAGTGTATAGCAGTCATTGTGAACTAGGCATAACCGATAGTGTATAGCAGTCATTGTGAACTAGGCATAACCGATAGTGTATAGCAGTCATTGTGAACTAGGCATAACCGATAGTGTATAGCAGTCATTGTGAACTAGGCATAACCGATAGTGTATAGCAGTCATTGTGAACTAGGCATAACCGATAGTGTATAGCAGTCATTGTGAACTAGGCATAACCGATAGTGTATATCAGTCATTGTGAACTAGGCATAACCGATAGTGTATAGCAGTCATTGTGAACTAGGCATAACCGATAGTGTATAGCAGTCATTGTGAACTAGGCATAACCGATAGTATATAGCAGTCATTGTGAACTAGGCATAACCGATAGTGTATAGCAGTCATTGTGAACTAGGCATAACCGATAGTGTATAGCAGTCATTGTGAACTAGGCATAACCGATAGTGTATAGCAGTCATTGTGAACTAGGCATAACCGATAGTGTATAGCAGTCATTGTGAACTAGGCATAACCGATAGTATATAGCAGTCATTGTGAACTAGGCATAACCGATAGTGTATAGCAGTCATTGTGAACTAGGCATAACCGATAGTGTATAGCAGTCATTGTGAACTAGGCATAACCGATAGTATATAGCAGTCATTGTGAACTAGGCATAACCGATAGTGTATAGCAGTCATTGTGAACTAGGCATAACCGATAGTATATAGCAGTCATTGCTAACTAGGCATAACCGATAGTATATAGCAGTCATTGTGAACTAGGCATAACCGATAGTGTATAGCAGTCATTGTGAACTAGGCATAACCGATAGTGTATAGCAGTCATTGTGAACTAGGCATAACCGATAGTGTATAGCAGTCATTGTGAACTAGGCATAACCGATAGTATATAGCAGTCATTGTGAACTAGGCATAACCGATAGTGTATAGCAGTCATTGTGAACTAGGCATAACCGATAGTGTATAGCAGTCATTGTGAACTAGGCATAACCGATAGTGTATAGCAGTCATTGTGAACTAGGCATAACCGATAGTGTATAGCAGTCATTGTGAACTAGGCATAACCGATAGTGTATAGCAGTCATTGTGAACTAGGCATAACCGATAGTGTATAGCAGTCATTGTGAACTAGGCATAACCGATAGTGTATAGCAGTCATTGTGAACTAGGCATAACCGATAGTGTATAGCAGTCATTGTGAACTAGGCATAACCGATAGTGTATAGCAGTCATTGTGAACTAGGCATAACCGATAGTGTATAGCAGTCATTGTGAACTAGGCATAACCGATAGTGTATAGCAGTCATTGTGAACTAGGCATAACCGATAGTGTATAGCAGTCATTGTGAACTAGGCATAACCGATAGTATATAGCAGTCATTGTGAACTAGGCATAACCGATAGTGTATAGCAGTCATTGTGAACTAGGCATAACCGATAGTATATAGCAGTCATTGTGAACTAGGCATAACCGATAGTGTATAGCAGTCATTGTGAACTAGGCATAACCGATAGTGTATAGCAGTCATTGTGAACTAGGCATAACCGATAGTGTATAGCAGTCATTGTGAACTAGGCATAACCGATAGTATATAGCAGTCATTGTGAACTAGGCATAACCGATAGTGTATAGCAGTCATTGTGAACTAGGCATAACCGATAGTGTATAGCAGTCATTGTGAACTAGGCATAACCGATAGTGTATAGCAGTCATTGTGAACTAGGCATAACCGATAGTATATAGCAGTCATTGTGAACTAGGCATAACCGATAGTGTATAGCAGTCATTGTGAACTAGGCATAACCGATAGTGTATAGCAGTCATTGTGAACTAGGCATAACCGATAGTGTATAGCAGTCATTGTGAACTAGGCATAACCGATAGTGTATAGCAGTCATTGTGAACTAGGCATAACCGATAGTGTATAGCAGTCATTGTGAACTAGGCATAACCGATAGTGTATAGCAGTCATTGTGAACTAGGCATAACCGATAGTGTATAGCAGTCATTGTGAACTAGGCATAACCGATAGTATATAGCAGTCATTGTGAACTAGGCATAACCGATAGTGTATAGCAGTCATTGTGAACTAGGCATAACCGATAGTATATAGCAGTCATTGTGAACTAGGCATAACCGATAGTGTATAGCAGTCATTGTGAACTAGGCATAACCGATAGTGTATAGCAGTCATTGTGAACTAGGCATAACCGATAGTGTATAGCAGTCATTGTGAACTAGGCATAACCGATAGTGTATAGCAGTCATTGTGAACTAGGCATAACCGATAGTGTATAGCAGTCATTGTGAACTAGGCATAACCGATAGTGTATAGCAGTCATTGTGAACTAGGCATAACCGATAGTGTATAGCAGTCATTGTGAACTAGGCATAACCGATAGTGTATAGCAGTCATTGTGAACTAGGCATAACCGATAGTGTATAGCAGTCATTGTGAACTAGGCATAACCGATAGTGTATAGCAGTCATTGTGAACTAGGCATAACCGATAGTGTATAGCAGTCATTGTGAACTAGGCATAACCGATAGTGTATAGCAGTCATTGTGAACTAGGCATAACCGATAGTGTATAGCAGTCATTGTGAACTAGGCATAACCGATAGTGTATAGCAGTCATTGTGAACTAGGCATAACCGATAGTATATAGCAGTCATTGTGAACTAGGCATAACCGATAGTGTATAGCAGTCATTGTGAACTAGGCATAACCGATAGTGTATAGCAGTCATTGTGAACTAGGCATAACCGATAGTGTATAGCAGTCATTGTGAACTAGGCATAACCGATAGTATATAGCAGTCATTGTGAACTAGGCATAACCGATAGTGTATAGCAGTCATTGTGAACTAGGCATAACCGATAGTGTATAGCAGTCATTGTGAACTAGGCATAACCGATAGTGTATAGCAGTCATTGTGAACTAGGCATAACCGATAGTGTATAGCAGTCATTGTGAACTAGGCATAACCGATAGTGTATAGCAGTCATTGTGAACTAGGCATAACCGATAGTGTATAGCAGTCATTGTGAACTAGGCATAACCGATAGTGTATAGCAGTCATTGTGAACTAGGCATAACCGATAGTGTATAGCAGTCATTGTGAACTAGGCATAACCGATAGTGTATAGCAGTCATTGTGAACTAGGCATAACCGATAGTGTATAGCAGTCATTGTGAACTAGGCATAACCGATAGTGTATAGCAGTCATTGTGAACTAGGCATAACCGATAGTATATAGCAGTCATTGCGAACTAGGCATAACCGATAGTATATAGCAGTCATTGCGAACTAGGCATAACCGATAGTGTATAGCAGTCATTGCGAACTAGGCATAACCGATAGTGTATAGCAGTCATTGTGAACTAGGCATAACCGATAGTGTATAGCAGTCATTGTGAACTAGGCATAACCGATAGTGTATAGCAGTCATTGTGAACTAGGCATAACCGATAGTGTATAGCAGTCATTGTGAACTAGGCATAACCGATAGTGTATAGCAGTCATTGTGAACTAGGCATAACCGATAGTGTATAGCAGTCATTGTGAACTAGGCATAACCGATAGTGTATAGCAGTCATTGTGAACTAGGCATAACCGATAGTGTATAGCAGTCATTGTGAACTAGGCATAACCGATAGTGTATAGCAGTCATTGTGAACTAGGCATAACCGATAGTGTATAGCAGTCATTGTGAACTAGGCATAACCGATAGTGTATAGCAGTCATTGTGAACTAGGCATAACCGATAGTATATAGCAGTCATTGCGAACTAGGCATAACCGATAGTGTATAGCAGTCATTGTGAACTAGGCATAACCGATAGTGTATAGCAGTCATTGTGAACTAGGCATAACCGATAGTGTATAGCAGTCATTGTGAACTAGGCATAACCGATAGTGTATAGCAGTCATTGTGAACTAGGCATAACCGATAGTGTATAGCAGTCATTGTGAACTAGGCATAACCGATAGTGTATAGCAGTCATTGTGAACTAGGCATAACCGATAGTATATAGCAGTCATTGCGAACTAGGCATAACTGATAGTATATAGCAGTCATTGTGAACTAGGCATAACCGATAGTGTATAGCAGTCATTGTGAACTAGGCATAACCGATAGTATATAGCAGTCATTGTGAACTAGGCATAACCGATAGTGTATAGCAGTCATTGTGAACTAGGCATAACCGATAGTATATAGCAGTCATTGTGAACTAGGCATAACCGATAGTATATTATCACAATCGATTGACCGATCGCTGTATTCTGTCGATTGTAAATAGATTATTTTTCAAACAATTGATGATTTATGCATGCACTATACAATATGTTAAAAGTTGCTAATGATATGAAAATTAGACATTTACCGTGTTTTCCACACATTACAAATGTTTGTCAATGATGCTCTAAAGTAACCAGATATTAGAAGTATCATTGCCATAGAAGTACAGAATTTCAGGCCAGGATTATACTGCTTCATCGCTGATAACATCAATCATTTTCACCTTAAAGGACCAAATGGGATCTGCGCTTTTCTTACTAAATACCTCCAGGGCTAGAAAGGTACATGAAATATTGGTAGTATCGATAATTGGCTTATCCTTGTGAAACAAGATCCTGTATAGCAGTATTGTATATAGCAACAATCCTGAGTCCTCGATGGAAAAAGGGTTATTCATTAAACGAAATAATACCAAATCATCTTTTAAAACGCCATCAAGTCCTAAATGAAAGAATGATTGACCGAAACAATGGCATTATTAATGAGTCACATACATGGCAATTTGATCTTGCCCAAGTAGTGACCAAATACAGGCCAAAAGAGAAGGAAAATAAAATCAGCGAACCACAACTGTAAACAGCGTCATTATTACCAAACGCTACATCTAGGAAGTAGCATTTCCAGAACAGGTGAGCATACTGGAATATTGGCGAAACAACGAACACTTATATTTACGAATATTTACGAACCAACTAATATTTATGTTTTCCTGCAACTTCGGTCCCATTCCAGATAATTTTCTCTGAACCGGAAAGATAATTAGTGAAAAAAGTCATATTAGCCAGTTTACAGATGAAATTCAAATTTAATTGAAAAGTAACTTTTGGTTGCTGAAGTGAAATAATTTTGAATACTTTTGGATATTTCTACTTTTTTACTTCTGTGTATGTGTTTAAAATTTTCACACCACTGCTTAGAATTTTCTATTGAATTACTTTTTACTGCAATTTATAACAATAAATAAGTTTTTACCTTTTTATATCACCGTCTATTTTATGGCTATACCTGTCTATCATATTGTACACATACGTATATACTTAAAATATATATCACTATAATAAGCATTGAAATATATGTTTTATCTGAATGTGGAACAGTGAGCCGCAATATATTGTTGCAGTTTGCAATTAAGGGTTTTGAAATGGTGTTTTAAAATGTCCAAGGTGTTCGATGGTTAATCGATTAATCTATTGTGCAAAGCCAATACATCGATACAATCAATTGTGAGCCACTATTGACAATTGGTCATCCTTCTTGCAAACCACAGTCGAGGGTACCAGAGCATCACTCTGTAGTAAGTGTCCATCATATTTAACAACGGAGGTTATGGTGGCGAGATAACAGATTTAGATGAAACTTTTTTTTCTGATACTACGTCAACAAATATTCAGAAGTGTCAAGCGTTCTTCTAGGAGTCGAGAAAAAAAAATTAAAAATTCCATTTTTGATCACACCTAATGCCGACAACCAGGACTCCGTAAATAAATTAGAAACGGAGGCATAAAACAAAACGTTTTAGGTTTTATGTTCATTTCATTATTATTTTTCTTACTTATTAATAGATCAAACCTAATTGATGTCGACATATAGTGAAAGCCAAGAGATCAAACTGTACAATGGAGGTTATGAAGGCTTATGCGGAATAAAATATATTTACAAACATTTTTAGTGAATTCACCAAAAAAATCTTATTTGCAGGTCGTGCTTAAAACGAATATTACCTTTTTTTTTTATACCAATGTTGTTTTACCTACTTTACTTGAAACGTCTTTTTTTTCTAACATTTAAATAAGCCACGCTTACTATATACAATCCGGCATATTTTACGGAAAAAAACAAACAAATCGGATGAAATATATTAACCTTATTTTACTCATGAACATAAACAGAAATGGCGAAGAAAAAAGGGGAGTTTTAAAATTTTAATTTCATTTTCTTGGTTCCTAGAGGACTTGAAATGAAGATCACTCGGACTGTCTAATATTTCTTGACCTAGTATCATTAAAAAAAGTCTCATTGAAATCGATCACCTCACGACAGTGACTTCCCTTGTGCTATTCAAAGGGTAATTAATAAAGAGACAGTCACCAATAACTAACTAGCACACCATCATTATTGTACTTTGTTACGATTCTGTTGACTAATGACTTTTAAAAACTTTGGAATTCATAATAAATAACGCTTACTTAATGTCGAAAGATATGTAAACGAGCTGATTTTAATTATTCGTTTTTTTTTTATCGACATTATAGGTCTTCACGATTCTTTTATATATTGATGAAAAGGCGATTCACATTGCCTCTGTGGGATATGGTGGCTGAAAAATAAAACGAAATATTTCTAATAACCAAACGATGTTTTGTTTTAAAAATATTTTTATTGAATATTAACAAAAAAAAAACGAATCGCCCACACGCTGGTGGTATCGATATTTTTTTATCTGTACGGATTAACGGATTATTTTGTTTTTAAACATTTCATATAGTAATAAAATATAAATCATAATCGATTAAATTTTACAGTCTAAAATATGAAAGCTGTAGAGATCACAGATCCTTGGATCAATTATTTTAAGCTTACGAAGAAAATAGAAATGCTCAACACCAATTAATAGAGGATATGGGATATGAAGCTTAAATACAAGTGAAAAGTTGTGGTATAAAATTTGAGTGGGTATTGAGGCTAATTGGTTCGGGCTGTTCCCGCTAGATGTCGTTGGCAGTTGGTCAACTCCTACGCCCACCTTACCACTCCTACCACCCTCTCCGCCAATTTGAAAATTTTATAAAATTCGGTTTTTTTTTGCCTTTGGGGGAGCAGACATTGAAATAAGCATATATTGCCATTTAAATAAACGTACTTTCGTCTTTCTGCACGGCAGTAAAATCCCTGTTCAACGCAAACCAACCACCCTGTTATCAGAAATGACCTAATAATAAGACATTTTATGTGACCTAATATTAGGGCAGCTAAATAAAATAAAATATCAAAGAAATTATAAAAAAAAAAGAGTACAGTTACAACTTCACAATAAATATATTACTAGAAATGCGCTTTCCACAGCACACGATGGGATTTTCAAGTCCTGATTAAATTTCCCAACTGGGAGCGCTATTTTATTGTGTTTTATTTCAACTGTTAAAACCACGGTAGTACCTGATAGTTTTTTTTAAAAGGGTGCGTTTTCATTTCATTTTATTTTATTAGCGTGTCTTTAACCAAAGATAAAAAAAAAAAATCAAAACTTTAAATTATAAAAATTACTACCTGTGTTCGGGCCCTTAGGCAGTAAATAAGTTTTTATTAAACTTAATTTTTTTTGTTTGAGAGGATTATTTTTAGAGCGTAATTATTTTTAAATTATAAATTTATTTTCTTTCCTTTTCTGATTGTTTCGGCTGGAGACAATTAGTATGTAAATATTGTATACATCAACAGACTGAATTATTTAAATAATTTAATCATTTAATATAATATTGTATACATCAACAGAGGAAATAGTTCAAAGGATTATACAGCTCGAGGAAGTAAATAAACACGTCTTTGCGTATTAGAGGACAAGGCTTTAGGCCTGAACCTGTTTTTGGTCAGTGATGAAGATAACTCCATACCGGACTGTTCCCCTGTGAAGACGAAGTCGCTGTTTCTACAACTGAACTTTTCGGCCTTTCTGCCTGTTTATCTCTCCATGCACATCGCCGCCCTGAGGTTGACTATCCGAAGATCACCGTCCTGAAGCTGCTGTCCGAACATCCTATTATCGTGACTATAAACTTTTTCGTAATTTTTATACGTTAATTATACTAACATTTATTTATACTAATATTCAGGCCTGGTTAAGTTGCTGATCAGTAATTTTTTTTTGTTTTGTTTTTTAATAAAATGAATTGTTATTTCTTTAATATTTTTGACTTTGTTTATTGTATATGTCTTATTTTTGGCAAGTTTGTGAGCTAGCCAACACAATCAAACCTCTAGCTTCTCAAGACGTAACCGGCGCAATTTTCTGGCATTTGGGGACTTCTTAATTTTTAAGAGCCCTAGCGCAAACAACCTGTATTAATCTGGCCAATATTAATTTTTGGGATCTTTTTTTTTGTTGAGCTTTTCAGACTCCGCCTTGGCAGTTCTTACTTTACACAGGCCGAAGTTACACTGCCCCGCTGTGGAATCGCTTTATATTGCTCACTCCTCTCCTACCGTGTTCAGTGCACTTTATTTCAACTATGCTTATCCTTTGTCTACTCGACGCTGTATTTATCGTTTAAATCTTCTTTTTTAGTTTCGAAATCATTTGACGATTTACTATCATTCATTTTCAAAATATGCTACAGATTACTCGTTGAAATTTCTCTCTTTCCGTTTTCTTTTTGAGGGTTCGTTATCGTTTGTCAAGCTTTGCGATAAATCATCGCCCGGTAATGTAGTGTTAAACATTTGCACGAAAACAAGCTTAAACGAAAATTTAAGATTATAGTAAACTATCAATTAGAATTTAATTATTAGTTTTTATCTAATAGTTAAATGATTGGAAAGAAACAACTAGGCATTTTTGATAAAAATACTTCATTTTATTCGTTGTAATGATCGTAATAATTGAATTCTAATTGATAGTTTACTATAATCTAAAATTTTTGTTTAAGCTTGTTTTCGTGCAAATGTTTAACACTACATTACCGGGTGATGATTTATCGCAAAGCTTGAGTTATTTAAGTTACAGCAAATCGTCTTTCCAACGAATAAACAAAAATAATCACAAAAATCTGAAATAATGGATTTATTAAAACCGGCGTATTAAATGCGTGCTTTCTATTGTTGGCTCTCAAAACTTTTTTTTTTAATTTCTTTGATTTTTGTATGAAATACTATATTAAATGAGTCCTCCATAGGGGAAAATCAATACATTAAATCTGAAATAGTTTATGACCAGTGAGTTGAGAAAGATTAACATTAAGAAAGAAACGGTTCAGTGAATTTATACCGGGCCGACATTTTTTGGGTTGAATATTGTTTTCATATAAAAAATTATTAAAATGAAAATAAATAATATAACATGTTGTAATCAATTATGTTGTAATCAACATATGAATCAATGATTATTCTTATATGTTCAAACCCCGCCATGTAAAGTGAATTTAATGTAAAATTAAGAGGTAGATGTTTGATTGATGAAGATTAGCAATCAGCGCTAGGGAAAATTTCAGGTATTAATGACCCCTAGATATGTCCGGATGCATTCTTTATGGACCGTCGTAAAGACAGGTCACAGCCCTTCCTTTAGTGTCACGAAAGGATGTCCCAGAAAGGATATGGAAATCAAATCTGTTAGCATCCGAATAGTTAGATGTCATCCGATTTAACTCCGATATTCTAATTAATCAGGGTAACAGTGTAACAGCGAGGTGTTGGGGGTATTTCAGGTAAATATATAAAAGGATATATGTATACGTAGAAAGGACACATCCTTCATATTTGCCTTACATTAGTAAATCGATATACGGTAAGTATCCATCTTTTAAAATTAAAACCCCCCCCTCATTCGCCGAACCTAACATTATAATAAGTGTGCAATCTAAAAAAAATGACGTCAAGGTTTTTTACGCTTATTCAGTGAAAAAGGAAACACACACTCACCGTAAATTTGGAATTGACAATGGCCCCATAAAAAATGGTAACAATTAGAATTGTTAAAGAAAGTACATTTCAAAAGGGGTTTTCGTTTCAAGAGAATTATTGGAATGCAAGAAATAGACGCAGAAAATAGAAGCAAGACAAATAACATCTAAGACGGATGACATCTAACTATTCCAATGCTAACAGATTTGATTTCCATATCCTTCCTGGGACATCCTTTCACATAAAAATACGTGATGGTGCGTTTTTTTTAAATCATGAATATAAACCAAACAAATGATATTATAAAATTGGAGACCACCACAGATGGTAAAACTCAACCGTTATCTTACCGTTCGTAGCGGGTTTTTAAAAAAAATATACACCTGGTACCTGAAAGAAGAGCCACTCCTTTCGGGCACGGCAATAAATTATTTCAATGTATCCAAGCAACTAAGAAACTAATAACTATTAAACAAAAATAACGGGAAAATTCTTGGTGGTTAATTTTGGGATTTCAATATAACGTGTCTGCATAACAAGGACCAGAGAGGTCACAATCAATAAATATAATTCATAAAGTTACTAATACTTTCTGTGTTTTAATCTTATCAGTAAATTTAGTACAATAAATAAACATTACAACTCTATTAGTGTACATTTGTTCAAATTATATGCCCTAGCGGCAGATGTAATGGTTTTAAGTACGAACGAACCCATGTTACATTATGCGAATACTCTGATGATTTCTAATCCTAAAATAGAATAGTATAAATAAATGAAGAAATTTCCCTTCTTGCGTAATGTGACATGAAATTCTCACACACAACAAAAAACTACTGGACCGATTTTAATGAAACCAGTAATTCGATGGAGTGTTATCAGCAAGCCGATGTTCTCTAAAATAATATGTTTATCATTCACATAAAAATACGTGACGGTGCGTTTTTTTCAAAATCATGAAATGAATGATTTCTTAGCTAAATAACTGTGAAAATTTGTTCCAGTACTAGTGAACCAGTGTACTTGTGAAAAGTTGCTAAGGTATATTAAAATAGGGAACATTTCAAACTAATTAATTAAAAACAAAAAAAATAATAGTACAGGGGAATTTTGAATTGTTAAATTGGAGGGATGTATGAGGGTGGTCTGAAAAGTTTCCAACCTAACAAAGCTTTTATTTATTTTATTATCATCTTCATGTTGAGGTCGGAAACTTTTCAGACCATCTGTGTAAGTAACTGGTATACGAGGTTTAATCAAATAGTAACGAGAATTTTTGTTTATCTTAAACATTTTTCATTTATTCATCTATAGAAATTTTATCCCCTTCAGAGTAATCCCTCTCAGATATAATACACGTGTGCCAGCGCTTTTTCCAATATTTCAAAGCACTTTTCAAACTCACTTTTCGATATAGCTCTTAGCTTCTTCAGCGATTTTTCTTTTATTTCATCAATGGTGTCAAAACGTCGTCATTTCAAGGTTTCTTTCAACTACGGGAACAAAAAGAAGTCGCAGGGAGCCGTGTCCGGCGAATACAGTGGATGAGGTAACAATGATCTAAATAATACATTAACAATTTGTTTTTTTGTTAAAAAATTACGATCAGTGAGGTGATATCGTGATGGAATTTCCACGAATTCTTTTGTCATCATTCCGGTCGTTTTCGTCGGATCACTTCACGTAAACGGCGCATTACTTCCAAGTGATATACTTTATTGACCGTACGGCCTTCTGGCAGGAACTCATGACGCACTACTAACTAGAAGAAGCTTCACTTTTGATCGAAATTGTCGAATTTTTTTCGGTCTTGGGTCTTCAGGCCGCTTCTATTGTAGATATTTCACCTTGGTTTCCACGTCATACTAATATACCCCTGTTTCGTCACATGCAATGATTGCATTTAACAAGCTCTTGATTGTTGGTCACTTCGTTCAGCAATTCTTTGGCGATATCCACGCGATGTTTTTTTTTGGTCTAAACCCAACAATTTAGAAACGAACTTTGCTGCCACACGTTTCATGCCCAAACCTTCGGAAAAAATCACTTGGCATGATCCAAATGATATATTAACTTCATCAGCAATGTTTCTAATAGTAATTCTGCGATCGTTCAGAATCATTTTTCTAACTTCTTACGAACAATGAAAAAATAACGGCCTACTCATTTGTGGTCGGATGAGCAGGATCCAGTATTGCCAGATTTGATGGCTGATTGGAATTAAACCACGTGGCCCCTTACGATAAATACCTTTACGATTTCATCCCAACCTTTCAATATATTTTTGTTTTGTTTGGGCTAAGAATTTTAAAGCAAGTCCGATTACATACCACAATTTAGTGATTATTAATGTTAAATATTTGATACCTACATATACATAATGTAGCAACGAAAAACTCTTAGTAACTTTCAATAGACTACTCTAATTTAGTTGTAGCACAAAGGCGCTGTATCCCACCAATGGTCGGCATGGCATAAAGCAAAGAGGGCGCCCCACCAACAATGACGTGTACCTAATTGCCTTGTGATATGGAATCATGCGTATACTATTTGAGTTAATCGTAGATGGCAATGCCAAACCGAGATTTGGGCCAGGTATTTGCCTAAGACCTCTTGTGTGTAGGTACCAGCCAATTGAAGTTTGACACAAAACAAGCAACATTGACTTTACCCTCTGTACTTCAGGTAGAATCTGTAGAACAGTAATCTGGAACTCATTCCTCAACCAGTCCTCCATACTTTTCTCCGTCTACCCATTAATCTCTCCAGTATTACAATAGTCTTTAATGTAAACTATGCCATTATTGTGAGATGGATTGATTAGTAAAGTGTTTTATCATTTATAGTTATGAGAATGTTAATTGGTTGAAGTATTGTCAATCTGATGTCCGATGTTTCATTGGTTATACTTTATCCTAACAGATTAGAAATTGATTAATCTTAAGGATTCGCGTCCACGAGATTCCGGGCTCGTATTTTGGCTATGCTGCTTTCTTTTTTAATTGGCTAATCATTATGAGACTAGCGGGATTACGTACCACAACTGGAAATTCTTAATTTGAACTTGGGATATGTTAAATATTTTATACGTTTAATACCGTAGCAAACAATCCTCGGCAACTTTCAGTAGATTGCGTTGTACCAGTGGTGTACCTTGAGGTTTTGCCAGACGGCCTTTCTATTTCTAACCAAATTAGAGTGGTTATTAAGAATAATTGAATATTTTTTTATTTCTTTTAATTATATAGATTGTTAACATAATGATACTATGTAAGCGTGATTATGTATTTATTTTCCTTGCCTTTTTATATTAGAATAGTCGTAAATTAAATTGTCAAAATTTAAACATTTCGTAGCTGTTTTTTAATGGAAAGAATCGCTAGATCTCGAGTTTCTAGCGACCTATCTTTATCTGGCCACAGCCAATCCTAAATTTACTGTGCACGTGTTTTAATGATGATTAAATTACAATGATGTAAGATCATTGACGTCGAGTCCGGGCCATCAGGCCATCCGGGGCATCATTTTTATTAAATTCCATATTCATTGTAATCGATCATTGATTCTTTTGATTAAAACAGTGCTATATTGTTTATATTTATATAACTTAGACTAGATGGGCTCCATCGCCCCCCCCCCTCTACTGCGTTGTACTCGACTTTAAAATATTGTCGTTCTTATGTCTTTTTCTTTGTTCGTTGGCTAATAATTATCAAACCAGTGGGATTAGTTATGACATCCACTAATTATTAATGTAGCATTGGAAGAGAGATATCGACGATGGTGATAGAGACGTAGAGAGATATAAACGAGGGGTTGGAGTCCTGCCGGTGGGGAAGGAACAACTAATTCTTCGGTAGAGTACACATGTGCTGGAACTATAAGGTGGGGGTTGGCCAAACAGAAGGGCAGGGGTAGAAAAAGCCAGGCCGGTGGTCGCTATTGCCAGTGTCCAATATATCCACTCCCATCTCAAGACAATTCCCTTTTCTTTTCCGCTCATCTCAATTTTTTTTTTTTTAATTTTCTAATAAAATGTTGTGCTTTCATCAACGGTGAGTTCCTTCCTGCTTGTAAATAAATTAGCTGCTTCTTTGTGTTTCTGACATGTCAGTTTCTTCATTACCGAGTCTCCGGCAATGTTTCAATTGTTGGGTAATAGTTTTTATCTCTTTCGGCTAAGGGTCAATTCTGTTCGCAAACACCACCAAACAATTATTTATCTAGTTTTCAGTTTTTACAGCATCATTAGGAATAGCCAGTTCCAGTGTTTCTTTTTTGTTCCAGCCAAATTTAAATCAATAATGAACTATTTGTAATTATTTCAATCAATAATTTTTTGTAAATATGCAATACTATCTGTAGCAGATTTTTCCCATTTCTAGTTTTTGAGTTATAAATTAAAAAAACAAAACAAAAATCGTCTGTTTTTTGAAACATTCAAAAGCTTATAACTATAAAACTAGTAACCCTCGAAAGCTGAACTCAGTGCCATTATTTTCAGAATTTCGAGGGCTTTAATTTAACATGTTACTTGACATTACTAAACTAGTCTTTAAATGTTTCCAAAACATTTTCTTTTTATAACGCAAAAACGAATTTTTTTTAAAGAGATATGCTACATACTTCTGATCTGAGACTAGGAAAATCTAGAAAAACGGGTATGAATTTTGCACCTTTAATTATTTTTCTATACTTTCGGTCATTATTCTATTCTGCTTTTCTGATGTTAAGTGGAATGTACCATTGCAATTTCGGGTGAATTGAATTGTTTTATTGATGCATGCTGTACATAAATACAGACAGACGGTTAGACAAATAAAATATAAACGCCCTTTTCCGGAATGAAATAAAACCTTATTTTTTGGGCTTTGCAATTAAATTATAAACCAGTAATAGATGACTGAACAGTTACTGGCATGTAATTTATGTACATTAAAGAGTGAGTGAGTAGAGTTGTATTTACGGTGTCTTGTAACGAAATAACTGCTTCAACATAAGTTAATTTTTATTATAAATAATTAACAAATTCATGAAATTCCATAGTAACCTACCAACCACCCTAATCCCCTAGCACAGTCAATGCACTGTACCACTCATCCCTATAATCCTCCTCGGAGACTAAAACGGAAGTGGCCTTGTGACCTGTTATAAATGCGTAACAGTGGGAGTCCTGGCAATGGCCAGTTTCTCCAGTCATGTCCAGAGCGTATGTGGCTCTCGCGCTCTTGGTCAGCTTTCGCTGGCTCGTATCCGGTGACACGGCTGACGGAGGAGCGTGGGGGACTTCCCACGACTGCGCTTTCTCTTTCGCATGCGAGGGAGGTGACTACCATGTGGATTTGGGAGATCTCTGGGCTGTTTGTAAATACTGTATATAATGCCAGTGAATGGAAATTGTAAATATGGTATGAATGAATACATTTATTACAATTACTTATTGCCCAATGAGGCAGATTATAATTTTATCATAATAAAGCTGTTTAATAATTAAATTAATAATTTGACAGCAACAGAAAAAGTATACCAGAATTGTACGGTAACAAAAATTGGCTTGCCTACAAACAACTATTGTTTGAAGTGTCATTTTAAAATCTTAAATTTGTCTTTTTGTTGCTGAGCAGTCCCTTCCAACTGTTAATTGTGATTTTCTAGTTGGATTGCGTGCCTGTGCTGGAGTCACGAAACTGAACTACTTACTCCCGAGCACGAATACAGATGATCGAATACACTGTTATATGTATATTACGCGTTGATCCTCAACCATTAAATACATGCACATTTTCATGCTCAATCTACACTTATAATGCATTTAAGTCATAAAGTATTTCAGACCTTTTTTTTTATTCTTTGACATAAAGAGCGCTACATAACTTAGTGGGTAGTTAGTTTCTGAAAATATAATAGTCTATTTATTATATTGCATATATATATTATGTATTATATAAGATATTTTAAGAGCTAAGTGCCATGGAAAAGTGAAGTGTGTTTAAATTTTGGTTTAGCAGGGTGGTATGCAGACCTATATTGGCCCAGACTAATTGAAAGAAGCTATCTCAGATAGGAAGGCACCCAGAAGACACTGATCGAAATCCACACAAACGGCTGAACACCTGTCTATGAACGAATGACCTTGAGTGGTTAAAAGGAACTTGACGTTCCAGAAGTGAATTACTCTTTTATAAGTGAAAAGTAGGTTTTCGACTCGATATCCGACGGGACACAGCACTTACTGTTTTATCGCTATAAACAATGCTCGTTAGCTTCTCGACAACCAATCGTTACCACTGAGGGTATGTGGTAGCCTGTCCGAAGCTGTTCCTGTCACACGTGGAATACCTTGAGGAGCCATGTTATCTCCAGTTCTTCAGTTGGAGCTAGTTATTAGATCACAATAGTAGCTGCCTTCATGATGACGGGCTAAAAAAAAATCAATAATTTACTGGGTAAGCTGAACATCATATTGAAACCGGGAAGAACTGCATTATTTTTTCCTCTCAAAAAGAGAAGAGCCTGCTGCCCATTTCATTGGAGTAAAGCAACGGAGTTCCGTCAATAACGTCTGGTCTAATTAGACATTTAAACGGACCTTTGGTTTTGTAGTTGTTTCTAGACGAAACTCAAGCAAGCGCGCAGCGATTCTTACTAGTTTCCACACTTGCGGAAATCACACAATTTATCACTGCGTGTCAAGCTGATGAATTAAACAAGTTCAGTCACCTGATTAAAATGACAGCTAAACGACTCCAAAAATTTCAAAACGATGTGATACTCATGATACCAGTTCGACATACAACATACGGGAAACGGAAAAGTGTTGTAATTTACAAAGAGTTTGAGCTAACCTTTATTCACAGACATGACATATTCTTTGATTCGGCGAACTTACGTGTTTGACGCCCTATCCCCACCAACTTTCATCGTCGTGGGAATTGGAGGGGGGTTAATATGGTAAGTGAGGTCTCACACTGTAAACCAAGAGTGAGCCCCATCACCCTGTCTAGTTTTCTGTATTGTGATTATTGTAAACATAAGCCTAAGAGATGTAAATCCCTACCCTCCGTAAAATGCAGCCCTGCTTGTACTTGTTTTTATTCCCTTAAGTTTTTCCTCGGGGATAAGAAAAAAAAATCACTCAGACGCTAAATATTCACTACAGTTCAATCAGCCTAAGAATAATTATAACTGAATTTCTGAGGAATATTGCATGTAAACTTATTTTTGACTGATAATATAGCAAAATTGGTTTATTATTTGATTCATCATGAGTACAATATATGTTAACAATTCATGTATAAGTTTCGATTATGCGTTACAAATATCTCAGGCAGGGTAATTATAGTAACCAAGGGAAACGCCACTTGTAATTAGTAGCCATTAATTAATATTAATAACTTTTAGATCTGTAGTACCTTCCCTGCTTCCTATACACGTATATACATTTATATAAATAAATTGCCATAAATTGTTGTCTCTTAGAATTTTTTTTTAATTCTGAAGCTTATTTATCGTGCTAAAATTAAAATCTGCGTTATTAGGAAATAAGTAATTGAGATAAATGTTCTCATTCATACCATATTTCCAATTCATCATTAACATACAGTATTTACAAACAGTACAGAGGCCTCCCAAATCCACATGGTTGTCACCTCCCTCGCATGCCAAAGAGGAAGCGGAGTCGTGGGAAGTCCCCCACACTCCTCCGTCAGCCGCGTCACCGGATACGAGCAAGCGGAGGCTGGCCAATTGCGCGAGAGCCACATAGGCTCAGGACATGACTGGAGAAACTGGCCATTGCCAGGACATTTATGCATTTATAGCAGGTCACGAGACCACTGCCGTTTCAGTCTGCAAGGAGGGGATTATAGGGATGAATGGTGCAGTGCAATGACTGTGCTACGGGATTAGGGTGGTTGGATAGGTTACTATGGAATTTCATGAATTTGTTAATTATTTATAATAAAAATTAACTTATGTTGAAGCAGTTATTGCGTTACAAGACACCGTAAATATAACTCTATTCACTCACTCTTTAATGTACATAAATTACATGCCAGTAACTGTTCAGTCATGTAGGGTATATCAAGGTCGTTATGAAGGGTTTTGTTGCTGACGTAATAAGGGGCATTTACTATTGTTCTCAGGACTTTTGATTGAAAGGATTGGATACGCTTGATGTTCGACTTTTTTGCTTTCCCCCATAGCTCTATTCCGTACGTCCTGATTGGTGATTGGCTTAAGTATAACTTTGTAAATTAGTAATTTATTTTCTATTGAGAGATGGGATGTCTTTTGAAGTAGTCTGTACAGTTGTCCAAAGCGTCTGTTTAGTTCTTGTCTTTTTAGTCTCGTATGTGTGTTCTAGGTCAGCCGTTTATCGAGATGGAAGCCTAAGTACCGTACTATCTCTGATTCAGTGAGAGGAATGGAATTAAAATAAACTAGTGGACAAGACTTGTGACAGAGGGTGAAGGTAATGTGGGAACATTTTGCTTCATTAACTTTGATCCGCTGTTGGTTGCACTAATAATCGATCTAATCAAGGTGTTTTTGAAGGTTATGGGATGCTTCATTGGGGTTTGGGAGGGATGACAAGACTGCAGTGTCGTCTGCAAATGTGGCCAAGAAGGTATTGGTGGTAGTAGAGGGGACATCAGCGGTGTATAGGTTATAGGGGATGGGACCTAGGACACTGCTCTATGGAACTCCTGCTTTTATGGGATAGTAGCTAGAATATTCTAAACCATAGCGATGTTGAAAGAAGCGATATGCAAGGTAGGACTGTAGGATTAAGAAAAGGGTCTGTGGTAAATATCTTTTGAGGTTGTAGAGCAAACCTGCGTGTCAAACATTAATCACTTGGGTCATGACTTGAACTTTCATTTAAAAGTTCTGCAAAAGCAGTTCATTTTTCTAAGCAGTTTAAGTAAAGGAAATATCTTCAAATCCATTCAAGATAATTTGCACGTGTAATATAAGTCCGGTTAGTATGTAATTTTCATTGGTAACATTTTAAAACATGTTGAAAGAAATAGATCTATATTTCAAGAAATAAAAAAATATATAGAATTTTAATGTGTTTATATTGAAAATATCAGTACTTCAATTACATTGCAGACTTGTATTTTTATTAATTTTGTTTAGATTGTTTAATTTATTACAATGTTTGAAGGTCTATTTGCTATTCTAAGATCTTTGTTATTTTGTCAATTGCCGCTTCTTCTATGTTGGGTTTTATTTTATGCCGATGGATACAATAAAATTGGAAATCATTTTAAAGAAAAATTATAGTAAAAACAAATATATGTTTATGAACAAACAAATTAGTTGGAACAATTTATATTCTTAAGGGCTGATATGTAGAAAGAATAATTGGTAATAGAATAGAATAGAGAGACTGTAGAAGTTGAAACATCTTTAACATTTCAATTACCACTATTGGAACAAGTGCTATTTGATTTGATAACTGATATTTTCGCAGATCAAAAAGTCAAAACCGATGCTAAAATTACTTTGTACAAACGAAAAAAAAAAGGCTGCAATGCAAATTCCATGTTACCGGGGTGAAAACTCTCTTAAATGACTTTAGTTTATTTCAAATTGTGGGTACGTGCGGAATCTACATATAGGAATAGCTGTGACTTGATAAGTGGTTGAGTGAGTGCGATCAAATTTGTTTGCGTTTTGTTTCTTTTTCGTATATATTCCGTAAATAGAATGTAGATATTCAATTGCTCGAGTTTTGTGTAGAGACAAGTACAATTGAGTTATATAGAGCTTTATAAGGCTTGTCGTTGGATATTCGTAGATAGATATCTATAGTAGAAACTATAGATAGATTTGTTAATTTTTGACTGACGAAATACGTTTGTCTCCTACCGTTCTCTTTGGGTAGTAATGTCACTTTGGGCTTGGCGATGAAAATTACAATTTCTTATTTATACATTATTAAAGTAATGCGTGTAGTCAGTTCTTTACGCTAAATATTGTAGTCCATACTGAGGAACTGACTTAAAATACCAGTTTAAATGGACATTATCACCTAAGCATAACCAGTATGTTCCTAAATGTTCACCATTGCTAAAAAAAAGAAACCCTTCAGGTTTGCCAAATAAATTTACATAAAATATTGTTATAATAAAGTCGGTACGTAGAAGGGTGTAATTCAACCTTTATGGAAATATGAGCCTTAATGTAAGAGCATTTATAACTGGAATATGGAAACAGCATAAATCAAACAATTACTAACACGTGAATGAAAGATAGAATCTGTATAATGTATTGGTCGGCATTTTTATCAGCCACGGAATAAATGCATTTATTATTACTTGCACCCTGACAGACAAGGTTTGCTCTTCTCACTTATTTTCTTTTAGATCCCTTGCAGAATTTCATTTCAGATAACAGGGTGAAGTTTCTGTTCCAATTGAAGACTACGTTGTACAATGGCAAACACAACTTTGATGAAATATATATATTTCGTATCTGTTCATTTATTTGTAGGAGGTCAGTGAAGGTAACTTATATATATTATCGTTTCCCGGCTGTAGAGGATCAAAAAAAAGAATGAATAAATAGGTTAAGAATACAACGCAATGGTTTGGTTTATAACTGACTTTATTCTCCTCCTGATCCTCTATATATATATGTAAGTTTGAACGTTACCGCCAAACTTCGGCACATATGCGAGATGTCCCGACAGAGAGCGCTATTATCAAAGGACGCTCTGAGTTGTAACCTCCTGAATATGGGTACGCTTGTTAAGACAATGGTCAACTCTAAGTATCGACAATTGTATTGATTCAGGTTAGTTATAAGTTTTATTGGTTTATTGTTATATTTGTAGCGCTAGCTAATGTGTACATATGTTTAATATTACAGTTCTAAACTGCATCTGCAAGTGTTCGATTTATAACCTGAGAACCTCCACCTCCTTTTAAGTTTCTGAATTCGAAACTTACATATACATTACGGGTTTGTTTACATTAAGCTATTTGGTATTAGGCTTAACATTGCCGTACCACTAGCTATAGCTCTCCCCTACTAGTTTACGGATATTCCCCGTAAACTTATAAAATGCGACATCAGTTATGTTTCTTTAGAAAAAAATAAAAATCAGAATCTGATAATGATAAAAATATGAAAAGTAAAAAAAAAAACATCTTACAGGTATATCATCACTATGGCACAGACAGACACAAAAAAAAAACCATACAAAAAAACAATAATACAATAAAAAAAAATATATGCCTCTTGGGACTGGAACGCTGAGGTCGCGTATATCAAATTGCTCTCCGTCACCTGCGACGCACACCAGACTTATGTGTCAACGACGGGGCTCCGCCGCGGGAAACGTGAGCTGTTCTACATGTACCGTCCACCGTTTTATCGGGGGAGTAACGCTCTCGACCGTGACCACGTTATGTTCGCGGAGAGCGGTCACTCGGAAAGGACCCTCGCACCGCACTAGTTCCTTACCCCTGTGGGACCCTTTTCTTTGGTATGCTAGCGCGCCGAGTTTGAGTATGCCCAGGATATCTCGGAGGTTGTCGCGCGACACCCACCACCGTTTCTTGTCCTCAAGCCTTCCCTGAACGGTCGCCCAGTGTTTCCCTAGCGCTATCCGATTACTGACTACCCACGCCAGTTCTTCATCGACCACCGCTCTCCTGTTATCGCGCCAGTGGCAGAATGGATTAAGTGGTTATACGCTATGACTGACTTTTCCATCACCGCGTGGGGTTCTAACTCCTTTTAATTTTTTTTGTTCACAGTATTGAGTGCAGAATTTAATATTCACTTACCAACACGTTAGACTGAACAGGTTAGTTCTGGCTTATGCAGACGGTCTTTATGTGTGATACTCTGTGTAAGACACGAAATATGGAGAGAGTAAGAATACTGCAAGTAGAGTCGAGCATAGAAACATTGAATGGGTTGATGAACTTTCTCACCTGGTGCAAATTCAAAACTGAGACGGCGAGGATCGCAATGTGCCGATGAATGTTGTCTGAAGGAGATAGTGAAGGTCAAAGTTCGCCGATTAGACGCGTCTTACAAGAACTGCTTTATATCTGAGGCTTTTTTAAACAATGACTGCAAGTTTCTAGGTTACTTACCAGTGGCCTGACCGTCCAATTAGCCTACTCCCTATTCTCTCAAAAATATTTGAAAAAGTCCTATAAAAACGTCTACTTCCAATTGTTCATTCCAAAAACCTTTTTTCCTACACACCAGTTTGGTTTCCATCTACAACATTCCTCCTCTGCTCAACAAGGCCTTCGCGTTGTTGATCCCATATCCTCAGCCCTTGATACCAAACAGTATTGTACTGCTGCCTTTCTGGACATAGCTCAAACTTTTGAAAGGGTCTGGCACGCAGGTTTGCTTTACAAGCTCAAAAGATATTTACCACAGACCCTTTTCCTAATCCTACATTCCTACCTTTCAAACCGCTTCTTGGCCACATTCACACGCTGCTGTCTTGTCATCCTACTCAGACCCCGATTAGCATCCCATAACCTTCAAAACATCTTGATGAGATCGAGCATTGGTGCATCCAATGGCGGATTAAAGTTAATGAAGCAAAATCTTTCCGCATTACCTTTACCTCCTACCACAAGTCTTGTCCACTAGTTTCTTTAAATTCCATTCCTCTCCCTGTATCCGAGATAGTACGGTACATAGGCTTCCATCTCGACAAAGGGCTGACCTGGAACCCACAGACGAGGCTAAACAGGACAAGAACTAAACAGACGCTTGAGACAACTGTACAGACTTCAAAGGACATCCCATCTCTCAATAGAAAACAAATTAATAATTTACAAAGTTATACTTATGCAAATCTGGACATACGGAATAGAGCTATGGGGGAACAAAAGTCGAACATAAAGCGTATCCAATCCTTTCAATCAAAAGTCCTGAGAACAATAGTAAATGCCCCTTATTAAGTCAGCAACAAAACCCTTCAAAACGATCTTAATATACCTTACATTCTCGAACTCATCCCTTCCAAGTTCATGAAATTCCATAGTAATCTATCCAGCCACCCTAATCCCCTAGCACAGTCATTGTACTGGACCACTCATCCTTATAATCTCCTCGGAGACTAAAACGGAAGTGCCCTCGTGATCTGCTATAAATGTGACCTGATCGTATGTGGCTCTTGTGCTCTTGGTCAGCTTCCGCTGGCTCGGATCCGGTGACTCTGCTGACGGAGTAACGGGGGGGGGGGCTTTCCAAGACTCCGCTTCCTCTTTTGCATGTGAGGGAGCTGTCAACCATGTGGATTTGGGACGTCTCTGGGCTGTTTGAATGAGCGAGTGAATGAAAATTGTAAATATGGTATGAATGATAACATTTTTCACAATTACTTATTGCCCAATGAGGCAGATTGTAATATTATCATAATAAAGCTGATTTTACAATAAAACTAATTCATAGATGGGGCATGAATGGTCTAAGCTATTATGTTTACCGCCATAATTAATACACTTAGGAGTTTTAGTTGTTTGTGTGTTTTGTCTTCACCGTACTGTGAACACATTGTTTTTTGTTTAGGTATACTTTAAGGTAGAGTGAGAAAACCTGAGACATTCATAACATCTCATTAGATAAGGAATGCATTTTTGTACTGTTATGAATTGATAGCCTACTTTAAGGAAGCCACGTGGAAAAGGTGATGGATTCTCCCGGTGAAGTTGTAGGAAAAATCGGGGACAACGAAGGCATTAGTATCATTATTGTTTTTTAAAGGAGTATTATTTTTCTAAGAAGATATTGAAAAATAACTGGATTGTATTTAATCGAAAAGACGAAAAGAATTAAGGAGTACTATTTTGATAAAATCACATGGTAACTGCTACTGAACGGGGAATAACAGGTCATGCCGTCTGGTCAAAGCGGTGTGTGTAGAATGCTGTGATTCCAAACAGGGCCTCATTAAATTCATGTTCACTTTATATTCTGCTCCTCTTCCAATAAACCGTATTCATAATTATTTCAATCCGTGTTTCATATATATATAAATCCTGCTAAAATTGATGGGAGTAACCGGTTCATTTAGTAGGTACTTTGCCCCAGAACAGAAGAGACCAGTAAGTACTGTTAACTTATTTTTCAGATAACTCGACAATCAGACAATTTTAAAATTTCTGGCTAATCTGATCATTTGATGATGCATTACAAGAAAACCGCTGGGACATGATAACAGTTCACCCGAAAACGGCCCTTTTAAGGGCTTAGCCAAAAAAAAAAAGGAAGGATGTAATGAAAGGCTAATAAAAAGCCACTTAGTATTCCCTGAATTCCAGCACCTGGAAGTACACTAGGAAGTTGAAAAAAACCTCGCAGTTTGAAAAAGATCTGATATGGCTGATGCTGCTCCGTTCTGTGGAATATAGCTATCCCCTTACCAGAGAATAGTTGCTGGCATCAATGATTCTAACATTAAAGATTGCATTCTAAACTCATCACACAAGTATAAGGGCTCTTTCTTCGGAAATTACACTAAATGTGTTATTAATGTAGACAGCTAATGTAGGAAGGTAATGTATCGTTCAATTAAGGGTTTCATTGGTGATACTTTAGTAAATTTATCCTTTATTGGTCTAAGCATATTTCAGCAAAGGTTATTTAAAAAATGAATACTCGGTTGTTTTTGAAATCCCTACTGTACCCGCTGAACATATTATGGTCACGTACCAATCTTGGCTTACAATCCCGAATAATTCATCATCATGGACAACCGAAGGGTGGCCGGATCGAGGCCTGAATTGAAAACTGGTGTTCCCATCATTGAAGTGTTCCAACCAAAGCGCACAAGTATTTTTGATTACAACCTATTTGATTACCTTATTAAAGGTAGTATAATTTTGCTAGACTGTTGTTGTTAGATGACGGCATAATGAATATTCTTAACCCTGTAAAGATTGATAAAGAGTAAAATATTAATTAATTATATTCTGTTTACGCGGGAGGATTACCGCGAGAGATTTTGATTTATCTGTAGGGGAAATAGCTCTGGGAGGTGCTGCGCTCTGGCAAGCCAATTCTACAATTCTACAAGTAATACAAGGAAACCGTTTTGGGGAGTAATTGGCCATTGTGTTCTATTAGTTTGAAGAGGCTGGATCTGTGCTCCGATCGATTGGGGTGTTTGCCAGAACCAGCGAAAGTTATTTCCGGTTTTTTTTATTTTCAAATTTTGCCGATAGTTGGTGCATGGTTTTATTTTCCGTTATAGTTATAGTTTTTCATATGGGTAAAACGATCCTTTCATCGCCAACCACTGGGGAAGAATTGTTCGCTGCTTCTGAATTCTTGGCGTGGTCATCAGGTGGATTCGGGCTTGTCCTAGACTTTCTTTATCCTTTCCTATCCCTCATATTCCTCCTAGAAGCCGAACCGCTCGAGAAAGAAGCTATCAGACCCCAGGTAAGTGTGAGCAGTTTTTCGTTATTGGGGGGTTTTGAGAGGACGAATAAATATTTGGGTTTTCGATCGTTTGGAAAGCCGATTGATAGTTTTGAAATTCTCAGATTCAATGATTTTATTGATTTGAATAAACTTTTAAACTTTTGCTAATTAATTACAGTCCACTGGCTAAACCATTTGGCCTCCTAAACCGGATTCAAACCGATTTTGGAAAAAAAAAAAAAATTGTTTTTGTTCTTTTCCGTGTTTATGTATTGATTATATTGAAAGTTCGTTGTTTCAATTAATTAAAATACAGTTCCTGATTGAAAGGAGTTCGAAGATGGTTATTGGAAAAATATGATAGTATTATTATGAACTAAATTGGAAAATTAATTTAATTTAAGAAAGTTAGCGACAAACAACTGGCTGGAACTGGTTTCGCGTAAGCCCGGCATATTTTATCCCGATTTGGTGGGATATTTATATTTCTAAGTTTTTTGTTTGTTTCGTTTGGTAAAATTATTGCTCAAATTAAAGTAGAAATTATTTATTCTAGATTGCTAATGGTTGATAAGTTAGAATTGATATAAATAAATTTCATTGAGACAGTTTAATTTTGCTACAGTTCAAACTCGTAAAGTTTTAACAATTTTTCTACCCGTCATCCCTTTATATTAACAAGTTTGAGGTTCAGGGTCCAACCGAGGAATTCTATCTCCGGATTGCCCTTTCAACTGATAAGAAAATACCAATAAGGTTATTATTTCTAACTCTAGTGGATTTATGGTTTTCCTTTTAGTCGTTTTTTATTTTATTTTTATTTCCGTATTTGTTTGGATAGTTTATTGGAACTGGTTCGATTAGGAATTGTTCAATAAGGTCGATTTAATTAATAATATAGACAAATCCAATTTGACCGTTTAATTTTGTTGATTTGTTGGCTACTCATTTTTGAAAATGAGCGAGAAAAAGGCTATTGAATCGTCTTTAAAAATTTATAAAGCAAAACAAATAAAACTTTTTCAGCGCATTCAAAGAATTTATGATCTGTCGAAAGGCATTGCGGATAAAAAAGTTTTACAGCAATTTGAAATTACTTACCGTCTAATACCAAAAACCTTGACCGAATATGACGAAGTAGAATTCAAAATTAATGAATTAGAGTTGGAGTTGGATTCGGAATTTACTCCGACCTTTAACGATTCCCATATGGAGATGATTGAGTACATTGAAGAGATGGCTGAGAGCCTTGCGACGAAGAAAAAAGTGGCCGCTACTACCGCGGTTCCTGAAACTCTTTTACCAACCCTGGCGACGAACAAAATTGAAGTACACCTTCCAAAATTAGAGTTACCTTGTTTTAGAGGGGATCAAACGCAATGGTCGGTCTTTTATGAAATGTTTAAATCGTTAGTACATGAAAATAAATCGTTGACCGATCAACATAGAGTTCAATATTTAGTATCAAAGCTTGGTGGGGAAGCCTCGAATATTTGTAAGCACCTGCCACCAGTGGCGGCAAATTACCCAGTGATTTGGGACGCGTTACAGAAACGTTACAATGACCCTAGAGCTCAAGCAGATACCTATTTAGAGCAAATTTTTGAATTCAAACCATTAAAGTCAGAATCAAGGGGGAGTTTAAGCTCAGTATTGGATAAATTTTGTGGGCCCATAACAGCCCTTAAAAGATTAAACACCGGAAATTTGGCTGATTCGATATTTTTAAATCGTGGTTTGAAAATTTTAGACCCCGTGTCCCGCCGGGCGTTCGAAGCCGCGGTTCGCGAAAAGGATATTCCTACTTATGAGGATTTTGTAACGTTCGTCGAGAAACAAATTAAAACCCTTCCTTGGGAATATAACTCAATGTCAACGACCAGATCGGAAAAACCGATAAAAAATTACAGACCAAAGGTTTTCGTTGCTCAGTCGGGAGGAAGTACTAGCGATGGTCTTGATAAAACTACAAATTGCTTGAAATGCAATCAGGGATCTCATCAATTAGTTGATTGTAAAGGATTTTTGAAAATGTCTCCTTGGGATAGATTTCGTTTTATTAAACAAAAGGCATGTTGTTTAAAGTGTTTTTCTTCTAACCATTTGGCACCTAATTGTAAAAAAGGGAATCCCTGTTCGCAATGTAATAAGCCCCATCATTCGCTGTTACATTTTGAGTTTTCAAAGAATCCCCCAGACCGTGTAAATTCGGGGGCGGAGGGTCAGCAGAATTCCTCGATCAACTGCTGTTCGATGGCGAATTGTAAAGATCGTTTTTCCGCCCAGCGTTCTTCTATGGTTTTGCTGTCTACTGCGGTAGTAACTATGCAAAATGGCGGGGGAAAACTGCATGATGCGCGGTTTTTGATTGATTCGGGCAGTCAGTGCCATTTTCTAACGGCGAAAACATGCCGAAAACTTAAATTGCCTATTTCGCCTTTAAAAACATCGGTAGTAGGTTTTGGAGGAGCAGTCAATCCGGTTCTAGGGAAGACAGTTTGTAGTTTCAGTTCGAGAATCAATCCGAATATTTCATTTACGATCGAGCCTTTAGTGGTCGATAAGATTGTCGAGAAATTGCCGGCTAGGGAAATTGACCGATCTCAGCTGTCTTATCTATTAAATCTGGAACTTGCAGATGAGACATTTCATTTACCGGGTGATATTGATGGAATCATAGGGGCTGAGCTGGTGCCTCATTTATTGAAAGAAAATAAATACAGAGGAAAACCTCTTCAGTTGATGGCAGTGGATAGTGTTTTGGGTTACATTTTGATGGGAAAAGCCCCAGTTTTGGACCTAACATCCGAGAGTAATAATTGTCTGTCTGTTTGCCGTTCATCATTGGATAGTTTGGTGAGACGGTTTTGGGAAATTGAAGAGGTCCCAAACTTAATTACTTCTCTTTCGCCCGGAGAATCAGAATGTGAGAATATTTTTAAATCTTCGGTGCGTCGTTTGGTATCAGGACGGTTTGTTGTGTCGTTGCCTTTCCAGGAGCATCCCGATCGGTTGGGAGATTCATTTGAGATGGCCAAACGAAGATTTATGAACCTAGAAAAGCGCTTAGATCGCTGCCCGGAAAGTCGAGTAGTATATCACGAGGTAATGTTGGACTATTTACAGCAAGGGCACATGTCATTGGTAACAAATCCGATGGATAAACATGGCTATTACATACCACATCATGGTATATTAAAGCCTGGTAGTTCGAGCACGCCTCTAAGAATAGTGTTTGATGCCAGTGCAAAAACTACGGCTCATTTGTCATTAAATGACGTTTTACATGTGGGTCCAAAATTACAAACGGATATCTTCGTATTACTAATGCACTTCCGTTTATTTTCAATAGCATTGACGGCAGATATTAGACAAATGTATCGGCAAATTCTGATTGATGACTCTCACCGAAGATTCCAACGGGTATTATGGAGATTTTCGTCAGAGGATCCAGTGGAGATCTACGAATTAAATTGTGTAGTGTTTGGCATCACCTCGTCACCTTATTTGGCTCTTCGAACTGTTCGTCAATTGGTCGAAGAAGAAGGTAAAAATTTCCCGGCTACCAAAGATCGAATTCCACAGGATATGTATATGGACGATCTTATCACTTCCGTCCCCTCGTTGCAAGATGCTGAACGACTTTATCAGCAAACAAAAAGGTTATTCGAAAATGGAGGTTTTCAGTTTACCAAATGGGCCTCTAATTCTTCCGAAATGCTCACTCTTTTCCCCGACGAGGATAAATCCTTTTCGACAAAGGATTTTGAAACGGGCACTTCTTTAGCGGTTTTGGGTCTTGAGTGGCAACCCAGCACAGATATTTTTTGCTTTCGGGTCAGTCACGAACATAAAGCCGGCACAAAACGAAATATCCTTTCGTCAGTTGCAAGAATTTTCGACCCCTTGGGACTACTGGCCCCCCTGACTTTATTTCTCAAGTGCCTGATTAAGGAACTGTGGCGTTTGGGTTTGGGCTGGGATCAGGTTCCACCAGCTTCTATTAAAATTTGGTGGGAACGTTGTCAAGGGGAATTGGTAGTTTTGTCGAATCTTTCTATTCCGAGACACATTGGAGTGTTGGTTGGTTCGCGAGTTGCGTTGGTTGGGTTTTGTGACGCCTCCGAGATGGGTTATGGAGCCGTGATTTATTTAAAGGGCCTGACGGGAGAGGAAACTGTCAAGGTTTCTTTATTATGTGCAAAATCTAAAGTAGCTCCATCCAAGGTCCTGACTATTCCCCGCTTAGAGCTTTGTGCCGCCCTTTTGTTGGCAAATCTGCTGCAGGCTACAGCATCTACTCTTCGCACACGCTGTAACGTTGAGCGTGTTGTTGCACTGTCTGATTCAACGGTAGCTTTGCATTGGATCAAAGCTGCACCGTCCAGATGGCAGACGTTTGTAGCTCATCGGGTGTCTAAAATCCAAGATTGTGGCATCGATAGTTGGATGCATGTATCAGGCACCGAGAATCCAGCGGATTGCCTGTCCAGGGGCTTAACGCCATGCGAGCTCGTTGATCATACCCTATGGTGGAATGGACCGCTTTGGCTGGGTTCGGAAGAAACTTGCTGGCCCGTTAAATTAGACTTGGAGGAGCTGGAAAGCCCTCCGGAAATTAAAAGCAGCAACATTTTAACAGTGGCGCGATCAGAAAAAATGGAAGAAAACTCCATTTGTGCTCTTGTTGATCGTTGCTCAAGCTACCTACGGTTATTACGAACGATGGTGCTAGTTTTAAAGTTTGTGAAAATATTACCAAACCAAATGAGAGTAGGGGAAAGGGAGTTAGACACAGCGGAAATTTATCTGTGTAGAGTGATCCAGCTACTTCATTTTACACGAGAATTCGATAGATTAAAGAAGGGGGAAACTTGTTCACCAAAACTTCAACGTTTATCTCCATTTCTCGACCGTGGAATTATTCGAGTCGGTGGTCGTTTGCAGAATGCTGATATAGGGTTTGATAGTTGTCACCCGATTGTCTTGCCAAAGAAGGACCCCTTTGTTATTCGGTTGATTGATTATTATCATCAGGAAAATTGTCATGCCGGACCCCACCTGTTATTATCGTTAATTAGGCAAAAATTTTGGATTATATCCGCCCGAGAAATAATCAGAAGTCGGATAAGAAAATGTAACCGTTGTTTCAGAGTTCGCCCGTCGGTTGTGCCTCCAAAAATGGGTGACCTCCCTACTTGTAGAGTTACACAATGTAAGCCATTCGAACAAACTGGAGTGGACTACGCTGGGCCGATTCGCATTACTATGGCTAGGAGACGAAACCCTTTCATATTTAAGGCGTATATTTGTTTATTTATATGTATGTCGACCAAGGCAGTTCACATTGAACTGGTATCTGACTTGTCTACTCCCATGTTCTTGGCGGCTTTCCGGCGATTTTTGTCGCGCCGTGGTCCATGTAGAATTATATACTCGGATTGCGGGACAAATTTTGTGGGGGCTCATGAGCAATTGTCAAAATGGTTGAATTCTTCCGGGTATCAGGATGCGCTGACTAATCAACTGTCGGAGCATCGAATCGAGTGGAAATTTATTCCACCCGGAGCTCCTCACTTCGGAGGGATCTGGGAAGCTAATGTTAAATCGGTGAAGTCCCACTTATTTCGAGTTATTGGAACCCAGCTTCTGACTTATGAAGAGCTGAACACAGTGTTGGTTCAGATTGAAGCTGTCCTCAATTCGAGGCCCCTTTGCCCCCTAAGTTCTGATCCGCGGGAGCCACTCGCGTTAACCCCTGCTCATTTTTTGAACCTTACTCCACTGAAATATTTTCCTGCTCGAGATGTACAGAACAGCGAAATTAATCGTCTTACCCGCTATGAGCTAGTCGATCAGCTGGTCCGGTCGTTTTGGAATAGGTGGAGAAAAGAGTACCTGCATGAGTTGCAGATTCGACACAAATGGTCAAAGTCCTCTGCTTCGCTCACTGTAGGAACTGTTGTAATTGTGGATCAGCCCAACCTCCTTCCTTTAAAATGGCCAATTGGAGTAGTTGAGGAGGTGTTTCCGGGAACCGATGGGGTCGTGAGAGTGGCACTTGTACGGGTAGCTACGGGTCGGTATAAGAGGCCGGTAACTAAGCTTTACCCTTTACCGTCACAGTAGTACCAGTATTTTGTTTGTTGATATTATTTTATTTTGTTTTTTTTTGTTTGTTGTATAGTAAGCTCATGTGTTTCTTTGTATGATTTATGATGATGGATAAGTGTTTTTTTTTTGTGTGTGTGTATTCTGACTTTATCTGAAAATAACATTTCAGAGGCGGGGGGATGTTTACGCGGGAGGATTACCGCGAGAGATTTTGATTTATCTGTAGGGGAAATAGCTCTGGGAGGTGCTGCGCTCTGGCAAGCCAATTCTACAATTCTACAAGTAATACAAGGAAACCGTTTTGGGGAGTAATTGGCCATTGTGTTCTATTAGTTTGAAGAGGCTGGATCTGTGCTCCGATCGATTGGGGTGTTTGCCAGAACCAGCGAAAGTTATTTCCGGTTTTTTTTATTTTCAAATTTTGCCGATAGTTGGTGCATGGTTTTATTTTCCGTTATAGTTATAGTTTTTCATATGGGTAAAACGATCCTTTCATCGCCAACCACTGGGGAAGAATTGTTCGCTGCTTCTGAATTCTTGGCGTGGTCATCAGGTGGATTCGGGCTTGTCCTAGACTTTCTTTATCCTTTCCTATCCCTCATATTCCTCCTAGAAGCCGAACCGCTCGAGAAAGAAGCTATCAGACCCCAGGTAAGTGTGAGCAGTTTTTCGTTATTGGGGGGTTTTGAGAGGACGAATAAATATTTGGGTTTTCGATCGTTTGGAAAGCCGATTGATAGTTTTGAAATTCTCAGATTCAATGATTTTATTGATTTGAATAAACTTTTAAACTTTTGCTAATTAATTACAGTCCACTGGCTAAACCATATTCAATTCAAAAATATGTATTTTTTTATAACTTTGAGTATAGTATAAAAATTAATATACCGACTTCTGGTCAACAATATGCAAGTTGTATTGGTTGGAACACACCAAAGTGCCGTATTTCGATGCATCACCTTTAACTTCCACCAGGCGGATTTCTTCAGGTTAGCACCTGAAATGTAGCCATTTCATTTAACTTGTGTTTTAAAAGACTAGAAGCGACAATTTTTCATTGTACATTCTCGCTGCAATTTATAATAGTAAATGTTACACATTTGTGGGGGTACATAATTGAACAAAGCCTCAACGATTTCATGCACAAGTATTTTTGTAACAAGGTATATTATAATGTTGTTAGAGCTGCGGAATCCACCAACTATGAGGACATACGAGCAACAGGGATGCCAACTGCGACTTAGCTGTTTCCCGCTCTTATTTATGGATAAAGGCGGGAAATCAGAGCAGTGCTTTTCAATTGTGATGATTTATTGACTGACTGTATATTAGTTACAGGGGTCGAGTCACCTCCACCACCTATCCAGCACCCACCCTCAGGTCGCCTAACCTATGCATCAACTTTACCTGAATTTATGGCTGTTGTAATGTTCGTCAATGCCTTCACATTTAGCTACTCGCTCTGAAAATTTCCGGAAGTGCTAGATATTTTATTAATAATCAACAGCCAAATTCTAATTTTAAATAACTTTGGGATCAGTAACACAACAAAAATTTCTAAATAGATATATTATTTAATATATTGAATGATGAATGTACAACAAATTTAGCTATCAAGCATGATAAAGTAATTAATTACTTAGTATAAAAAAATTTTTCAGTAAGGTAACAAATTAATGATATTACGATTCTAATCGAGAATATGTAATTTTCCTTCTATTTCAAACATAACAAATATTAAAACCGTCATTAACTTTGTATTCACCACTTCAACCAGACCAATGATTATTTTAGATGAATGATATTTGCTACCCCCATGATAATAAAAAGAAAATAATGAAGGATTAATAATTTATTAGTTGGTAACATGATTTTTTTCAAGTTCTTTATTTATAAAATTAGGATTTTTTATTCAGCTTTAATAATGATTTAAGAGCTCATTCATACCTCATGCATGTACTAACAGTTATAAACCATATACTGGTAACACTATTTCTAGGAGCCCTATATCGCCGAAGCATTCCCCCCAGTGATCTGTGAAAAATATAGGGGCATTGGATGACCCCCTGCCTCAATATCTGACTATTTCCCTATGTGGCAAAGACCAGGGAGAATGTAAGAGAGCCACAGACGCTTAGGTTATCAGTGGGGATGGTAGCCAGAACCAGGACGCAATCACATACTTATCTCTTTTCAATAGATTGCAAGACCACTGCCACTTTAGGAGACGAGGACGATTGTTAGTGACTATTGGATATTGAGATTATAAGGTCAAGATCATTGTGAAGGGATGAGTTTGTGACGGAGAAGAGGCTTTGACTATAGTTCCGAGGACATTGGATTGGAATGTGTAATTCGTTTGATGTTGGGAGGTTTTGGTGTACCTCACATTTATGTTCCGGTTGTTCAAATCAAATTTATTTACAACCAACATTTCAACTTAAATTGCATCAGGTTCTGATATTAGATCTGGAGATGGAACAAAGACTTGATACATTTCAATAATTTAGATATAATATTTTATTTTATTACAAAATAACATAATATTATGTATTAAACCGATTACGTCTTACTTCCATATGCAATCCACTTTCTTGTGGATCTTGTAACTCTTGTCTCTTAAGTGCGAGGGTTCCATTTTAGTCTTTTGTTCAGATGAATGCTTATATATCGAACAGAATTGGCTGTAGGAAACGGTATCGAATTGAAGGTGATGGTTGGGCAGGATACTCGTCAAAATGTGAATGTGGTGTGACTTTGCTTTTACTGACCTTGATCCAATATTGGCACCAGTTATCTACTTCTGGAAGGTGATTTTAGAGCTTACTGGGCCAGGATGAGACGAAAGGATTGCTGTGTCATGAGCGAAAGTTCCAAGTAAGGTGGTAACATAAAATGAATATATTTTTTTTATCATGATATTGAGTAGAATATCAAATTAAAGACGACAAGTTCCTGATTATGTATATCAATTACTTGTCGTAATATCAGAGGACTATAATTAAACTGTCATTAAAATCGTTGATCGTTGAAACCCTTGTTGGTGCATTGAACTTAAGTTTTTTTTTACTTCACTAATAACGGACTACAATAACTTCGTTAATGGATACTAACTGGAACAATGATTGAGTGAAAACGAGACATGTTTGCAATGATCCACTAGCTCACGATGAGGCACTACTAAAGTGTTGGTAACACGGAATCTACCACTAGCACCATATAAGTAATAGAAAGTACACTCCCCGTTGTTTATTAATCGATAATTGAATGTGAAGGATTACATATAGTCATAGAAAACTGTATTTGTGGTAAAAATATCTGAAAAGCTTATTATGCAAATTTAACAATCGTTCTTTTGGTTTTGTTGGTTTTTTCATAAACAGAAACTTGAATTTTACACGAAGGTTTAGTTTTATGACGGCACGATGAATATCCTTAAGCCTGTAAAGATTGATAAAAAGTCAAATATTAATTAATTATTTTGAATCCAAAAATATGTATTTTTTATAACTTTGAGTATACTATAAAAATTAATATATCGACCTCTGATTAACAATATGCAATTTGTATTTTTTTAAACGTTTATATAAAAAATTCATTAAAACTGCAATTAACAACCTGTTTAAAATGTTTACCTCCATCCGGTTTTTTCTTTCAGAGGCGTTATATAATGCAGGGCAGTTTCATTCGATGCCCTAATGAAGCTATACATATAATTATCGCAATTAAAAATAATGAAAGGTCATCAATCAATTAGTTAGTATTTAAAAATATGTTTTTCTTATCATATTGAGTAAAGTTATAAAATTAAAGATTTTGACGTCCTCGTTGATATTATGTGTCATTTGTCACTAATACTTTTGCTGATATGGTTTTTGAAGTCATAACGAAACATTTAATTGTATGATGCATCCCACTTGAATTTTTTTTTAAGTATTCAGTGATACCCAATTTAATAAAAATATTGGTTAATAAGTATAAATTATTAATAATATTTAAATCCTTAAGGCATACTTATCCATCATTTGCAGTACACAGGGAAGTAAATACAGCTGACTATAACTCGGAAAGCTCCATACTATTCATAGAAATTTATTTTGTATTCTCTGTAGCTTAAGGTAGTTCTAGCTCAGGTCATACTTCAAGGTGGTGATGCATAAGTTATTAACGGTCTGACAAGCATTTTCGAATCTATTGCTTTATATTTCACCCAAAGTTAACATTTAAGGTGTAAAGGTTAGGCCTTATATAAAAATTACTTCTAACTACTTAACAGCCTAGGACCATTGATGTTATATGAAATTAGTATTATGCGCCATTAGCTTGTGGGAAAATTGTGTGTTGTGTTTGTGTAAAGTGTAGTGGTGTTGGTACCCGTGATACCCCTCACTCTCACCACAGGGTGAGAATCTTCGGACATATATCGGATGTTAAACACTTTGACCAGTCAACCTTTAACTGAGTATACTCAAACGTTGATACCATTCCACCTATATTACTCCAAGACATTCTGAAATTCACAAGCATGAAGTTTATTTTGAGCCCCTGTTAAGATAACAGATGACACCCTTAAAGACAAACTGTTGTCATTAACCTACAAATAGCGGACAGGTTAACATTGGCCAGCCATGGTAATAATCAACGCCAAGAACCAGACCTTATGACGGCTGCATCGGCTGAGACTGATCTCATGTTCCATTCAAAACTATCTCCGATAAATAACACACTGTTTCTTTGTTGCTTTCTTTCTTATTTTTTGTTTTAAACTAACATTGAATCAACTCTGGTCTATTTACCGATAATGTACAGATACATGGAACGCTCTAGTTGTTTCAGTTTGTCCTATATTTTAGGATTATTGTGGTCCTGCGTTAAGTGGACGGATGTTTCTGTTTTTTTCCAATAATTATTTTTACTCCACGGGTGTAAGAACTTCATTGCTTTTGGATACGGACTTTTCGAGCGCTCGAGATATTGTGTCGGATCGCCGTGAAGTTGTTATTGATGGTGAACATAAACAAATCGACTAGGTCAGTGGAGACAAAGTCGTTAATATAGACATTGATAAATGTGGTGGGATAACCGATCCTTGTGGCAGCCAAGTAGATATTAGAGTATTAGCAGAGCTTTAGTATACACGGAAGGATATTCCTGTCGAATAAGAGTGAATAAATTGAATTAAGTTGCTGGGCGATATTGAATTCATTTAAATATTTAATATTTACCCTTCATGCCACACAGATGACTTAGAAGTGTCAAGTGAAGTACAAAACGCCAATTGAAAATGATTCGATCGTTTTGAAGTGAACGCGTCAGAGAATGTAAATTGAATTAAAATAAAAAGATTTGTACGACTTATTTAGTGACTAAAAGGCTTAAGAACTCACGCTAGTTAAAATTCCTGGGGAAATAAAAATAGTCGTCAGGAAGGTCTTCTTTATCTTGAGCCTAATTTAATAGAACCTCTACCTTTCAAAGCGCATGATTCCTGACACATTTTAATTAAATTAAAATTATTTCAGAGCTTTGAAAGAGAAGAACTGTAAGGAGGACTTAAAGGTAATAATTGTAAAACATGAAGCCTCCTTTCCGAGATATCGATTGATTTGGTTTGTTTTATTCAAGGCATGCCATCCAATAGGATCATTTGTACAACACAAAATCAGTATTAATATTTTATGTTTCTTTAGATATTGTTGCAGTAGCCATTTGTTTATAAAATAATTTGTGACTGCTTTTGAGTTATGTTCTCTGAGCAAAAATCAACATTATCTACAATACATTTTTTAGACCAACTCATTCTTGTTTAGATGATACTCGGTCGAGCCAATACGACTTCCATTCTTCAGTAAAGTCTGAAAGATATGTTTTATCATTTTCAATAATTAATGTTTAATTTCTCTGAGGTCATTGTTCGCGGTCGGATCACTTTGCCATAATTGCCTTATGACATAAATCATTAAACAAAACACATATAATGGGTAGGGCACATCATGGGAGTTCGTAGACAACAGAGAGGATCTAATTACATCATTTGTCCGTCAGTATGCATGTGTGACGATAGTGCTCGAAACTATTAAACAACCGATATATAGTGCAATGGAACAAAAATTAAATATAAAATAAGTTGATACGTTTCACTAAATTTTAAAATTTCTCATGTCACAGCTCTGAAGTTATTTATTCATTACAATTTTGATATTCTGTTAAGATTAGAGACCGATTAGAGCAATTAATGTGTTAATAAGAAAAATAAAAGTTTTAGAAACCAGAAACATAATTAAAGTATTTAATCAACGCATCCGATATTGTTTATTCACTTTATTTTGATTGTAAATAATTTGCAGCCAAAGAAAAAAAAAGAAAATTACAGGTCTGGGATTTTAAAAATAAATAAAAATGCAGAAATCATTATTAATATTATACAGTTCATGGCTTTGGCCTCTGAGATTTGTTATAAACAAGAAAGTATGTTATTGGGTCCTGACACTGGTGACCATCTTCATTCTTGTCCTGACCATCAGTGAATCGTGTTCTCACACGTGGGGAGGCTCCTAACAGAATGTTCACGTGCGTATTGTATGAATGTGAATTGTACATAAACATAGATAAATAAATACTTCCCAATTAATAATGCCGTACAAGTAAATTGTAATTTTCCAAATAAAAATCTTTATATATGTTAATAGTTCAAACCACAATTTCGTACATAATTGACGTAAACAAATCATGGACAGTTAAACTTTTAAAAAACTTAAAATAAATAACTTTAAAAATTACAATAAAATGGTGAGGCTGCTGATCCTCTGGCCTTTAAAGGTTTGTGTGATTGGTAATTAAATTAAAGGTGGTGTGATCAGGCCAGGGGTGTGATACAGCCTTGGCTCTTATATCTGGCTTAGTTTATTATGTAACCAGTAATTAAAAAAATTAAACTCGATGCTAGATCCTGTTATTCCTGTTCCCAAATGTTCGCTAAACATTTTTTAAAGAAGTGTCACAAATCTTACAACTAATATTATACGGACAATGCTTACATTAAATACTTGCGTAGTATATATTTAAATTTAAATATTTCCTGCATGTATTACTTCAAAAATGTGCGTCAAATTATTTCATTTAACTAAATCGTCTCAGCTTTGGTATAACTTGGCCCAATCGAACGATGTAAAGCTATTCGATAATGTAATGGGCGACGAGCCTACGCTACGTTATCTAATGTTTATTAGATTTGAAAGTATTTAAGTTCAATTGCGAGAAATGCTAGCATTTTGCTGATTTTCATTTCGTATTTTGCACAGCTCAAAAAAAAAAATGACCGATTCATTTGAGCTCATTCTCTCGTGCGTAACGTTCCGGGTGTTTTAAGGCCACATACTTCATCGTAGCTCCATTATCCCTCGAAATAAATCAGTTCGAGCTATCGACACAGATGTAAAGATAATTTGTAAATTCGGAGACTTTTTCTGAACCAAAATTTCAGAAAGCATAGCTGAGACTAAATTAATCATTTAGAATTGGTTAGTAATGCCAACATTACCTTATGCAGCAACATGAGCAACAGAAACAGAATAATATCTGACAAACCAAGGAATACTGCAATAGTTACGCGACTTATCCAAAGTTGATTATGTCCTAGATACTCTAAAAACAATAACCACAAACTTTATAGATAAATGTAAGCAATACTTCATCCATTGGTTTAAAACATTGCCTACATACATAAATTAGCTAAGACCTTAGAGTATAATATATTATGATGAAATAGAAATCATCTACTTTTTTTTTTTTTGTCTTAAGTTTTTATATTTATATTTTTCCTAAATAAATAATGGTTTTATTAATAATAAAGAGCGATGATGTTAGTTTTTTATTTGTTTCAGTCTAAATGATTTGCTTGATAGCAAAAGATTATTTGTATTATGTAAAACCTGGAACTAAATCGATTTTATTAAAAGAAAAAGCTTATGGATTAAACAAACTCCCATGTTATATTAACTGCCAGTTGTATTTCACAGACTTTTAATCAGATAAATCCAGACAAATCGGTTTATTTTTATTACCAATATCTTAGTAAAGACAAATACAAGAAGGTTACCACGTAATTCGAATTAAAACATCCGTTTGGACTAGGCGCAAATGTTATTAATAGTAAACTTTCAAGGGAGATTTCGATGATCGTATAAAGACAATGATTTCAGTTAGTGAAAATTCCAAAAAAATACAGCCCCAACAAAAGGGTTTCTAGGACTTTATCTTGCTCGGGTCTGTAGGAAGGCTCAATGGATTTAAGGGGACCCTGTCCACATGCCAACGGGACCAATAACTCAACTGAACGCAGAAAGATAAAAAAGAAGAAGGATGTAAATGTGCTGGAAATAATAAGCGTCTCTCTCAAACCAAACTCACCCCCTAGCACCTTTGTGTCTGGAAATTGCATCCCTTAGTCATACCTCATCATTAGCGTCGATTCAAACTACACATTACCAACCAGGAATGTTACGTTAAATCTCCTACCGTTGATTTCAGGGTTAGGATCTAGTCCATTTTATCACAGGAAACTAACCAACTCCACAATAAGTCTAAATATATTTGAATCACACAATGACGTACCAAGAATTAGCAAATAATTAAACTCCTAACAAAAACCAACCTTATCTGAAACAAATTCAGCTGTATCAATAATAACATAGAGAATAATCTTAATACAACGATAGATTGAAAATTATTCCTAATGCCGAAACATTATTGAATATCACGAGATTATAACTGGAGGGTGGGAGCTGCCGTAGGCCGGTGATACCCCGCAAAGAAGACCGACCGAAGGCCTATAGGAGGCCACTGTTGGTAGGTGCTACTGAGATGCTACTGTGACCAGCAGAAGACGTTACCTCTCATGATCTAACAAGTCTTGGAAAGTATTTGTGAGCTAGGAATTGATTAGATCAGGATTTTCAGGTATATTAAGATCGTGATGGTTCTGTTGCTGGCTCAATAATGGGCATTAACTATTGCTCTCAGGATTTTATCAAATAATGAAAAAAATAAATTATTGATTCTTTATGGTGCATCAAGAAGCATAATGCAATATGTATGGAGTAGAATCTCGTGTTTATATCGTTGGAAATAAATAAATTCTACTGTCAAAAGGACCAGCTGAGCGAAGAAGAACTCCTATATCCAATTCACAGAACAGCTGTGCCCATAAAATATCGGCTGCGGACGGCGTTAGTTGAAATTGTAGCTTGAAGATTGAGGGTGGGGAGTAAGGGGTATTAAACAGAGGAGCAGGAGCAGCTGTGCAACATAGAAATAATAAGTGGTACGCGGACAGCCGCTAAAGGGTGGTTGGCTCACCACGCCCCTTAGTAATTCACCCCAGCACCACACTAAATTGCTCTCTTCTTTTACCTAGGAGTGGACTTGAAGTAATTGCCTTCCTGCCCCCCCCGCACATACCTCGGGCTAGTGCCTTTTAAGAAATCCAACAAATGCATTCGTCTCCCTTTTGTCCTTCCTTCTGAGCCCCACTGCCTAAGTGAGCCTCGAGTATTGGCCGATTGTTCCCAACTCCCAGGGGATCCCATCATGTATTTGCTCCACGTCTACTTAGCTGGTTCAATTTCAATTTCAAAATCACCTTTATTTTTAATTATTGTAGTTAGTTACATAGAAATAAAGGATAACTAATTTTATTTACCGTCGGAGCTGCAAATACTAACAAAAATAATATAATAAAAAACACATATATATACTTAAAAAATACACATATTTATAAAGAATTAATAATAAAAATGAGATAAATTTTATGAAAAATAATGATGAAAATTATCTGCTTGCAAATAAAGATGAAATATATGCAGTAGAAAACAACATTCTGTGACCATGACATCTATGAACAATAACAATGCATAAATAAAAAAATACAACTCTAGTCAAAAACAATGCATCAAAAAGCGAGAGAAAATAAAACAGTAACAAAACACTAAAGTTTATTCCTCAACTATAAAAGTTTGACATTTATTTGATTAAAAACAAAATAGCCAAAAAAGTATCATTGAATTTGAAGAGAAAAAAAGAGGGAAAATAATAATGAAATTAAATAAATAATTATTAGTGGTTACTCTTTATATACAGCCACTCTCTTTCACACATACATTTGTAAACATATGAGTACATAGATTTACAAAAAAAAAAAAATAATAAAAAATAAACCTGAGTATAGCAACCAACATAATATAAAAAGAATAAAATAAATGTCAAAAATATAATATTAGTAAGCACTTTGATAGTAAAAAAATATATAGAAGTGAAAAAAGAAGGTAAACAAAAAAAGCAACTTTGTAGCTGTTTGGATTATTACAACTACTCATTAGTTTGCACCAGAAAATAACTACACATTCTAGTTCTGAAAATATTTAAGAAGAGAGCGTGGCGAATGGAGCATTTGGAGGTAGATTTGGCGTAAAAGTACGCGTTGGTGTCAAAGTATTGCTTTATGAATGAGAAAGAGAACATTATGTTGTGAGCAGAATGAAGGGTAGAAATACTAAGAAAAGAGATTAGTGGAAATTACACGAAGTGGGACTTGGATGGTGTTAGAAAGCGTTAAATAATGGGTTACATAGATTTTTTAGATTTCCGTTAAGTTTAATTGTTGTGTGGATATATCATTAGTTGGTGTTTCAAACTTTGACTTACCATTGTTGTATGGTGAAGATCTTTTCATGTTTTTTAATCATCAGTTTTAGATTTTTCATGGTAAGCTGACCAGTTACGATATTGTATTCAAATCAATGATGATTATTATAAACAGGAAATTTTCGGCAGCCTCTTTTACATTTTACCAAATTTTATTTTTCAAAATATAAATAAAAACGAAATATAGGATATAAGGTAAAAGTTAGAAGTAATAATATGAGGAGTGACACGGCATTTCGTTATGACTCATCCCCTATTTTCAGTGACCGAAATGGTATAACAAATAAAATAAAGTATTTTTTTTAAAAGAAATAGAAGTTAGTTTTTTCACAATCATTAAACTAGTTAATCCAAAAATCAGTGATCTCATAATTTGTTTGTTGCTTAAACGGTTTTTTAAAAATATTATCACTCTGTATAATGATTAAAAATTGATTATTAATTAAATTGAATTTTTTAAACACACACACACACACATATATGTAATATAATAAGGAATAAAGGCCATGGACGGCCAGGACAGAGGGACGTGGTGGGTGTGAAAACTTATTATTTATTATTATTAAAACGCAGTATTTTTGATAAAAAGTTGTTAAACCATTTTGGTCACAGAACACCTCATTTACGACTAACAAAGTTCAATTAACTACAGCGTAAATACGAGGGTGGTCTGAAAAGTTTCCGACCTAACAAAGCTTTTATTTCACTAGCTTTTATTTATTTTATTGTCAACTTCATGTTGAGGTTTGAAACTTTTCAGACCACCTGTGTATAAACTATCCAATTTGGCTGGAACCTATTCAAACGCGATTTTTATTATTGGAAATCAAACCTTAATTTTTTGGAATATAAATTCAAAATTATTTTTGTGTTACCGTTTATGTGCGCTCAAAAATCAGAATTTTATAGGTTCTGACCCGGGAATTGAATTTAATTTTTTTCACACTTCCCATTATTGTATTTTAACTAAAACCATTGATGATATTTCTAGCTGTTCCGAAATTTGACTCAAATTTCAGATCAATCGAATACTCTTTACAAGCGGTAACGTAGAGCAGGCAGACATACAAAAGATAAATATGAATGAATATAAAGCCACTCCTTTCGTATTAAGGACCCTTTTCGGGAAAAATACAAGAGACAGCTTGGATGTTTCAAGACAACATCGATAGGGGTTGTTTATAAGGGCATTCTTTATGAAGGGACGGCAAAAAGTGTAGATTGTATGGAGACTTGTGCAACATTCACCCGTCACATTCCTAGGCAATTGTTCCATGGTTGCATGTTCTCCTTGAAATTTTCTATGTATGAAAAAGGTCACATAATTTATGGAAGGAGAAACAGATCTATGCCATCATGAACTCAAAAAAGCTCATTTAAACGAATGTATGAATGAAAAAAACATTTTATTCTGGTATACTGCCCTCTAAGAATAAGAAAATATGGTGTATAGCTGGCAAAAACAAATAACACTGATATGATTAGCTTATAAAATAAAAGGCCTTTGTACCTATGAGATGACTACAATGAACCAACAGGAAAAAATTGAAACAAAAAACATAAATAAGTAGAGCGGGAAGAAATAAAGAAAATATAGGAATTATTACAAAGGGGGAAAACACGTGAAAGGTTGTTGGGATGTGTTCCCAGTGGATGTGGGATGAGTTCGAAAGGTTTGTGGCACGGATAGGAAAATAAAGGTTAAAGGAAGCAGATTTGCGACCCGGGAAATACATGTCGGAAGGGCGGAGGGTATATAGTACCACAGGATTTGCTCGCTGATTACAGGAGCTTGTCAAGGAAAAGAGGCTTTTTACCCAGTACTGAATAGGTGAGATGGGGTTTTTAATACGCCAAATTAAACAAACAAGAAAATATATTGTATTAAAGTAAATAAAGAGTGCTAATGGAGAGCCTCTACAGTCATTCAAGTATGGACTGTAAGTTTGTTCTCTCAAAGTGGTCGTAAAAATTATTCAATCAATTTGAAATTGTAAAGATACATTTCAGAACACCTATAAATATGCTAATTAAAATTTTAAAAAACCCTGCTCAGAAACTATTTGCGATTTAAAGATTTAGTTTTCGCCCTGTCTAAATACCCTTAATGTGTGGTAATGAAAAATTAATCTCAAACTAAAACGGTATTTAATGTCGTTCGAGCCTCCAATATTTATTTTATCAATCAATTTTTATCAATATTTTATTTTTTTATTTTTTTGTTAAAGCAGTGATTTTCAGTGACCAAGTTTAAGACAACATTTCTAGGAGTTCCAAACATGTTTAGGAAATAAAATAAAGTATTTAATTAATTTAATGTTTTATTAATGTATCGAGTATTTATTTTCTCTTCTTCTCGATCTTTTTATAGTTTTTTTTTTTTGAAACTCAAGCAGCGCCCTATAGGTTTATCTTGGTATTGCTTCTTTCATGGTTAAGTACCTTATTTGGCCAATATAGATGTTTTAATAAATAAATAAAATGTTTTACCTCAATTATACATTTCCGGAATGTTAGTATTTTGAATACAACTAAACATAATTTTCCGTTATCATTTGTGTTCTTCATTTTGTTATTATAAAGTTTTTTTAAATTAAAAAAAATAAGAAGGAGTTGGATTCAAAGTTACAATCTAAAATATTTCCCAAATTTCTTCTGAACGGCAAAGATGTGGGCCTTTTGTTTAGACTAGGAATTCAACACGTGTACAATGCAATTGTGGACTTTTAGTTTTGAGCTCGTGACAGTGAAAAAGACCATTTTCTCTCATCGATTCCATCTTGAGTTCACAATAGTTTATATGTGTTCTCTCGAGGCTCCAGGTGTCTCTTCAATTATAAATTAAGTCAATTTGTAACTGCTGTGCTTTATAATTTTGAGACTAGTGCTCACAACCCAAATTTCGTCACGCCAAGGGGTTGTTTGTACAGCTTGGTGATTCGATAAGTTTTGAGTCAAGTTGATTGTTCACTTGAAGTTCATTTATGATTTTCTTATAATTATAATTTATGTTCACCAAACTCAATTCGGAGTATTAATTATGTACAATTTATTACAATTTGCATCAAAATTATTATCGAAAGTTAGATTAAAAGAGAACACTAGGTTTGGACTAAATAATGTCAAACTTGTCATACACAAGATTACTAATCCAACTCTGACATAAATTCTGGTTGTTGGGTGAAAGTGAGAAATAAAAAAAGGCTACACACGTGGGAATGAAAATTCCTAGGGTGAACCTTTGGGCACGAATGGATCAATGGAACTCTAGAATAGGAGGAAATGACTCACTCCGAAATTTACACGACGGTCCAGATTTGGTTGGGGACATAAAGAACGGTCGTCTCAGGTGGTTGGGCCATGCAGCAAAATTCTCGGATATGAGATTGCATAAACATACTTATATGGTGATCCACGAGGGAGGGGAACGATTGGATTCACTGGTAAATGACTGTTGGAAAATGTGGAGGACAACCTCAGATGCGAGGATTAATACTAAAGTTAATATTCTTGAATCTTAAAATTGTATTTACTCTCCCTATTGCATAAAATAAGCGTACCTAGGTAAAGGTTCTAATTAAGGTAAATATCTACAGAAACAATCATTTGTCAACAAAAGTTTTGACGAGTAGTCTTGTTCTAAACATTAAATACATAGTTAACAAACAAGAAATCTGCACCACATGGAACCAGTTCCCGAACCGACTACCGTACTCATGTGTTAATATTTATTAGGCAATTGCCTTTGTCTGAAACATAGACCTGTTAGCGCCTTTGAAAACGTTATTAATGTTGAGTAATTAACCAACCTGGGTTAGCGTAGTTTATAAATTAAAACCATCTTGTCCAAATGATTGGAATTCCATTTCTCAGTGATATTTAAAATCGGCAATAACAAACATTAGAAGGTAAAAGATTTGTTTTTTTTAAGGCAGAGAAGTCATTTGTTTCGTTTTAGTTACCAGACGCCAGAATGCCTCTAAACTAAAACTAAAATACAATAAAACAGAAAACAAATTAAAAATAAGTAATATTGCATAAGATAGATTGGGAAAGGTTTGACACGTAACTGTTTCGCAAGGCGCAACTCACAAGCTATTTAATGATTTCAGATATGATTTTTTCTCCAGAGCTATAGAATAATAAAATAAAAGACGGGAACACATTTACAGACTACTTTAAAGGTCGGCCTATCTCTCAATAGAAAATAAATAACTAATTTACAAAATTATACAAAAGCAAATCTGGACATACAGAATAGACCTATGGGGGACAGCAAAACAGTCGAACATCAAGCGTATCCAATCCTTTCAATCAAAAGTCCTGAGAACAAAAGTAAATGTCCCTTACTACGTCAGCAACGAAACCCTTCATAATGATGTTAATATACCCTACATTCTTGAACTCATCCCTTCCATGTTAATGAAATTTCATCGTAACCTATCCAACCATCCTAATCCCTTACTTAACACAGTCATTACACCACGCCTCACATATCTATAAACCTCCTCGGAGATTAAACCGGCAGTGGCCTAATGACCTGATATAAATACGTGACAGTGGGAGTCCTGGCAATGACCAGTTTCTCCAATCATGTCCTGAGCGTCTGTGGCTCTCATGATCTTGGTCAGCCTTGACTGGCTCGTATCCGGTCACACGGCTGATAGAAGAGCATGGTGGACTTCGCAAGACTCCACTTCATCTGTTGCATACCAGGGGGTGGCAATAATGTGAATTTGGGAGGTTTCCGGGCTGTTGGTAAATACTGTATGACAAAAAAAAAAATGATAAATATCAGGGTTTAACGTATGAACTGTGAGTTATAAAAAGCAACGGTGAAATGTACTTTTTCACCTTAAGCTAAAACCTGCCCCTATTTAAGACTGCAGGATTGTACGCCAGTGGATAACGTGCAAAAACTTCCCCTTTAAACCTGTCGGTTGAAGCATGACTTAATCAAGGCGCTACATCTACACCCCTCCTTCAGAACCGATCAGTCGTGCGTGTTTGCCGCTTGTTTCCTAGGACAACTCCAGGCGCTACCTAATGCAGTAAACTTGTTCGTATTATTTTGATCGCCTAAAAAATTAAATAGCATCGTATATGAAAAAAACTTTTTGTTTTATTTATGTCTATTTTAAATCGGTAGTTCTGATTTGTTTCCAGGTCTACCAGTAAATAAATTATTGCAGTTAAACCTAGTCGAGTCTAGGGAAAATACTCTACTGATTTCCCACGACATTAACCTCTTGAAACACCAAGTAAAACCGTTGTTTAAATGTGGAACCATGTGGAGTTTGGAGTTCTCTCGAATGTTTGTAAATACTGTATGAATGAGCGAGTGTACTCAAGTACCCGATCGCACTTTTTTTACATTTGCTTATGTGTACGTTTTTACTAAGATAAAATTACGATCTGCCTTATTTGGCAATAAGTAATTGAGATAAATGTTCTCATTCATACCATATTTAAAATTCATCATTCACTCGCTCATTCATACAATATTTACAAACAGCCCAGAGGCCCCCCAAGTCCACATGGTTGTCACGTCCCTCGCGTGCGAAGGAGGAAGCAGAGCCTTGGGAAGTCCCCCACGCTCCTACGTCCACCGCGTCACTGGATAAGGTGACGGTAGGGTGACGATGCCTCCCAGGCCGACCTCTGGATCAGAATAGTGATGGAATGCATTGCATCATCTAGGTCTTGGGATGTTTTCAGAGGTACTTTGAGGTCTACAGAGTCTACAGAGGTAGTTTGAGGCACTGTAAGAATCTGGTGAAAGTGGTCCCAGTCAACTGGGCCCCTGATAAATGAAGGAGGAGGCAATTTGTGGATAGGTCTTAAGGAAATGGTAAAGATCACAGGGATATGGAGAGACTATAGGAGAGGTCATCGTGAGTGAATAGTTTAGTGATCCTAAACTATTGTTGAAAAAAAACTCTAGGAGATCTAGATTTCGGTTGGGATCAGATGGCCAATAGGTGGCTGTGTCAGGAGAAATAGTGGAGAAATGTTTCCGTGTGAGTGCAGACAGAAAAGCACGCCCTCGTGTATTTGTGGATCTTGAGCCCCAATGTTGATACTTTGCGCTGAAGTCCCCACCCACAAGGAAACGATGGCCACTGGAGTCTAGATAGGCGATGAATTGGGAATCAGAAATGGATTTATTGGGAGGGCAGTACACTGATGCTAGAGTAGGGGGGGAAAGTGAAGGTGGTGATTGCAGCTGAGGGCAATGTTAGTTTTCTGTGGATGCATTTTTCTAATGACATTTCAGGTAGTGCTATTTTTATTTTTTACATGCCACTTGCATGCCAGCGACTGGCCAACAGTTCGTCTTCGAAAGTGAATGGACAGGGACCAAGGAAGTTAGGAAATGTTTAAGTATAAATGGTAGGTTATGATTGGTTTGGTGAGTACCATCAGTAACTCACCAAACCATCTTATTTTTATCTTATTTTTTTACATACGGTTACTATCACTTAACTGTTCTGCCAATAATCCCATAGTTGCAATCTTTTAAAATAGTAACCACTATTATTTATATATTCCATTTTAGTGTTTATAATTTTAATTATTTTTGTTTATTTTATTTTCAAACAAGTTCTATAATATTATTTTAATTTGCGGTATAACTTTTAGTTTTTTGTGTGTTACTATTCACAGAATAATGATTTTTTTTCTACTCTGTGTTTTACGTAAGTTTATTGTCCATCAATTGAAATAAGTATTCTTTTTTTTACATTCATGCCTGTAATTTAATGGGTCTATCCTTTATGATTGTGTATGCTAATATAAGTAAGGTTATATTGGGAAGAGAGGTGGTAAAGATAGTATATGAAATGCATTCAACAAGATGGTAACAGTGTAATTAACAAACGGGTACACTGTGGATATTTACAGATACACATACTACACATAGGAGAGACATGGTTTTGATACCCATGACCACATCAGTCCCCCAAACACTAGGCCCAAAGCAGTCCCTCGGGGCCAGCGCTCACGCCCCACCCGTGGAGATCCACTGCCTTTACAATAGTATTTCTATATACACAACAAGTAGAAAAAATAGTAATTTATTTAAAACATTTGTTTTGCGTACGTCATTTTAACTAAAACATATCGAGTGTATCCGAGCTGTTATTGAATAAAACCTAACATTTCTATAAAAAAAAACCCCAGAAAGGTAATTGGTTACTCTGAGAAAGGTACACATAAAGGCTATTTTTGGGCTCAGTAATTAGGTAGCTTGAATGTGAGAGGTCAATTTTCATCGTCGGATGAAATATTCGGTAGTGTTTGATTGGATATGATGAGCTAAGCCCCGTGAGCTGCTAATAAGCCTGACGTAAAAAGGGCGACACAGTTCTGACGTAAAGCTAATTAGGATGATGCTAAGAGCGCCATGCTATCTCCTCACTCGATGGTTAAACGGAGCGTCACATTTGATTAAGGCCGGCTGGCTACTCACCAAGCTCCGATACACCAACCTCTTTTATCAACGGTGGTGCTAATATCTGTTAGCGTTAATATAGCTTATCCCTCGAGTGACGGTCATAGGGAATCGCTTCGCTTTGAAAACATCTTTTGATGGATACCATCTCGCTTAAGTACTTACCAGTAAGCCTCGTGTGCTGCCCCATCAGTCACTGTTAGCGTTAACCAGGGAAATGGGTCTACAGCCAAAATGCTTTGATTAAAATTAACCCTCCCCCCGAGTTTGACACATATTACCAAGCGCTATGGCTGAATGAGAAATTAATATTTTTGCGAATTATCACCCACCATAATATAAAGAAAATTCACAAAAATAAAATAAAAATAAACATCTTCTCATAACTAAACTATAATGAAGCAATGTAAATTATGTAGTTAGGTAGACAAGGATCCGTGGAATTTCACTTAACCAATTTTCAACCTGTAGTTGATAAATAGTAGTGGTCCTCCAGAACTAACTACTTTCAAACTACTGATGTAGTTTTGTAGTTTGTAGTTGAACAGTTTTTTCCCTTACTCTGCTCCTCTTCAATACTATTATGACTAAAAACCCTTCATCTTGCCCACTACCTCTAATTTAAATCAGTGATTAGATCCCGCAACACTAAATCCCACCCTTCCGACCTGTACTTCCATTGTCACAAGTCTGCTTCCTTTGACCGACCTTTTCTTATCCATTCCGCAAACCTTTGACACTCTATTCCTATCGATATTAGACGTTCAAAAACTCTCCGAATCTTTAAATCGAGACTTTACCAGTTTGTTGTTTCCCTCCAATCTAACAATTCATAATTCTTGGTTATTATTATGGTTATTTATTTTCATTCATCGTTGCTGGGATGCTCTTTTGCTGTTTTCAATTCTGTTGTTTATTTTTAATAATCTTATATGTACATAGTCATAGTGCATTTTTCCTAAGCTTATCTAATCTGAAAACTTATGTATTTTTTAGTCTGCTAGACATTCCTATTATGATCCTTCTTGTTATTCTGTGAGGAAAATGTCCCAGGATAAAGTTTTTTTTTTTTAATTTCTGTTCATTATTCAACCAGTACTTGTAATAAATCCTTTAAATAATATTGTATTTAATTGATGATACTGTGATGAAGTTAGATTTTGTTTTATTTTAGACTGTGTGCATTGAATATGAGCACAAAGTTATTTTTATTACGTATATATTGGAAATAAATTGATTTGAATCTCAATTTGAAGGAGATCTCAAGACCATTCCGCTTCAATCTCCGAGGTGGATTGTAGGGACGAGTGGTTATAGATATCGATATTGCTGTGCAATTATCATAATCAGAAAGGTTTGTATACAATTTTAAAACTTATAATGAATATCTTATAATATTGTGGGTAAATGAACGTCAGTCTGTGGGGTAAAAAATTATGTTTATCAGCCCTTGACTTTAGTTTATTGTGGGAACGCCAACTTAAATCAGTCTAAACTTGTTTACACCATACATAAAAGCAAATTTCCTTTAGACTGGGATAATATTTAAAACGACAATATACCCGTATATATAGAGATTATTATATAAATACATTGGAATTTATCCTCCTTAATAAGAGATCCATTAAACTTAGTAATTATTCCTAAAATTGTGTATGCAAAGGTCAATCTCGAACCGAGCCCGTTCTGTTGCCAAGGCCTATAACCTTAAAGTCTCGACGACACAAAATTCAGATTAGAGTAATCTAGATTTTCTTTAAAACAAAATACTCAGAATATCCAACTTGATTAATTTATTTGACCCTGTTAGGAGTATTTTATTGTACGTATCTATGTGTTCATTTATATGTATACATAAAATGTTATACGAGCTACGTGAAACCATATTTCATGTCAGGTGTAAGAGATACAAACATTTTTTTGACATGAGTTTCTTTAACCAATACTTCAGCATTATAGTCTCTAAAATATTTTTGTATTTCTTATTTTTGACGTGAAAGAAATATGCGTAACACGTCATGTATACAAGTAAATGAGCACATAGATGCATAGAATACTTCTCGAAACATGCTCAAATAGGATATTCTGATTATTTTCTGATGGAAATCTATATTGCTCATACCTGAATTTTTTAATACCCATGGCATTGGAAATGTTTATATACAGTCGCATTCAGTATGATTAGCACTATAAATCTTGATTTGTTTCCATTAGTGGAAAGAAGTTAAAAATATCAAATGGACTTGTTCTGTCCAATTTTTTTAATAGAACGTGTAATTATTTTTAGTGCTCAAACAATTTAAACTGTTATAAATATGGATAGTTGACGTGGACAGAACAGTTTTATTTCACTTCTGAAGTAATTTTCTCAACTGAAATACCACCCACAGTTGGCAGTAGAACAGAAAGAATATTCTAGTAATCCTCTTTTCTATCTATGATTGTGTATATCTGTGTGTACCACTGGAGATAACTACAAAGGGAGAGGAATTGGATTGGCTTGCATTCTTTATAAACAGAAAAGTCCGTAGCGCTGTACGTATACAAATATAAAGAGAGATTTATTGCTTCCTATGCAAATAAACTGTTTTAATTTACTCGTATTATGAAGCTAAAAATAATTATGTTGATTATTAATAATTTACAACCAGAGATAGGATCGGGAAATGAACCCGGGACCTCCATAAGTATAAGTAATATTTTACTTCGACTATTAATGATTAATAATTACTAATAAAAGTGAGTCCTGTACCACAAAAATAATTGCTAATTCAAAATAATTATATAATATACATAAGATATTATAATATGTAGCAATCGATTAAAATAAGGGCGTTTGTGGGAGAATTATTTGAGTAGTGATGTGATGGGATGGCTTTTGTTTAAAAGATTTCCTAGGCAAATATACCATCATACTATCATTGGTCTTAGCTTGATAGATCACTTTGTGTATCTACTTATCAACCTTTGTGATATTTCTATAAATATATACTGTAGTACCATCGTTCACTCACAATATTTAAATCAGGGCCCATTAAATTATTTTCTCTTCTCAATTAGCACATACATATTATTTAAAAAACAAACAAACTCAAAGTAAAGGATTGTGGTCTCCTCTATTTATAAATTTATTACGTTGACGTTTCAGATAAACTTATAAGGTCTTTACAACACACTTTAGTGACAAAAATTCAGTTACTAAAATACTTCAATATTTAGAAGCAATAAATAAAAATAATCTGCCAAATAACTCAACAATGTAATTAATAGGTAACTCAGAATTTCCATTAGAAAAATTTATCCTGAAAACATTAAATTAATCTCTGCTTCAAAGGGTTGAAATCAGCAGACATCATGCCTAAAAAATACTACTAAACCACAGAGTTTATTTATAGAGCAGTTAATCAATAAGGAAAATTAAAGTTAAACTTTGATAAACTACCAGGTTTTCTTCTCTTTTTTATTTTCATTTTTACTTGACCTATCATATTACGGGTATAAGATTTTACATTTTTAAATCTTAGTTATTTATTAAGATAGACTACGTTATATGGGAGGGGTATTAGGACGAATATGAGGAGTTGACAGGGGGACACTTGACTTGTTTCAGTTGTTGGTGGACACTCAACAGAACACACTGTACGTTAAAATTAATATGTCGTTAGATCATCAAAATTAAACAAAAATATACTATTTTATTCACCTTGTATATACAATATTCCTTAAATTACACGGCCTATACAATTTTTGAAAATAAAATTGATTGTACGCATTTTATTTGCGTGCAAACGCACAAATTTTTCTTAGTAGCTCTATACTTAAGTAATAATATTTATAATGGTACTACAAACATTTTGTACCATACATAAAAAATGTATGTAAATAATTTAAAAAAAAAACCTAAGCAACTATATTGAAAATAATAAATGAAGACATATTGTTTCCAATTGCTTATTTGTATTGAAAAAAAAAGTATATATTGTTTATTACTCTCCCTTTTAATAAATCATTAATCATCCTAAATATCTTAAGTAAAAAAAATAAAAGTGACAAAATAGTGTCTTCAATGTTTAGCCGTCAGCATTTATTATTTTGTCGGGCCTAAACACATATAAATATATTAAAAAAATGAGATTTGATTAAGCATGGAAGTGGGCACTTGCACTTAGCATTACGTTTACATATCTAGCCGCATATGCATACATACATATTCTATCTCCACACGGTTAGTGCGTGAAACTCATGTAACATTCATCACTCTCAGTTAAACTGACACCCCAAAGCGAATGTGAACATGAGGGAATAAAGTGAATTATAGTTGTTCAGCAAAACGATTTTCTTCATCTAAATGTTGGTTCTCAACTATGGCGTGACTGCTAGTCACAGATACTGTGTAACGAAACAATTAAATGGCATGCTTATTGCAATAGCTAAAGAAGTTTTCAAGAAAATGTAGCCCAGGACGAAGTAACGGAGTAATTAACTGTATGTAATATCAAAAGTAAGAGATCAATTAACCAGGCAGTTTATTTGCTAAACCCGAAGGGAATTTCAGAAAGGTGTCGGGCAATCGTTTTTTGTTTTAGTGTATATGCCTGTATAGAATAGAAACTGCATGAATACTTGTATGAATTTAAAATTTGTACTCCAAAATTCCTAAAACTATGCTGATTGTATGTTAGATAAACTATAAGAAATGACTTATGATAAGTATAAATATATTAATAACATAAAAGAAAACATAATATGTATGTATTTAAATACTTCATTTCCTCCGTTTCATAAGCTCGGCTTGACAGACGTATATACAGCAACAGATAAAATAACACTGAACGAAAAAGGTGATTAATACATACGATGTATGTTAGGATATGAAATGATAAGCTTAAGAATATAAAATGGTTTACATAATGTATGACATGATAATGATGGTGATGATAATAGACCAGTTATATAAAAATAAGAAAATAAAAACAAAACTAATACATTTTCTGTCAATGATGAATTTTTATTTTTTACAGTAAGATGTCTTACTTAGGGGTTTTCGTTTAGATCTTGTTTTTGAAGACCGAATTCCTATCTTATATTGGATTTCTCCTTCAACGTATTAAAATTTGTGGTGTTAATAAATATAATTTTGATAAAATCTTCAAATGTCTCAATTTGTAAGACTTCACCAAGTTGTTTGCGTCTGACGAAGCAAATAGGATTCAAGAGTTTTATTTAGGAAAAATTTGCAGCGTTTTGAGTTTTGAGTTAGAGCCCTATACTTCACAACCAACCGTGAGCAGTGGTCTAAGGATGGTACGAGATATTAAAATATGCCCCCAGTGCATGCGATTGAGAAGATACCTCTCAACCGGCGAGCTTGGGCAGATCGAGTATCTCAATTTTCATCTCAATCGTGATCCGTGAATGACCGAAGCTCAAGTCTAATTCCTTTCTTTGAAAGACGAAAGTGAAGGGTGGAGTTTAATTAATGGTTATGTAGCCTACGCCGGGATTCGAAAAGCTAATTAGCAGTTGCAAAGCGACGAGAGTCCGGCTGAAATGGGGTGGGAGGTAGCGTCCCGGAATGAGTCCCCCCCATCACCCTCCCGCCGATCATGTCTTTAATCGCTGAAGATATGCCATCTAGAAGATATTGCCTCTTACATGATCTCTATGACATGAGCTTCTATGAAAGGATATTATCTAGAGGTTCTAAGCCTGTGGCGTTAGCATATTCATCTTTTTTTTTTCATTCAATCTAACAATATGACATAAAATTTCTTTTAATATGTATGTATTAGTTGTTTTGTTCCTTTAAAAAAGTACTGAAGAACCTATTTGTATTTAATTTTTTTTTGGCTACCAATCTTTATCAGAAGAAAATTACACTATGCCCTAAAAAGGCAATAGTTTATTGTGATAAATGATCTCATTCATAATGTATTTACAAATTGGAATTTCCACTGTCATACATACAGTTTTACTATTTGCACTGACACTATATAGATATATAAACATAGCCCAGGGATCGCACTTAATTCACATACATAATTATCCCCTTCTCGGGTAGAAGGAGGCAAAGATTGGGGGATATCACGGGACGTCGGGAATCTTACGTGTTATTCCTCAGCTAGAAGTCAGCATGCAAACAAAAGGAAACGGGGACGGTAGTTACATACAGCCTATATGTTCGGAGAATTTTAATTAAACATTTAACGGCTACAAAATTAAACATTTTGAAAATAATGGAATTTGGTATTGAAGCCTTAGATAAATCAGATCTTTGAGTGTCTAAGTATTTATTTATGAACAATTTTTAGCATATTCCAAAAAATAATGTTTTTTGAGCAGACGATTGGTTTGGTCAATATTTCAGCTTTTTACATTTTTTTTAAAGGCTATTCCTACTAACCTCAAGTGGTTCCAAACATAAAATTGATATAAGAAACTCAAGTGGAGTTTTACCTCTGATTCATTTCAAGAAATGCAACTTAGTTTGTATTTGATGTCAATAAATTTTATTTTCTATATTACAAATACAAAATGTTTAAAATAATATTAAAAGCAGAGAGACTAATGTTCTTGAACCATCATTAAAATGTAAGCATTAATTTAATTATATTATCTTTTCTAAATATCAGATAACTAGTTGTGTTGAAAAGTTTTTATTGCGTTAAAATAAATTTATTATTTATATCATTTATTAAATATTAAGTAGAACTAAAACTTTTGTAAGATAAAAAATAAGTTTAATTAAAATTATTAAAGAAAACTAAAAACACTGCTTTTGTTAATTATAAAAGTTATACGTTTTCGTAAAACTCTTAAAATGAAACTTTTTGTACAGAGCTATCGACTTTTTGCTTCCCTGCTGTTTTGCCATACCCTTTACGCTATTTAATAAATGAAAAGGAATCTTTTCTTCTATTCCAATTAAACGGGGAGAGGCCTAAGGAATTATCGAAGCACTGCTCAACAAGCCTTTGTTTTTGCAAAGTAAATTTGGAGCAGTGGCTTAGGAAGCACGAAACTTATAATTTATGCAACATTTGAAGCTTTTTGCCAAAACTCTCAGCAACTTGTCACAGATGGTATATGTTAGGTTGATTGTCTTGTAATTGATGTGAGTTAAATGGATTTTATTAGAACATATAGACTGGTAGATTCAGGATCATTTTGTCAACTATTTTATTTTATTACCCAAAATTATATCAATTATGAGCTAAACTGTGCTTTTGAAATATTTATGAGGAAATAAAGGACCTATGATAAAAAGTGAAGGGACAATACGGTGACATGTCTGACTTCAGGCTGAAATCTCTGCGTTTGTTTATTCGTCCTTTTAAAGGATTTTGGAAATAACTTAATAACTGAACCAAGGACTCAAGTCACTGATTAATAGCACTTACTTATGTGTTATGGAATCCACTAAATTTGTCCCCTGTTAGATACCTAGGTTTTTATCTGGACAAAAAACTTGGAACCCTCATCCAAGACTTAAGAGTTAAATTAAACAGACAATTTGGACAATCATACGTATTACTTAACAAAAACTCTAACCTGACACTAGAATGCAAAGTAGACATATGTATGTATTATAGCATGAATGTAAATTGTACATAAGTATGAATTAACTGTTACATCCCAATTAATATTGCTGTTCAAGAAAATTGTAATTTTTGAATAATGATCTTTAAATCTCAATCTGAATATGTCCGGTTCCGTTTGGAGCCAGGTTGGTTAATTACCACTTTTTTATTTACTAAAGCATGTTATTTATAGTCTGAATAGAGTATTCAACATATACTCTGTCTACGATGGTGGATGTATTATGGTCCTTTATGCGGATGAAGAAGTTAATATTGGAATGATTGGACGTCAGACTATTAAGCCTGTTAAGCTGGCTACTGTAGTTTTGTAAATCCGGATTGGGTTTAGAATGGCTATGTGTATAGAATTTTTTTTTATGTCAAGAATTTTTGATGTCCTGTTAAGATCATTGTCAACATTGAGTTTGTATTCCAAGTACGACGTTGCCACCTCCACTAAGTCCCTTCCTAAAGGTCGCCTTGGATGTTGGTGAATTTTCGGAGAAGCAATCAGGAAGGGGATTTGGAAGGATCTGATCAGTGGACATCTGCCATCTGTCACATCTCCTTGTTTTGCATATCGCTAAAAGGAAATGCTGCTTGAGTGGTTGGGAAAGAGTTTTATATTAAATTATTAAGAGTATTAGGTTAGGTTATGTATTAATATTTAAAATTGTTTCGTAATTAAGTTGACAAATTTGAAGTCAGTTTATATTACAAGTATTTTTTATCTTCCATGAATATTTGTATTGTGTTTAAATTTTGGTAGGATACATGTAGCATTTGATTACCCATCGAGTGCATTGCTATATAAAATAGTACCATAGGATGATCTCAAAATTTATACTTTTGATTTATTCTTATAACTGATAATATTCTTCATCTAATATAAATATTATATTTATTTAAATTTTTATGTAGGAGATAGCATGCTAATTTAATCATACAGTTAAAAAAATGCAAAAATGTACAAATTTTACCAATAATTTAATAAACAATCCAAACTTTCTCCATAATATAAATTATTTCTGTAAAAATCTGTAATTCGTCTGATATTAATGTAATATGGGTGTATGGATTCTAAATGAATGGATCTTCACCAGTGAAAACAAAAATACATAATTCTTTTAAAACAAATGTCTCAAAATTATTAATAATTACCCGTGCTACACTAGAGATTAAAATATACACGATGAATTAAATATTTCTTCCATTGAATAATGCTCGTACTCTCAAACTGAGTTTTTTTGTTGACGATTGCCCAAACTCCATAAATCTGCTAATCAAAGAAATACGAAATTATACTAAATTTAGTCATATAAGTGTAAAGTATATCTGTAAAAACTAAACCAGGTATACATAGTCTTTTCTGAGTCATTTTTAATCGAATTATTTTGGATCGGTCTTGTAATATCATTTTCCCGCGTAAATAATTGAGTACGATGTAATCTGCACATAATAAAGATAATTATATTCATAAAGAGCTGTCATATCACGTGACCATATGAAAAAAACATGAAGAATATAAAATGTAATATGAGATAATATGACGAGGACTATTCTTATGAGGAATGTCACAGGTTGACGGGGACAAACAAGAATGGCAAAAGAAACAAATTGTACTGACTATTTGACAAAACTCCCTCTAAAGCATTAAAAATAAAAGTGATTTTTTTAACGGAAACATTTATATGATATATAGTATTCAGTATTTTGGTCAGTAATTTGAAAAATTGTATGCATCGAGTTCAATATCAACTTTATGTTTAATATTGAAAGAAATAATGCAAATTATGGGAGTTTTGAAGTTGTTAATAAACATTGTTACGAGTTTCGGGGAAGTCTAATACGGGGAGTTGACGTCATGAGGCACTTTTAGACGTCACACAGATTTATCGAAAAATAGTGGATTTATTTTACTTAGCATTTAAGTAGCTTGGAATAAAATACATATTTGTATCTTTATTTACTTATGTAACTGTAATAACCCATTTTATAACAATTTTTCCATTGGAAAGTAGGAACCCAACTGAGACATTAAGCTTCAATCTATTAAATACATTTATTATTCACAAAGTTACATTGTTTTTTAATATAAGTATACATTTATATAATACCGGTTTATCTGTCTGTCTATGAGATCGTTTTGTGAAAGTGGGCGTAAAAATGATCCAAGACATCTAAAATTTCAAAGATTGTGAATTGGGGTGTTCTGGGTTTTTTTTTTCAAAAGCTGGGCGCGTATCTATTAATTGACCCTATTATAGCTGATCTTTAAGCTCTATCAGGTCACTACTCAGAAGCTTAAGATTTAGTGCTCTCATGTTCACCTCATGATTGAAGGCACATTAAAAGGAAATGTTTTAAAAGGCGCAAAAAGGAATTATAAACTTTTGATAAATGACTATTGTAATGTCACTCTACTCATCTTATTTCTAAATTTTACTGATCAAGATGGTTCAACATGTATTTTGAATCAAACATACCAAGCGGCTTATTGAGAATAATTTAATAAAATTTAAAGAAATTAGGCTGGAATCTTGTAAATATGAATCGATAATGTTTCTAAGCTTTCTACGGTCTTTAATTCCTTTATATATATATTTCAAATAGTACTATTTACTAATAGTTATTTATAATTAGTGTAAAAAACCTGACCTTGTACAAGATTATGGAGAAGTACGTTAAAAAACTTTACTAACATACAATTTAAATAAGATAATAAGTAATTAGCTAAGTAATTGGTAAAGCTATCAGTTTTTTCAGCTTACAGCCGTTAATATTGTTATACTCTTAAATTTTACACGGATTCGGTTTGAGAATAACAAGAAATAAAACAACGTATCTCAGAAGGCGATTATAAATAAAAAGAAACCTATGACAGTAATTAATAATAATAATAATAAAATTCCTTTATTGTGCTAAAATTACAATCTGCCTTGCTAGGCAATAAGTAATTAAGATATACGATCATTCATACCATATTTACATTTCGTCATTCACTCGCTCATTCATTCAGGACATGATTGGAGAAACTGGCCATTGCCAGGACTCCCACTGTCACTTGATTATAGCAGGTCACGAGGCCACTGCCGTTTCAGTCTCCGAGGAGGATTATAGGGATGAGTGACGCAGTGCAGTGACTGTGCTACAGGATTAGGGTGGTTGGAAAGGTTACTGTGGAATTTCGTAAACTTGGAAGGGATGAGTTCTAGAATGTAGGGTATATTAAGGTCGTTATGAAGGGTTTTGTTGCTGACATAATAAGGGGCATTTACTACTGTTCTCAGGACTTTTGATTGAAAGGATTGGATACGCTTGATGTTCGACTTTTTTGCTGTCCCCCATAGCTCTATTCCGTATGTCCAGATTGGTTTAAGTATAAGTTTGTAGATTAGTAGTTTATTTTCTATTGAGAGATGGGATGTCCTTTGAAGTAGTCTGTATAGTTGTCCAAAGCGTCTGTTTAGTTCTTGTCTTTTTAGTCTCGTATGTGGGTTCCAGGTCAGTCGTTTATCGAGATGGAAGCCTAAATACCGTACTGTCTCGGATACAGGGAGAGGAATAGAATTAAAATAAACTAGTGGACAAGAATTGCGACAAAGGGTGAAGGTAATGTGGGAACATTTTGCTTCATTAACTTTGATCCGCCATTGGTTGCACCAATACTCAATCTCGTCAAGGTGTTTTTGAAGGTTATGGGATGCTATGTCGGGGTCTGGGTTAGATGACAAGACTGCAGTGTCATCTGCAAATGTGGCCAAGAAGGTATTGGGAGTAGAGGGGACATCAGCGGTGTATAGGTTGTAGAGGATGGGGCCCAGGACACTGCCCTGTGGAACTCCTGCATTTATAGGATAGTAGTTTGAATATTCTAAACCACAGCGGACTTGGAAGAAGCGGTTTGAAAGGTAGGACTGTAGGATTAGGAAAAGGGTCTGTGGTAAATATCTTTTGAGCTTGTAGAGTAAACCTGCGTGCCAAACCCTGTCAAAAGCTTGAGCTTTATCAAGAAAGGCAGCAGTGCAATACTGTTTGGTTTCAAGGGCTGAGGAGATGTGATCAACAACGCGAAGGCCTTGTTGAGCAGTGGAATGCCGTTGGTGGAAGCCAAACTGGTGTGTAGGAAAAAGGTTTTTGGATTCAATAATTGGAAGTAGACGTTTTAGTAGAAATTTCTCAAATATTTTTGAGAGGATAGGGAGTAGGCTTATTGGACGGTAAGATGAGGCGTCATTGGGTGGTTTACCGGGTTTGGCGGATAGGACAATAATGGAATGTTTCCAGAGGAGTGGAAAGTGCGTCGTTCAGATAATGCAATTATATATATAGGTTAGGAAGATTATGGCTTTAGGAGGAAGTTGTTTGAGAATTTGAGGAGTAAGGAGATCATATCCAGGGGATTTTCGGTAAGGTAAGTTTTTCAGAAGGTATTTGACCTCAGAGGGATTAACGGCTTTTGGTGGAAGAGAGAGAGGAATAGGTGAAGTGAGGAAATCTTCCACAGTTGTGCTGTGAGTATGGCTTTGATGAGAAAGGTTAGGTGTGAAAGTATGGGTAAGATGCAGAGCAAATTCCTCCGACCTATCCCCATCCGAAGCCGTCCAGGACCCATCATCACGACGGAGCGGATGTGAAACAGGTTGATACTTTAGGATTTTTTTGGTTACATTCCACAAGGAGTTATCCCTGGTAGATAGAGAGGAGAGGTAGGAATTGAAAGAATCGGAACGGAAGGATGCCAATCGCCGCTTTACCAATCGGCAGTACTGATTGTACGAGCGGCGATCGGCAGGATGCCGGGATCTTTGCCACACTGTTCTGGATTGGCGTTTGGATAGGATTAGATTTTTGAGATGCTGAGGTAAACTATTATGATTATGAAATTTTGGGTGACGATGGGGTGACGATGCCTCCCAAGCCGACCTCTGGACCAGAGTTGTGAAAGAATGCACTGCATCGTCTAGGTCTTGGGATGTTTTCAGGGACACTTTGAGGTCAATGGAGCCTGTAAGAAGCTGGCGGAAGTGGTCCCAATCGACTGGGCCCCTAATAAATGAAGGAGGAGGTAGTTTGTGAATTGGTCTTAGGGAAATGGTTAATAATAAAGGGCTATGATCGGAGGAAAGGTCATCGAGGCGCTTGAGTGAATAGTTTAGTGTTCCTAAACTATTGTAGAAGAAGAAGTCTAGGAGATCTGGATTTCGGTGTGGATCTGATGGCCAGTAGATGGCTGTGTCAGGAGAGATCGTGGAGCAATGTTTCCGTGTGAGTGCAGACAGCAAAGCCCGTCCGCGTGTATTCGTGGATCTTGACCCCCAGTGTTGGTGCTTCGCATTAAAGTCCCCACCCACAAGGAAACAATGTCCTATGGAGCCTAGAAAGGAGATGAATTGGGAATCGGAAATGGATTTATTGGGAGGGCAGTACACTGATGCTAGAGTAAGGGGGAAAGGGAAGGTGCTGATTGACACTGCAGTGGACTGAAGGAAATCATGTGCTACCAAAGGAACTATGTGGTGGGATATAGAGTTATGGACAATGACAGCGGTACCTGCATGAGCTGTTCCATCTGGATGATCAGTTCGATAAGTCTGGTACTGTCGAACGGTAAATGGTCGTTTACTCGTAAGTCTTGTTTCAGTAATAAGAGCTACGTCAATGTTTTTGTCGTGGAGTAGTGCTGTCAGTTCGTTAGTGTGGGTACGAACACCATTCGCATTCCAAAGGAGAATGGATAAGGAGTCGGAAGGATCCACTTATGGATTTTGTTTGACGGGGATAAGGTAGGAGACCAGATTTGTAAGTAGGGAAATGAGAGGAGTAATTAGGGTTCTGAACTCTGTAAGAAATGAGGTTAAAAGGCTAGTGAGATCTGAAGAACTTGAAGGTGGAGGAATGTACGAGATGTGTGGCTGAGGATGGGATAGAGTTTGTGAGTTGACGGGATGAACGGAATGCTGGGAAAGGTGATCTTGTGTACAGGGGGTGGGTGGTGCCTGTGACTGCTCTCTGTTGCGAACTGCATCGGTGAAAGAGACAGTAGGCCTCAAGTTTCTGGCTGGGCCGCTTCTTGCTGCAAGTTTTTCCACTTCTGGCTGACGGCGTTGTTCGGTCCTCGACTTGAGCGTTCTGTAAGCCTCGCAGCCCTTGTAGTTGGCCGGATGGCCTTGCTTGCAAAGTACGCATACCGCAGGCGATTGTAGGGGCTTTTTGTACAATTCGCTTTTGTGCTGCCCACTACACTTTACACATCTGGGAGGGTGGTGGCAGTAAGATTTCGTGTGCCCATATGCCTGACAATTATGGCACTGGACGATGTCTCGTTTGGGGAACGGTTTTTCAACCTGCACCCTTGTATAGTACAGGTGTGTTAGTTCATAAATCTTCTCTACTCCAGGTGTTCGCTCGAGATCGACGAAGAACAGAGGTAATGCCGTTTTTATTGATCCCTCTTGTTGTTTATCCTCACGTAACACGTTCGTTATTTGACGAACTTTGAATCCAAGAGCAAAGAGTTCATCTTCAATTTCGTCAGCTGGTGTGGTCGGGTGCAAGTTTCTAATTACTACTCGGAGCGAGCGTTCTTGTTTCAGCTGATAGGTGTGAAAGTCAGCATTGGTTTCGTCCAAATATTTGATAATTGCCCGATAAGTATCGGGAGTGTCCGGAGATATTTTCGTGTCCCGAGAGCGATTTAGGCACGTATATTTTCCGGTACCAACAATTTTGCTCATTTGTGAGCATAGTAATTTAAAGTTGCTAATGTTGCGTACAAATATAGGAGGCGGCTGGGGCTGTGTTGGAGTTTTGTTGACTTCCATTTCTTCTGCTGGGATATTTTTCAACGCCTCAAAGGTGTTTGGCGTGAAGAAAGGTGACTCTATGGCGGGATCATTATTGGATGTGCTGGCCTGTGGAGGTATCTCTTCCATGGAACTAGCCGCAGAAGAGGTTATTTGTACATTCCTGGTTGATCGTCTCGGTTTACGCTTTACAGGCGACGTTGTCGGGGTTGGACCTAGTGATCTAGATCTTTTTTTTTTATTTTGAGAAATTACTTGTTGATAAAATTTCATTTTATCATAACAACGGTTGTAAGGAAAAAAGTACGTAGCGCCGGTGGGAATCAAGCTCACAACTTCCAGTGGCGAGTCACGGGTCTTGGCTCTGAGCTACAAGACCGACTGGCTCAGAAACAATTGAATTGGACGTTAGTGAACGATCCGAATGGTGCTAATGTCTAATGGCCGACTTCTCCTCCGATTTCACTTCACTTTTGTTCTGCACAAGTGTAATAAGCTATTCACTTACGTGTTGAGGGCTTCCTCGTGACCAGCTCACGTAAGTTGCCTGGTAGAACAATTTTTTTTGATGTACTGTGGCCTAAAAACGGTAGAATAAAGTGTTTGAAGGACGAGCGAAGTTGAGAGGTGTTTCAGGATGTAGCGCATGCGCAAAAACTGACAGTAATTAGTAATTATTAAACGTTTCAGAATTTAATTTCTATGACACGAACTATCTATAGTGAAATTTTGCATTAAAGCGTTTATTGTGGCTTTTAAACATGACTATAAAGTCATGTAAGTTTTAATACCTTGTAAACAGTCTTGAATTTTCAGAATGTCTGAAACCTCATGCATGCCATTGGAATTCTTCTAGAAAACGTGCCAATGAATCTCATGCATTGAGCAATTAGCTGTTTTTACATTTAGTAGAAAATTATTCGACCAAATCGGACAAGCATACAGTTCGCTAGGTCTTATGAATAAATGATAAACTAACTTAAATCCTTAGCTTAACCCAGACTTCCTATTCATAACCAAAAACTAGGTTTGTAATAAACCTATCGTTTTATTACACTGACTACTTAGTTAGCTTGCTAAGCACTATACAAGTGATAAGCACTTTACTACTTACTAAACACGTGCTAATCTCATTTTGGATTCAAGCATACACCAAGATATTTAACGTTTAGTTTCTATTATATTGGTTTGTCTCTTATTTCAAAGGTGTTGCTCAAATCAGATCTTCCCATAGTAGATAGAATATCTTCGGTTTTGCTTTGATTTGTCTTTATTCCCCATATATATTAAAATATTTATTGTAATGGTTAGGTGATTGGAAAATGGTGTCTACCCTGTAAGGGGTGCGTCATCTGCAAATTGCTCAATATTGCATTTTGTTTTCTGTTTTGTTGTACTGTCAAAGAATATGTGTGAAGGAAAGTGCTTAAAACTTGAGACCACTAGTAGTCAGCTCACAAAAAAATTATTTGAAAGGTTGCTGATCATAATTTTTATTTATGGGTAGAAGGGAAATTAATTCAGACCACTTTTACTCTTCGTCAAGGATACTGCCCTTCTGTAACCTTTAATTCCACACCACTTCCCATGTCTAATACGGTTAGATCTGATATAGACAAAAGGTTTTGAACCCTAATACAAGAGTTAAGAGAAAAAAAATTAAACAGACGGTTTGGGCAGTAATACGTATTACCTTACAGAAATGCTAAACTCCTAAAACAAAAGAAACTGCATATTTATACAAACAGTTGTTAAAACCGATTTTGACTTACGGGCTAGAACTATGGGGGACAGCCAAACCTTCGAACATCGAACCAATTTAAACATTCAAATCCAAAGTCCTCAGAACAGTAGTCAAAATTCCATTTTACATTACAAACTCATCCATTCACAGTGATCTCCATGTACCAACTGTCCTCAACCTTATAATCTCAAGATACACAACAAAAACCTATACATTCATCTGAATCCTCTTGTCAATTCCTTGTGAATCCCCAGTAAACCTCCTTGCCGCCTAAAACGGCAATGGGCTCGCGATCTATTGTAAATAACACAGTACGCTACGCCCTTCCTAGCAGTGGTCATCTTCACAATTCAATTACTGAGTGTCGGTGGTTCTGTTGTCTGTTCTTTGCAACTCGTTTAAAGGGCTGGATAAGAAGATGGGCGACGACCGCTGCTTCCAATACTTCCTCCAGCTTACTTGGGGAATTGTCTTAAAGTGGGGGGGGGGGTCATGGGGAAATTGTGTACGTTCATATTGAACGAATGTGTATGTACATATTGTATGAAAGTGAATAGTACATAAGTATGAATGATTTATGAACTCTTTCATCCAATTAATAATGATGTACAAGCAATGTGTAAGTTTTTAAGTGGACTTTACAAAATCTTTACAAAGTTTATTTAAGTGGACACATAAATAATTAAAACTCATCGGTCAACTTTAATTAATAGCCATGTAACGACAACCGACTATAAGGTGGAGACCATAAATGGTGCACGGATTTACGCTAAGGGGTTATTACCTTATTTACATAGCCACTACATCGGCGGCGACAATAAACTAGGCACCACTCGGCCGGATACTAATTCATAAAACTGTCTCCTCTCTGATTCAATAATTCAACAAGAGCAGCAACACGCCTTTCCAGCAGCCTATGCGCTATTATTTATAACCAATCCTCGTGAATGCACGATTTCCCGCAGGGTAATTAATACATTTTTGAACTCCGCTGATCAATTGAGACTGTAGACTAGTTGATCTCGTGGTCACTGACTTCCTTATATATTTAAGGGTTTCGTAGGCTAAGCACCATACTAGCCACTACACTAAGGAAAAATAAAGGGATAAACACAAAAGTCAGTAAATTTGATATTCTTTTCGTAACCTCAAAGATAGGTTTAAATGTGTGATGGATCACACATAACTTGAATTGGTTTGTCTCAAACCTTTAGCTCTCAAAATGTTATTTAGAGTATCTTATTTCAGCGTTATTGTTACCAATGAGTTAAGGATTAGAGAGGAAAAAATCTTTAAATCTTAAATAGCTTCTGAACTCTTCTCTGAGAAGGATAACTGTCAATGGAATGAAGGTACCGTTTTTTTTTCTTCATAATTTCAAAATTGCAGTTCAACCAATTTCAAGATTTTCGAAATAGTCCTTCAAAAATTCAAATTGATTGAATCATTATTACGACCACTAGCGCAGAACATGCATTCATGGACCCTGTTTATTTAAATCTGTTTCCTCTTCCTTTTGGCTCGGAAAAAGCCTCATCGTGGGGAAATAATATCTAAACGGATGAAATTTAAACAGAGTAACAGTAATAATTACTGAAGGTTCTGTCGAGAAGACGATTTAAAAAAATATTCAATATACCAAACTCATCATCTTTAAATTATAATATACAGGGGAAATCCGGTTAGTTTGTTTTATTTCACTGCAAAAAGTCTAGGTCAAGTGTAACAGTACGATTAAAATTGTCTGCCATGCGAAATACTAATGATGGTGAAAGTTCAGCTCCGTAATTGATGAGATTAATACGTGAATTTCGCCTATGGGCGCAATAACGTAGAATAAATAAATATTTGAACATTCTGTAGGTGTTAATATATATGCTAATAATATAGTTGTATTAGTTGCCATAAATATGAGTTAATTAGTTCAGTCTACAAGGTCTTAAGGTTAATTTATTTGTTTTAACTAATCATACCGAATTTATTACTTTAAGAAGAAAATTTATTCTTGAGATTGTTCTCCTGGATTCATTTACATAATCAAACATCACATTTTAAGATTTTTTCATTCAATAAAAGTTCTGTGCTGTCTATGTGAAACTTGATAATTTGAATGAAACCATTTCACAATTATAATTTGACAATCCCACTTTTACTAATTAGGTTTTAAAGACTTTTAATGAGAAAATACTGGCCTTGAACAAAGGAAAATTCAAGCCACGCGTGGGCTCTTCAAACTATTAAATGTTTTTTGCGTTGTGAAACGATTGTTTGTTATTATAAAGATCTTAACTTTGAAATCCTATGCATATGACTAAAATATATTTATTTTTTATATTATTATTATTGATAAATTAATGGTCCTCTATTTTCTTGAGTGGGGTTATTTATAGCTTCGTCAAAGCAAAAACTATTACATGAGAAAAAACTGGTTAAGTTAGAGTATGGTCACGATATAATTGACAGTTTTAGTGACTGTTTGCCAACGAACTAACTGTTAATTGTAATTCGCGAGAATTATTATTTGACACGCTACTAAAAATTATAGAAAATTATTTGTTTTTAGCCCGGGAGAACTCATACCGTGAGATTTTCTCTCAAGTAATTCAGAAGCGGGGTTGGTGGGGAGATTAGTTTCACGTTTACATTCTTTGTTTTTATGATTATAGCAACTCATCCCTTCCAAATTCATGAAACTCCATAGTAACCTATCCAACTACCCTAATCCCGTAGCACAGTCATTGCACTGCTCCACTCATCCCTATAATCCTCCTCGGAGACTGAAACGGCAGTGGCCTCGTGACTTACTATAAATGCGCAACAGTAGGAGTCCTGGCAATGGCCAGTTTCTCCAATCATGCCCTGAGCGTATGTGGCTCTCGCGCTCTTCGTCAGCCTCCGCTGGCTCGTATCCGGTTACGTGACTGGTGGGGGAGCGTGGGGGACTTCCCAAGACTCCGCTTCCTCTTTTGCTTGCGAGGGAGGCAACAACCGTGTGGACTTGGGGGGCCCCTGGGCTGTTTGTAAATATTGTATGAATGTGCGAGCGAATGATGAATTGTAAATATGGTATGAATGAAAACACTTATCTCAATTATTTATTGCCTATTAAGTAAAGGCAGATTGTAATTTCATCATCATAAAGATGTTAAATTAAAAAAAATGATTATCGCTCTCAGCCCTTGTTTTGTCGTCCTCAGTCCCTGTCCAAGAATATTTGCATGGTAAAAGTCCGTACGTGAAGATTCTTTTCTCATAGGGAGTGCTAACGTCACGTTTTCCTTAGTACCGCAATTTGATATTTAATTCATTTCATCTGTTTTCTGTATAGAATATTACTGTTTTCTCTTGATTTTTGTAGATGCTTTCGAATACTTTTCTCGGTAACAAATGTCCTATGAGAACGGAAAATAAGCGCCAAAAGAATAGCTTTTCTAAACTAAACTAATTTTCGAAAATAGAGTGTGTGAGATAAAGTTCCTGTCTGCATTCTGCCTACGAAGGAGAAATGAAATAACGAAGAAAGTGTATAGAAAATGTAATATACCTATTTGCCTCCACACTAATTATACATTCTCGAAATATGTTGATGATTGTTTACTTTTATTTTTCTTCACTTTTATATTATCATAATTTTAATGAGTAATATTTATTTTATTATATGATTATATGACATTACTAAAATTATTCTAAATTATGTTTTTGTTAAACTTACTTTTTGGTGTATTAATGAATATAGTTCATAAAATTCTTTTAATGTTTTCTTTGTCTTTAAAAAAATAATATAATAATTTTATTTGTAATTTAAAAGTTCATTATCTAAAGAGAAAAGCATTAATTTTAGATGTAAGGGAACATCTCACGTACTAGTTATCATGTCCCATTCTTCCTAGCTAGTTCTGCCTGATTAAATATAAACTATTAATTAACGTTTTAGGAGTTCATTGTTGGTAGAGAGTTTATGAATGAGTACAAGAATTTGAAGGGACATTTGGTTAGGCTGAACATCTCTCTTTCATCAGCCTAGGCCGATACCACAACGTCTACTATTTAATTGCGTCATTCGATCTCGTTTTACAGAGATGACTGTGTATATATTTTTATGTCTTACCAATATTAAATGGAAATCAATGTAAAAGTGTATGTCTCTTTGCTGGACTGACAAAGACCAGACATACAGACAGTAACACATGTCAAATCATAAACATAATTGTAAATATTTTTCTGCAGTTTATATTTTATGTTCAAAACCAAAATGCTGCTAATCAGATACTAGAAATGAAATGAGAGGGTAAAAAAAAGTTTCTATTTACACACCATTTGTATGTGGACATTATCGAGTTGTCAATTGGATAAAACGAGCAACGCCATTAAGTATGTAATTAAATTAAACAAGGTATCTGCCTGTAGTATAATCATTAGATTAAACTGTCAAATGAGCTATTACCAATTTACATAGCCATGCACTAACGCGTTTCCTTCCAATTCTCAGTATTTACTTATATCGAACATTTTTAAATCTTAAGCTTTTAACTAAAAAAAAATACTGAACATCTTTGTAGGTGCATGCATCTGTGCAATAATATCTTAGAGACATCTTTATACATCATGTCAAGTCATTCTTCTTTTAATGAATATGTTACAGATAAAGTCGGGCTGTCCTAAACCTTGGTTTAATCGGGTTGTATCCGAAACACCTGTTTAAGGCTGGAATAAAACAAATGATTTTGAACTTATCTGTTTAAGTTTAGAGCTATCTCAGCTCACTTTGATAATAGTGACTATTGTTAGGAAAATAAGGCATAATTTTTAAAATACTATTGAAGAATATCAATATGTTTTAGAAATGTTAAACTCTTAATTTAGTCGATGCAATGTCATAAAACGATTCTTTAGATTTATTATGCTCGCAAGATATATTTTGCAGCCCCCTCCACCTGAAATTCGTCATTTGGTTTGATTAATGATGTCGGGTCGTCACGAGGGGGGTGCCTAGTTACTCTAGCCCTGATGACGAAGTGAAGTGAGTTTGTAACGTGGACAATCGTTTCATGACGGCTTTACTATCTGACTCCATTTTTTTATAGGTATGTGCCCTGACTATGCACTATGTTCAGGAGAAGAGGTATAGGGTAGGTAGGTAGGTAGTTTGTGTGGTCATGGAATGACCACGAATTCACACTCGGTATCAGAGGGTAGGTGAAATCCGTTCGGTCCCAAAAGGCGAGTGTGAACCGGAGAAAGGCAGACTGAATCGCCGTGGGAAACACTGCTTGGTAAGTTTGCAGGGCCACGACAACCGTTGTCTACTAGGGAGAGGTCTCTCCCAAGGAGGTGCTAGATTTAGCGAGACGAAGGCAGAGATTCCCACTACGAAGGTGTGGGGTCTGACAACGTCGGCCTAAAACGTAGCGAGGCGAGGAGAGAAAGAGATGCAGAAGTTTTTCATAAAGAAGCAGCAAGTTTCAGAGTTTCAAGTGGGGCAGCCACGAGCCAGTTTAGTTGTCAGGAGAATAGAATACCGGCCCCAAACCGCCGGCCTTAAATACCCAGCTGGCCTTGTCAGTAGCCAATAAGGATCACTTTTGTAGTACCCAATGATGTGCGGCTTCCTTTGTTCTCTGACAGAGCCGGGAGGGTCTCCCGGCGGTTGGGTCTATTGCCTGCCTGACAGCTGGTGTCCCAGCTCATATAACTAATTGGCTCCCACGCAAGTTTTATTGTTTAATATATTTACAATAATTTATATTTTGGTAATGTTATTTACATTTATTTACAATATATATACCATAGATTATAGGGTAATTCATCTTATGCAGTTAGCGGTCGCTATAATGACGTTATTGAAAGTAATGATTTAAACCACAGCAAATAGAACCAAACCCACTCCCATCACATGTCGAGCCCATTGCTTTCTCAAATATCCTACGCCAATGGGGTGGGCCAATCACACCAGCCTATTACGATGATTAAGATGTATGTCAATCATGCCAGTGTAGATCACTTCATACGTATAATGATGAGCAATACAATGCACAACAGAAGAATTAAAGTGGGAAGCGACAAATCTTCAAGTACTCTTTGTTAAAAATTAATTTATATTTTTAATTACTTTCTTTTATTTTTAATTTTGGTTTTTAAGCATGCATGTAAAAAATGGAGTACAGCTACTAATGTATTAATAGAAAAGCGGAGGGTTGAGGTCAAGCCACCTAACGGTCAAGTTTGAAGGACGTGAGTTCGTTTTTCCACTCATAACGTATTTCGAATATAATTATCTATCGTCTACCTTGGAATTGTATATTTTAAAACACTGACCTTTAATTAAAATTAGTGGTAATGGTTTTTTAACTAAGTATAACTTCAGAGGCAGATAGTTGAAATGAAGTTAAAAATTTAGAATTGTTAAAAAACATTTTATTTACCTATAGCCTTAATAAGAATGGCCCGGTCTCTATGAAGGTTATTTATGATTGTTTTGTGTATAAGATGAATTAAATAATAAAAAGGAATATTTAAATTAAATTAGGCCAAGGTAAATATGTATTTGTCAGATTTTTGTGTTACTTTCTTACTCTTTATATTAAGGTCTGTATTCATTCATCATTCAATCATGACTATTCGTTACGTTCAACGATCATATACAGGAGTTTTCTTTTCCATCAATTATTTGATTCAATGATATAAAAATTGGTTTTTATTTATGTCTCGTTCAACAAATATGAAAAGGGCTGAATGTGTTTTAAAGCTGGTGGCTTCGCCAAACAGCTATGTCGCCGGCTTCAGAGCCCTTCAGAGCGTAGGTTCTTTACAACTTTATAGCCTAGGCTCCAAGTTAATGTCCCAAGTTTAATACAAATCGCTAAAATTATGGTGTTAGGTAAACTGTAAAAATTATCATTGGGCATTGTATTGGTATTTTGGAGGAAGCAAAGTATCCCACAAGTAATACAATTATGAAAAATATACTTCATTAATTATAATTTAGGCTCGTATCCGGTGACGCGGCTGACGGAAGAGCGTGGGGGACTTCCTAAGACTCCGCTTCCTCTTTTGCATGCGAGGGAGGTGACAAACACGTGGACTTGGAAGGCCTCTGGGCTTTTTGTAAATATTGTATAAAGTTGCGAGTGAATGATGAATTGTAAATATGGTATGAATGAGAACATTTATCTCAATTACTTATTGCCTAATGAGTCAGATTGTAATTTTAGCACAATAAATAATTATATATATATATATAAAATTATATTATATATTTAATTATAATTTATTTCTCTGAACCGTTTTGAACTATTTCAGTTCGTTGTTCACAATTATAATCAGCCTTTGTACTTAAATTACTAAATTAAAGTTCATACTACAAAGTATCATAATATAGGATTCATACGCAAATGTTGAGTTAGGAATCACTGCCATTGTAAAATTCCTATTTTCATTCCATGACCAGATAAATCAACTTATTTTATATTTAATTTATCGGAATTTGAATAATTTCAGTCAGGTCTTCTTGTAAATAGTAGGTTACATTATGCTATCCTAACTAAAATGAAGTTAAGTTAAGCTCACTGAAAAAACAGATGACATAAATTCTAAATATTAAACGTAGAAAGTACAGGACTATTTATATATTTATAAATAATGTACTCATCTTCTTATCTTATCTTTCAACTGGCTTTAAAGAATTATGGAAAGAAATGATTTTTAAAAAAATGGAAAATTCACGCCTACAGCCCCAGTGGAGAAGTTAAACCAGAAGTAGTACTTAAAGGTTTTCCACTCTCTGTGGAGGTGAAATTATAAAAATATTTGGAAACTCAAGTCACCTGAAAGCAAACTTTAAAAAAACAACAACATAAAACGTAAATATAAGAAATTTAGCTTAGATACTCTCCAAAAAAATCAAAGAAGTCTGTATTGTAATTATTAAATTGGATAACTACAGAAGCTCGAATACAATTACTCAACGTTATAATTACCATTAATATAAACATGAGAGCATCAACTGTCCTTATAGGAAACCTAAATGCTGATATGATCATAAATCTTATAGGTGTATTAATGAGTACACTAAGAACTTTACTCCTGGATGTCTAGCCGGGCCTGGTCCTCAGTATTGGAAACTAATGCGATCATGGGACGTAAACATCTCATGATCCCATATATGTCGAATTACAGATAGAAATAAAGGCAGTCTATTTCGAACACTCGAGTTAGTCTTTTGTTCCTGTTCTCCTTCCCATTTCTTTATCACATCTTACCCAGTGGTGAATAACTGGGGCCGAAACCCGGGAAATCGTACGGCGGTGCGGAAAGCTATCGTTTTTATCTCTCTTTTATTTCGTCTCTCGGTTTTTTCTCTCCATTTTTTTTGTCTTTTATTAAGGGAATGCCGGAGGGAGTGCTAAGACCAGAGGCACTCAACGCAGTAGTGGATATACTACAGCTTCCCCAGACAACTTTGGCAGCCACTCATGCTAATACTATGGCCTGGATGAAAATTCAGGCAATTACGTCTCAAGATGTGAGAAAATTGATTAACGATCTGGAGAGATATGCAGGAGAGACCGGGGAACTGAACCACTTCCTGAAGGGAGGTGACAGGCTGATGACGCGAATAGAAGGAAAACGAGTGGAAGACCTTATCACCGAAGGAGACGCTGAGTCGCTGAGAGCAGCGCTCGTGTGTAGGGTGAAGCGAAGCATCCTGAATATAATTCAGGCCGACGGAAAAGATGGACAACCGAAGAGGATATCTTAAAGATGTTCCGGGGAGATAAAGAAGCCCCACCAGACGAATGGCCAGTATGCGGGAAAAGTCTTACAATAGTATCACCGAGAAGATGAGGAAGTCTGTGAGCGCGGCCGAGGTTGAAGCAAGGACGGCGTTCCTGTCAACGATTTTAAAAGTGCAGTTGGCAAAGGAAACATGAAGAAAAGAGGGACATCCTAGGGAGCGCACGTTCCTAGAATGTGCCCAGGAGATGGTGGACACTAGCGCCAGAGAAGAGGAGGTTACTGGCTATGAAGAAAAGGTAGGCTAAACGAGGGTATCGTACAGAAGGCCCAAAACCCCACCGGTAGCCTGGAGGAGAAAGGAGATGGGGTACGGTGGGAGACCGGAACCGAGCAAATGCAGGCCGTCCCAGTAGACGTGAGGACAGAAAATGCTGCGAGTGCGGGAAAATAGGACACTAGGAGCACAGTGCCCACGCACCAGGTGTTTCGAGTGTGTCACGGAGGGGCGCGTAGCCAAGCAGTGCCCATACATGAGCCGTCAAAGAAACGGAAATCGACCAGAGCCAATAAAGGTAAACGCTCAGAGGGTGCGAAGGAGGGAGAGGCCGCAGTCGGAGGCGTCGGAAACATCTGAAATATCCGATACCGACAATGAGAGGGAGGAACCAGGGAGCGGAGCGGGCTGGGGAAGCAGCAGTGCCAAAAGAAGCGGTCGGAGACAGGCAGCTAAAGAGGAACAAACGTGAGATCTGATAAGAGTGGCAGAGGCGAGGCGACCGCGCATTAATAAGCAATGGCGTGAGCGGTACATACAGCGTTCTACCAATTATTCGAGTAGCGTGCGGAGTGCAGTGCCTGGTCGTACCGGGAGTACTGACACGATAATGTGTCGGCAGACCCTGGAGAGGATGTGTGTGGGAGTGAGGAAACCCCAAATAGAGGTATGTTCTTGTAGCTTGGTTACCCTGGGGGGGGGCTGTAAAGTAGAAGGGGGAACGGTGATAGGTTTAGAAGGATTGGGTCGAGGTGGGGAGGAACTCAGAGTTCATATAGTGGGAAAAATGCGGGGGGATCATCGGATGTGACCTGCTAGTGAAGGTAGGAGCAAGGGTGAGGCTATGCTAATAGCGGTGTTAGCTTATAATTACTCCATACACACGGCTACGGGGTTCTTCGAGATTCTTTTTGGCCTCCGGGGACGTCGCCGAGACACCAGAAGAACAGGGGCGGGAGACGAGACGGGCACACTGCTCGTCAACAACCACGCGGAGTTGGGGAAACTCTGGGGGAAGGCCTACACGAAGAATACGGTCGAAAAACGTAGGAGAGTCACGAGGGAAAACGTGGGCGTCAAAATCATCGATGGTCGCTTCACAACAGGGACCATAGTATACCGCAAGGTTGCATCGAACATGGGTAAAGAGCTGATCCCTTGTAAGGGCCCCTTTGGGGTGCCGCGGTTCGCGAACACAATATCGTAACCACACAGTGTTCACGAGCCGCGGAAGCGCAGGAACGTGCATGTAGAGCAGCTTAAGATACCAGCGGGGACATCCTCCCAAGTTTCTGTTTTTATTAAATTTATGATGTAAGGCAATAATTTGTTGTCCGCTAAGAGTATTGGGGTACGATACTTTATCAATTGTACATAGCCCGCTGTTAAGTTCCCGATGGATGGTTGGGAACTGGCAGGGGGGGTTATAAAGTCAGAGGCAGCTCTGTATTGAAAACTAATGCATCCCATGATCCCATATATGTCGGATTACAGATAGAAATAAAGGAAGTCTATTTCTAGAACTGGAGTCAGTCTTTTGTTTCTGTTTTCCTTCTCTTTTCTTTATCACATCTTACCCGGCGGTGAATAACTTACACATATACATATATATATATATATATATATATATATATATATATATATATATATATATATATATATATATAAGTTAAGTCCAGGCGCCGCTAGTGCCCAGCCTTAATCCCCAAACATATGTTATCTGTATATGTTTACAGGTAATACCTATAGATAGAGGTATCTTGGTCTAAATAAAGCAGTCTTGTTATAACGTTCTACGTGTTCTTATTACCAACCTTTCTTAGCTTGTAATTCAATAAACATTAACTGGTGCCGAAACCCGGGAACCGTGGAGAAAGAGAGTTATCGAGTGCGAGCGTAATTTTTTTTTGTTTTTTTTTCTTCTATACGCGAAAGAGAGAAGATGACTGAAGGAGGAGTTTTGAGACAGCCCGTCTTGAATCTCGTAGAGGGAGCAGATATTAGAAGAGTGGGAACTATGCCAGAAGTTCATGCCACGGCGCTCGCGCTGATGAGGGTAAAAGCGATGAATACCCAGGATCTGAGGAAGGCTGTTGCGGAGCTGGAGATATTCACTGGGGAACTGGGTGAGCTGAACCATTTCCTAAAAGGAGGAGACCGTCTCACAGCTTTAATTGGAGCTAAAGCAGAAGAAAATTTAATAGATCCCAGAGACGCGGAATCGTTGAAGGCGGCCCTGATATGTTGGGTCAAGAGAAGTATACTGAATCAAATTCAGGCAGATGAAGAAACCCCGTGGGAATTAATTAAGATGAGATTGAAGAAGGCGTACGGAGGAGGACGATGGACTCCCGAGGAGGACATATTCCAAATGTTTAGGGAGACAAAGTCCCCAAGACAAAGTAACGGGCAATATGCTGCGGGGTTAGTAGTCCGTTTCAATAAGATAACGGAGAAGATGAGAGAGTCGATTAGCGTAGAAGAGGTGGAGGGTAGAATGGGATTCTTATCCACAATTCTAAAAGTGCAACTGGCCAAGGAGACAGGAAGAAAGGAAGGATTCTCTGATGAGCGCTCGTTCTTGGAGTGTGCACAATCAATGATCGACACTAGTGCCAAGGAGGAAGAAGTGAGGGTGCAAGACGTCGACAATGAGTGGAGCCGAGTTGCATACAAAAGAACCCGGACCCTGAAACCAACCTGGAGGAGACCAGAAACGTCCGTTATTGGCAGAGACAAGGGAACGACAGGAGAAAGAAGATTTAGAGGAACGAGACCGAGGTATGCCCCGCCCAGGGAAGAAAGAAAATGCCACGGATGTAGGAAGGCAGGACATTTAGTGGCACAGTGTCCTCGAACAAAATGTTTTGAGTGTGGCGAGGAAGGACACATCGCGAGGCATTGCCCGTATATCTTCCGGAGGAGAGAATACCAACGACCAGAACCAATGGAGGTAAACACTCAAGAAGTAAGAGAGAGACGGAGCATGACACATGGGGAGAGTGGATCATCAGAAGATGAGTCATCAGGGACTTCGGGAACTGAAGGAGAAGAAGCGAGGCGCAGCAGAAACAGGAGACAGACAGGGCAGAAGGTCGAGTCACGTAGATGGGAGCAACGTGATGAAGCCTGAGGAGCGTGTTGGCAGAGAGGCGACCGCATCCTGAGATGTAATGCAATTCGGGAGAGGATGTGTGCGTTGCCAATAATTAGGGTCAAAGGAGGAGAGATGTGTCTGGTGGACACGGGAAGCACCAACACCATTATGTCCCGCGGAGCGCTGGAGAGGCTGTATGGCGGAGAGAGGGCACTCCAGATTCAGGTATGTAATTGTAGTTTAATCACCCTGGGAGGCCCTTGCGAGGTAGTGGGAGAGTTAGTCATAGGGCTAAATAGGTGGGCGAAGAAAGGGGGAGATCTAAAGATACATATCGTAGGAAACATGCCGCGGGAGTACCAGGTGATAGTTGGGTGCGACATGTTGGGAAAGGTAGGCGCGCGTGTGGAGAATATCGGGGAAAATGGAACATTAAGTTGGGGAAAGTGGAATATAAATGTCAAGGGACTATATGGGACGGAAGAGCGCGGATAGGGGCGGTTAATAAAATAGAGGGCTGGAGGGAAGGCCTACAGAGGGAGTTTGAGGATATTTTTTACGTAGAGGGAGACACGCTAGGAGCGACTGGGAAGACGGTCCACGAGATCCAGTTAAAGAAAGAACGCGTCACATACGTGAAAGAGAGACGATATCCGCAGGCACTACGTAGGCATATTAGAGAGGAGCTAGAGAGTCTCAAACGGCAAGGGATTATAATTGATAGCACTTCGCCATATAACAGTCCTCTATGGGCAGTGAGGAAGAAAAATAGACCTGGGGACGAGACGGAGAAATACAGGGTAGTTATCGATTATCGGAAGTTAAACGAGAACACGACGGACGAGAAGTATCCTATTCCCCGATTTGAGGACATATTAGACAGATTGAACGGGGCGACAATATTTAGTACCCTAGATCTAAAGGCAGGCTATCACCAGATCAAGATGAGTGCGAACGACCAAGACAAAACGGCCTTTACATTTGAGAGGGGGCATTATCAATTTACCAGGATGCCATTTGGACTGAAAAACGCCCCGATTACCTTTCAACGCCTAATGGATGAATTTTTGAGGGGAATAGACGAAGCGGTATGCCAGGTCTACATGGACGATCTGTTAGTTTTCAGCAGAACGGAGGCAGAGCACGTTGAGCACCTAAGAAGTGTATTTCAAAGAGTCCGCGAATTCGGATTAAAATTGTCCATGGAGAAGTCACTGTTGGGGAAGAAAAAAATCATTTTTTTGGGCCACACCATCTCACAGGAGGGGGTTAAGCCAGACTCTACGAAGGTCGAGGCGATTAGAAGGATGGTGGTGCCCACAGATGTAAAGGGGATCCGTCGACTTCTGGGGACGCTTAATTATTACAGAAGATTTGTGCCGGACATGGCGGCATACCTGGTGCCTATTAATAATTTACTGCGAAAGGGAGCGAGGGTGGTAATTACCCCAATCATGGAGCAGAACATCCGGAAATGTATGTCTTACAAGAGGAACCAATATTAGCATTTCCCGATTTCCAACATCCCTTCACAATCACCACTGATGCCAGCGAATACGCACTGGGGGCAGTGTTGTCGCAGGAGAGAGACGTTGGGGAGCGCCCGGTGGCGTACGCTAGTCGACGGCTCACAGAAACGGAAGCGCGGTATAGTGCTCTAGAGAGAGAGCTCCTAGGTATCGTCTGGGCTATAGACCATTTCCGCCCATATGTCTTCGGCAGAAAATTCCGTGTTCACACCGACCACAGACCCCTACAATGGGTAGGAAAGTTAAAGGAGTCCTCGGCGCGGGTCACGAGGTGGAAAGAGTTTTTGTCCCAGTACAATATGGAGATCATATATAAACCCGGGAAAGAGAACGTAGTGGCAGACTGGCTGTCCAGAGCCATTACTGTGAAAGCATTGGAAGAAGGGGAACCATCCGGGGAAAACCAACAGTTTCTCTGGGAATGGACACCCGGGGAGGATGGAAGCCTCGGTACGCGAGGAGATAGCGAAGGTGAGGAAACCCTTGAAGAGGAAGGTTCCACCGCCGAAAGACCTGTTGAAATGGAAGTAACAGAAGGGATCGTGAACGACAAAAGACGGCAGATCATTTGGAAATCCAAGACCTCAGGGCGGCTGCAGATCGCATATGACAGTTATGGGAGAAGTAAAATCGCGACGATTTGGTCGCCACCAGGGGTTAGGAACGACCAAATTTGCCGTGCATTGAAAGATGCCTCGGAACCCGGAAAGACCCATCATGTATTTGTAGGGAATGCCACTATTTGGGAGAAAATTCGTAGACTCTGGCGAACGGAACAACTTGGAGTGGATAGGATATTTATTCGGTGCACGTCGATGGTGGAGACACTCAAAGACAGAGAACAGCAGCTGGAAGTGACGCTGGCCTATCACCAAGGAAAAACGAACCACCGTGGAGTTCAGGAAACGTTGCAAGCGTTGCGGCGGAGGTACTTTTGGTGGGGAATGAAAAAGAGCATACAGGAAATGATAGGGGCATGTGCAGTTTGTCTCACTACGAAGTATGACAGACATCCGCCACGGGGGCGACAAGAAGAATCGCCCACCGCCGAGACACCGTTGAGTGACTTACAAGTGGATACCTTCACTTGGAGGGGGTATAAGTGGGTTACCACAATCGACAGCTTTAGCAAAGTGGCCATGGCGCACCCGGTGCAAGATCGGTCATCAGACGCGGTAATGCTGGCATTAAATACCTGGTTCCAGTTTTACGGAGTACCAGACCGGATCTCGTCGGATGGGGGCAGAGAATTTGACAATGCCAACATCCGAAAAGAAATGAAGACTCTCGATGTCTCTTGGCATCTTAATACCCCAGGGCACCCTAAGAGTAGAGGAGGGATAGAAAGATTGCACAGCACCCTGAGTGACCACCTGCGGGTATATCACGCGGAAAAGGGTCTGCCGGCGAATGAGGCAATGCCGAAGGCGGTGGCCGCTTACAATCATTCGATCCACACCGCGACAGGGTTCTCCCCGTTCGAGATCCTCTTTGGGCTGCGCGAAAGACGGAGAAATGGGGCAGAGACGGTAGCAGACGAGGGAATGGTGGAGAAAATGGCGAGTAATACTGTCGGTTTGAGGAAAATATGTGACAAAGTCCGAGAAAGGCTAACAAGGGACAAAGCGAGACGAGTGGAACGGGAAAACCTCAAAGTCCGGGATCGAATGGGGGAACTTAAAATCGGGACTATCGTCTATAAAAAACTAGGGTCAAATAGGAGCAAAGAGCTGGTGCGATATGAGGGCCCATTTAAAGTGGTCGTGATTAGGGAACACAACGTCGTGACAATTGAGAGTATACGACCCCCTAAGAAGCGGCGAAATGTCCACATAGAACAGTTAAAGCTTCCACCAGGGGGGGAGGTTGTAGATCAGGAATGAGCTGGAGTGTCCTCGCAGCATACACGCGAGGAACATTGTAAATAAGTATAGTTATGTGATTTTTCCCACAGAAGTATTGTTTTTTTTTCAAAGTCAAAGTTTTCTTTTATGTTTTTTTTTACAAGTGACAGTTGGTTTTTACGTTTTATAGGTTTAGAGCTTAATGTGAGGGATTACAGGCTGTGTACGGGCGGGGCTGGCCTTTGCTCCTTTGTAACATTAGCGGAGCATTATTTGAATGGACTAAGACGTCCGAGTGTTGGACTTCAAAGTTTGCGAATGGGTGTTCGTAAACTGGTGGGGGGGAGTTAAGTCCAGGCGCCGCTAGTGCCCAGCCTTAATCCCCAAACATATGTTATCTGTATATGTTTACAGGTAATACCTATAGATAGAGGTATCTTGGTCTAAATAAAGCAGTCTTGTTATAACGTTCTACGTGTTCTTATTACCAACCTTTCTTAGCTTGTAATTCAATAAACATTAACTTATATATATATATATATATATACATATATATATATATATTAAGGGGTTCAACCGCTCACCTGGCGATATTATATCAAATAAAAATATTAAAAGAATAAGAATTGACATGATATCATCTTATTATCGAAATATATTAGGAAGAAGTAAGAATAAGAAAGAAGGATCAAGGGAGGGTGAACCTTTGGACAAAGAGCGACCCTTTTCCCTTTTTTCCTTGGCTTTACATGTAGAAGCATTTCCTGAATTTTTCCCGGAGTGGAACATAGAAATGAAACAATTTTTCTAGAATCGATGGACAACCGCTATCCAAGACGCGGTGGGATTTTACAACAGATGCCACACCTAAGATTAGAACCTCTCTCCCCATCCTCCTTCCAGGGGTTAAGATACATAAGATATAGAAGATAAAGGGCCTGGGATTCGATCTCTCTCTCTCTCATCTCATGCGGCCTGTATACAGAGTCTCTTTTCTCGGTCATCTCTTTTCTTCAGTCAACATTTCACATTTCACTACAGTGTGCCTATTTAGACTCCATTATTATTATGTGAGCATTTATTTTACCTTCTAATAAAACATTTCACTATACAGAGATGTATGTGATAGTATATATTATTTAACCAGGCAACCCTCAAGGTATATAATATATTATTAACTATGTGGTGATAATACCACTTAGTTAGATCGATAAGTCTAGGAACGCCTTACAATTAATTGCATTGGGATAACAGTTCACTCCAACATGCGAGTTGAACCGTCCGGACGTCTAGTGTACGCACTGTCCTCCCAATCTCTCCCTGAACCCTATTCTCTATAAGCTGACATGATTTCATTATTTAGTATGATATAATTGGTATAAAGTATAATTTGATTTAGTTTATTTTGTGAAAATACGATCTCGATATCTCGAATTCCTCGTTTTCCTGACTCCTTATGTGAATATTTCATCAGGAGATCTCAACTAGTGACAGTACGTGGTTGATCCAGAAGTGATAGGATCGAACGTGGTACATCAACCACATTTGGTACGTCAGAGCCAAGAGGTTTATGTTCAATGAATCTGGTTTCAAAGGCTCGCAACATCACTACTGATTCGCCGAGTCTGTCGTTTATTGTCGATTTGGTTGGTCAAATCACAAAAGGTAGACGATCCATGCCTCCGTTTTAAATAAGTAATTGTATTATTGTCTGAGTAGTAATATTTTACAAATTATTAAAATGAATATTTGTAATTGACTTAGTGAGTCTTTTAAGGAGTTACCCTATTCAGAGGTGTTAAATTCCCTAATTAGAAAATATTTTTTGGAAGAACAACAAAGAGAAACATACTTACGAACTGCAGAGCAGAACGAATTAGTAAAGGACTTGAGAGAAATTAATAATAATTATGATTGATGCGCGATTATGAACACTTGAAACAGAGGTTAAAAAATAATTATTGGCGTAACAGAGGGGATAAATATAAATTATAATAATTTTGAAATTAATTTAGCTCACGAGAGAGAGGATAAATACAATTAACATGGAAATTGAAAAATTAAATAAATTAGTAAATCACTTATAATTAATATGAACCCGGACATAGAGCATATTCCAGGAAATATTAACGATGTTACGGGTATCGTTAGTGAAAAAAATTATTCGAACGAAATATTGAGTAAAATACATGACCCGGAAATTATAGAAATGAGTGAAGTGACTTAAAACAAAGACCTCTTCCCCTAAGAAGAGAAGCTCCAAGATGTAAGTAGGTATTTATGTCGAAACTGTAAGTCTAGATAAATAGATAATATTTATATTATTTTTTTATTAATATAACAATCTTTATTGTGCAATTATTACAATCTGCCTTTTATAAGGCAATAATAATACAGATAAATGATCTCATTCATACCATATTTACAGCATCATTCACTCGCTCATTCATACAATAGGACATGATTGGAGAAACTGGCCATTGCCAGGACTCCCACTGTCACGCGTATTTATATTATTAATAAAGGGAATTAAATAATTTGTTTGTAAATACATTTTTTACTGTCAAATCATAACACAGTTGAGATCAAACACCGCAAATGTTTAATAATCGTGGACAGTATAATATAAAACAATAACTTAAGCATATGCGGTGATATGATTTTGATAGACATTGAGAAATTATTAGATACCTTCTGGAACAAATAAAACAAAATAACAGAATAGCACTATTCGCAGAAGATGTTCATTTTCGGCAGATAACATGAACAAAATCTAAAAGCATTCTGACACATTTTACAAATCTCTATGCCATGGAGCTTAACAATAAATATTGTAAAAAACGAACTATAATATTCACCAAGCAAAGACCACAATTCCGCAGTACCATAAAACTTAAAAAAAGGTGGGAATCCAAATTTTCACCACTATACGATAACTAAGAGTATAGCATCAACTTATCTCAAATACGTAAAATAAAAAATTGAAAAAAACAACAAACAGCAATGTATAACAAGTATCCGTGCTTTAATAAAGAATCCATGCTTTCTACTAAAAATTAATAAATTTTGTGCAAATCCATAAATGTATGGGTGTCCATTCTGGAACTTCATCAGTAAAAGAAACATTCAAGAAATTCCAATCATACAGTAAATGCGTGAGAAGCATTAGTAATGCATAACCAATTACATATTTGATTTAATTCATTCACGACACCATTGTGTGTTAAACGAGGCATATGTATAAAATTAAACTTTCACTTTATTTATTCAGCATTTAAAATTAAAGGTATGTTGTACATGATTCGTATGTGCTGTTTTTTTTTGTTTTTTTTGGGGGGGGGTTTAACATTAACGTTAAAAAAAAAATATTTATTTAACATTTATATATAGTTAATTTTGTAAATTACATTCTGATTTTCTATTAACTTTACTTTAAACTTCATGCAGGAGAGTCTATTGCATAGCTTATTGGAATAATAGAGAGGAAATTTTAATGTATTGAGATAAAATATTTGGAAAGCTTGTTTTATCTCGTGTGTTAGGTTGAGAACGTTTCTGGTACTGAATAAATGGTACCCGTTTTAATGAATTTATTGTATCCGGTTCATTTTCTCTAACTATCGTTGTTGAAACTGTTGCATTTACACAGACCCATACAAGTAATTATTGCAGTGTCAATCCAAGTCAATGTTGGTAATGTCATAGCCGTGAACCAATCAATTGTTGAGTAGCTGGTTATTGAATGATATTCAATCGTGGTCGATCGCATCCCTGTAATGAGATACTGATTGTTATGTTAATGATTGTAATTGTAGAGGGCAACAATGTAAGTTAAAAACCAATCAATAATTCAATTCTCATTTACTGAATATCTGTTGATAGATACCTGCATGATAAAATAATCATTACTACCATATTACACAGACTTTTTCTGGAAAAATTACACAAATTAGGATTTTGTTGAACTAATTATAATAACTACCGCTACATAAATAAATTTAGCGCTAAATTTCAATGATACGTTTTGACTCCTCCTGATTATCATTGAATTTGCTTTAATCCTTTAAGCTGATAATCTGCTTAATGCAACAAATAGTTGGAGATTGAAACAATAATTGTCTGGCACGAATTTAATTAATTAGAATTAATTGTGTTTTATGATAGTAGCCAGCTCGAAGGGAGTGGCTATATTTTCAGATCGTCTTGTTTGTCCGTAGGTTCTACCTTAGAGGTTGTACATATAATTAAATCGATCTGAAATTTTCAATATATATAATGGTTCTTAGGGACGACAGAAAAACAAGGTTGTGTTGCTCTGTAAAACAAAGATTATTTTCCTTTAATTGTTAATTACTTTACGGGTTTACAAATAAAATCTAAAGTCATACCTGTAAAACAAAGAAACGACATTCAATGTTTATTCTCCTGTCGATTCGGTTTGTTTTATAATAACAAATAATTAAGTCAAATATTAAGTTTAGCTTGCTTTCACTGCTTGCCTAACACTCACGTAACCTCCCTGCTGATAACACTAGTATCATTCTCTTCAACGCCTGCATTATCTACATTGGTGCGGCGTGCTAATTCAAATTAAAGAAATACATTTTCTTTACATATATATTCTACAACACATCGAAATGTACTGATTAGCTTTTGGTTAAAAACAAACAACAGGAACTATGGGGGTTATTTATGGGGGGTCCAGCTCGGGGGTTATTTGAGATTTAAAGTTTTAATTTTTTTTTCATGGTCAATGACTGGTCATTGACGGTAAGGACAAATGAATTTGAATGATATTTATAAAAATAAAGTTTCATCAGCCAACAATATAAAACGTGTATTAAATACTAGACAGACATGTTTAAAGAAATAGAATTAATTTAGCAGCCATAGAAAAAAATATTGAAAAGGTGACCTGAAGTACTTGTGTATTAATATTTCGTTTTTATATTTGAAATTGTTACAGGCGGATTGGTCGAGTATTATAACAAACAGGACGGAGAGATCCGGATAATTTCCCGACAACCTTCAATTGGTTTTTGTTTATATATTCCTAAAAATACAATTTATTTTATGATTCATGACTGATGGGGAGGAATTGTAATGCGAGGTGAATGTTCAATAGGAGTGTGTGGAAGAGTTTTCGTAAAACTTAGTTTTGTTCACGCGTACTTATATAAAAACAACCAGAATGAAATCATGAGTTGATAACCCGTGAAGTATATTAGGTTTTTAAGACGGGTAAGTTTTTAATTCGGTAAACTATACAATTCGTGACAGAGAACTTGAAGTGTGTAAAGGTTCTGGTAGGGAATGGGGAAAACCTGGAGCAAGTTTCACAAGGGTGGTAATTGTTTTTAATAATCATTTCGCCATGGAAGTGCCCCTCTTTAGTGAGATGATTATTTTTTTATTAACAAGCGGCTGGAGGGCAGAAGTCGGACAGGGCTAATAGGATGTGTGACGGCTGGCGGATGTGAGGGGCCCCATGAATATTTCAAAGGAGTACCGTTAACCTAAAAGGATGGCCGACGAATGAATGATTGACCGATAACTGACTAGTAGCCACTTTGCTCCGCTTCAATTATCCAGCTGAGCCCAAGATTGACCAGCTCGCCCGCTGCTGCCAACTGTTGAATCATTAAGTGGCGTCGCGATCGGCTGTCAGTGCCTGCTCCTGCTAACACGTCCCCTCTCGCAGCCCTTTCCCTTTCTGTTTCACCCTCCGCCCTCGTTTGATATGTTACAGCCATGAATGTAAATTAAAAATTAAATTGAAATGCGTCAGCTCTAGCGAGGACAAGAAAAATCTTAGAAATTAATGAAGTAACACACGTGAGATGTGAGAAACAGATTTAAAGTAATGCCGTGAATTAAAAAAATGACCGATTTTAAATTAAAAAAATTGATTTTTGTCTCTGTAATTCGGCTGGCCATCGAACGGAACCGGAAAGGCCCATACTATCTTAAATACTGTGTAGAGATAGCTCCAGGGCCAAGGAGGACATGGAAAGACTAACGGATGTTCGGTAGTGATTTCGTGAGTGCCCTATTTTCCTCTAGGAACCAATCCAATCATGGGAACGCTTGGAATGGTTTTTGCGAAACTACAAGGATCACTATTTCCCCATAAACGGAAACGTCTACCCCTGCACCGCCATTGCCACTTCTGCAAAATTATAACTTTTTTTCACTTGAAGAAAGAGGGCTGTGGATTGAAACAAGTGATTAACTGACGGACCCAGATCTGGATTATATGATGGGTGTGGAAGGATTTTGGTCCTATGGAGATTTTTTCTTGGTTATACGGTAAGTGTGTGACCAAGCGTTATCTTGCAGGAACAGAACTCGTACCCGTAAGGCTATGACAGTTTTACATACATTCTTTCTACAAATAATTTATTTTTTGTAAACATAAAATAAAATTTGTTGTTAGTACATAACTTCCGTCAGAAACAAACCCGTAATGAATAAAGCGTTGGTAGGTAAAAAAAAACAGCAACGCACAGCATGCATTTCCTTTTTCATATTGCCCATCGAAGCAACTGAACGTGTCCGCCTGCAAATCCTCCAACGGTCGGTCTGCCGTCGCTGTCTCCTCTTGTATTGCTCTGGGGGGGGGGGGGGTCATTTTTCGTGGTGAGGCATGTGTCGCAGGTACCAATAACTTTCGCAATTTTGTCTTTCATGCCCTACCAGAAATATATCCCCTTCAATGCTTACAGGCTGGCGTCTATTCCCCGGTGGTTTGTTTTGACTTGGTGGAATGCAAGGGTCACTTCTCTCTGTGACGTTTCTTGTTTTACTGTCTCCACCTTCAGGGTAAGATAGACTCCGATCCTCTCAGTCCTCCATAGGCATTTCATGTGGTCCCAGATGGTCGCATTTCCCACGTACAGTGGTGTGTTTTCCCTGGAGTAAATGCGTCCTTTAGCGCGCGGCAAATCATATCGTCGTTGATCCCCGGCGTCGACCAGATCTTGACGATGTTGCAGTGGCCGCACTTCTCAGATTCCATCTTGAAGATCCCGACGTTTTGGTGAGCCAAATGATCTTGATCTGGCGCCTCTTGTCATTAATGATGCCGTCGACTTCCTCTATGTCCGAGGGCCTATCCCCCGCTGAACATAGCTATAACCCCTATCCATAGCTGAACATTCTGTCACTCTAGACATCATTGGCTGGAGTCCCCTCCCGCTCATCTTCCTCGCCGGGTGACCATTCCTGGACGAAGGAAAAAAAAAATTCCTGGACGAATTGGTGGATGTCACGTGATGGTCTTGGAATCTCTTCTTTAATCGCATTCACGACCAACGCGCGGGATAACCAATCGGCCACGACGTTCTCCTTTCCTGGTTTGTAAATAAAGTCGATGTTGTATTCACTGAGGAACTCTTTCTATCTGGTAATCCACGCTGACTCTTTCAGTTTTCCCACCCATTGGAGGGGTCGATGGTCCGTTTGAACCCGAAACTTCCTACCGAATACATTGGGGCGGAAGTGTTCTATCGCCCATGCGATCCCCAGTAATTCGCAAAAACATGTCGCAGATGGTCCTGGTGTTCAACCTCATCTCGACTGAAAACCAGGAGGTCATCCATGTATATCTGGCAAAACGACTCCCCAATCCCCCTTGAAAATTCGTCCATCAGCCTCTGGAACGTTATTGGCGCGTTTTCCAGCCCAAACGGCATTCTGGTGAATTCATAGTGTCTCCACTCGAACGTGAATGCCGTTTTGTGTTGGTCTCTACGACGCATCCAAATTTGATGGTAGCCCACCTTTAGGTCCAGTCTACTAAATACTTTTAGACGCTCAACTTTGGCGGTCCAGGATACCTTCAAAGTGAGGAATGCGGAATTTTTCGTCTAAAGTATTGTCGTTTAATTGCCTGTACGCGGTTTACAAACGCATCCCCGGATCCGCGACGCCCCCAACCGCCGACACACAATCTGTCCGCCGCTTTCCTGCCGAGAATTGTGCAAGAACTCCCAGTGTCTACCAGGCATCTCACTCCTTACGCCACTCGAATAATGGGTATACCACCGTAATTCCCTCTCACGCTAAAGTTTCTTAACGTGCGGCTACCCCTTTGCCAGCCCACACCTCAGGCCTCCACTTGCCGTTTTCTTCCTCCTTCCGTGCTATGCCGTCTGCTTCTTCCGTTGTCCCTGCCGTCCTCTCCAGTCTCTCCTCTGCTGCTTCTTCTTCTTCTGTCTCCGACGTTCCCGTAGTTTGCGACGATTCGGAGGGGGTTCTGGTTCTTCTCCATACCCTCTGTGCGTTTACCTACATCGGTTCCGGTCTATACCTTTCTGTTCACTGGAAAATGTATGGACACTGCCTCGCGATGGGTCCTTCAACCCCGCAATTTTGTGCGCGGGCACTGCTAAGTGTCCAATTCTCCCACATCCATGACATCTTCTGTCGTCCTTCCTCCCGCTGGGTTTCGGTCTCGCTTGGCTAGGTCTCCTTCCTTCAGATATACTTTCTCCGCATACCGCTGATCCTTCTTCTCCCATGCCTGTAGTGGCATTCTCGGCCTCCTGTACATCGCCTTGGACCTTTCTATCTCGTCTGCTTCCAATTTTTCTTCTTCACGGGCACTAGCGTCCATTAAATTTTGGGCGCACTCAATCAAAGATCGGTCTCCCGGCAGACTATCTTTCTTGCCAGTATCTCTGGCCAACTGTACCTTCAGGATGGTCGATAGGAATCCCATCCGGCCTTCCACTTCCGCTAGGTTCACAGTTTCTCTCATGTTTTCAGTTATTTTGTTAAACTTTGCCAAGAGTTCTCTGGCGTATTGCCCTTTCGTTTTATTGGGCCGTCTGGTCTCATTGAACATCTGGAAGATGTCCTCTTCTGGTGCCCATCTGCCTCCTCCGTATGCCTTCTTTAGTTTTTGTTTTACCTCGCCCCATGGGGTGTCTTCGTCGGCCTGTATTAGGTATAGTACGCTCCTTTTTATTCTGCACACTAGGTCCGCTTTGATTGATTTTGCGTCGCCAAAGTCGAGTAAACCCTTACTCACCTTCGCCTCTACCCTTTCCTCAATCCTATCACCACCTTTGATGAAATGGTTTAATTCGCCTAGCTCTCCTGAGAATTTCTCCAGGTTCAATATTGTTCTCCTCAGGTCCTGTGACGTCGCCGTTCGCACGTTCATCCAAGCCAGGGAGTTTGCATGAGCTTCGGCCATCGTTTCCCTTGGTGATTCGGGCACTTCAAAAGCCGCAGGCCTACCATGTAACTAGGTTACTTTTTCCCAATAACACAACAGGAATAAAAATTAAAACTTTACTCACAGTTGTTACCAGAATACTCGTAGTGCCCGGGTTTCGGCACCAGTTATCGTTTCCGGCTGTACACGATCAAGAAAAAAGAATGAATAAGGAGGTTAATGGATGGTTTGGTTTATAACTGGCTTTATTCTTGTCCTGATCCTTTTACCTGTAGGTGAAAATAATTAAATTGGTTTGAAATATTAAAGATATATTCCACAACACCTCGTTTCTGGTTCTCTGATGGTTAAAATACAATAACAAGAGGTATAAAAAGCATAATTAATCGAAGGAAAGGTTATTATTATAACCCGAAGTTGAGCACCATCACCTAGTTTCTTTACAATGTATAACTTTTTAACCACAATCCGATAATGTTAGTTTTAAGACATGCACTCCTTAAAAGGAATGTTATGCAGTACAAGGAGAAAGCCTCATACAAAATTATTGTAGGGGAAGTGACGGTATTTATCTGAGCCGCAAACCTTCTTACCTGATAAGGGCTGATTCCTCCTTCCATTTCTTTATTATGCAGACCAATATTAATTTTTATAAATTTATTAATCTCAAAAATATTATAATGGTCAAATCAAAAAGAAACGAGGAAACCAGTAAAAAAATAAATCAATCTTACCGAATTTTAATAGTGCACACTTCAACATGTTTGTACAAAATTAATAAGGAAATAAAAATGTTAATTCTTCTGAACATATAAAATAAAAGATAGTTATTTTTTTTGTCCCTATGGTTAACTTAAACCAAAACATGAAATAAAATTAATAAAACCTTTGAATTTTATCATTAAGTACAACTTACGCAATTGGATAAATATATTGAAATAAAAAAAAATGACTAACATAATTATCATTCATTTTGGTGCAAACATCGAAAATTTAATGCTATTTTCGAGTCAATAAGTCTATTCAAGTGTAAAGGGCGGGTGGAGCATTAATTTATCAATCACTTAAGTCCAATAGTAAAATTATGTGAGTTTTAGCAACTTAAGATGTGGTCTGGGTCCCTTGGTAGTCAATAAAGTTCGAATGAGGTCAAATCCTTTGAATTTTATCATTAAGTACAACTTACGCAATACGGATAAATGAACGGTTGGCCGGCTGGGTTGTTGAATCCATGTCGTAGGTGAATTCAGAATGTCGAGAGGTTTTCTTTGATGATAGCACTCAGAATATAACTGTCTTTGGCAACAACTAGACGTGGACTCACTAATTCGGAATCGATCTAAGCGATAATATAACAATGCGCCTGTACACTTTACTCTTTCAACGTAAACAAACTCTTCTTTCAGTTATAATTTGTTTAACTTCAATCGAACAATTTAAACATAACATAATCAAAATATAATAAAAAACATAATCAAATCAAATTAAATCTTATTAATTATATGTTTGAGTTTATTTCTTCAACGAAATTCATTCTTGCTCCAACAATTATAGTTTCTAATGTACATTTAAAAAAATTTCTCACAGGGGTTGAGAAAAAAAAAAGAAGTGAAATACCTCCTTTAGGTATGTATTTATATCATATGTACTTTTAAGCATTCCCAAATAACAGTTCAGAAGCTACTTGAGGTTTAAACGTCTTCGTTGTCCTTAAGTTAAGGACACATTACAGATGGTAACGTACTGAGAAACAAAAGAAGAAAGAAGAAACAATTACACCACATTTTTTCTGAGCAGAAGGCTAGGAGAGACTCCATTCTTCGCTGAGGGCTAAAGAGCTGCATCCATGATGGGACACAGCCCTACTCTTCCTAAGGGGCACTCACTTCTTCTAATACCACGCGTGAAAAACGATACGCTGCTCGAACTTCATTTCTGGGTGCACTTCAATACTACATCCGGAGACCGGAACGAAGGCCAACTGAACTTAGCTTTATTTAGGTAGATAGGTAAAAAAGAATATTCTTACTTTATTGTGATAAAATTACACAATATCTGCCTTAATATTATTTGAAAAATTATACACAATGGTGGTAATAGTACGAAAAAACAAAGTGCACTGTAACAAAGAAACTAAGGTTATAATAAATTACCAACCTTAAGAATTGTTTTTGGGATTCATATAGTAAATAAAAAATATAAAATTCAATTAATTGCGATTAAGTCACGTATTGTGTTTTCATGAATAAAAGAAAAACAAAGTTAATAGTTTTTATGAGAAAATATAACCAATTTACAATGCCCCCCCCCCCAATGCCCGACTTCTCCCTGTCCCTTCTTTAGTATTGTCCTCAGAGTCAATGCGTCGTACTCCCAATATCTGCTTGGAGTTTATTAACATTTATATTACCGTCAATGCAGTATTTACAATTTTGCACTAAAACTGAATATTCCTACAAAAAATCTATAATGAATATTTAACTCTCTTTTTAAAAAAAGAATAAACCTGATAATACGGAATTTATTATTTTAGCGTTAACAAAAGAAAAAAAATATGTACTGAATACTTTAATACGTATTTATGAAACTCACGCCAAGAAGGTGGATGTTTAAGAGTGTTCTCCATAAGTTGGTGGAGTGATAACTATGTTGCACCTGAAGATGACAGACGGGGGAAGTTGAAAGTGCTTGTCACTTAGAGAAAAGCTTTCAAAGAGAACTGAACACGGGTCTTATTAAAAATCTGAATCACGCCAAGTAGTAATGAAGTTTAGGTAAAACTAATCTAAGGTACGTATATTATGCCTTTACGTATTTTTCCCCTGTTAAATTTATGGAAACAAGCTAAAGTTGGCAACACTGCAATTAACAAAAGAGCCTGTAGAGTTAATTATTGAGTTGGTGCACGTGGTGCTGCCTATTGTCGCTGGCGTTCACATACAAAACTAAACCTGCCAATTACTACTTGGCTATGGAGCAGGGAGTGTATGGCCCGACTTCTCCCTGTCTCTTCTTTAGTATTGTCCTCAGAGTCAATGCGTCTTACTCCCAATATCTACTTGGAGTTTATTAACATTAATATTACCGTCAATGCAGTGTTTACAATTTTTCACTAAAACTGAATATTCCTACAAAAAAATTATAATGAATTTTTAATTATCTTCTTTAAATAAAGAATAAATCTGATAATACGGAATTGACTAATAACCAAAGGCAGTTTTGCATTTAATGACCTTAAATTTTATATACTAATGAGTGACTATAAATAATCTATTCAATCCCTGGATGCAAGGATCAATCGATTCTTGGATTAGTAGTCTCGAACTGTTTTCTCAATATTTAAAAGTTTCATCTCATCCCAATCCGTCTATGACATCCAGCAATCTTCTAACTCTCCTTACAGATAGAGAACTGGTAGAACCAATGGTACATTAATGTCAATGAACACAAATGCGTTCACAGGACTTTTAATCTTCGACGAAGATCCTATCTATCCGTAACCTTCAATTCAATACAGCTCTCGGGGTCCAATACTGTTTGATACTTAGGTTTTCTGCTAGACAGAAGACTGCCATGGAACCCTCACACACGGCTTGAAAGACATGAATTGAACAGACTACTTATCAGAAACTCTAACCTCACACTAGAAAGCAAACTTCACCTACGAAATAGAAATATGGGGGACAGTCAAACCTTGGAACATCAAATGAATCCAAACATTGGAATCCATAGTCCTCAGAAATGTAGTCAATGGAGGCTTTTACATTACAAACTCATCCGTTCATAGAGAGATTTCTGCCAATCTCCATCTTCATGTCCTAACTGTCCTCGGACGTTATACCCTCAGGATTTTCCAAATTCCACAAAATCTACCAGCTCATCCTTTTGTCAACTCCGTATCCAGTAACACTAATCCATAAATCCTCCTTGTCGCTTATAACGGTGGCGGCCTTGTGATCTAGTGTAAGTAGATGTGTAAGTCATAGGGTCATGGCACTGGACATCATCTCCACTTATACCCTGAACGTTTGTGGCTTCTTGCTCTCTCTCTGGTCTTCGGTTCTGCGGCTTCTTGGCTCTTCAACCAGCTCGTTCAGGGGATTACCTTGGGAGTGGGGGGTTGCCTTCTGGGCAAAATGTGTGTATATAGATCTTTCATGAATTAAAATTGTACGTAGGTTTCAATCAATGCTTACGCTCATTCAATAGTGCTGTATAAGATAATTGAATTTTTTAATAAAAATCTAAAAAATATAAGATTTTTTTAAGTGGCTAAAATTTGTTTTCAATTTTTAACTAGAGGAATTGGTGAAACAATAACAAGAGGTGGATGTTACATGTTATACATTTTATGAACGTGAAAAAATAACTATTTCCAGGTATTATTTTTTGAATAGTATCAGTCACTGAAAATATTTGATAAAAACACATACCTCAAATTGATTATTAAACAATGTTGATGTCTGATAAACTCTTCTTTGACAAAGTGAAAAAAAAAACTAGTTGACAACTAAAATATTGACCTGAAAACTACTATGGAAAACTGCTAGGGTGATATTGATCACATGATTTCTTTTGCTTGCTACAAACGTTTTCTTAGGAACTCGCTAATTTATTTTTTATTTTATAGTATTTTTTACAGTCTCTATTGCATCCTTAGCAATGGAGAAAAACCAGATCTTTTAATCTGTGAATTGAGAAATCGGGCCTAACTTTATTCACAATTTTTTTTATACTTCCTGTTATTTCATTTTAACCAAATATCATCATATTGTGAAGTGCTTCATTATATAACTTTTATGAATTTCAAATGGAATGACTTAATTTTAAAAAACACTATCGTACATTCAGACAGGCAGACGATAGACGATCCTTTCGTAAATGAAAGTAAAACCTCTTCCTTTGGGGTTGGAAATTACCTGTAGGTGTAACTAAAGGAAAATAAATGTGATAGTAGTCTAAGTATAGTTTGCAGCTGATAGAAAGCCAAACAACTACTTTTTAGCAATAAAACCCGTAAGCTTTAATGACCAAAATAACTCAAAGATATAATCATTTAGCTTCGGTAAAAATGGGAAATCTGAAGGTGTAACGCCCGGGTTGATTTCCTTCTGTCCCAGATTTTCTATGAGTAATATTCTAACATTTGGAGATACTTTTTAATAAACTTTATTCAAACAACGGTTTTATTTGGTGTTTCAAGAGATTAATGTCGTGGGAGATCAGTAGAGTACTTTCCCTAGATTCGACTAGGTTTAACTGCAATAATTTATTTACTGCTAGGCCTGCAAACAAATCTGAACTACCGATTTAAAATAAACATAAAAAAAACAAAAAGTTTTTTTTCATATACGATAATATTTTACTGCATTACGTAGCGCCTGGAGTAGTCCTAGGAAACAAGCGGCAAACACGCACGACTGATCGGTTCTGAAGAAGGGGTATAGATGTAGCGCCTTGATTAAGTCATGCTTCAACCGACAGGTTTAAAGGGGAAGTTTTTTCACGTTATCCACTGGCGTACAATACTGCAGTCTTAAGTAGGGGCAGGTTTCAGCTTTAGGTGAAAAAGTACATTTCACCGTAGATTTTTATAACTTTTGTTAGTTTTTTTAACTCATGAAGCCCTAATTTTTGTCCTTTAGTCTTTAGTACACTAATTGGAGTAACGAAGAAGGAAATGATATTTATAAAAATAAAATTTAAGAGCTAAACATAAAACTTTTAACCATTTTCACTTCCAATCCACATTATTGCAGCCCTCTCGTATGCGACAAATGAAGTGGAGTCTTGGAAGTCCCCCACGCTCTTCTATCAGCTGCGTGACCGGATACGAGCTAGTCAAGGCTGACCAAGAGCGTGAGAGCCACAGACGCACAGGGCATGATCAAAGAAACGGCCGGCCATTGCCAGGACTCCCACTGTCACGTATTTATAGTAGTAACGAAATCACTGCCACTTTAGTCTCCGAGGAGGATTATAGGGATTTGTGGCGCAGTGTGATGACTATGCTAGAGGATTAGGGTGCCTGGATAGGTTAATATGGAATTTTATAAACTTAGAAGAGATGAGTTCAAGAATGTAGGGTATATTAAGCTCGTTACAAAGGGTTTTGTTGCTGATGTAATAAGAGTCATTAACTATTGTTCTCAGGACTTTTGATTAAAAAGATTGCATAGGCTTGATGTTCGACCTTTTTGTTTTCCCACATAGCTCTATTCCGTATGTTCGGATTGGCTATTGGATATTTGGAAGTATAAATTTGTAGATTAGTAATTTATTTTCTATTGAGAAATGTGATGTCCTTCGAAGTAATCTGTGCAGTTGTTCTAAGCGTCTTTTATTTCTTGTCTTTTTAGCCTCGTGCGTGGGTTCCATGACAACCTTTTGTCGAAATGGAAGCACAAATACCGTACTTTCTTGGATGCAGGAAGAGGAATATAACTAAAAAGAACTAGTGGATAAGACTTGTGGCAGAGGGTAAAGTTATTGTGGGCACATTTTACTCCATTAACTTTGATCCACTATTGGCTGTACCAATACTCGATCTCATCAAAGGGGTTTTGAAGGTTATACCGGGGTCTGGAATGGTGGAGGACTGGAGTGTCATCTGTAATTGTAATGGTGGTAAATATGTTTTGAGATTCATGAGAGAGATTAGTCTCCGAGGAGGATTATAGGACATCAGCGGTGTATAGGTTATAGAGGATGAGACCTATGACACTGCCCTGCGGAACTCCTGCTTTTATGGGATAGTAGTTAGAATATTCTAAGTCACAGTGAACTTAGAAGAAGCGGTTTGAAAGGTAGTACTGTAGGATTAGGAAAAGGGTTCATGGTATATATCTTTTGAGCTTGTAAAGCAAACCTGCGTGCCGAACCCTGTCAAAAGCTTGAGCTATGTCCAGAAAGCCAGCAGTGCAATAATGTTCGGTTTCAAGGGGTGCGGTTATCTGAACAACGCGAAGGCCTTGTTGTGCAGTGGAATGTCGTCAACGGGAACCAAAGTGAGGTTTTTGGATTCAACCATTGGAAGTTGACGTTTTAATAAGAGTTTTTCAAATAGTTTTGAGAGGATAGGGAGTACGCTAATTGGATGGTATGATGATGTTTCCTGAGGAGAGGAAAGTTCGTTGTTTGTAAAATGCAATGAAAAATATAGGTTAGGAAGATTACGGCTTTAGCAGAAAGTTGTTGGAGAAAGATATTAAAAAAAAAAATACTATCAATCAAAAGTCCTGAGAACAAATGTAAATGCCCCTTATTACGTCAGCCACCAAGCCCTTCTTAATGTTCTTAATATACCTTATATACTTGAACTCATTGTTCCAGGAGGACCAACTCCACTGGAGTTAGCGCCGCTAGTAGTTGGGCCCGCCAAAGGCTCTTCTTGATGGAAACTTTGCTTTCGCTGTTTGTAAAGTATGGGGAATATTGGCTTCAAAAATACTGCAACTAGCATGGAGAAAAAGAGCAAAGAAGGAGAGCAAAATCCACCACATAATAATTAACAAAATAACATTAAAACATGTCTTGAGATAATGAAGACAATTATAATTTGAATAAAGTACACATAGACGATATGGTTAAGTGGATGAAAAGTTGCATGATTGATAAAGAGTAAGAACAGCTCACTGATGACTGGTTTTGTGTATTTACATCAAAGTTAGGCGATAAAAATGTGTCTTGCAATTATCCGTGTGTTTTATTATATGGGGATACTCTCCCCGTTATTACTCCAGATAATCGAGATTTCACTGTACTTAGGACCTTCTCCACCATCTACTTGAAAGCTGTGAAAAAGCCAGAGGATGTGTGTAGAGAACGAACAGACAGACACTATTTCTGTTTTATAAATAAAGATAATAAGTGTCTTTTAATTTGCTCAGTTGTTGTCAGTTGACATTTAAGTCCATTGGTTTTAACCCAAAAGGTTCACTTATGGGAAGGATGCTTTTTAATATAAATTAAAATTTTACATTTTTTGGCTTTTTTCGTAGAACACACAAACAAACGTACATGAGTTGGTTGCCCCATACATGTCCTTTCCTCGCCTGTCACGTCCTGACGTAAACCTTGCAAGGCTAATGTAAATGTGAGTTCCGCTTTTTAATTTTAATATTTAATACTATTCCAATTTCCATTAATGGAACCAAGCCGTATTCATAACATAGATCAATCAACGTTCAACTGAGACAATGATGATAATTTACGATGCATACCTCTATAATTAGGGTGTTTATAATGCCTAACCATGTTTGTTTTGTTTGGTGGGTTACCCGATCCATTTGAAGGCTGAAGCTACGATCCAAACATTAGTACATGTACTATTTGTTTTCGGGGTACTAATGTATAATACTGTATAGTATCCTGCTACAGGGTGTTGCTAGAAATACATAATAGTTATTGTTGTAAGTCGATCCAATATTCTTAGATTCATTATGAAACCTTAAGACTGGTTGATTCAAACATATATACATAGCCTTACGATTTTTCCCGGTGGACGACTGTGTTTTACTCAAATGATTGTGAAAAATCGTTGAATGAAAACATTTTGACCGAAAATACTCAGTCTTGGTCACTGAAAGGAATAATATGACATCTATTCAACTGATATTAAAACTGCATTTCAAAATTTTAGAGGTTTGGTCAGTTATCTTCTTGGTTTGATAGTGCACGGTCATGCAGTGTACCTTGACTTTGAGTTAAGAGAAAAATAAAATCTTTATAGGTCACAATCAAAGCGATCTCCTGCGAAAAAAATTGGAATATATTTCCTCGATACGCTGAACAACATGTTCTAGTTCGTCTCAACAAAATTAAACCAATACTTTTAAGCATCTACCAAAACCCGCCCCAATATGTATTCACAAATACAAAAGTTATAAATTACTAACAAAATATTTAAAAAAATGATTTTTATACCAATGTTTCAGGTAACTCTACTAAAATTATCTTTTTGCCTTAGAAAGATGCCGAGTAATGACCAGAAAAAAATAGGATACCACCAAACGTACGTGCTAGAAAGTAGGAACGACCAAAGTAAAACAGTGAGGTATCTGGGAGTTCATCTACTGGTATATTGCCAATAGACATAGAAAAGTCACTCAAAAAACTTTGAATCAAAGCATATTGTACCCGGTTGTAAATAGAAATTCGTTTTCCTAGCATACCAGCTTTTCCCATCTTAATCTATAGGACCATCCCGAGACTCTCATCACTGTGAAGTCTAGGGCTTTGCCTTCAGCTCAAATCTTAAAATGCTTCAAATTTCTGAAAATAAAATAGCTTAGAATGCTCTTTGGTTTGTTTCTGACGATCAGCTCTATCAAGACCTACAAGTGATTACAACGGATTACCTTATCAAAAAGGAATTCACCAAATAATATCACAGTTTGCAATGAGTAGAAGGATCAATCAAATACAGCCTCTGTAATCCATCTTTATATCCAAGATTATATCATATATTAAAACTTCTTTATTGTGCTAAAATTACAATCTGCCTTATTGGGCAAGTTAATAAGCAGTATATAATTAGAGTAGTGTATTAGTGATTTGCTATAGAAAAATATAATATTTGAAATGATGCAGTATAATTTTGGTCTCAACTAGAGTACCACCACTTTTCAAAGATTAAATAAGCCCCTCCAAAGAGTTTTTTTTACGGCTTATTGACATACCGTAATCCGGTTAAAAAGGCGTCTGACCAGATATTTTTTTCTTTTATTAACAATTATATTTAAACGAATACAAAATTTAGTTCATAATTGATGTGACAAAATTCTAAACCGTATAGAAAAGTCAACAAACAAAATAAATGGGGGGCAACTGATTCTTGGTTCTACTAGTAAATATGTAGCTTGAGAATGGCTGACTCGACAAAGTCTAGCTTATAGTAATTGATAATTTAAAATAGGTACTAGTTACTACCGTAGAGGAGGGACGGGGGGGGGGTGGCAATAAGCGAGTGCGGGTAAACGTATTTTCCCTAAATCGAGTCATTGTTGGCCGAAGTTGCTGGTGGGACTGGAAATGTATATGGAGCACTTATAACAACAATTTCCTATTATCCGTAAGAAAAACACGAGGCAGTATTGCTGGCTAATGCTCTCAAAGTGAAAAGTTTGCTCGGTTCAGAAACTCCATTATGGCTTTGAATAGAATTTCGACGTTTTATTTTCTTCGTTTCAGAGCCTGATAATTGTGCTTAACTTATGAATCAACTTGTATAATCTAGTAGCTCCACGAAATTATGTACAGAGATGATACTGTTAAAACAAACACAATTGCCATTGTGTATAACACCATTGGATTACACTGATAACATATTCAAAATACAATAACGGTGAGTGTAAGCCAAGAACTTTAAATTTTGTAAAAAACTTGGTCCAGGATCTATAAACCACCTAGCCTTGATTTTTAATAAGTTTTATTACATCTTTTAAGTTTTCAATAGAACTTATTTATTCAGATAAAATTACAATCTGCCTTATTAGGCAATAAGTAATTGTGATAAATGTTTTCATTCATACCATATTTACAATTTTAATTCACTAGCTCATTCTTACACTATTTACTAACAGCCCAGAGACCTCCCAAATCCACATGGTTGTCACCTCCCTCGCATGCAAAGGAGGAAGCGGAGTCTTGGGAATTCAATTTTTACTCATTTTTTTTTTTTATTTAGGGAAGTGTAAAAACTCCCTTAATGGTACCTCAAAGTTAAAGAATATCGTGTCATAATGATTGATAATTTTAAATTATAATAAATACATAAGTAGAATTAAACTTTTACTTTGATGTGAAACTATGGATATGTGCCGGGGTCTTGATTTACGTCAAAACTATTTCTTACAAATAAGAAAATATTTAAGATTAACTATCTCTAATGGATTTGTATTACCCAAGGGCAAATAAAAATTAGTATTTTATTCAAAATAGATGAATAATTGTTACATACAAGCCTATGTATTTGTATACCTTGGCAAGGAAAAAGTTTAAAAACGATAACAGTAGAAAGACGATTGACTCAGGCAAAAGCTCCAAGACAAACATGACATTATCACTCAAGGTTTTCATGTAAAGTGAAAAATATGATTCAGTCACAGGACCAAAGGCAGCATTTTCAGTGAAACTATGAGATGCATGCACATCGTGTGAAAAAAATGTGGTTTGGTCTCACTGCCCACATTTTGCAATGGCAATTCAAGCCAAAATCATACCATTCCACATCGATATTGTCATGACGCATATATTCCTGACCCAGAACACGAACCAGTTCTTCATAAAACTATAAATTCTAACATGACTTATAGGCCGTTTAGAGGTTTAAACATAATTTAACTATCAGCTGCTCACCCACTCATAGCTGCTTATTTGTCAATATATATATATATATGTAGTAAACCTTTATAATAAGTGGGTGATGCTATACCATCTCGTCCAGTCCCGAACGTTTATGGCTCACATAAATATGGAATCATGTAATTCGTTGTGGTCATAAAGTATGTCTGCAAATATGTGATTAGCAAGGGCAGTGATCAGAAGAAACCGGATAGGATGAAGTTATCAAGCATGAGACAGGATACTATAATAGTAGTTATGAAGCTGCTTAGAGAATATTATGCTTCATACCCTTCAAAAGAACTCTTTTAGCAATTCTCGAACTTTCCAAGTAGAAGATTTTGCAAGAGAGCTTCTCGACAGTGAAGTTCCGGCTTACATAACATACGATCATGCAAAAAAAAAAACATCAGTTTAGTCCGAGGGAGTAGGGAAAAGCTGCCTCTGGACAAGCAGGAGTGAAGTGCTTTGTCGAGTTCCATCTGAACAATGCTGAATGCTGCTACTCTTGACTCTTACTTCACCATCTTCGTAGACCTACCTGCTTAAGAAGATGTCGGTGTATTTCATCCTATTAATAAGTGTGGGTGCCACTAGTATGGATACTAATTACTAGGGCTACACTATGGAGTAAGCCTACGGGGAGTAAATACCAAACGAACCCCAGAGTATTGACAGATCTTTTGCGAATTCGAGAAAACCACAGAGACAATTTTCATATCAATATAAAAGCCAGTCGACGAATTTCGAGAGGGCACTTTTAGTAGGAAACTGTGTAGGCATTGTTCACAAGAAATGCTTCGTGCTTTTAGAAAACCTAAAACTATAGAATGACGTTATCAAGTATGAGCCAGGACGCTATAATAGTAGTTTTGAAGCTGCTTGGAGAATATTACGCTTCATACCCTTCTAACCAGACGTGATAATGAGAAGAAAGTCCATCTCATACTTAACGTGGCTTTCCACGTCCGCTCCTTTCGAGTTTTGAGTTCATCTAAAAGGCGACTTGAAGGTCGAAGATGTTACAAACACACTCCTAGAAACTGGAAATGGAATGTTAAAGGAAATGGTTGTGTGCAACTGGATGAGATTTGAAGACTTTGAATGACTGATTTGACCGATTTACACATTAGGAGGCTGAATTTGGGCAAGGAGGACTATTTCAACGAACAACTACCTCGCAGCAAGCATTAATGAGTCGTTAGTGGACAAACTTCATATAAGATTTTAAGAGATGATAATTTCAGGACTCTGGAATGGAGGAGGTGGAGAGAAAGGACGTGATGCAATATTTCGTAACATGATTAAAGTGAAAGAGGAACAATTTTCCTACTCTGGATTCCTACGCTATCTACAGGCTGCCAAGTTCAATTCAAACGAATTTTATTTCCCAGCAAAGTATGGTTCGCAATAATGATAAACAAAGCTCAGGTCCATAGTGAATTTAAGGAAAATTTATGGTCAGTCACAGAAGTTGAAATATATACTCGTTCAACTTATTTAATTGAATCATAGATTAAAACGCATTACTAGTATACCAATAATCCTATGTGTTATAAAAAAAAAATAAAATGGAAATGTAAGTTTTTTTTTTCTTTGTCGGGTGATATTGTGAGATAGCTACAAAGGTTGTTGGGAAAGGGTTAAACAAAGATTAGGACCGGGCGGATTAGCTTATCGGAACCCTTAGCAGAATTAGGTTACATAAAGCTAATTATCGAATCGTGAGGGGTTGACAGAAGCAATTGTGAGCGGCCGGAGGGGGGGAGCATACTTTGTCCCACCGCTAACCGCGTTATCAAAGCCAACCCAATTATTCCGCACACACCGGCCCACGGCCCACACACCTTCCTCCTACCGCCCCTCTTCTTTTTCCTCCTACACCTTATGTTCTCCCTCTCCGCCATCTCGGTTCATCTAGATTCAATGCGTCGGCTATCTTTCACAAAGTGACCGGGCTTTCCGTCTCGAGCGGATTTGACTTAAAAACTGCTTTTGATACTGTTTGGTGGCCTGGAACTCCTGGAGTGGGTAAAGAATAAAATATTCACAAGGTGCTCAGTTCCCTAGTTAAATACAACAACACCTGCAGACATTAATTAGGCATTGCTGCACTGAAGAGACTCCAGAATAAAACATGGCTACAAGGATATACAGGCTGATATCCGTTCGAATTTCTATTCAGCTAACTAACTACATAAGTAATGACATAAGATTTCGTGACAAATGTGGTTTATTTAAAAAATAAATAAATTACAACTATAATCATAGTATTTATGATTCTATCGTTGATTTTTTGCGTGAAACCATCTCTTGGATGAGGTTAAAATTACTCGATAGATTTTAGATAATACATAATAAAGGAATATTAAATGAATAAGAAAAAACTAATCGTAATTTTTTTTGGAAAAATGGCTTTTATTTGTTCAAACATATAGGATATTTAACCATTATTATATTGAACCATTCTAAAAATTAATAAAAAAAAATATATATATATTAAAACAGCTCAAGTATATAATATATGTGGTTTTATTGTTGATTCTCAAACTTTTTTTTTTCAGAATATGTTATTTTATATGTTAATAGAAAATAAAGTGTCCTTAAACATGCTGAAAAAATCATTACTTTAAAGGTTAAATAAGAATCAAATGAGCCGGGCATTGAAAAATCTTTCTTTTTAGAGCTCTCCACTTTTTTCACGTTTAATTTTGTTTTTCACAATTCTCGTTATTGTATTTTAATCAAAAACTAGTCAGCGTCTTTTTGTGGTGTTTTAAAAAGTTGAAACTCAGATAAATCAGTTTTACTACAGAAATCATGGAACATACAGACAAGTACACCGACGATCGCTCGGTATTTTTATAAAAATAGAGCCTCTACATTGGGCATTTAGCGTCGTTCCTACGGGCTTGTAATCACTTCTAACAGAATTGTATCGAAATTCATGCCTTTTCTGCCTGGTAAGAAATTATTTATAATTTATAGGCAATGGGTTAGTGTTAATGTCAGACTCAATTATACAGTAGAGCGTTGAGCGCCTTCTCTATAGTGACGACAGGCGGGCAATCTGTGAAAAGATGAGCCTGCTTATTTGCAACCCAGGACTCGTAAAATATTATCAGTTTTGAACAGGACGTGAAACATAGATAAGGTTTTTAAACTTTATACTCCGTGTCTCCAAGTATTTCCCTTCTACACCACCTTATGAATAATACCGGAGCAGCTTTCAACTTTGTCTGATATGTTATTTAAAGGCAAAAATTAACATAATACTTTATCCTGAAATAATTACGTGAAATGGCATCTGCCCTGCGCGATCCCCCTGTGCGGAAAAGCTGAAGTTTTACTTCAAATTTTCACCGGTCATATATATATATATATTTTAGAAAATATTAATAATACAGAAACTACAAAAAATGTTTAAAACGTTTTAAGCTAAGAGTCAGATTTTCGGAATATTGCAATGGATATTCCATAGGATCCAAACCACCACCTCCATCACCAAACTAATTGTGATGTAGCTACTTCATTAAATAAGCAATCCGTATGTTATAACCAAGGAATTAGATGTTGGACCATAGTAATTTATAATTAATGCTTTTATTGTGCTAAAATTACAATCTGCCTTGCTAGGCAATAAGTAATTAAGATATACTATCATTCATACCATTGTACCGTAGTAAATTGATTATCAGCAAATAAAATATCATAGAAAATATATCTAAACCAATGAACCCAACATGAAATAAATTCTATAGAATACTAGTTACCTATCTACCTTCTTCTACTGTTTTCTTATTTAATCGAATAGTTACTTATGTTTAATAAATATTTCAATTATAATATTTTCCTTTTGTAGCAAAGTTATTTTTTGACATTAAATGACTATAGAATTTTTAAATACTAAAGTGACTCTAACCAAATATTAACATTATAGTATAATCATTTACATGCAGGAAAATGACAGAAACAAATTACCTATAACTTAATGACTATAATTTTTTTATATATATTCTCTTTGACGAATCATACCAAGAATATTTTTCACTATGTTATTGTTAATAAACTTACAAGTACAAATAAAATCCATGCCTCTATTTATTATCAAAATTTGTAAATAAAAATTCAAGTGGCCAGGAGATGGTAATTTTGATGTAACTTATTATTAAAGGAAATGATAACTCAAATAATTAGATAGGCTGAAAATTACTTATTATTATTGTATCTAGCATGAGTCTAAATAAATCATTATTTAATAGCCACTTAAGCAAATAACCGTGAAAAATAAATTAGAATCCATATTAAAAAATAAAGAACAGACAATTACAGATCAGATTCAAGTAAATTATAATAAAAACCAAAATAAATTTTATTAATAATAATTAAATCAATAAATGTGAGTAAATTAACGGGTTAATAAAAAGGAAACCATTATTGAGACATCAGTGCGTCATCCCAAATCATCAGTGGGATTATTCCATCTGTATTGTGTGTGGTTCACGAAAATGAAAATATGTTCTTATAGAATAAATTTAATTTAAAGGAAGGTACTGTAAATATTTGAATTTGTGTACTGAGTATTGGAGCTTGAATCTCTCGCAGTATTTTCGGATATTATTTTCTTATCGCTAGTAGGTTTTTGCCTATGAGTTTTTCTTATAGCTAATATTAATCATGCACTTACTCACCTAAAATTTCTGCATAAATTACGTTATCAACTACTTTGACAAATTCATTCTTGATATTTCTTATTTTTCAAGTCCATAAAAGCAAATTAATTTAAGAGAATTAAATGGATTTAGCTTCAATGTTAAACATTTATAAAACCCTACTTTAATTTTAGTTCACATTTACACAATTAATAAGACCCATGACTAAAAATTTCATTATTTCATGTGACGTTATTTTATTTTTTGGCAGATTGAATATCACATCTCATTTTTAATTTGTTTTAGTGCTTGTGTTCTTCTTAATTGTGACGTAGTTCTGGCCTAAACAGAATTAAAAAATCTTTATCATCGATTAATACATATATGTATAACAAAGACAATAAATATTCTTGCATTCACATGAAAGTACATACTAACAATTGCAAAAGCTACAACCAAAATACGGAAGAACATTTATTGTTTCATAAAATACAGAGGAGTGAGATACTTAGAAGAACTTCCAAAATACATGTTTATATATATTGTTTACTCACCCTTGTCAACTGAAAGTATCAGCATCAGCGACTTGGACCCAGTTCACTATTGCTTCTAAAAAAAAAAACATATATATATCAATTTTGAAATCTGTATCAGTAATAATAAGACTGTTTTGGTTAGTCTGGGAGTATCCAAATATGTTAAGTCGGGATATGACGCTAAATGTAGCCAATATATTTACTTATTGATAACGACAACATACCCATCAATTTATCATTCAAATATATTATTTGAACAAATATATTGAAATTATTATTTAAAAATATTTAGTATTTATCTTACTAATATTTAAAAATAGTTAATAATTAGGGACAATAATAATAACACACTAACAGAAGAACTATGTCAATTTTTTTTCATATTTAGGTAACAATAGTGTTTACATGTGAGATTGTTAGAAGGCTCTCCTGAGGTTGTAACAATTCTAATCAGGCTGACTAGACTAGGCAGGTTGTCCAACTTAGTCTCCACAAGTATATAAAATATTAACAATCAAATATATACAAAAAAAATGGATAGCTAACTATCACAAAATGGCCGAGACCTAGAGTAGATCAATAAAAAGTAGCTGAAAACGCGAAATTGACAGGAAACGATTTGCGGTGACCTAAAGTACTCTAGTCTCAAGAGCAGGACCGAATTGAGTGGGATTTAAATTGATGAAGTAGTTGGAATTGTCTTATTGTGAAATCGAGAAAAAAGACCAAAGATACCTAACAACAAATATTAAAGATTTGCCCGTGACAAGAGACAGAAAATTAAAATATCCGTCTTCCAGGAAAATGTATTATCAACATTGGTTCAATAGTAGATGTGGTCTAATATTCAGAAACAAGGGTAAAAAATAACGTATAAGTTATATCAAGAACAATAACCTATTGAAATATCCCATGTCTTTATTTTTTAAGAGAATGTATTAGATGGTATTTTTTATCCAGGCAGATGCTATCATTCCTAAATGCAGTTAAACTTGTGAAAACCATTTCCTAAACTCTGTTCATCAGAAAAATGCTATTCTATGCTTTCTGGCTAACTATAAGCACACGTATTTTTCAGGACAATAAATCAATGCAACCTTTCTCATGACATTTCTTTAGTTGCTCTTACGAATACGCCTCAAGTAGTCAAGTATACAGATACTTTTTTAAAGAAAGAGCGGAGGGAATAGTGGACATAAAGTAATCTGTTGGTAAATCGGAGCTGTAAGAGGATGATGCATTATGGACGGTCAGTTGGAGTACACCTGGCCCGGGCCCTCGACAGTGCCTACAACACCCCGGCTGTTTGCTCTCCCTTTACTGCCCACATATCATCCCCTACCAACCCCTCTTAACTGCATCTTCTCCGCCCGAGCATTTTCCTAAACAGTATTCTGCTCAATCCAGTTCTTCTAACAGTGGTCTGTATTTTGGAATATAGACTTGGAAACTAGTCGATCCAATAATTATTAGCAAAAGCAAAGCTATCTTGAAAGGTCCCGATGTTCACCTCTGATCTCCTGCGTAACTAACAATTCTGAAAATTTCAATTATCTTTAGCGAGACTCCGAAAATCTTGTAAACTTTTATTAATAATAGAATAAGATTTTAGCAGCATGGAGATGGTTTTAAAAGAGTCAGGTTATGACGACGTCCATGAACGACTATAGGTTTATTTATCGATCATTAAGTGAATGAGGCATATCGAACGGCTGCTAGGATATGACCGATCTTTTTACAGTGCCACGTGCTAGCTATAACTTGCCTTTAACAACTTTTAGTTTTTCACGCCTTCAAGGCTTTTTATTTTTATAGATTTTATTTTTTTATCGTTTGCCTTTTGTTCACTATAGTGTTTTATTTTATGTGTGCTGCCACTTATACAAGAATTAATGAAATTATATTTAAAACCAATCAGTTTTTTTGCGACTAAAACTTTGTACACCGTGTAGCGAACCAAACTAAAAATACAAAAGCAGTTCATGAGTTTATTGAAAACTTGTCAAATGATTGCAAGAAAAAAAAGCTGCTAGATATTTTAAGTAACAAATCATTACTTTATTAGTTAAAACGACTTCCTCGTTGAATAATTCCTTTCCCGTTTATGAACAAAATTGTGAAGAAATATAAGAAAACCTATCAAATTATGGTGAGGTGTTACTGCCTTCAATGGACAGCATTTTCATTAAAAATTAAGCACTTTAAATCATAAATAGTTCCTTAGCTGGTCCTGGCTCTGGGCATCATCCGCATTTATGTCCTTTGCGTTTGTGGCTCTCTTGTCCTAATTGTTATAGTATTGGCATGAATGAGATCATTTATCACAATTACATAAGCCCAATCAAGCAGATTTTAATTTTATCATAATAAAGTTGTTGAAAAAAGGATTTGTTATAGTTGCTAACTGAAGAACTTCAGACTTTTGCGGAAGAATGGGACTAAAAAAGGGGTAGATTTCAATCAAATATATTTGCATTAAAGTATACATTTTAATTCACAGATGAAAAAACATGACTAAGAGAAAATGAAGAAGCTTAGTTCCAATTCATAAGCTATAATGTTTGAAGAAATAACTTTCTCAAGACGAAATCACTCAATGTTTAAATAGTGTTATCGCTAGCTCGTTTAGCTAGTTCTTAATATTAAAGTTAGCTTATTTGACTCTATTTATTAACTTGAATGTTACTTCTCAACGAAGGATGGCGATGAGTAAACTTTTAACGAGTTTTGAACTATCTATCAACAAGGTAATGATTTCGAAGAATCACCAAATATTTTTTTTTTTTACAGTTGATGATTTAGAAGTAATTTATTTTTATATAGCTACTGTAATTATTTGTGTCCATAAATCTACTTTAAATAGGACGTGTAACTTAAATTAGAAAGGAATAGTATAATGTAAGTGATTTATTATTACTAATTGATCCAAGGATTACTAGCCTCACGAATTTTCATTCAATATTTCTTATTTTACCTATATAAACGTTGTTGCATGAATTGTGAAAAAAAAAATGTATGTATTTATTGTATTAACTAATAAACGGAAGTACTCCACGCTTGACCGATTGACATAACTCGCAGACTTCATAACCAAAGCTTTCAACGAAAAACAGCGCACAGGACTTTGAAGAAGCTTTTGTCACTGTTTAGCACACTGAACTTCTTCTTAAATTAATTATGAACCGTACCGTCATCTATATTATATCGCCAGTTTGCTTAAAAATGTAACACCCATTTCTGCGAAAACAAATTAATAAAATCAAATTATACGTTTGAATATTCGAGAAACATGTAATAAAACATTGCTTGTCAACAGTATTGCAGCACCAAGAAATTTCTTATTACGAAAAACAGTGTAACCGAAGGCAAGTATTGTCAAGAGATTCCGAAAAAAGGATAGAACCAACATTCGCTCTTCACTTACCCTCGGGGACGTTAAAAATATGTGTAGGGCGGGTTAATTAAGTAGCCATGGTTAGTGTGGTGCGACAAGTCAAAACGATTCCTGTCTTTTGTCAGACCTGTAGGTAGGGGACTAACCCACTCTTGAAACTGAGATTTTTTTTTATTTGGTGGCTATTCTCCTTTCATTATCCTTTATCCCCTTAATAACTTATACAATTACGGATGAGTTGAAGACTAACAATCTGGTTCCAGATTCAATAATGACATCCAAACCTGTAGTGAAAATCATAGCTACATGCCTCTCAGTCGTCTAGAAGGTATACAGAAGAATGTTTAAGCAGCGACTACGTATCTGAGTTGACGATTCGGAGGAGAGACGGGCCACTTTCAGGCTAGGCCTTCAAAGAACGGCTACATTTTAACCCTTACAATGGTGTTGAAGAAGTGTCAGATCGAGGAAACAATATATTCCTGGCCTTCTTTGAAAGTGGGGCAGCGTTTGGCTGCGTACCAGATCGGAAAATATCAGGAGCTCTTCCGAAGAAAATGATTTCCCCCCAAACATGACCATACACAATCATGTTGGCCTACAATGACATACAACCGATCCCTAAATATATTAGAAGTCTTTTTGCTAATTGCAGTGTTATGTCAGCCTAGCATATCTACTGTAAAATGTCGTAGATCAGATGTAACAGTTAACACCGTTTACATCACCTCTCATCTTCAATGAAGCATTCATATTTTAATTAATTATTATTGACCATTAATATAGTGTGGAATAATGGGTTGAAATCATCAACATAAAATAGAATCATTGCCTTATAGTATTAGGATCTAGGTGATTGATTGGGGCCAAATGTAAGCCTAATCTAAAAAGGGCTGAATAATAAATATAGTTTGATCAATAGGATTAAGGGAGATATGCGACAGATACGTGAATTTTTAAAGCTAACTGCTAACTGGTAAAGTAACGCTTCCGGTTGAATAATTCACACAAAATCGGCTCTAGATAAAAGGGGCGTGTTTAAATAATCGATTTGATCTACACAGCCAGTCGCCCGTCCAAATATATTTAATTGCCAGTGCTTTTGTGACCGGACTGTACACACATGGGACTGCGGGAGAGGGCGTGGGTGTGACTTAAACGTGCTATTTATCGCGAAGCTCCCGCGGGAGTCCCTTAGCAACTGCCGATAAGGATGCACAATTCTCCTTAGACATTCCATTCCTTCGAGTCAGTCGGCCTCAATGGGGAATATCTCCTGCTATCTTCCTGTGGAAAAACTTACGACGCTCCCAGATGCTCCACCGTCAATCCCCGAACGGAAAAAAAACTTATACCTGACTTGGGGATTGCCAACTGAACCTAACCTTTAGTTATCATCTTCCGGTCTTCTACAACGTTAAGTTCTTTCCGGCAAGGTGAGTCTGTAATTGACAGTGGCGAGGAGCAAGTCGGCTCCGTGTTTCATTTAATTGTGAGTTATCTAATTGTTTTTATGATGTTTCTGTTCAGGAAAAAGTAAAAGAGGAGAGGAAAAGGGAAGAGTTAAAACTTTAAACAAGTGAAAAGACACACTATGGTTAATTTTAGATCTGTAATTCTTCAACATTATTTTTTCAATCCTCAACCTTGAGCAGGTTAAGAGACATTTATTTTTCATTAAAGTTTTAGTTTTGTACTTATTCAACTTTATTTATTTTATTTTTTTAATCTTAAATTTACTAAGTTCAAAGACACTTTATTAGCATTGTAAATGATACTTTAATTGTAATTGTTTTTAAATCTTAACTTTAAACAAATGTAAGGGTCTTTATTTTTATTATCAATTTTATTTCTGTATTTAATTTTATTATATTATTTTTTTTTAATCTTAACTATTGTGTTATTTTCTTTAGTTTTATACTTTCTATTTATTTATTTTCTTCGTCGTTATAGTAGTTTATTTTTTTGGGACCTTGTGAGCTGAAAACGGCCAAAATAAAAAAAAAGTTTAAAGAACCTTTTGGTATTAACAGAGCAATTTAGTTATATACTTGGTGCCATGTATATATGTATTGGATAAATTATTTTTTGACGGTGTTACGTTTTACACATGTGTAAGATTGTAAGGCTTTTTGAGTTTGAAAAACGAAACCCTAATATCGGCATGGAATGAAATGTCACATGTATTTATTTCATGAAATCATTAAAGTAAGAATCCATCCTTTGTATACAAACAAACACTAACCCAATGGGTATTAAATTAATATGTAGACATTTCTCTTTTAGTTTATTGTGAACTGTTTAAATGTTTTTGCAACTTTTTACTGGAATCTGAGAAATTACGAGTCATATTTTTATACGAATTTATTCTTGGACATAATGCTTCCAACGCCTTTTAAAACATCATGGCTTTTGGTGATGGTACAGTGAATGAAAGAACTGTATATTAGTGGTTCTCTAGGTTTCGATCCACTAATACAAGAATCTCGTGGAAGGCCAAAAACAAAGCTTGATGATGAGTTAAAGGCTTCAGTAGAGGCCTATCCATACGCCTCAGCTATTCTCATGTTATATTAGGCTTTGTTGAAATCTGTTGTTAGTTCGGTTGTTGAAATGTTTGTTAGTTACGTGATATGAAAAAAGAAGTTATACCACATTCAGCCGACCTGTTGTTAACTGACTATGAGTTTTTCAGAGCGTTTGAGGCATTTTTAAAAACAAAATATCCCAATTTAAAACGAGATAACATTTCTATTTCTCGAATTGATTGATTCGCACTCAATTTTTAACAAGGGATAAAAAACTTTTTGGAGTTGAGAGAAATGCATTGAAGCTAATGAAAGTTATTTTGAATAAAAATAATACCATTAAAGTTTGTTTTTTGTTTTATTTGCCTCATACCCTAGGGACTGACATTCATGTGCTTCAATCCTATAAAGTATGAATATTAGCTAGAATGGGTTATTACCCATACTATAACTACTAATATGGATTGTAATGCCAGAAAAATACATGAAAATTCTATCCGTTGTTACTGTGACTAAATTAGCAAGTATTTTAATTTGAGATTTGTTATGAGATGTAATTGGTAAAAACAAAACCTTTACTTTTTATAATTTAATGAACCAAAAGCAATGTTTATAGAAGTTCTATACGCCGGAATTTTCCAGCGATCCATTAAAAGTTTACCAATCCATTTTGTAAGAACTGGTTGGTGTTCGGTGGCAGGGGGTAGAGTCGAACTACGCTCTATTTTTCCTCCCTGACATCCCACCCCAACAAAGTGGTATCATCATTCTAGAAAATCTGAAAAGATCACTATTTTATAAAACGAGTAAAGTAAACTATTTTTTATACATTTCATATAAATAAAAACAAAATATAAAATATACAGCGTGTAGCGTAAGTTATGCCCCAAACTTAATAAAGAAATAGCAGGCCTCAAATCTAACAGAAAAGATAATTTGTGCTACGGTCTGATTATGAGCAGGGGAGGAGCATTTTTGTAAAATAAAATTTAAATTTACTTTTTCCCTGTTCGGAATCGGACCCTAGCCAAAATTAACATTTCTGATGCATTGATGCCACTTGATTTTTTTTTTTTTTTTTTGTAAGCTCTCTAGTTAGAATTTTCGGATTAGGAATAAATATAAAATATTTAGGGTGATCGGATCCTTGTACTAGGAGGACCTGCTTGAAGGTGGTGTGAGAAGAGTAAGGAGTGTGGGAATCCTCGGTGGAGGTTGATTGTTACGGTACACTGGTGAGAGTCCACTGGTGGTCCACTTCAATTAAGTTTCGGACATCATTTACGTTACACCTTGTATTGTCAATAGTTACGAGTAATATATTTTTTTTTTTTTTTACATAAAATGAGACACCTCTCCACTCAAGTCAATATAATGAGAAGACAATATAATAATACAAATAGTTGATCTACCAATCGGTTGCCAGGATATTTAAAAAAATATTTATAAACGAAATAAAGGACGACAATAAGTGAAGAAACGGCGTCGAAAGATATATACGGGGTTCCGGTTAAGTTGTGAGTGCTTATAAACGATTGTGAAAACACTAATAGAAATTTTCAAGCAAATCCCAAATTCGTATAGGGAAAAAGTAATGTATGAGAGAGAATATATTTTTAAACGTAATAATAATAAATCTGTAATCTACATGTCGCTACCGCTTTCCAAGTCCAATACCGTTAAATACCTAAGTTTTTATCTCGACTTGGAACCATCATACAACCCTTGAAGAGACAAACTTCACACATAGCTTAATAGAAATTCTAATCTCAAACTTGAAAACAAACTCCACATACACAAACATTTATTGAAAACGATTTGGACATATTGACTGAAACTGTTAGGTACAGTCAAAACGCTGAATACCATGAAATTATTTCGAGTTATCCTCTTATTTTTTTTCGACTAAACAAGGTAACGGAAAAAAACCCGTGTAATTGAGGTTTGAATTATGGAGAGTCGACTGTATATGATTATGACCTAAATAATTAGTAATGAATGATTAGTGTAACTCATGAGTAGATATAAAGAAACTAGCGGTAATACTTAGAATTACTGTAAATAAGTATTCAAACATTTTTAGATAGTATGAACTGGATAAAAACAGAAATAACCGCGAGTGTCTTAATTGTTTTTATAACAAATATATTATTTTATATTATTTTTATGTTTTCCATTACATTTTCAACATTTTCTTAACTTTATATTTAATTCAAAAATGGGAATACCTCAACAGCATTGGACATGTATACCAATAAACTCTCTTATCTAGTAGGTTTACTTTAAGGAAGAAAATAAAAAATATATATATATTGAATATCAACGAACACGTCTAATTAGCTATATATAAATATTGACACATAAAGATAAACATATATGTTTATTTGCCTAACGAATAAAGAAGGGGTTGGTCTAATTTCCGAATCCGAGGCGGATGGCAAGTAATTATGAACCAGCTGCGGCGGCCACTGCTACAATATTATTTAAAGCAAAATTATATTGCTTAGCCAGGCCCGGAGTAATTCTACGTTAATGTATTAACCGTGTCAAAATTAAAATTTCACGTTTTGACGGCATTTCATATTGTACACCGGTATGCCAATAAGGAAAACGTGGAGCTTAATTCTTTTTGACGATTGTAAAGTTAGCTTGATACCGTAAGATGGATTTTGGCATGGCCGATTATTACATACTATGTTAAGCAACTATGTTTTACTGAGATCAAATTTATTTTTTATCGACCAGGCCGAAGATATTTACATATTTCATATTTCTATACAATATATTTTGCAATAGCTTAAATTTTGCCTGGCTCTTACGTTTAAAGAAAATCACTAATGATCGGGCTTCGGTTTAGCTGTGCTTACATTCTTTGTTTACGGGACTAAAGTCCTAGTCAATGTTCAGTGATGCATAAGAAAAGGTTTGTGGAAAAAGTCCGTACTGTGAGAGACACTCTCAAAGTGCGTGTTCCCGTCACGTTTTTGTAAGTACCACAAATATATCTATTATTCGTTTTGTTTGTTTGCTATATTTATAAACTTACGGTTTGTAGTTGATTTTGTTAGATATTTTCATAAGGAATCATACAATGAGTCGGGGAACGCGATGGAGGAGATGGGAAAAACGATGTACGAGCTCCGTAAGTTAGGGTTTCCGGATTTCTAGAAGGTTCTATGTATTATTTATGTAGGGCCCCAACTATTTTTTTTCACTCACGTAATTATAACGATTAATTTTATTTTATTTGTTAAAAGAAAAAAACAAGATTGTAATATTTTGTTGTATTGAGATATAATTAGGAATTAAGGTTGTTTACGTCTACGCAAGTGATAAGGTGACCTCTAATGCGATCAGCATCGACTTTGTTTTGGCATGGCGGATCAACTCCGATCGTCATCGAATTACTGGCTCAGTTCCCTGTAAGTTGTGAACGAAGAAGGACCCTTGGAAATGTTTTGATTGATGATGAACCCACATTCACACTACTTCTTCATCGTTGACTGTACACCGGATATCCACAACCCCACCCACGCTACCAATTGTTTGGATAGTGAACATCGAGAAGATTTTTTTCTTCTCCACTTTGGGATCACCGGTAAGAGGTTATTTTGCTATTACACACACCAGTTATCTCCGGATTCAGCTCACACCATCCTTTTACTTGCAAGAATAGAAGGCTATTGACTTTTGGTGATTGACACTATTAAATTTAGTAAATATAGGATTTAATTCATTTTTATTTATATAAAGCGTAAAGACATTTATATTTTTGTTATCTATGTTTCTTTCATTTTATTTTTAGATTACTAACTAATATGTATTGCCATTTTATAATTTTAGTTTTTTTGTATAATCTTTCCTCGATTATATTTTGTGTACACAATCTTGTTTTTTTTTGTTTTTTCTATCTCTCTCTCTCTCTCTCTCTCTCTCTCTCTCTCTCTCTCTCTCTCTCTCTCTAGATAACCAATAGTTTTTTTTTATTTTCCTTTTGTTTTTTGTTGTTTTTCTGGGAAATGCAGGCACCCATTCTTGAACTTTTTTGCTGAATTTCACAGCCGGTAATTTGCAAGGGACAGAAGTTCGGCAACGTAATTTTACTAGCCCCTTCTTCCACAATTTATTTCTGGCAGAGCATTTTTCATGTATTCCGAAGTCTGATCCTTATTTCGAGCTCCAAAAATGACGAGTGATAAAAGACGAAAATATCTGAAGATCTTAGCTTTGAGCTTGATGATAGGACATATTATAATACTTTCATCTCTCATATCATAATACGTCTCCCATGTGAACTGAGAATGAGCGCCAAAAGTGTAGGTGGAATTGATGAGCCAATTTCAGATTGTCTAAAAAGTTTCTGTGCATTCCGCCCACGAAGGAGAAATAAAATAACAAAGACAAATTCTGGGAAATGTAATATACCTACTTCCCCCTCACACGCTAATTACATGGGTACGAAAAGTGTTGATGATTGTTCACTTTTATATAATCACTTTGATAGTATCGCAATTTTGATATGCAATGCTTATTTAATTATATGATGATATCATACTAAAATGATTTTTAACTATGTTTTGTTGAAGTTAATTTGTGGTTATTTATTAATAAACATTACCTTCACTTTCTGCCGTAAGCCTTGTCCACTAGTTTTTCCACCGTACCATTCCTCTCCCGGTATCCGAGTTAGCACGGTACTTAGGCTTCCACCTCGACAAACGGCTGACCTGAAACCTACACACGAGGCTAAAAAGACAAGAACTAAACAGACGCTTTGGACAACTGTACAGACTACTTAAAAGGACATCCCACCTCTCAGTAGAAAATAAATTACTAATATAGAAAGTTATACCTAAGCCAATGTGGACATACGAAATAGAGCAATGGAGGAAAGCAAAAAGTCGAACATTAAGCGTATCTAATCCTTTTAATAAATAGTCCTGAAAACAATAGTAAATGCCCCTTATTACGCCAGCAACAAAGCCCTTCATAACGATCATAATATACCTTACATTCTTGAACAAATCCCTTCCAAGATCGTGAAATTCCATCGAAACTTATCCAACTACCCTAATGCCACAGCACAGTCATTACACTGCACCACTCATCCATATAATCATCCTCGGAGACTAAAACGGCGTTGGCCAGATTCTCCAATTAGCCTTTGATATGTCCTTGATCATTTGTCAAAAAATCAAAACTTTAAATCTTTATTAGTTTCCGAGCTGGGACTTGAGAAGGTTTTTTTCGTATGATTTATTTTCCATACTTCCCTTTGCTGTATTTCAACCATATTTTAAGGTACGTGGAAAATACTTTCAATTCAGATCGATTGAATCGCTTCTACAACCACTTTTTCAGAACATTGGCACATACAGCCAGGGCGAAAGTAGACCCTCTCCCTTCGGACTCGACAGTTAATACCCAAGGAGTTAGTGCGGTGGGACAATGAAGTTCCTAAACCCGAGCAGTGTTGTCCCAGAGACTCCGGTCACACCTGGTCCACCCCAGCTGTTTATTCTTGGTCAACAGATCCACCCTGCCTTCATTCGGTGTCTTCCGGCATCGCACATGCTCATAAGACACCACTCTGGAGGAAAATTGGAGTTAAAATTTTGTTGGATTTACAAAAGCTAGTTTAGTGTGCTGTCACAAGCTGTAATAACACAGTTCGGGTTCCCACGGGGCGTGAATCACTGAAGTGAGGCTAGCTTGCGTTCGAAATCACTCGTGAAAAGAAAGAGTCGTTTACATTCCACACAAGTTCGGATTCCACACGAATCGCAGAGACAAAATTAATTTCCTTAATCCGTATTAAGTGTATCAATAATGCTCACTTTCGTGGGAACCCGGCATCAAGGGCTTAGTTGTTCATTAGTGAAATTTCACAGAGCCGGAAGTGAGAGGGTCCAATACTGTTGTGCGGATCGGATCGTCTTTCGTCCTGTCGGTCTGTCTGTTCGCTCGTATTTTTTACGATAGTCGTCTTTTGGAGTTAAATGCTACAACACCTCGAAATAAACCTATTGCTTTTTAGGAACAATACACGAAGTATGGAAAACAAACCTACACATTCAAAAAGTCGCACCATCTACTTACAGATGTATACTTTTAGTATTAATGTCTTTATGATAGGGTGGCTTATCGATAAATAATTATATCCAAGGGTGCATATAATGATAGATTCCTCTACCCTAGGACCTCCATCAGATTGAAATCAACGCCTTCTGCTGATTGTTATTCGATTATGATCCTCCCTTAATACTTTATCTACGGTGAATAGAGTACGTAGTATTTTGGGAATATTTGTAGTGAAGCAAATGTATGTAATGTTGCGTAAGCACTAGATAAATAGTTAATATGCGATCAATAAAAAGTAAATAAGTCGAGAACAATAGTATGAAAATAAGCATTGTATGCTTTAAGAGGTTTAATTTTTTCATTATATTTGCTCTCCCTAGTATATTTGCAGCTTCAACTCAATCAGTACGATATCTCGTATGGTTCCATTGGATGGCCTAATGATAATAAAACTCAAACTGGCCCCATGAAACAGAGCTGATAAATTATATAGTAACTAAATATTCACTATTTTGTGGTCATGCTGTGTAGGTTATAAATTAATGACCTCGAAGTCCTAATTTTTAAATCTTGACAATGCGTTGGGGCCTAAATGGGGGCTAGGCTAACAAATTTCATTAAATTTTTTTAACAATAATGCGGCCTCTGAATGTAAAAAACAAAAGCAACCTCATAAAAAATAACTAACGGTGTGTGGAAATCTACTCTCAAACTCCTCGAACCGAGAGCAATTGCAATATGATGTTAGCTCGACAGCGCCTAGTGCTATCTAACATCCAAGATGGTAAATTAATTCACGGCAGGTCCCGACTTTCTAAATACAGTCTATTTAGCTAAGTAAGCAAGTAGATCGAAAATTTGTCATGTACATCATTAGCATACCTTGTATTTGATACAGTTATCTATTATCAATAAATAAATATTTTCCTGTCATATTATAAATAGGGTTCCAAATCAAAGATATTGACTTCCCGATCAATGATTTCTTACAGGTGAATTTAATTACAAAAACCACTATCTGATAAGCCAGTGATAATTTATCAGTAAATATCATGAACAGGAATCTGCTCACTGCAACTGTAAAAAAATATATAAAGAACGGACAAGAGTTCTTTACTGGAGCGAAAAGGTAACAAATACGAAAAGAATTCGTGAAGACACGGTAGAAAGTTTGAACGAGGATTGGATCTCTTTCCCATCTTTTCACCAACTCTTTGCCTATAGAAGAAACTCATTTCCATCACATTTTTAAATAAAGTACTATGATCTGCCTCTTCCCCAGCGAGTATCTATATATGAAAACTATATAATCAGCTCAAATACTTTTATAATATTTTAATTAGGTTAAGAATTAGTTTGTAAGTTAGTTTTAAGTTTGATCAAAAAGATACTTGTTTATTCATTATATACAGTTTATAAAATAACAAAACCAGTTATACGAGGGCGGTCTGAAAAGTTTCCGACCTAACAAAGCTTTTATTTTAGCTTTTATTTATTTTATTGTCATTTTCATGTCGAGGTCGGAAACTTTTCAGACCACCTGTGTATAATGTAGCGATGCTACAGGCAATACAAAAATAATTTGTAAATAGATTCGCCTGAGGATCTATAATTGTATATAATTATCTGTAAATTTAAAGGGGCTATAGAAAAATTATAATATTTTATATATAAATAAGAAGCTCAAGATGGTTCAGATTCGCTATTTTCTTGTGATATTTAGAACAACTAGGATTATTTCATTACCAAAGTAACAAACCTTTTTATTTTTATTTGACATATATAAATTTCAATGTTTCACCCCGGCAGATAAGGTGCCTGCATGTGTAAATTGTAGAGGCATTTAAATCTACTAGTTTTTGTTTCCCTTTTCCCATTTTTTACAAGACGTCCTCGTAAATGGCGGTCGAAGCGTTGTTTATTTTTTTACAGTAATAATGCTTTTTTTTTTTTGCTATTTTTGAGATATGCACACAGTTTACAATCGATTTGCATAGAGCCAATCCCTTTCGTATCTTCTATAATTTATTTCCTCATTTAATCCTAAAGACTACATTTCAACCCTTTCTTTATCAGATACATCAAGGTGAGTTTTATTGTTTTAATTCATTTTCTTTCCTTATCTGATCCTACTGGATAACTCATAACTTATTTATTTTTACGTTTTCTAATTTTTATAGGGTTATCTTCTAAAAGTAATAACGCTACTTTACCAACATAAATTTTGATTTTTTAATCTTAAACTTTTTTATCCATAAAATATGCATAAAGAAAATAAATGTTCACTCCAAAATGCTAGTTCATAGTTATCGGCGATAACAGATTTGAATTGATCATCAAATTTATAATGAACATCTAACATGTTTTCATTTATCTAATACTTCAATTTATTTGCTAAACCACATAGGTCACTGAGATTTAAGAGATAGTAAACAGCTTAATTACTGACCAATATATAATTATTAAACTGGACTTTTTTTTTATTGGTGTAATCAGAGGAGATAAATCAAAACTTTAAATATTGATAACTTCTTAGTGGATTGGGAGAGAATAGTTTAACCTTCAATTTTTTTTCCCGCCATATACTTTATAGTGTGTACATAGGGGAAAAATGGCAAATCAAAATAATAATTTTTAGTAAAGTAGTGAAAGTATAGGCTATCCCTTTTGGTTTGGTAATTATTTGTTTAATGTAAATAACTGAGCTTGAAGAAGTTTCTAAGAAACTGAAACGTTGTGTTATCTCTAATGGTTTGCATTCACGTCAGACAATGTCAAATATATTATTTTTTGTTCTGTCACAAGAGCCTTAGTGCAATATAGATGTTATATAACGTTTTCTGATTTTTATTCGGTTGACAAATCATTGTTTGCTTTTATTACAACTATGCGGTTATTATTAACGCACGGGACATTATTACAGCCTATGTTCTGTGATTGATTCAGTGACGATTGGCTTATGAAATGTTGGTGAAGAAGAGAGGAAAATGGTGACATCCTCCACGTTTATCAGATTGTCACTTCATTCCAAAATGCCTATTGTAGATTCCATTAAGAAAGTTAGTGACTGTGGTATTGTATGGCCAGCAGAATTCCTAACAAACTTCGCCTTCTGCACCAAGGAAAACTCCCAGTTAAGAGAAATTTGCTTTAAACGCGCCTAAATCCTTAATTCGGTGGTTCTTTGCAGTGAAAAAACAAGTATCATGTTGAAGTAATACTAAGTTCCATAATCCTCTATGCTGCACTTCATAGGTGTACTGTATGTTCTATTGCATTTTCTGGAAAATATTTTTTTAGAATATTTGTTGTATTTATTTTTACAATACCGTCTTTAATGTATCCTTAGTTATTATTTAAAATAACGAACGAATTCTTCAAAAGGAAACTTTACTCCAAATTTTTATATTGCTCAACGTTCACCAATTCAGGTTACCCAGGATTGTGTATAAAAATATTTGCCTGCCCTATTCATTCCCATTATTCTAACATCATATACGGAATCGGTACGCTCCTCTGACCAACTTAATTTAAAATTAATAATATCGTTCATGAACGGTTTGGTTGATTAGTGTTCAATAATTTAAACAGCAGTCATGAGAATTGTCCATGTTGTCCTTAGTTTTGAACGGGGAGTGGAACTCAAGAGAGGCATCAAGACTAATTAAGAATGATATCCAATTGACTGGACTTTTGATAAGATAACGGTCTTGAAAACGCTCCTCCGGGAGTTAAAGGATGTACAGCCAAATGCTCGATCCTCGGCATTGAAATATACTGATGCAGTAAAGTGGGGAGCCAGTTAGGTGATATATTATTGGAGAATACAAGGAGTAACAGCTTTATTGGGAAGGCAGTACACAGAGGAAATGGAGGCAGATATGTGAGTAGTGGAGTGAAATAACCCTCAAGCTGCAGCTTTGCAAGCATTCAAGGGAGGAAGGAGAGAGATTTAGATCGTGAGAAATACTGGAGCGAACGAGGATAGAAGAACAACCATGAGTGCTGTCCTCCGGATCGTCAGTTCTGTATGTGTTGTATCCTCTCATAAAGAATTTATGTTGTGTGTTGTTGATGAGCTTCTGTTATCAGGGCAATGTCAATGTTTTCGGGTTGTTTTTATTTCAGAGATCAAAAACAAGGTTTATATTAAGACTGTGTCTACACATGGACAAGTCAAAAGAACACAATAACTTTCTAAAAAAACAAAAGAATAAAACGCTAGAAATATAAGAATGATAAGAATACGAACGAGATACGAGTTGAATGAGGATAAGAGTAGTAAGGAATAGGATTAAGTCACACTCCGAAAGCCTATATATAGGAGAGGAACATGGATTAGCAATGTCTAGGTTTAGGATTAGTTAAGGAGCGTTAATTCCTCCCTGGCCAAAATTTAACATTACTCCTGGAATGTTTAGAAAAAATTAGGAGTAGAGATTTTAAACAATGTACAAAAAAACATAATCTTACTTACTAAGATTCCTGACACAATTTGAGCATTTATAGTTGCTCTTACAGAGTAACATCAGTTGACACTTTTAATAATAAGTACATAATATTAAATTTTAAATGGATACCATACTTGAAGTAACATTGCTCTGGTATTATTAATAATACTTATTATAACAAGTAAATTTAAGTTTGCAATATGCGTATACTTTCAGAGGTATAATAATTTTACAAAAGTGCATAAAGTGAACATAAAATTTCATCAAAAATAACTTAAAAATGTAAGAGGAAAACTATACTTAACATAGTATTATTATTAGTTCCTTGATTTAATAAAATATTACAGAAATTCTCTTATATAAAATGTATCAAAAATATAGTAAATGAGATAGGACAGTATTCGATATAGCATTATTAAGATATACAGTATGAAATGAAAATTATCATTATCAGTCCGCAGTTTTAATGAATCAAAATTATGCATACAAATTAAAATAACATTTTGTGATTAAATCAATATTAGTATGCTTTATTTTTATAGCATGGGTAGACGCTTAAATACTAGAAAAGAATTTTATTAATCCTTCAAGCATAAACAATGTGTACTTTCTAGTCTTGCAAACAAGAATAATTAAAATTATTAATTTCTTAAATTATATCTTGTTAAAAACTATAGGAGAAAGTTACAAATTTTCTCACACATAAATAAAATATTAACTACAAGTTATCTTGTTGTTCAGAATGTATTCTAGAAATATTTCATAGGTTACATTGTAATGGAAAAGTTTTCAAATTATGATTAATAGTTATTACTTAATCCATATTTATAATTATTCTTTTAATATAATTAGATTATATGAATGACAAACAATTAACAATTAACTCTATGTTTAATAGCTGTTGACTTAGATAACAATCCTTCAGTGTAAGTACCTTGCATGTAACTGAAGTTTAATTAATGGATAGTCAGATACGAAATTTAGACTAAAAGTAACTATTTAACTTCAAAAAGCTAATTAGATGTAAAGGCTTAAATATAATCCTTTAATACTATTTAAAAATAATACAATGGTGCATGACATCGATATTAGGTTTATAACACGAAAAATATGAAACTTATTTTAATTGAAAAAAAAAATACTTTTCCCTTATTTTGAAGATTACCAAAATATTTAAGAATTATTTGTAATTAAGTTTTAATTAGGCCAATTAAATAACCTGTATAATAACCATTTAATGTTTCTTAGTATAAACACTTTAACATTAAAGCATTTTAAATAATTAATAATTCCCTAAAGAGAAACTTAATTCTACAGAAAAAAATATATTTCATAAACAATCACTGGGCAAAGTCAATTGCTGCTTATATAAAATTTATTATCTTCTCTTCGGAAAATAATGATTGGCCATTATTTTCATAAACTTGAGCTCACAGATAAAAAAAAAATCAAATATAAATAAAACAATAATCTCACTACCTTTCTTTCGACATTTCAATGCCTAATATGACTTAAGTTTCCATTCCTCCATTTTTCAATGAAAGTTTCTTATAATTTTGTATATCTAAGGTATAAAAACAGTTGTAAGCCAAAACCTTCATAAAGAAAAATTACACGATAAGTACATTTGCGTGATACGCAAACACGTAAAATAAATCATTACTTTTAAACTGCATTATACATTCACAAAAACAAAGCCATAATAGCTTAAAATCAAGACAACTAACTCCAAGGCTCGATAGTTGCGTAAAGTAAACAATTAATTAATTCCTTTAAACGATAGGAAAAACATATCATATAGGTAAAAATAATACTTATCGAAAAATAACCTTTTTATAAGGAATAACTATACAAATAATAACAGTAGACATAATCAAATTTATCGAAGCAAAATAAATGCAATGTGAAATAAAGAATTGTTGATTTGAAACAATACATCATATTCTTTTGTTTAAACAAAACAATATATCAGATTAATGATTACTTTCATGATTTGTAGTCCTATATTTTATTCATAATAATAAAAGTTTTCGAATGGTAAATCTCCAATATACCGATATAATATTCAAATCAAAAGAACACATATCGAGTACAATCTTAATATTGAAGACTGATAAAATTAAATCAAAAAATTTGCTTCATAATTATTATTGTAAACTTCTTTATGGGCATAGAATATGAATGTACATAACCCATACACATATATGAACAAATATCATTAATAGCACATATACCAATACACAATAATATACGGTCTTAATCAATTAAATGGATTTAAAGCATTTAAGGAATATTTACGATCTGCGAATGGATTAAGTGATAATGAAATCACAAAACTTGGACAGGATTTAGGTAGAATTATCTTGGCGATAGTTCCATAGGCTTTACTAGGTTTACTGATTCTAATAATAGTCTTTTTGTATAAACTTTCTTCAGTTTATATGTCATCCGATCAGTATTATTTTCATAGTAATGAAAAATGATTCCAATTTCTTCACATCCAAAACTTTATTTCGAATTATATTTAATTTTTTCACATTATTGCTGGTTGTTTGCTGATAGTCTGTAATTGGATTTTGCAATGAAATTACTTCTCCTTTTCTAATATTCACTGTATCTTCTAATTCTGAAAAAATTTTTTCCAATATTTTATTTCTCGATTCTTCCTCTTCCTTCTCTATGTTTTCAGTTTTATTACGACTTTCTTCTTTAATATTACTGGTTATTTTTTCATATTTAACAATTTTATTTTCATTGTTTGTTCATTTTCTAAAATAATATTTTGCGATTGATTTATTTCTTCTTTAAAATCATTTTTCTGATTTTCTATAATATTTATTTCATCCGTGATCTGCGGAAAATTACTAGTAAAATGTGTTTCATAATATTGCTCTAGAATTATTAATTCTCTTGTATTACGATCCCGGTCATATTCTGCTAAATAATCTTTTAAATCCTTGATCTGTGGAAAATCACTTGTGAAATCCATTTCATAATATTGCTCCGACGTTACTGATCCGTCGTTTGGTTTTGGTACGGATTCGGTGGGTCGTTGTTGTTTTGGCCTGCTCCTAAAAAAATCGTCTCGTGTTGATTTAATCTCTCTGTTAATTCTCTTATACTACGATCCTGGTCATTTTCTAAATGATGCACCTCATTTCCAACCGTTCTCATTGATACTGTTTGCGAATACGCTTGAGTTCGCTGGTTATCGTGTTGTGTCGATCTCGGTCTATTGAAATAATTGAATTGCGCTAGATGATCGCATGGTTGTTGGTGATTATTTCTTGGTACTAATTCTTGTCTTTGGTAGTTAGGTTGGGATTCATCGTAATATGGTTGTTGTTGCCTTCGATTATAAGGATTATAATTATTTCCTTGGTAATTATGGTTCGGTTGATTATAATACGGTTGTTGTTGTTGCCTTCGATTATTAGGATTATATTGTCTGTTATCGTTATAATTCGATCGGTGATTCCTTCGGTTATTTTCGTATTTCTTATCTCTATAATCTCTTCCATATATCCTCTGTACAATATGAGATGCCTCATTCCTTAATATACTGTCTATGTCCTCTAAAGTTCGAAATTTTAAATGGTAAATAAAGTCCGTAATCATGGGCTGTAAGTTCTGCACCGCGTGGTGACTAATCTGTTTGTCGTAGAATTTCATCTAGTCGTCCTTGCTTATAAAATTTGAATCAGCATATATTCGCGCGATCAGATCTTTTTTCGGTTAGTTTAGAAATGTGTAATATCGGGTTTTCATTGTTTACTGGTTTTGTCGCAAGTATTATTCTGCTATTAGTTGTTCCCTCGATCGCGAATCTTGATGATTTTCTTTTTAAGAAATTGAATAGTTCTTCTATTGATCAAAAGTGCTTATCAAATGTCGCCGTTTTCGCATCCCCTTTAAGGTTTTGCGTTGCTTGCATTATTATTATCGCGTTGTTAATTTCGTGATATACATTATCCGTTCTGGAGTACAAGTTATATAGAAATTGCAGTCCTGTGATAAATTTAATACATTTTTTCGGATTTCCGTCGTATGGATTAATTTGAATTCACTAGTGTTTATTTCCATATTCGTATTTATCGTTTCGTGAAAGTTTCTATTGGTATTCAGTCTGTCTGTTATAGACATATATAAAAAAAATATAAAAATATAGAAATAGAAAAAAATTTCGAACCTTATTTTTCCTTCTTCTTAAGAGGTGTTCTGATGGGGTTGAAAGATCATAAAAAAAAGATATGGGCTGAGTAAGGTATTGATATACCAGTAGATTCCCTCAGAGCGCGGTCAATACTTCCGTATGATGGATCTTCGATGATCGGTCATTGAAGTGGTTTACAACCGTTCTGATTTGGAAATATTCTTCGATGATTGTTTTCAAAGTAGAAACTACCCTCAGGTCCCTGTTCGCGCGCCAGTTAAATAATCTTTCAACTTTAATCAGTTTTTAAAAACACTTTATTTCAGAGATCAAAAACAAGGTTTATATCAAGACTGTGTCCACACATGGACAAGTCAAAAGAACAAAATAACTTTATAAAAAAACAAAAGAATAAAACGCCAGAAATATAAGAATGATTAGAATACGAACGAGATACGAGTTGAATGAGGATAAGAGTAGTAAGGAATAGGATTAAGTCACACTCCGAAAGCCTATATATAGGAGAGGAACATGGATTAGCAATGTCTAGGTTTAGGATTAGTTAAGGAGCCTTAATTGTATATATAAGTTAGTCAAAGGCAGCTATGTAATGGAAACTAATGCGATCATGGGACGTAAACATCCCATGATCCTATACATGTTAGATTACAGATAGAAATAAAGGCAGTCTATTTCGAACACTCCAGTTAGTCTTTTGTTCCTGTTCTCCTTCCAATTTCTTTATCACATCTTAGCCGGTGGTAAATAACTGGTACCGAAACCCGGGAAATCGTAGGGCATTGCGGAAAGCTATCGTGTTTTTTTCTCTTTTATTTCGTCACTCGGTTTTTGCTCTCCTTTTTTTTTTTCTCTTCTATTAGGGGAATGCCGGAGGGAGTGCAAGACCAGGGGTTCTCAACGCAGTAGCAGATATACCACAGCTTCCCCAGACAAATATGGTAGCCGCTCATGCTAATAGTTTGGCCTGGATGAAAAATCAGGCAATTACGGCTAAAGATGTGAGATAACCGATTTCCGATCTGGAGAGATTTGAAGGAGAGACCGGGGAACTGTACCACTTCCTGAAGGGAGGTGACAGGCTGATGACGCGAATAGAAGGAAAATGAACAGAAGACCTTATCACCGAAAGAGACGCTGAGAGCAGCGCTCGTGTATAGGGTGAAGCGAAGCATCCTGAATATGATTCAGGACGACGAAGAGACCCAATAGAGTACCGTAAAAGAACGGTTAAAGAAAGCGTTCGGAGGGGAAGGATGGACACCCGAAAAGGATATCTTCAAGATGTTTCGGGAGATAAAGAAGCCCCACCAGACGAACGGTCAGTATGCGGTAAAACTCTTAGCGAGATACAATAGTATCACCGAGAAGATGAGGGAGTCCGTGAGCGTGGCCGAGGTTGAAGCAAGGATGGCGTTCCTGTCAACGATTTTAATAGTTCAGATGGCAAAGGAAACAAGAAGATAAGAGGGACTTCCTAGGGAGATAAGTTCGTAGAATGTGCCCAGGAGATGGTGGACACTAGCGCCAGAGAGGAGGAGGTCACAGGCTATGAAGAAGAGGTAGGCTGGAAGAGGGTATCCGGTTGCCTAAGGGATAAAGGAGACAGGGTACGGCGTAAGAGAGGCAACGGCGGTGGGAGACAGTAACCGAGCAAATGCAGGCCGTCCCAGGAGAAGCCTGGGACAAGACAGAAAATGCTACGAGTGCGGAAAAATAGGGAACTTGGCAGCACATTGCCCACGCACCAGGTACTTGGAGCGTGGAACGGAGGGGCACGTAGCCAGGCAGTGGGACGTCAAAGAAACGGAAATCGACCAGAGCCACTGGAGGTAAACGCTCAGAGAGTGCGGAGGAGGCGTCAAAAACTTCTGTAATGTCCGAGACCGACATTGAGAAGGAGGAACTAGGGAGCGGAGTGGTCTGTGGGAGCAGCCAAAGAAGCGGTCGACGACAGGTGGCTGAAGAGAGGAACGAAAGTGAGATCTGAGAAGAGCGGCAGAAGCGAGGTGACCGCGCACTAATAAGTAATAGCGTGAGCGGTACATACAGCGGTCTGTCAATTATTTAAGTAGCGTGCGAAATGCAGTGCCTGGTAGATACCGGATGTACGAACACGATAATGTGTCGGGAGACCCTGGAGAGGATGTGTGTGGGAGTGAGGATACCCCAAATAGAGGTATGTTATTGTAGCTTGGTTAGCTGGGGGGGGGGCCTGTAAAGTAGAAGGGGAATCGGTGATAGGTCCAAAAAGATGAGGTCGAGGGGGGGAGGAACTCAGATTTTATATAGTGGGAAAGATGCCCAAGGAATACGGGGGGATCATCGGATGTGAACTGCTAGCGAAGGAAGGAGCAAGGGTGAGGAACGAAAAGAGAGATGGGACATTCGTATAGGAGGGAAGAGATATAGGTGCTCGAAACGAGGGAGTGACGTAGGGAAAGGCGGGGGAGCGCGGATAGGAGCAATTAGGCGATCACAGGACTGGAGAGATGAGCTCCGAAGGGAATATGGGATATTCTTTAGAAAAGGTGAGTGATTGGGGGTCACAGATAGAACAGTGCATGAAATCCCGCTCGAACGGGAGGTAGTAAATTATGTGAAGGAGCGCTGATACCCGCAAGCTTTGAGACAACATATCAAAGTAGAGCTGGACGACTTGAAAAGGCAGGGGATCATTGAGGACAGCACGTCACCGTACAATAGCCCTTTGTGGGCAGTCAAGAGGAAGAGTGTGGAAGACAGGGGACCCGAAAAATATAGAGTTGTCGTAGACTATATGCAACTCAACGACAACACAGTGGACGAGATATACTTGACCCCATTTGATGACATCTTAGACCGGCTGAGTGGGGCGCGGATCTTTAGCACGTTAGACCTCAAAGCGGGGTACCACCAAATACAGATGGACCCGAAGGATCGCCACAAAACAGCCTTCACCTTCGAATGAGGGCATTACGAATTCACACGGATGCCACGTTCCAGAGACTTATGGACGAGTTACTCAGAGGTACGATGAGGCCGTGTGCCAAATTTATATGGATGACCTCCTAGTATTTAGCGTGGATGGGGCCCAACAGGAAGAGCACCTGAAAAGTATGTTCAACCAAGTGAGCCAATTGGGGTTATAATTGTCAGAGGAAAAGGCCCGGTTAGGCCAGGAAGTTATTACGTTCTTGGGACACACAATCTCCGAGGAGGGAGATGCTGGAAAGATAGCAGCCATCCAAAAGATGGTGGTCCACGTTCTAGGAACGCTAAATTTCTGTAGAAGATTTGTCGGGAAATGGCGGCGTATTTAGTCCCGTTCAATGACCTCCAGAAAAAGGGACGGAAGGTGATGATCACCCCGATATAGAGGCAACATTCGAAAGTGCATGAAAGCCAAGTGCAAAGCCGTTTGCAGAAACACCCGGTGTTGGCATTTCTCGATTTTAGTATGAAGTTCGCAATTACGATGGATGCTAGCGAATACGCGTTGGGAGCGGTCCTATCCCAGGCGGGAGACAAAGGAAACCAACCAGTAGCGTATGGCAGTAGACGCCTAACGGAAGCCGAAAGCCGATACAGCGCACTAGAACGGGAGTAGCTAGGGATCGTCTGGGTGATTGACCATTTTCGGCCCTATGTATTCGGGAGAAGATTCCGAGTCCACACGGATCACCGTCCGTTACAATGGGTAGGGAAACTGAAGGAGTCATCGGAAAGGGTCACGAGGTGGAAGGAATTCCTTAGCCAGTACAACATGGAGATTGTATATAAGCCCGGCAAGGAAAACGTCGTCGCAGACGGCTGTCACGGGCGATAACAGTCAAGGCCATAGAAGCAGAAAAAGGGGAATCATCTAGAGATGACCGACAGTTCCTCCGGGAATGGACGCCAAAGAGGGAGGGTGACCAATGAGAATCTGGTTCCGCGGAGGATGGGCAGTCGACAGGAGGAGGGAGCTTGGGAGGTGACGGATCCGCGGAGATGGAAGAGCTCCAGGAAATAGTCAACGATAAACGTCGTCATATAATCGGGAAGACGCGAACAGCGGGACTGAAGAAGATTGCTTGCAGCGATTACAACCGATCCACAACAACGCCAATCTGGTCGCAGCCGGGAGTAAAACAGGACCATATCCGCCACCTACTCAACGACGCTTCCAAGCCGGGGAAAATGCACTATATCTATGTAGGGAAGGGGACCATTTTGGAGAAAATTAAGAGGCTATGGCGAGCGGAGTGGCTCGGGATTGATCGGGCGTTCGTGCGATGCACGATGATGGTGTAAACGGTTACGGATGATACAATGAAATAATAAATTACGCTTGCATACCACCAAAGCAAAACTAATCATCAGGGGGAACAGGAAACAGCGCAGGCATTGAAGCGCAGGTATTCCTGGTGGGCAATGCGCAAAACCATCCAGGAGACGACATGAGCGTGCGAGATCTGTCATCGCACGATGTACGATCGACACCCACCGATGGGACCGCAAGTAGAGACCCCCACGGCACAGACATCCCTGACCGACCTGCAAACGGATACTTAACTTGAAAGGGCCACAAGCGGGTAACCGTCGTTGATCTATTCAGTAAAGTGGCCTTGGCATACCCCACCCGCGACAAGTCGTAAGAGGCCGTATTAGGAGCGTTGTGCAGGTGGTTTTAATTTTACGGAGTCCCCGATCGAATATCATCAAATGGTGGCAGGGAATTCGACAACGCTGACATAAGAGAGCAGATGAAGTTGCTGGATGTCAGATGGCATGTCAACACCCTGAGACACCCAAAGAGTAAGGGCCGAATTGAGCGTCTCCACAGTACCCTGGGGGATCATCTCCGCGTCTATCATGCCATAAAGGGGTTGGAGCCGGGTGAGGCTAGGTCATTAGCAGTGATAGCTTATAATTACTCCATACACACGGCTACGGGGTTCTCACCCTTCGAGATTATTTTTAGCCTGCAGGAATGTCGCCAAGATACCAGAGGAACGAGGGAGGGAGACGTGACGGCCACACTGCTCGTCAACAACCGCGCGGAGTTGGGGAAACTCTTGGGGAAGACCTACGCAAGGATTACGGCCGAAAACGTAGGAGAGTGGCGAAGGAGAACGTAGGAGTCAAACCCATCGATGGTCACGTCACAATAAGGACCACCGTATACCGCAAGGTTGCATCGAACCGGTGTAGAGCTGATCCGTTACGAGGGCCCCTTTAGGGTGGTCGTGATTCGCGAACACAATATCGTAACCATACAGAGTGTTCGTGAACCGCGGAAGCGCAGGAACGTGCATGTAGAGCAGCTTAAGATAACAGCGGGGACATCCTTCCAGCGAGAGTCTCGGAAAACGTCCTCACTCCCGTACAGTTCTCACTCCAGATCATAAATCTCATCAATCATAAATCAGCATATGTATTGTGAACAAGATCGAATAGCGTATTTATCTTGATATAGAGTATTTTTATTTTTGTTTGTTCGTTTAGTTTTCATTGGTACTATTTTTAGTCTGTGTATGAAGGTTTCTGTTTTTTTTTTTTCATGATGTAAGGTAATAATTTATTGTCCACTAAGAGTATCGGGGTACGATACTATATCAATTGTACATAGGCCCGATGTTAATCTCCCTCCAATCCTCCACTCTTCAAACCGCTCCTATTTGCTCCGTTTTACCCCGCACGCCCCCCCCCCCCGGTTTCGATAAGTTCGCTTCCTTAGCTTGATCCTCCAGTCTTCACTCTCATTATCTATGCACGCGCCTACTTATCCTAGTAAATCACACCACACTATTATCCGGTATACCTGTGTCATGTCTTCCACGACGTGTACGTTTACGTCACATTACCTTCAACTATTCGTCCAGTCCCACGACCGCCTCTCCCATTACTTTGCAGGGTCCCCCCAGAATAAGTAATTTACACTCACATACCTTGATCTGGTGTGTCCCCAATTATCGGGATGTAAACGTCCCGATTGTACATATAGAGGATTAATACTGAAAATAAAACTGTCTTATGACAATGAAAGTTGTGAAAAAGCGAGCTTATTTCAACTACCTTTTTTCTTTTTTTTTGAGTTTATAATCTTTAACTTATATGTAAATATTTATTGATATTTAAAAAATATTTTTATAGTAGCTTTTATTTTTCTAGTGAGGTAAACTGCATGAGCTGCAGGGGCATGGTCCCATGGTAATAAAATGTTATTTCGTATTTAATATTCAAAAAATGATAAAAATATTGAAAAATATACATCATAGGAAATCTTCAACAGACAATAACCAAATATAATAGAAACAGTGAAAATCAATTAAACACTATTACCTCGTTACTTTTTCTAGAAGGGTTCACTTTACTGGAAATTTTAAATGACCAACTCTTTCAAACCTTTGGTCTGAAGGAATTTCTTAAAACCTTTATTCTTTTAGAAATAAATTGCGGTCTAGTTTTTATTGGAGTTTATCTTCTAATTAAATACCTCTTCCCGTAGTATTTAATTCTCAAACGCAGTACTACAAAGAGAATTCGTACTTTATTTATTAATAAATAAACCTAACCACTCATCTGGTGATCAGATGCCTCAAAAAATGATTTTTTAAGTTATGGTTTAAATTTATTCCTTATGGTTAAAAATTATTCTTCGTTTCATGCAGTATAAATTGTATGTATGTTCAATAATGCGAAAAATAAAATATTATATAAGCCGTGTGTGGTATATCAGACACATATGTAAAAGATTTCGAAAAGAGTTCATTAGCATGCACTCAACTGCTTTAATTGCACTCAAATTAAAACTGTTAAAATAACAATCTGTTTTAGTGATAATCAATTGAAATAAATTAGCATATTAATTTATAATAGTTTTTGCATTGCCCACATACTTTAAAAATGACAAAAATATGGTTTAGATTCTTAGAAAGTTCTTTAAGCTCGGTCAAACGACTTGTTTTACTAAGATTGGCAGTTGTGGTTCATTGATTTAGAATTTGAAAGGAACTTGTCTAAAAGTAAACAAATATGAGCTCGGCTCAATAAATGTTACCTAATATGATTTGAGTTAGGCTTGAAAATGAAAGTTAATAATTGAACATGGCTATTAAACAATTTTCAACTATAAGGTTGGTCTAGTGTGTCATATACCATCTCCTCACAGCCCTTAGACCCATCCAACATCCTTAATATCTCTTAACATACACCTGGGGAAGCTATTACACTGGATCATAAACCGGACCTTTCACCTCATAAGGGCTTGTATAGTCCTGACCTTCCTGGTTGCCTGTACCAACATTTAGGGAATAGAACATAAACCCATTAGATCGGATTTCCCATTAATTACCTCGTGTACGCCCTGCTTCTACACCACTCACGGTACCTGTCCTTCAACACAACACCCAATCCTACTATGACCAACCTCCTCATATCCTCTCTACTCTAGTTTGTTAAATAATAATAAAAACCTACACAAGTCTTATATATCTAGTACAAATTATCAAATATTATATCTCATCCTAAGGTTGTGCTATAATCCATGTTATCTAAGCCTCCTAACACGTTAGATAATAGCTGATTCCCTGGATATTATCATTTAGTGTTAGATGAAAACTTCATACTGCGTTATTCATTTTCATTCGTTGGTTGTCAGCCAATTATTTTGCACACCACATTGCCCATAAGGGATGTCATTAAAAGCTGTATGTTGTCTGTGTAATTATTTTATACCTTTAATTAATAATGAGCTGCCTTCACATAGAATAATGGAAAACAAATACTATGTATTGTAAATGCTTCTATTTAGTATATATTCTTTTCAAAAACGCCTTTGAACAGTGTTCTGATAAAGCTAGCACAGCTCAGAGTATTTACTAAACCAAACGCCTGGTATCCGCTGTTCGTGACAGGTCACCCTCGCTTTATCGAGGCTAGACAGTAATGAAATTATTAAAGTGTGTTGGTGATCGAGACGATTTAGAATACCTTTTCCAGCATACTTTTCGATAGTAATCCTTGATACCACAACAACTGCAAATGGCGTCACATGCCGGACAGACAACTCTTGCGTACATCTCTAGGTGGTGAAAATAATATTTGGATGAAAGATCAGCAGTCATTATTGAGGGCGGCCATATTGAGTACCATATTGAGAGCTCTGCCGTGCTTCTGAGGGCAACCGTACGTGCTTATTTCATATAGCTTTTTCCTTTTTTTTTTTTTGGAGTTTTAGAGCTCTTAATCATCAACTGGTGCCAAAACCCAGAATTGTGAGAGATTGAGGGATAGAGTGCTAATATACAAATTTTTTTTCTGCTTTTCTATTTTTGTTCACAATAGGAGGGAGATGACGGAAGGAGGAATACTTAGACAGCCGGTCTTAAATCTCACGGAGAGATATGGCATAAGACGAGTAGGAAATATGCCTGAGGCTCATGCCACTGCACTCGCGCTGATGAGAGTTAAGGCCATGAACTAGGGGAATTGAACCACTTTTTAAAAGGCGGAGACCACCTCATAGCGTTGATCAAAGCAAAGACGGAGGAAAATTTGATAGACTCCAGAGACGCGGAATCTTTGAAGGCGGCCCTGACATGCAGAGTTAAGAGGAGTATCCTCAACCAGATTTAAGCAGACGAAGATACTCCGTGGGAAGTGGTGAAGTTGCGTGTGAAGAAAGCCTATGGAGGAGGAAGATGGACTCCCGAGGAGGACATATTCCAGATGTTTAGAGAAATGAAGTCCTCCAGGCAGAGCAATGGTTAATACGCGGCAGGCTTGGTGATTCGATTCAACAAAGTGACAGACAAAATGAGGGAATCGTTAGTTATGGAAGAAATCGAAGGTAGAATGGGTTTTCTATCCACGATCCTAAAGGTGCAATTGGCCAAAGAGACCGGACGGAAAGAAGGATTCCTTGAGGACCGCGCGTTCCTGGAATGTGCGCAATCAATGACAGATTCCAGTGCCAAAGAAGAGGATGTGAGGGTGAGGGACATAAATAATGATTGGAGTCGGGTTACGTATAAAGGAATCGGAACCCCGAAACCAATATGGAGAAGACCTTAAGAGCCATCGGGTAGTAGAAACAGGGGGGTTACTGAGGAAAGAAATTTCGGACGGGCAAGACCCAGATATGCCCCACGCAGAGAAGAAAGAAGGTGTCACGGATGTGGTAAGACAGGACACCTGGTGGCAAAGTGTCCTCGTACTAAGTGTTTCGAACGTAGCAAGGAGGGGCACATAGCAAGACATTGCCTTTATATTTTCCGAAGGAGGGAATATCAACGACCAGAACCCATGGAGCTAAATGCCTAAGGAGTAAGGGCCAGGCGAAGCAGGACTCTCCGAGAAAGCGGATCGTCAGGAGACGAATCCTCTGGGACGTCGGGTACCGCAGGAGAGGAATCCAAGTGCAGCAGGACCAGAAGGCAAACAGGACCGAAGGATAAGCCACGCAGATGGGAACAACGCGCTGAAGCCTGAGGTGCCAGCCAAAAGACGACCGCATCCAAAGGTGGAGGAACACAATTCAGGAGAGGATGTGTAAGTTGGCGATCATTGAATTCGAGAAGGAAGTAAGGTGTCTGGTGGACAAGGGAAGTACGAACACCATTGTATCGTGTAGTGCACTAGGAAGGTTGAGTGGCAGAGAAAGAGCACACCAGATTAAGGTATGTGAGTGTAGAGTTCCGGGATATCTTCTTCGTAGACGGAGACACGCTGGGGGCAACTGGGAGAACGGTGCACAAAATTCCGCTGAAGACAGAGCGCATAACTTAAGTGAAGGAGCGAAGATACCCACAAGCACTACGACAGCATATCCCAAAGGAGTAATTGGTGTGCTGTTAAGACAGGGAATAGTCAAAGACCGCACCTCGCCGTACAACAGTTTCTTGTGGCCAGTAAAGTAAAGTGGGCAGTAAGGGGGAAAAGGAGGAGAGGGTCCGTGTTGTAATAGATTATAGAAAGCTGAACGAAAATACAGTTGATGAGAAGTATTTATTTCGAAGTTTACAAAACTTCTTAAACGGTAAAAATTTCAGTAATAACGATGACCTCAAATCGCACTTGGTTGTGTTTTTTGCTGATAAGGACCAGAAGTACTATGAGCGCGGGAACATGAAATTACGAGAAAGATGGCAAAAGGCCATCGAATAGAATCGACGATATTTGACTGATTAAAGTTCATTTTTTGTGTCGAAAAAATAGAGTTTTATTTTACACTAAAAAACCGAAATTACTTTCTTGCAAACCTATTGTATACAATTAAATTTGGTACTTTACATAAAAATGAACTAGTAACATATTCTAAGACACACGAGCTAAGGATAAAATAGCATATTTAACATAGTTCTTCAATCTCTTATATTTTTTGGATAGCATTAAATTAAATTTATATCAACTTAATTAATTTGTTCAATTAATTTTATTTAGTATTATTAATGATTTAATTTATTTATTTTTTTGTTTTATTATGTACGTTTTTTTTCTATTGTTACATTTCCCTCAAGTATTACATTAAAAGTAAAAAAAAAATTGCAGTGTGCACATGTAAACGGTCTCAGTGACCAGAGCATGTAATATTTTATTTTGTGCTTCTGAAAACAATTTTAAGCTATTTAAATAATAAAGTTTCTAAGAAAAAAATCCGATTTCAATAAGTTTTCTATGGTATGAATTTTTGCAATTAAGACTTTTTTAGGCTGAAAACTGATTTGTAACCACCAAGATGTTTTAAAAGATGATAAAATTAATTAATAGGGATTTTAAAAAATAAAGTTGGGTTTCAGAAGTATTATTTGCCATTCTTTCTTAAATTTTTGTCTTTTATGGAATCAAATAGTAATTTTGCTGAAAAAACCTAATAATGAATGTGAATAATTCCTAATAACTGGTGTTTCAGTGACAGGCGAGGGAGGCATTAAAAATGAATACAGCGTAAAAGAGGACATAAAGAAACAAAGAAAGAAATATATAGGCAAAGAACAAGTTTCACAAGTAAGACTTTCAGCCCTTAACAATGAAACAGATGTCTTAAAAGGGATTTGAATTTCTCGCAGCGTATCACTATGACGGAAACTTTTAATGAGTTGAAATTGGAAAGGAAACATCGCGCTTCTAGCCAAAACATTCTTCCGACACAACTTTACCGACTGACGATTTAGAAATTGTAATAACAATTATAAGGACCAGTAGTTTTAGAACTAACTAGCAAATCCATGAGTGGCTGGTAATTGAATCATTTCCGCCAGCGTGCAGTTGGCAAATACGGACGTCCAACAAGAAAACAATACTTCAAGTTTTAGAATTAAACTAACGCTGACAATCAGTGAGCGATTGTCAATTAAATAACTCAGGAAAATGGGTTTATTTCTTGACTTCAAGTCATCATGTGCATTCATTAATCAATTCTAAAGGATCCACTGCACGTTGGACTAATAGTCGGCCACCAACATTGGTGGCCAGTTTCACAATAGCTGGGTATTCACTGCGCACCCCTGCTTACGCAGACGGGCTCTCTTTGACGAGGGGGAGAAAGCCAACTCTCACACACACCAGCCTCCACTGGCTAGTATCCGGTGACGCGGCTGACGGAGGAGCGTGGGGGACTTCCCAAGACTCCGCTTTCTCTTCGCGGTGGATTTGGGGGGTCTCTGGGCTGTCTGTAAATATTGTATGAATGAGCGAGTGAATGATGAACTGTAAATATTGTATGAATGAGAGCATATATCTTAATTAGTTATTGCCTTATAAAAGGCACATTGTAATTATTGCACAATAAAGGAATTTAACTAACTAAAAAAAAAATTATTCTCTTTTAACATTTATTTTTTATATTAAAAAAAACATTTTACTATACACAAATGTATGACTCATAGTCGCCGTCATGAAATTAGACGTTTGAGATGAAGCGGGTACTTGGGGCGGTGATGCCACAGAGTCTAATCACTAATTTTTTTATTGCTTAATGCTTATTGCATTATCGAAGTAAAGTGATCACCTGGGTAGAAGAGAAGTAGTGCACGAAGAGGCAACAGGGCTTGCCATGTATGTGCCATGTATTGCGGGCTCTCATGCTTCTAATTTCGTGACCATAACTATATAAGTGTAAATTATTTAACTAGGTAACCCTTCAGGTATACAATATATTATTAACTATTTTAAAGTATATTTAGTGGAAGTATACAACTTCAAACTGATTTTTAGATCAGGGACAATCCCTTCAGATAAATGCACGAATGCTTCATCAAAATGACTTGCCAAATAAATATTTTTCTTTGGATTAATAATTTAAAAATAACTACGGAACACTGTATGCTTCAGTATATAGACACAATATCTAGACGGGTAGAATTGGATCTGTCAGCCAACTCGAATCATTTTGAGCCAAGCTGTCATCCCAGTGCCCCCCTGATCATCTGAACCGACGGACGTATAATTATCATCCACTTATATAAATAAATGTTAAATAAACAAATTATGTGGGGGATATATGAAATTAACAATTCAAAACTATAAATAAATGGATTAATAAAAAAGGTAATTTATTTTTGTATCTTCTCAAGGAAACTTAAGTCATGGTAAATTCATCCTAGGGATTTTATTCTAAAATAATTCATGGAATGGAAACCGCAAGGAAGTTTTACCATTAGTAAACTCTGGTGCGACTTGGGGATTTATGCGACATATTTGTATCCTCCCTCAGAAATTTCTAGTCACCAGAACTCTAAGTAAACTTGATATTGTCACGATATTACTTTTAACTTCATTAATCACTGTTAAGAATAGTTAAACAACGTGTTTACTTTTTATATTTCGTTTACTATGAATAAAATACTGTTGATTGAAAATGAGACAGTAAAATATTGATTTTCTTAAAACTCTATGTTATGAAAAAATTTAAATAGTAGAGGTATGCATGCGGAATATTAATAATTTCCGAGGTGATAAATAGAGTATACTCGTGTGGGAGACCAAGTTCCATCTGTCTATATGAACTACAATTGTAGATTTAAGGAAAATGATACAGTCAACTGAAATTGCAAAAGCACCTCTCAAGATACCTCATATAATGTTGGTAAGATGGGAAATAAGATACTCTTATGAAAAAAAAACAAAAACGTAAAATAAATCTCTTCTGCCACACAACCAAGAACTGTGAAAAAAATGAATAAAATATGCCAGAACGTTAAGTGTACTTCACCAACTCTATATCAAATATTTTATTTTTTTTCTCCCTTCAGTGTCTGACATAAAGCAGGGAAACGGACACTAAAGCGCTCGGTTCATCCCCACTCCATTCGCCCCCTACGACCAAGCGTTATCATCACGTCTTTTATTTATTATTTAGACTAAGTTCTCATGTTTCCACACAACTGGAATCGTTTCATATTTACAATTTTCATTCACTCACCCTTTCATACAGTATTTACAAACAGCTCAGAGACTTCCAAAATCCACATGGCTCTCACCTACCTAGAACGCGAAAGAGAAAGTGGAGTCTTGGGTAGTCCCCCACGCTTCTCCGCTAGTCGTGTCACCGAATACGTGCCAGTGAGGCTGGCTAAGATCGCAAGAGCCACAGACGCTTCGGACATGACTGGAGAAACCAGAACTCCCACTACCACGTATTTATAACAGTTCACGAGGCTACTGAGACTTGAGCTACTGTCCATAGTTAATAGAAACAAATTTTCTGAATTACGTAGCGCCTGGAGCAGTCCGAGGATACCAGTGGCAAACACGCACGACTGAACGGTCCTGAAGGAAGGGTATAGACTTAGTGCCTTAATTAAGTCATGTTTCAAACGATAGGTTTAAAGGGGAAGATTTCGCACGTTATCCACTGGCGTACAATACTGCGGTTTCAAATAGGTGCAGGTTTTAGCTTAAGGTGCAAAAGTACATTTCACCGTTGCTTTTTATAGCTATTATTAGTTTATATTAAGTCACAGTTCAGGAGTGAGGCCCTGATTTTTATCATTTGGTCATCAGTAGACCAATTGGAGTAATGCAGAACGAAATAATATTTATAAAAATAAAGTTTAAGAGCTAAAAACAGAAACTTTTAACCAGTTAAACTTTATTTGTGTTTCATTCAGTATTTGCAAACCACCATGAGACCTAAATTCACATGTGAAAGAGGAAGTGGAGTATTGGGAAGTCCCCCACGCTCCTCCGCCAGGCGCGTCATAGGGTAAGAGCCAGTGGAGGCTGAAGAAGAGTGCAAGAGCCACATAAGCTCATGACATGAATAGAGAAACTGACCATTGCCAGGACTACTGTCTTACGTCTAGTCGGGAAGAGAGAGTGTTACTGCGTGAGGTGAGTCTTACTGAGTGAGAGGGAGGAGAATTTTGGGAAGGTATATATAGAGAGGGAAATGGATCATGCCTTCTCAGCTAGCGTGGGGAAATAGGTGAAGATTGTCTCACATGGGCGGTTGTCATCGGTCCAAACAGTCAGCAGGAAGCAGTTTATTGTTTGCAAAACAAGCCCTGGGTCAGTAAAATATAGGTCTCTTCTCAGCTGGTTAAGTGTTATCGGGGCCAGGCCTCCGGCTGACGTTTGCATTCCATAATTGACTTATCGAACTGATAACCCAGATGGAAGATCACATGCAGGCACCGATGTCATAGTCCATAACTCCATTTCCCATCACATAGTTCCTTTGGTAGCACACGATTTCCTTCAGTCCACTGCAGTGTCAATCAGCACCTTCACTTTCTCCCTTACTCTACCATTAGTGTACTGCCCTCCCAACAAATACATTTCCAAGTGCCAATTCATCTCCTTTCTAAACTGTATTGGTCATCGTTTCTTTGTGGGATGGGATATAACGCAAAGCAACAACACTGGAGCTCAAGATCCACAAACACACGAGGACGAGCTTTGCTCTCTGCACTCGCACGGATACATTGCTCCACGATCTCTCCTGACACAACCACCTATTGGCCATCTGATCCCAACCGAAATCCTGAAATTTCTTTGACTTCTTTTTCTACAATAAATAGTTTAGAAACACTAAACATTTCACTTACACGCCTTGACGAACTCTCCTCCGATCATTGCCATTTGATCCTTACCATTTCCCTAAGTCCTATTCACAAATTGCCTCCTCCTTTATTTATCAGGGGCTAAGTTTATGGGCACTTCCGCCAGATTATTGCAGACTCTGTAGACCTCAAAGTATCTCTGAAAGCATCCCAAGACCTAGATGATGTGGTGAATTCTTTGACTACTCTGATCCAGAGGCCGGCCGGGGGGCATCGTCACCCCACCGTCATCGACAAATTCACAATAAAAATCCTTTACCTCAGTATTTCAAAGACCTGATCCAATCCAAACACCACTCGAGAACACTGTAGCAAAAATCCCAACATCCTGGAAATCGACGCTCGTACAATCAGTACTGTAGATGGTAAAGCAGCAATTGGCATCCTTCCATTCTGATTACTGTAATTCCCACCTCTTCTCTTGGTCCAGCTATAACAACTCCTCGATGAATCTAAGTAAAACTATCCGAAAATATCATCCTGTCTCACACCCACTCCGTTGTGATGACAGGTCCTGGGCGGCTTCGGATGGCAAAGGTCGGAAGAATTCTCACAGCATCTTTCATGTACTGTCACTTCTCACCTTACTCCTAGCAACGATACTCATCGAAGAACCCTTGAAGATTTTCACACTTCACCTATCCTTTTCTCATTTCCACCAAAAACCGTTAACCCCTCTAAGGTCAAATATCTTCTGAAAAAATTACCTTACCGAAAATCTCCTGGATATGATCTCCTTATTCCTCGAATTCTCCAACAACTTACTCCTAAAGACATAATCTTCCTAACCTACATATATATAATTGCATTAACCGAACGACCCAGTTTTCTCTCCTCTGGAAGCATTCCATTATTGTCCTATTCGCCAAACCCTGTAAACGATTTCACCGCCCAATTAGCCTTCTGCCTATCCTCTCAAAATATTTAAGAAACTCCTATCAAAACGTCTACTTTCAATTGCTGAATACAAAAACCTTTTTCCTACTCACCAGTTTGGTTTCCGTCAACGACATTCCACTGCTCAACAAGGTCTTGATCGCGTTGTTGATCACATATCCTCAGCCCTTGAAACCAAACAGTACTGCTTTGCTGCCTTTCTGGACATAGCTCAAGCTTTTGACAGGGTAGTACGCAGATTTACTTTACAAGCTCAAAAGATATTTACCACATACCCTTTTCCTAATCCTACAGTCCTACCTTTCAAACCGCTTCTTCCAATCCGCTGTGCCACTATTCAATAAAAGCAGGAGCCCCACAGGGCAGCGTCTTGGGTGCCATCCTCTATAATCTATACACCGCTGATGTCCCCTCTACCTTCTTGGCAATATTTGCAGATGATACTGCAGTTCTTTCATCCCATCCAGACCCTGATATAGCACCCCAAAACCTTTAAAAACACCTTGATGGGATTGTGTGCTGGTGCAACCAATGGTGAATCAAAGTTAATGATGCAAAATGTTCCCACATTTTCTTTACCATCTGCCGCAAGTCCTGTCCACTACTTTTTTTTTAAGTCCATTCCTCATCCTGTATCCGAGACAGTATGTTATTCAGGCTTCCATCTCGACAAAATATGACATGGAATCTACACACGAGGCTAAACAGACGCTTTGTACAACTGTACAGACTACTTTGAAGGACATCCCATCTCTCAATAGGAAATAAATTATTAATATACCCTACATTCTAGAACTCTTACCTTCCAAGTTCATAAAATTCCATATTAACCTATCCGTTTACCCTAATCCCCTAGCACGGTAGGTATTATAGGTAGTTTATGTGGTCTTGGAATGACCTTGAATTCACACTTGGTATCTAAGGGTAAGCGAAAAGCGTTCGGATCCCAAAGGCGAGTGTGAACCGGAGAGAAGCAGACTGGATTGCCAATGGGACCCGCTACTAGGTAAAATTTTTAGGGCCATGGCAATCGTCGTCCGCAAAGGAGAGGTCTCTCCCAAGGAGGTGCTAGTTTTAGCGAGACGAAGGCAAAGATTCCCACTAGGAAGGTGTGGAGTTTGCCAACGCCGGACTAACACAAAGGGAGGCTAGGAGAGAGAAAGAGAGATGCAGAGGTAGTTGAATGAGAAGGCCATGGTTTGAGTAGAGCAGCAAGCGCTAGTGCAGAGAGAGAGAGAGAGAGAGAGAGAGAGAGAGAGAGAGAGAGAGAGAGAGAGAGAGAGCTGTGTTCTAAGTGCCGGTTCTGTATGTTCTGAGGTCCGTCCCAAGATGGCCCGGTTATATAGGCAGGCCAGCCGTGGTGGGGATGGTTCCTCTACCTGCGGCTGTTTCCCGCACTAGCTTCTCCCCCGTCTCTGACTGACGTCATAAGCTTTATTATTATAATATGGAAACATAGTTGGATATTTTCTGGGCCGAGAAGAGGAGAATTTCTAATTATTCGTAATTAAGAGATTGCCACAACAATTAGCAAAAATTAAGTTAGCAATAAATAAGTGATACCTGTTTAGCCCTTGTAATGTGCCGGTAGAACCAACAGGAAACTTGCATGTGTACTGTGTATATATTTTCCCCCAAAAAAAGTAATTTCTACACAGAAGAGACACCAAAATTCCAGCAACAAAGTTGCCCTCTTACATAATTATAGTAGCCTCTATGCATTGAAATTATGCAGGATTCTCAAAATGTGAATAATTCAAAAAAAAATTAAACAATCATGTTACTTTTATGTTGTGTCGTTCCAAATGAAATATGACAAAAATTAAAATGGCAATTAAAATATTTCCAGGCCAGGAATTAATTCATCATATTGATAAAAAAATTAGCGGTAAACAGCCCCTTGATAAGAAACCCACCCCTCCTTCACTAATATAGCCAGTCGACCCCTTTCAACCATAGAGATAGCATCCTTACTCCTATTAGTTTTAATTAGTTATATTGACCGGAATTTGATTTATATGAGAAAGTTTGTCTTTTGTTTTATATGTAAAAGAAAATTGGTCATTTTGTTTTATATATGTTACTGTTTTAAATTTTAATTGACTGTTATTTACAAAAAAGTAGAATTAAGGGGTTCTATTTTAACTAAGGTCATCGATTTCATTGATTGTTGAAAAGAAGCACTGGTTATTATAGCGTTGAAACTTTACAGACTGATAAATACATAGATGTTGACTAATTATGTTTTTCTTATCATTATCAGCACCTAGAGTCGATAGTTTAACTGTCGTAAGTACTGATGCTGTTAAACGAAATGCAACCTATCTGAAGACAAGAATTTCTTTAATTTAATGATAGTTATAACATTGTATCAACCTTTTTAAATTTAAGATTAAAAACATAGCTTCCCCACATAATGGCTATGAAAGATTCTCTTAGTGACCCTCATATATGATAGATGAAAAGTGAGATGGTGGTCTGTTTGAAGGTGAGGTCACATAGGCATGTGGGATAGTATTATTATTATTTGTTCCGGCATTTGTGCACCGCGGCCTCACTGAGACCTATTGTGCGCCGTCCATGTCCCTGTCCTATATATGTGACAGGCCCACGGCCTTTGCAAATATGAGGATACTGAATGGATCGTTCAGTTCATATAGTTTGGGGTCTACAATGCGATCACTACCAAAGTGAAGGTATCGCCTTCTAGCTAAGTTATCACAGTCACATATTATATGACGTGCCGTTTCTCCCTCTTTCTTGCAGAATCTGCAGATTGGTGATCCCACTATCCCCAAATTAAAGAGGTGTTTATTTAACCGACAGTGACCTGTATAGAGTCCTGTCACACTTTTGAGTGTCCACCTGTCCATTGATAGAAGTGCTGAGCTTCTTCTCTTACAGGGTCCATTAAGAAACAGTTTCGAGTGTTCCTGTTTCTTAGTTTCTCTCCAAGAAAGTCTTGCCTTGTCCTCTAAAGCTAATTTTATACGCCTTTTAGCGTAGCTGAGGCTGATACCACATATGGGTTCAGGTGCAAGAGGTGTCTGTTCTGAGCCCACCCTTGCAAGGCCATCTGCCTTCTCATTGCCTGTGATGCCTGTGTGTCCTGGCACCCAGTCGATTCTAACCTTGTGGTGTGGGATAGTAACTAAATCATATTTTGAGAAACCAATAGCTTCTGAGAATCTATTACTACACGAGATCGTTAACTGTAGTGAGAATACTATCAAATGTTACACTCACAAGAGAACTAAACATATGTTGCTAAATTGAAAGTTTTCTGGGTTTTTTTTTATTATGGATCTACAGTGTAAGTACGAAATAGGTTAAAAATATGTTGTATACCCAAAACATTGCTTATCATGCGGATGCTATTCTGCACACAAAGCATTGTACATAATACAAATCTTTATAATGATGACCTTAAAGACTATTTTAATTTGTTTATGTTTTCATTTAGTATTTTTATTTAATTTTTAAACATTTAGATTTAGATTTTTTTATTGGGTAGGTTCTAATTTATTTTTTCTACCATTTGAAAGTTTTGTTTATATATTATTATGCCTTAGCTATATACAATAACAAGTGAATACATTAAGTAATTAATTATGAATTGTAAATAAAAAGGTAAATAAGGTAATATTTCTTTCTTTTTGTGGAAGGTAGCCGATGAGTTTGTGAAAGTTTGAATTCATTTTTCCGTGTCCTTTATGTATTTAATATATGTAAGAGTTCTATGCATGGAATGAATGCTAATAGTTTTTAGGCTCTTATTCAGTGTCGTGGCTGATGTAGGAGCGTGGGGGACTTCCCAAGACTCCGCTTCCTCCTTCGCACGCGAGGGAGGTGACAACCATGTGGACTTGGGGGGCCTCAGGACTGTTTGTAAATATGGTATGAATGAGCGAATGAATGATGAATTGTAAATATGGTATGAATGATAACATTTATCTCAATTACTTATTGCCTAATAAAAAGGCAGATTGTAATTTTATCTAAATAAATTGAAAAAAAAGAAGTTTTCAGGTGCTTAGAATGTGTTTAGATATGCTTTCATAAATGTGGTGGATAGAAAATCCTTTTCCAGCTGCCTTGGCTGCTCTTTCGGCTATTGTATTGCATTTAATCCCACATTACGCTTTGAATCATTGGAAGTGAGTGTACTGTGATGTATTTATTTGTTATGCTGTGTCGTGTTTGTGTAGTAATCAGTTCGTGAATGTTTTTGTTACTATAAGTCCACTATATGTAAATATTTTTCAATTACTGAATCATATATGTGATCGTCGATTTCTTCCATTCCAAGAATCGCGTAATATTTTGCCCGGTTGTTGATGCATTTCGGTACAAGTTTGTATTTAAAGATCCCAGTTAATGTATGAACCCACTTCCAACAGAATTCCCTTCCTTTTTTCCGTGCATATATTTCATGGTCGTTTTTATGTTCATCGTGAGCAGGGTGTAGGATGATTTATGTCATCTGTCTGTTTTCAGCGTTTGTGAATATTTCCTCGTTCAACTTTTCAAGTTTTCTGGTACGTAAGAGTTGTGATGGGTGTCAATTTCGCTAACACACAATCCATTATACAGTTCTATATTTCTCTATTATCTTAAGTGCCATCAATATTTGCTCTGTTTCAAGCTTATTTGCGTTATATTTACTCTTGAGTATGTTATAATACATATGTGTCCTTGTTGTCATTAATATATCATACTTATTTAGATTGTTCACAGTCCTCCGTGCTTAAATTAAATTTGGCACTTTTGCCTGTAAGTATTTTATATGACTTATTTGACCATGCAAGGTATATTTATCGTTTATGATTATTTAGAAATATGTCATTAAATTTGCTGCTTCAATAATCTTGCCTTATACTATTGTATGAAATCACAGTCTCATTGTCAGTCTTGTTCTTGTTAGTACCATATTAACTCACTTCGGAGAATCGAATCGCAATTTGTTTGCTTCGGTCAAGTATTGAATCAAGCCCTGATTAACCTGACGCCTGCGGAAGCTACTATTTCTGTGTTTAACAGGTCGTAAATTTCTGTAATCTTCATTAGGTGATGTAATTTTTGACTAGTTAATCATCGCAGAATGAAACCATATTGATTGCAATATAGGAAAATATGCGTCCCTATATCTTACATAGAAATACGAACATTTTTATTTTTATGTTAATTGTGAATTTGTAGTTTCGTTATTAATTACCGTAAGTAAGTGATGTAATATGTCTTAAGAAAGGTATGTTTTCAAAAAGTACAGTGAACGTAGAATAGTGAAACTAAGAACATAATAACAATTAGGAAAATTTGACAAGGTACTGGAGACGTTTTAAAGAATATAAAATGCGATTTGCCACCGAAAACCGTCCTTATTAGATGGGATAAAGGGATTAGCTGGTCAAATGCAATAGGCAATTTTCCACTTTTTTTCCCTTCGCGTATGAATATCTTCACAATATGTTATAACTAACAATTTAAAAGAAATCTGTATGAAAAATCTTAAAATTGAACTTCCTTCATATGGTTTATTTTATTTTTTTTATATACTTGATGCTGGTATATAGCACAGAACAAGGGAAATATATCCCCCTCACGATTTTAACTGAAGCTCAAACGAAGGAAGGCATTTCTTGGCTGGACGTGGATCTTAAAGGACCACATCAGGTTGTCATCAGGATCAGGATCAAAATGTGGTGGACTGTCCTAGATAAACAATGTTGGTGTTGGGCATTGCAAACCATTTTTATTTGGATGGGAGTCACACGATAATGACTGTATTTCGTTAGTATCAGTGAATCAACATTTTATTTCCAATATAACAATTCAAGTTGAAGGTCCTATCCTCGAATTTGTTTATATCCATTAATCAATCCACCAATCACTTTAAGTTTACAATTCGTTATATTTTGACCAACAAATGCTTCTTTAAAAAGAGCTAAGTTTAAATGTTTTCTTTCAATGAATCCAATTATGATATAAAGGTAAAGAGTTATAGGAATGGTTACAAGCAAAGTTATAGTCATATTTAATTTGATGTAATACACAGTTTCAATTTTGGCCATGGTTGCTTGGTTTTATGTTTATTTTTTTGGGTTAAGTATCTACCTATCATTACATATAAGGAATATTCCATAATCCCTAAATACAGGGTAGCTAATATGTTTTAATGATAAAATATCACTGAATAAATTAAAATTTGATAATATTGTAGGTATGCAGTAGTCTTAATCAATAACCATCCTAAAATGGAACATTTTATTATTAATGGCACCAAGTTAATTTAGTGCATAATGTCATAATGAGGTTTAATTGTGGCTTAAAATTGGCACATAGTTTAGTAGAGTTGTAAATATGGTATGAATGAGAACATTTATCACAATTACTTATGGTTTAATTAATTAAGACAGATTGTAATTTTTTCATAATAAAGTTTATATAGAATCTAGTCTGGTAGTAATCTAGAAGTGAAAGTGAGATGTTCGATGTTAAGAGCGATATTGACGCAAATGCTGGTTATGACAACATTGGACCTTATCTTGAGCGCTACAATGACGTAAGTGTTCTTTGTGTAATTTTAATCCAATAAATACTTATTCAATTTGAAGTAACTGTTCTTTTCACCATTGTCGTTCCAAAAATATCATTTAAATTTTTTTATCTTCACAAACTAATTTGGATATTTTGTCTATTTTTACCAGTAAAAAGTTACCTGAATTACGTAAAACTGTTTTTATTTACTTGCAGGAGATAAATTTTATTATTTCGTACAACGAAGTAACGTACAAAAAAAATAATGCGTCTTGTTTACGAGAACGTGGATAATAACTCGGACATGTCAGAGAGAGGTATGTCACCAACATCACAAGGCACTTCAGCAAATAATTACCTTATTAACATTTTTATATTTCATAAAAATTGACATTAATGTTCGTGCAAACAATTTCTTAATATTTACACTTAAATTTTCTACGTGGGAGACAAATCCGAGATTGACCAAGAGTACAAAAAACACCAAGAAGAAACAGAAATTAGAAGAAGTGGAAAAGCTTTAGATAAAGAAAATGTAGAACTTGAAATTTATGATTCAGCAAGCTGTGCTACTTATGCCTATGGGGCACACATCACTATTTTTTTACAAGTTACGATTTAATCGCTACAAGTTTACAGTAAGTTCTATCAAATAAAGCAACACATAGATATAAAGTCAGTTAGACTTTTAAAGTTTTTTTTCAGGTAAACGAAATTATGACATCAAAAACTAATTGCTGTTGTTGGGATGAGACATTAGGTAACAGAGGGATTATTGGCGGTATACCTGTACATTGAAAACTTCTCAATAAGCACACCAGGTAGTGACAGTATTTTATTCTGATAACTGTGGGGGACAGCAAAAAATCAAGTCACTACAAAACGAAATGGTTAGGTTTTTGAGTAAGGAAAGCTGGCTACTAATTATTGGCTATTTACTTTGCAAATACCTAAGGCAATGCACTTCTTTTCAGTCGAAAATCTAAACCTCCACTCATAAATACCTCCGAGGTCTCACTGAGAAAAAGGACGACGAAGTGGGCAGAGTCATAGGAAGATGTTTAAAAAGGACCGAGAAATTTGGACCTACTTATACCCCTGACCAATATGACCGATAATCAGAAATGTGGGAAAGAAGAGTAAGCCGTTGAAAGTCAAAGGAATGGGTAATGACGATTTTTTTAAAATTTTAAGTCACTTTATGACAAGATGGGCCCATATTTTTCGAAGGATACACATGGAACCCTGTTAAAGCTGTTTGAAATAAAGTAAATTAGATTTTAAAAGGGGATTAATATTTTTCAGTATAGAGATATTTGTAAGGAGCTAAAGTGTAAAGAAGTAAAATTTAAAATAATGAAGTCAATGGGTAAAGAGGACCTTTCATTAACACCTGATTACAGTAGGAAGATTTCTCTCCCAGGCAATAAAATAAAAGACTTCTAAGACTAAAAGGTCTGATATACAAAATCATGAATTCCTCCTTCTACAAATTCTTTTATGATAATCTTAAATAATTTACCATTCATTCTATAATTTTCAAGAAAAAAATATCACTTTTTTTGTGTAATTCGTTTAATAATTTTCACAATATTTCAATAATTTATGAGCTAATAAAATTTTTAATAACGATTTCTTCACATTTTTACTTGTTTTCACTACTCCTATTCCGACAGAAATGAAAAAATTTATATATATTTCAGATGAAAAATGATGCATTCATAGTACTTTAATGCTGATATTTATTATTTTATGAATTGAAATGCCTTAAAAGTTACAACAGAAACCCACAATGTCTAAACTACTTTCATAGAAGAACTAAAATATGAGCTATAGTAAGAGACAAAGTAGAATTTTTTCCTTGTCTTGTAAAATTAGTCATTATACTTCCGGTACAGCGATATTATGTGTTTGATAGCTCTATTTCATTTAAAAATATTTTATTCATAGTAACTATGTATTTACACATATTTGTGTAGATATATACATGAAGTGAATACAGTACTTTGAAATAAAATGATTTTTATTGATGTAGCTAAATTAAAAAAAAAAAGTAGTGGTATCAATATTTATTGATTGTTTGATTATTGAAATAATTCAAACTACAATTTGATATGCCATTAAGTTGATATCAGCATTAGCTGCCAGAGATCATTAGATCTCCTTCAATGAAAGTGATGCACTGGAAGACAAAAAGGAAGTTGAGAAACGGTTTGGCTGACTATAGAGGGTCCGGGGATGGGGGAAAGCGTAAGTGAGTGGTGGGCCGGTTGGCAGCATTGTTCCCAGCGGTGGAGGCCTGGCCGGAAATAGCCAGGGCCAACAGAGGATCCGAAGAAAGGGGAAACAGGGACCCTGTACCTGCTCTATCATCGCAGACTGTCTTCCGTCAGACAGCCTCCGGTGGGTACTCTCCCTAACCTTATTTCAGCGAATAACTCAGCAAATGGGAAATGACAAGATGCCTCTAGGGGGAGGATTACGCCCTGCATAAACAGTGGTGATAATAAACTCGCAATTACAACTAACTTCAACAGAAAAACGTGTGAAGTATCACACAATTTCATGCTTCGTTCCTGATGGGAAACAACGGGAACTCGATTCTAATAACTAAACTTAATAAAATTAATTATTGTTTATTAATTTATTTAATCTAATAAAATTTTGTAATTATAGTCTAAATAGTCCCAACACGCCTAGCATATCAGTCAGGATGCGGAAATCTTAGATGTAAGACCCTGCTCAAAATGTTCAGGAAATGTTTATTTTTTTTAATACTAGCAAATTTATTAAACGATTTTAATTTATTCTTTAAGTAAACAGTAGTACATGACCGAGGGTTCGAAGGTAAGTAGTAGCATGTAAGTGTTCCTCAGAGATAGGACAGTACAAATTTTTATTGGGATCAATTAATCTATTAGGTACTTAGTGTAGCTTGCTAATTACCACCTTGAGCCCATTCACTAATAAAGCATTATATCTGCATTATTTTTTTATAAAGTTGGATTATCTTTGGGACATCATGTAAAACTTCCATACAACCATTCCTTTATCTGAAAATATGGTCGCAAAAACAATAAAAATACGTTTTTATTACGAAGTAATCACACAGTCGTGTTTTACTACATGATTTGATTATATCGTAAGGGATCTCCGTTTAAATTTTCATGTGCCTAGGCGTAACAGGGGACTCACAAAGACCAGAACAGGCAGACTAACACACTAGTGAAAACATTAGGTTTTCAGTTATATTCTAAACACGGAAGTAAGTATGTAGATATTAATTTAGTTCTAATGAAGTATATAACTATAATATTTAAATAAAAAAATTATTCAGACATTTTCTGTTACCGATATGATTTGAAATAGGATAGCGTTCATAAATTCCACCCAGATTTCCGTATAAAAAATCGTTTACTACCATTATACCAATGTTTCAGTAAAAAAAAAAATGTGCCATTGCCTGGACTCCAATTGTCGCGTATTTATAGCAAGTCACTACCGCTTTAGTCTCTGAGGAGGATTACAGGGATATGTGACGCATTGTAATGACTGTGGTTGGTTATTAAGTAGCTATAATTACGTAAGGCAATAGAAATGTCGTCAAACGTATCTTTCCTTTTTTTTCGCTGCCCCACATTTATACAGAGGAACGATATTCTGCTATGAAAAACTTGATGCCTTAGAGATCATAAAATTAAAAGCCACCTGAACAAAATAATGATCATCATTATTAATCTACTTATAATTATTTATACTAGATTTTATCATAACAATCACTGTCTCAAATCAACGAGCTCGCCGTTCTGATTATGAGTATTTTGAATTTAGTGAACTATTATTATAAAAGTTATTAAAAGAGTCATCAAGCTCATTTTTCACAAACGAAACTCTCAATTGGGTTATGTTACATTTGACTTAAATTTTTGGTGACATTTTCGAGCTTTAAACATCAGGTCCTTTGAGCTGTGTTGGAGAATTAAGAAACGGTCGAGTTCTTCAGGAGCACCGTGTGCTAGTAGATATACCTATCCGCTATACAAGGTAAATTATATGCCATTTCTGTATACGGAGCACGTATCAGAGCCTCGCTTCTTACCAGCAGTGGGGCTCGAAATGATTGGCATTTTGTTAGACTTCTGCGTTTATATCTTTATAAGGATGAGATAATCTTTTTCCCCTCTTGGATTGCATTTATTTCGCACATAAAAAATAGCCGGTCAGAGCCTTGAGGCTCGAACATATCATAAGTCTGAATCACTGCTGCGAGTCTCTTTTTCCATCTAGAAACATATTAAATGTTACAAAAATTCCCTTTTAATACTGCATAGACTCGAAAAATACGATTAGTAGAAAAAAAATGATATATGGATTAGGGAATCAAATTAACGTCCTGATTAATAATATGCATTATGAGTAAGAGATTTGGTGGACTTTAATTATAAAAAGTCATTACAAGTGTTAATAAATTCGTTTTCGCAACTGTCACCTTAATCAAACCTTTAATTGTGTGATGTATCACATTTGAGTTGAATTTGCTTTGGGGTTTTTTTTTTTAAGCAGCATGTACTGCTGTAGATTGCATAAAATTTAATACTGTTTTTACTTCCTACAAAGGAATCTCACGAATATTATTGACAATTGTGACGATATACATATCGAATCGCTGTCATAATAGCTATAAAGAATTATTATCTACCAATAATACACACACCAAAAAAAAAAAACTTGAACATACAATAACGCTTTAAGCAGAGGAAATACATTTGAAAACAAGAAAAATCCAATTTTGACGAAAATAAGAGAAATAATAATTTAAAAAAAAACAGAAGTCTGTATCTTTGCCAATAGTAAGAAAATTTTAATTAAATAAGTTGTTGACCATTTTTTTAAACAGAATATCCAAGAAGGAAAAGACAAATATTAAATGAAACCTTAATGGAGCTAAAAGTAAATTGGAAGTAGAAGGAAATCTGAAAAACTTAAGACTCTTTATAAATAATACTCTTTATATACTAATAAACGGGATGTAATCCTTATAAATAGTTATTATCGTTAATTAAAAAAAATAGTTTTGTCAAAACTGTAAAAGCTCGAATTAAAATTATATTCCAGAATTGTTAATGTTATTTAAACTTAATCCAATAAACATATAAAGGAGCAAAATAGGTATATTAAGTATATTTTAAAGATTAATTCTTAAGTTAACATTGCCATAGAACTAAACTTAACATTTCAATCATAAATAATAAAAAAGAATAGGAACACAATTATAAAAAAGGACATTTCATTTCATTAACATACTGTTTAAATACGTATTAATATATAACCACAACACTTAATAGTGACCGCAAAACAATTTATTGTTATTTAAAAATAACATTTGAAACTATGATGATTGATGTACCACATTATATAACGATTTACGTTCGTCAACAATTTACTTTATTGTCTCTAGTAATCCGACATACATAGGATCATGGGTTGTTTACAATGATCGTATTAGTTTACAACATAGACTTGCCTCTGGCTTTGACATATATTTAAATATATAATGCAATTATGAAAAAAAAAAAAAAAAAATAGGTTCATGAAGACAAAATATTAGCTTGCTTTTCCCTTACTCTGACTCCATCTTGTTGTGGTAAGAGAGCTTGTGTATTTCAAGGCTATGCAAGCAGGAACATAGTACCTATCAAACAGGGTAACCCGAGCTTGACAGTATTTGAAGGAGAGGTCAGACAGAGAGGGGCATTCCCCACGAGGAGTTAAGGTGTGTGACTGACCATAATTAGTAATCTGAGGGACATAGCTCACCACCATACCAAAACACACACAAATCTATATAGATCAATGGTCTACGGGCCTGGTCCTACAACTGGCTGAGTTGGGCACTAGGCCGTTGGATAGTTGGTAATTGGTAAGGGCCTGCCTGCTTCACCTGCCATTGAAACATCTTGAGGCAGGCTGTAACGGTCCCTGGAACGTGTGATATGTCGACACTTTACCATCCACTGCATACAACACATACAACGAAATCAAGAGCAGTGCAAGTGTGATACGATATGGCTGCCTGGCCATAAGGAGGTCTGTGGTAGAGGTGACCGGTGAGTTACCTCTTCGGCGTAAGGTGAAGGAAGGTTTGAGGTTGTCAACCCTGCATGGCGTTTTCAACAAGAGTTTCGCAGTCTACTTGCTGGTGGTGTAATACCACAGCGTGTGTTTTGGATTTAGGTGTTCTACCACCCAGTGTTTGATCCTTTGCGCGCATACGTGTAGCAGGGTTAAGTACTCTCGAAGAGACACTTACCTGGTGGCCTGCTATACAAGGAGGTGTAGTGGAGTGGCAACGTTCCTGCTGCCACTTTTTATGCGGTCCTGCGCACCTCACGCAGGTGGTCCTTTTCCCGCAGTGGTTGCAGGTATGGCCAAATTCTTGGCATCTGAAGCACTGAGGGATGCCTCTCTGTCCTATGTAGACACTACCCTCCCCCCCCCACCCAATGTAAAGGCCAATGCAAAAGGTAAGAAAGGTAAAATCAGTGGAGGAAAATCAAGCAAACCAAGTTTTTAAAACATTTAACTCAAAACCATCAAATGGTTCATACCGATAGTTTAGTAAAACATTGAAATTGCTTTTCTGGAAAACACAAACTTTTTAGAGACGAATATTGATTATTTAATTATAATTACTTGGAATTTATATCTATTATCAATAAATAATGATTCATCTTTCATTTAAAATTATCATTTTTCTCTTTAATGACCATATATGTTTATTAGTTTTCTCAGTTGTACGTTTTTAGTGACTGGATTCCAATATAGGCAGAGGTCCTTTTTCCCGTGATTTACTTCGATTTGATCATGGTATGTAAGGGCATGATAAAATAATGATGTTTTTATTGACATCGGTGACAATGCGATGTTGTTAATTTTGAAACATTGGCACATTTATCATTTACTTGTTTATCCATGAAAAATGATTACCAAGTAATTGATTGATGCATTAGAGCCTCCACTACCACTTTATTTTAGTGGGTATATTTCTTGAGGTTATATTTTCGTCGTTAAAAAATTTGGTATGGCCGGTGGTTTGTCACGCAGGAATAACTACTAACTCTTATTTTGGTACAATACATTTTACAAGTGCCATTTATCCCAGCCTAATGAAAGTGGTACTTTAGCTGTAGGGTGATTTGTATCCTTCCCTTCAATGAAAATGCTAAATTATATTTTAGACATTGGAAATAAATGGGTTAAAAAGTTAGATTCCTAACATATTAGGATAAGCTATGTAGTCAGAAATATAATTTGACACAATCATTTCTTTTTGTGCAAGTATGAGAATACATATAGTGAATCAACAGAACATAGGTAATTACTACGATCAATTATTGTGAAATTCATGAATGATAGAGTTTTTAGACAGTAATTATCCGTCAATATCTAAGGTCTTCAGTTTTAAAATATGCCACTTTGAATGTAGCAGCGTTTTTGTCAAAGTTTTATAATAAACATTTACCATACCTAATACAGAAACATTGAGAATTTATTTCTATCAGTACCTATGAAATAACACCCACCCTATATTTTCATTTCTACAGCATGTTATGTAAGACTTAGCCTTTAATAAAAAATAAACTCCTTTGCATTAAAAATAAGATTATTTATAGATTGAAAATAAATGTAACGTTACTGCAATGTGTTCGAAGCTGGCACCTTTGGCGTAGGTGTCAGCAAGCTATTTATTGACTACACAGCCAGGGCCATGTTACTGTCTTGCTACATATCCATGTGCTGTGTACCATACTTAGATGTCTGAATCCTTGTTCTTGATAATTATTCTATCCGTTAGTGACATCACATTTAATGAGTGAAATTGAACAATGAATCGATAACATATAAACAATAATATAATAACATTAATTATCGAGCAATTCAATCATTTCAACACAAAATTAATTGTTAATTAATTAAAATAAGTTGACCTCACAAAAAAACAAACAAATAATTTTGTGTTAAGGATCCAGGAATTCAGATAATTAGGATAATACAATTGGAACTATAATAATCTAAACCTTTCACATTACGTGAAAACTGTCGTGACGAATAGGACCAAATAAATTTACCCAATCTATAACCAAATAAACCATTTTAACCTTGATGGGAACAAACTCTCTAGATGGTTATAACTGACTAAACACAGATAGCCAACTGACGTGTATCTTGATAGATATTTTTATAGTTCCATAAATAATAGATGTACAAAAAAAGTTAATGTTCATATTCTCGTATTTTGGCGAATTGCTTAACACACAAAACGGACTACCCCGGTGGAACACTTCTTGCTTTTACTACACTCCTGAACCACCAATCCTCCTTCCACAATACATATCCCTCACGATTCATTGTTCTATTCCAAGCCACAATATTAACACTTATGTCTGTGGATGCGATGGACAATTAGCAACATTTTCCAACAACTTTCTTATTCCATTTTTTCAAACACTCTGTAAAAATGTCATCCTCGCATTCTTATTGTCTTTGTAATATACAGATAAAGGTTTGAATGACCTTCTTAAGGCACCGTTTTGGGCTTGCTTATTACAAGAATTATCTGTTTATCAGATCCGGTCATATTACTGGCTACAAGCACTGTAAGTCTGTCTTTAGAGCAGCTTTCCTTCATAGCACGTCTCTTTAAGTTAAAGGGTTTTATCTGGCGTAAAACCAAAAAATAGCCCTGTCTCGGCAGCGATGTAAGTGTCGTTATCCTCGAAATTTTGACGGAGTGTTGGCCAGACGTTATGTAACCAATTCTTGGTAACTGATCCCAAAAGGCTCGCAGATTTCACCAAAACCATGGGACATAGTGCTGACTGCTTTACAGGGGGTATTAGAGGTTCTAGGAAAATTATGATCTAAAGTTTTGGTAAATTATTTTCTGACAGTTTCCGTTAAAACATCGCTGTGAACAATCTGAAAGTGACTATTGTTTTTAATGGTCATCGTGGTATTTAAGGGATATCTTAATAAGTGTCACCGATATTTCCGGAGTAGCTTAGAAACCAGGGCAGCTTTGGAAACCAGACTCATCTTGGAGTTTCCATCGTTAAACGCGGCATTGTTATAAACGGACTTTACTGTATCATAATGTACCTGAAAAAAAAATCTATATCTCATGGATTCCTAGCTCTCCTGATTTGAAAATTAATATTACTAGATAAGAGGTGAAGAGAGAAACATTGCTTTGAAGTTACTAATTTTTTTACGAAACTGAAGAAATCAAAAGAGTTGTTTGAATAATAGTAATTATACACCTGAGACCGACTTAATAAAATATATGTTGCACTAGATAGAATTTAATCCTATAAAGTTGTGTGTTATAAAGCTGATCCTGTTCTTTCTACGGTGGAGTTCGTTCTTTAGACCTAAATTAAATTCAACACAGTATATAAAATATATGTTCGTTTTGTAAATACTGTATGAATGAGAGAGTAAAACCAATATTATATATATAGCATGAATAAGATCATTTATCACAATTACTCATTGCACTATTGTAACCCCCCCCCAAAAAAAAAATAATAAAATAAATACATAGCAAAAGGATTAGTGTTATACGTCCTATTGAATGATTGTGACTTGTGAGTGAAATAAAGTATACATTTGTAATTGGGCCTATGTATGTATATACTGACCAGAAACTTAAATGAACTAATGGCACAGGTTCTGATAAATAAAAAATTGAACGTTTAACACCTACGTGATTGGTAATACTTAGTAACGAAAGTTAGATACAAAAGAATACAAATTACAATATCTTTTGTCTGACCCCAGTGATCAACTCTCACCATCTCTTCAATCCCGATCCTTCATTTACTTAGTAATACTAATAATAGTACCAGTAATATTCTATTTGATACCATTGACGACAGAGTATTTCTTAAGACACTTATGCATAGTACTGTCAATTCATTCATCACTTCTATTCAGCAATACACCTGACAACCCTTTATCCCCAATCACAATCCAAAAATCCACTAAGAAAAAGATCAGATACTATGAGAACGTTTTTCACAACCAACTATTAATTAACAGCTACTAGGCTTTCAGTAATTTGGAATCACTCTTTGGTATTCAATTAAAACACTTCAAAAGTATGAAAAAAATTCCTTCTTGTACAAAACAATTCTTACAACAGTTTTGAACTGAACCCTGAACCTGAAAACATATCTAAATTTTCATTATTCAGGAATCTATTACCGTAATTTTTCAATTTCATTCATCCAATGCTGCTTAACCCCTGTGAAGTTTAACAGCTACTGAACCCTTAAAAAAGTCAACAACATATAGCTCCTCTGTGAGTCTTTCTGACTACTGAATCTTCCACAACCACCCACACAAAAGCACAGTTTTCCTCACAAGCCTCACTTTACAACTGACCACTAACTTCAACCAAAAACTTTTCCACTCACTGGAATTTCTCTGCTCTAATTGTGTTCTCTAATCCTGGTAAATAAACTAATACCCTCTTATTATATCTTCACTAGCCCTTTTCCAATCCTCTCCAAAATTTACATGAAAATCTGATTTACTTTTAATCAATTTGCACTATAGGGCAAGAAACATTTACAGTTGAATCATGACATGCAGACTCTCTTTACATTATTTGTGTGTAGAAAAAAAAACAGGGCGTAACACCCCAGGAAAAGCTAATGGATGATTGGAGTACCGGAGTTGGTAGTTGGTGCAGAGTAACTAGTGAGTTTACAATACATCTACCTTAAATTAGGTAGTCGTTATTGGATTTGCAATTTTTTATTTTATTAGCTACTCATTTATCCTCACAAAGCTAAGTTGACCCTCACCAGGCCCATTCCCTAGGCGAAATCTTAGAGGAAGCCCGGGATGTGGACTATGGGGACAGTCATTAAATGTATAGCTTTGGGATATAATTTGAATTGACATGGGATTTGATTGTGTCTTAAAAAAAACTTGGAGGAAAATACTCCACGGCAGCATTAAGAGTAAAAAAAAGAAAGCATTCAATTTCGTGACAGACATTGAGATCGCGGATGGTAAGAATGATCAATACATTGTTTTATTTGACCAGGATTTGGTTTATTTTTCAAAATATTTTGCATAAATCGATGATTAGATCAAAATTTCCAAAGTAATTACCACATTCACCTCCCGACCCCCTTTCGCTGGCAACTAATTTTATAAATTGAGAAAATAATCTACTTTGAAGATTTCAATTAGAAAACTGAGCATTGGTTTCTGAAATATCAATCCGATAAAAAAATGCTAATAAAGTTTTCTTAAAACGTGTCATAGAAGAAGGCTGGAAGCACGAAAGTAATATAAAAAGAATACTGATTGGTAAAAGCTGGAAGTGCCTAATAAGATGCCGACAAGATCTCAATCAGTCAGTCGGCGTCTCTGCTTGGTTGAGAGGTGTGAAGAATGTATTATTAGTCTATGCCCCTTGGAAGGGGCTTTGATATGGAAAGATCAACCTCGATTTACATTCATTTGTTTGTCACATTTGCTATAGATTTTGTTTTTCCTGTTTATTAAGATGAATTCTTGGACAATATAGGACAAGTTTCACACCTGTAACCGGCCTCACCGCACGATTAATGTTTGTTGACTAGAGCGTAGTCAACGACAAGGTTTCACAACTGGCAGGATAGCTCATTTTTGCAGTCGTTTTCCATGAACCTTATTGGATCATCTACTGTTCCTACTTGTAGTAATTTCTTGGTCTTTTGTATTATTTCGATAATAATCATGCAAAATTTGGTATAGTCCTCAGCAAATTCCATAATTTTTTTTATTGCGCTCTCTTTGGATCCCACACCATATATTAATGGCCATGCCCTATGCACAAGATCTACATTCAGAACTAGAACATCTGTGTAGCTTTTGTATTTAAACAAATTAAGGAATGGGGATTCTTCGTTGCTTGCATTACACGCAAATTATAATCTTTTGTAATTGTGGAGACAAAATGCAGACATACGTCCAATTAAAGGTTCTGAATATAAATTTAGCTAAATACGACTCCAAATGATGGTGTGAGTTTCTCTAAGGGCTGAAGTAATGGTTTGAGGTTTCATTTTATTATTTAAATTTTGACCATCACAATATGCCAACGCATTACTCTGTTAAATATGACCACCATTAAAGCGACCGCGCCAATATTACCTTTTTTTTCATTATGCTAATCAAGGCCTAATTAATAAGCTATACCAAGGATCGTATCTGCCTCTAGTTTCAGAAATATCAGTTTTTCGCATATATCGCTGAATCTTCGGGTCAAAATGTACCATCCAAAATAACCAGAATCAGAGAAAATGCAAAGGTTTCTAGTAACCTTAGAGAGGAGAGGCAGGGATTAGATCACGTTAGTCGAGGAGCCACCCCTATATCTCATATGCAAGATTATGACCGTGGATAGTGGATCCAGTTTAATGTGGTATTGAACACATGCAAAGCGACGTGACTTTCTTAATCATGCAGGTATGTGGGTTGAGGTGACAAAGGTTCATTCGTAGGGGTCGCTGAGGCCTTTACTCCCGCCCTCTGTGCAATGACAGTCATATGACGGCCATTGTCACATATTGCTAACCGCAAATAACATCCAATGGATGGTTCATTCATGGCGTCCTGTGAATATTTTATTCCGTCACTGATTCATAATTCATCACCTGTACTTTGTAACATTTGTTCAGTGGATTGGATAGCTGATTATTTTATACTGAAGTGAAGGGTCTGTATTGTTTTAATTTGTTCCAGTCATTAGGAATTTAGGTAAATCCAACCAATAGATCCAAAGATCTATGGTTTACCATTTTCTATGCCTTCTACCATGGTTTCTACGGCTTTACCATTTTCTATGCCTTCTACCATGGTTTCTATGGCTTTACCATTGTCTTTTTATAGCCAATACATTGTTTACATCAATTTCCGAATTTTCAAAATTTGTTTCTTTACATAACATGGAACAAGCTCGAACAGTAGTGAAGGATGTAGTTGGGCGAAATTTTCACTAATGGTGTCATATCAATAAAAAGAGATATTTCGAGAGTCATTTTGTTTTTTTGAAAAACTAATTTTTACAATATAAATATTATTATAGACGTGAATGGTGCCCTGAAGGATACTATTATATGAAAGGGTGTAGGGTGAAATAAATGGTTATCAAAAATTAAATAGGTACATGGGTGTGACCCTTAGACTGGTCATCATCCTACTAGGGACGGGCAACCAATAATGCCCGCCGACCAGTGGAAGGTGGAAGTTCCGACAGGTGGAAGTGTGACTCATTCTTAAATTTTGGCACATGGGTGGGAACTTGAGAAGGCCAAAACTCTTACTAATTGATGGTTTTGTATAGTAGGGAGGAAAGTAAAAAAAAAAAAAAAAAAAAAAAAAATAGCTAGTAAGGATTGTACAAAGTAGATTTAAGGAAAAGATTTTATTTTATTTTGTTTTTTTTGTGGTTTTGGAAAATAAAGAACGAAAACAGTATTACTCAAGGTGCGCTGACCGGTGCAACAATCCCATTGCACCGGAATACGCGCACCACAGGCTACGTAACCCCATGAGCTCGCTTCACGGGCTCGTTGGGTAAGCCCGTTTGAGGCTCAGCCTCAGGAAGGGCATAAAAAAAAAAAAAAAAAAAAAAAAAAAAAAGTAGGGAGGAAAGTAGCTTAAAAATAAGATTGTACGACTCCAATTTAGTTAAGTGGCGATCGCTATAAAGGAATATCTCTTCTTTTGTTATCATTTAAGATGCACATATAATAATTCGTTAAATTGATGCATTTTACATCTATTAATTAATCATGTAACGTATTTAATTAACAATTCATATAGCATATATTGCATGTACGATTACATGTACACAAATGTTAATACCAAAACAAGCAGTATTCTTAAGAGCAAAATGATTGTCGAAATTTAAACTGCTACCCCGTTAACTTTATTTCATAACAAGCATGTGGGGGTAGGGAACGGAATTGACTAGTAAATATATGTATAAAGTAACTTGAGTGAAACATGCATTTGTTGTGACATTGAATTCGTAACTTGATGAAGTGTTTACTGTCTATTCCCAGCCGGTTTGAAATGCATTTGAATTTTATATGAATTTAATAAAATATTTAAAGTGAACCTCTGGAAACATGTTTTCTCCAGAGGGCTTAATTTGGAATAATCTGGAACTACACCATTTAAATTGTTCACTCATCTTTTTCCTAATACGTTTAATAAATTATTTTTACAGTTACAGGCTAAAAACACTTTAGTAACTTCATTCAACAAACAAAACAATATTATGAACAAAAATGAACGACCATTTTAATTTTAACAGCAACAAATTTTTTGATATTACGTATATCTTTACGTTATAATCGATTGTTAATCATAAATATTTTCTGTAATTGGTAGTATATTTAAGATAGTTATATTTTTTCTAGGTTTTGTTATCTTTGTGTTTTATGCAAATTATTATTTTGAAGACACGTCTTTATTAAATTAGCTTTAATTTTAGAGGGTATTTGGAGGTAGAAAATGAAATAATTTACTATAGAAATAATAGAAAAGGTTAATTTATAAATTATTAGATGGACCGCCGTTACTGTAAATACTTACTTTACACTATTCAAAAAGTAGTTTTGAAAAATATATATACCAGAGATAAAAATTCTCACGAAACTATAAAACAAAGAAGATCTAATTAACTCTGATTATTAATTAATTTTTAGGTAAATTGTTTACGAAACATTTACCAAATCATTAAGTATCGTATTGTTAAATGGAGCAAACTCTTTGTCATTTGTGCGTAACAACACTAATTTCAGGGCAAGAGCCCGTAGACACCCTTTAGGATATTCATCAATAACTTAGAAGAATGTACAGCTCAGGGCGGTAATATACCTCTATTCACCTGTTATCGTGTATGCCGTCTAGCGTGCTTCTCTCCAAGGCGTGCAGAAAAATTCAAGTTGAAGAAGGGCATTGTGAAATTGAATATGAAGCAATGTGTTTCTCACAGTTATAGAATTGATAGGGTCGCTCTTTGCTGTAACCCTCTCTTTAGCCTACTTCTTAAGGAAGCGCGATTTCCAATGCCTTAACCCAGCTCATAGGTAATAGAAAATTTATGTTGATAACAGAGAGGATCCTGTTGGCATGACAAGTTCCCTTGGAGGAATCACTAAAAGCTGGTAAACTACTGGGCCATGCCAAGAATTTAGATGAACAATAGTGAGGCCACTTATAACCGATGGTAGTGAATCGCGGGTTCTTGCTAAGGAGAGCAATAGAGGGGTTGCGGCTTTGTTGGTGCTCAGAAGGGTAGAGGGGTGGGGGAGGAAAATCTTGAGACAAATATCAAATTCACGGTTATAGAATTGATAGGGGCCCTCTTTAATGTAACCTGCTCTTTAACTTGGTTTTTGAGTCGTACGAGGAACCCAGAAGGCACGATTTTACATTGCATGACCCAGCACAAGGCTTATAGAAAATGTATGTTGATTACAGAAAGGATGCTATTGGAAAATAGTATTAGAGGCCTTGTAGGAATTTAGATAAACAGTAGTGAGGCCACTTATAACCTATGGTAGTGAATCGCGGTTTCTTGCTAGATAGAGCAATAGAGTGTTGCGGCTTTGTTGGTGCTGAGGAGGGGGGGGGGATCGTAAAAGGAATATAAGATTCAGCAAAATCAAGAGGTCAGGGCCGATGTGGTATATATGGGTAAATGTAGGCTTCCAAGAAAACTAGAGGAAGGGTGCAAGGGAGGTGCCTTATATAAATGGATGCTATGTAGAGCATTCTGAAGGGCATGGGAATTAACGATCTTACAAAGACTAAAACAATACTTTATTAATTAACTTACTTCAATGACATAACTTACAGTAAGTACTTTATATACCAGAGTTAACTGGGTGGGATAAATAGAGGCAGGTATGGACTGTAGGTGAGAGTTTGAGAATGATCCCAAGTCATACAGAATTTAAATAGGCCTGATCGATTCTATCTGGAGTACAGAGGGTAAGGTTAAATGTTACTGGTTTTGTTTTTTTGCTTCGGAATAAGCATTTAACTCCGGTTGTAAGACCTAATACCTGGAAAAGGTGGTCAAAGGCTTCTAGGTCCCGATATTACGTAGGTAGTTGGATGGGCACTTACAGTTAACTCAAGTGGTACAGGGAGCGTATTGTCCAATTTTTACTCCTTTGCTTTATGCCAAGCCATTGTTGGGTTAATAATATTGGAAGATAATTTCTGGAAACGTTTTTTTTTTGGCTGACCAGGTTCTTTATGGACTGTCTGTAAGTAAGAAAGTTAGAAATACTTGATGTTGAGTTTAACACAAAATCATTTCAGCACAGTAAAATCTTATCTATTCAAGTACATGACTTCCGTCGAAAGAAAATTCGTTGTCAACCGTGAATATCGTTCTATATAGCACAAGTTAGTTGTGACTATTAGTCCTTATAGTTCTGTGTCAATATTGGTTCGAACTGGCCAATTCGTATAATTCGAGTGAGTTAATCGGTGAAGCTCCTGCATTATCGATGTATTTAAGGCAGAGATACTGATGTGGAAGCTAAATCTTACACGTGTTTATAAGTAAGAGGGCAGTGGCTAGATATGAAGAGGAAAGAAGGGAGTGGGCCTGGCACCTGGAACAATTGCCCAGAAGGATGGGCTTGTGTAGAGTAGTCATCCTTCACTTAGCATAACCCTACAGCAATACAGCCCTACAGCAGCCCTGTGCCTCAACAACCGCCTATTTATTACCGGGGCAGGCCTTGACAAACTGGCTTCCTCAGAGGAGAAGCAATATCATAAAAACCTCTTAGCTATTCACAACTGGCTGTCCTTCCTCTTTACTAACATTTTCCTTCCTCCCGTCCTCTCCCCCTTACATTTTTCATTTTATACTTATTTTCTTATAATGCTAGTTATCACCCAAACCCCTATAAACCTTAAAAAATTCAATTTTCAGATGAAATAATTAATAATTCTTCTCATAACAGTGGTTAGACCATTAAAAGATGTGAAATAACCCTCCTTTTGCTGGTCAGATTTAGGGTTACCGTGGGTAGGATGGAACCGGTTAAAAACACGAGTCACCTCACATGAGTAGCTTCCCGAAACGGTACATACCCCATACCACATGTTTGTTTTGAACACAATTAGTAACTGCATAGATGATGTCTATGGCTGCCAATAATAGGTCACAAATAATGATAATGACTTATATCAGCATTGTTATATTTATTAGGCCATGTTCTAACAGATGCCTTAACATTACAAAATGTACTGCATTTACATGTACTAATTTGATTGTTTAATAAATTAATTTAAAAAAATAAATAAATGCATGGCACATTCATATTCACACCTCATTATGAGGTAGGACCGACTCTAGGTCGTGGTAGGTGGCGCGGAGGTGCTCAATCTTAAATTCGGTTTTATTAATTGGATTTGCTACATTTTTATTCAAGTAGAATAAGTAATTATTTGTCCTCACGAGGCCGAGTTAACCTCTTACAGACTTATTGGCCAAAGAAAAATTCCTTGAAAGAGCCAAGCATCGAATCCGGGTACCGCTGTCAGAAGACAGCATGCTGCTAATCACTAGACCACGGGAAAGGTCACAAATAAATCTATAATAATATAATTAGAATGAAACAATTTATACTGTTGAAAATAGTGATCAATATAATGGACTAATTGAGATTTTATCAAAAGTTTCATATGACAACTATATTTGATAAAGATATGTTCATAATTGGTGCACACTAGTAAGCCGATAAACATGTGCTTACATTTTCATTTATGTCTGCATTTAATGTTTATATTTCACTTTTCGTATTCTATCCATTAAAAAACGACATTATAATTTTGTCAACACTAAACTAAACAGGGGTAGAAAATTTAAAAGGAATTATTTTATTTCCTCTCTTCTATCTTGTATATATATATATATATATATATATATATATATATATGTTATGGCTAGTGGCAAGACATTGTTAAGCCTAATACCACAGGGCCTAATGTAAACAAAGCCTGGGTATTGATAGAGGATGAGAAGATAATAAAGCCAGTTAACAATCAAACCTGTGTGCATTATTATCATCCATATTCTCTCTTTTTCTTTGATCGTCTACAGCCGGGAGACGATAACTTATATATATATATATATATACCTAATTAGGTTATTTTATTATATATGTAAGTAGGTAGGTGTATATATACGCATTGAGTCCTAAAAGCGCTCACCTTGATATTTTACAATAAATAAAATTGATTAAAAAGATATATCTCATTATCAGAATATATCAAGAAGGAGATCAAAGGAGTACCTTCCGACAAGACCGACATTTATGCTACATAAATTTATGCTCCACTGTCACTTCCGAAGAGCTAAATGGAAAACCAAAATATGAACAACTAAAAAGATTTATAAAGGGGAATAATCAGGATATAAACCTCCTTCGGCCGAGAGATTAGGGCCAACGAATGGTGCCCATAGAGATTAATCGAGACGATGACTTCCAAAAGGATCATAGGACAATTTTTTTTTAATCGATATTTTGACCTATTTGTACTCTAATGACTTGGTTTTATCGAAATATGTCATCCAATTTTATCCAAAAAACACAGAAGTCCTTTAAAATCACGTATGAAAATTGCAGATTTTTCGAAAATTAAAAATACCAACCCTTTAAGAACTGATTTACTCATTTAATTCAAAAGAGCAAATCGACGCCACATCATGTTCATACACCCAACCTACAGAAATGGAGGTTATAAAGTATCGTCAGGAGTAATATCGATTTCACAATAACTGATGTTATTGTACAACGTAACCAGTTGTACAACAATAAGTACATATTTCATTCTATTCCAAAGGGTAATAAAGCCATTTCGATCCAAAAGTACTATATTGATAGTATATTGTTAAAAATTCATTCAAACATTACCCATCTAAGATTCATGTACACTACAGTAAAACCATTCTGGCTATTTGATTGAGATAAATAAATTGTAGCACTATTTTTAACTTTATTGTCTTTTTTGAGGTTACGATGGTTACATACACTGTTTATTGGAAATTCGTCCATAAATAATTCTCAAGCCGATATTCAACAAACACATTCACTCAAATTAATTCACGTATTCTACTATATAATCTATAAACTCACACTTTAATTTATTATGTATACTTATGTAGATAGATAGAAATGGTGTTTATTTTGAGGAAAAAGCATATAAAATTTAAAGAAAAACATTGCACATAACCAAAATAATGGGTTTTACTTAAATGCGTTAAATTTTGTATTGTAAAATGTAATTTGTTTTTTTCTCCATTCGTTGATTGTATTTTTTATAAATTTTGATTAAGAAAGGGAGGCATGCATTTGTTTGTGTATATTATGAATTTGTATTTATTGTGTATTTAAAATATAGCCTTATCAGCTAAATCCGATGTGAACCTGTTGAAGAATAACAGAGTATGAATGACTTGGATGATAGCTGACATAAATATAGTTCACCGTATTTCAGCACAAGTTCAAGGTAAGTGTGATTTCTGCAACACCAGGAAAGGAGCTTTGCCAAATCGCCTGGGTGCTTCCTACCGAAGTCGGTGTCTTAATGTAAGCAGCTTTTATTCACCGTACTTCTTCTCATACCAAATAAGAACACAATAAAACGGTCATGAGAATACAGTTTATTTTCTGGGCGGATTCCACAGCTGTATTCAAAATAAAGTATTTGAGATTCGATAAGAGCTCAGAGTCTTATACTACAATCATAATAATAAATATAAATCATTTATGTGAAATAAAATTTAAATATGATTAATAACTAATGAACTACTGTTAATAACTACTGTTAGGGGACCACTACTGTTTTCAAAGAGCTCTTGGATTAGCTGTCCTTCCGTTCAGCGTGTACCACTGCTACAGGTACGGACAACTACCTTACAAATATCTTTGTAATAACAATTACCTTTGTTACTGTTTTTCTAATGTCCAAACGCCAATCCCACGGTCGATCCCCGTTTTTTTTTCTATTTCTATGTCGGTCGTGAGCCATAAATAAATTTAAGTTTGTTTATGGTAACCCTTCCTGCCTTGAATTTTTTTGATGTTGTGGTACATGTTCCTTTTTGCTGGAATTTGTTATCATATTATTTGTTTCCATCCTATTTTATATGTATTTTTGCTATTTGATTCAGGGTCGGAATGTTCGTGGGATTGAAAGTAAAAGCTAAATTTAGTGGAAAATGTTCTATTAAAGATTAACTTTAGAAGGTTTAGGTAAATCTTTAATAAAGTGTGATAAACAATTATTGTTATTTGGTAAATATTAATAACAAAAGGCGAAATTATGTTTCATTTAATTCTGGATGAGTTTTTAATTTCTCCAATAGTAATTGGGCGTGAAATAATTTCACGAAAATTTCAGATGTTTAAAACTGAAAATGATTGCATTTTTCAGAGCATAGGAAATCAAAAGATCAATAAGTATATTAATGCTGATTGTGAACTAGCCAAAATTTCATTTACCCTAACCCAAAAAAGCATGAGGGATTGTCAAGCAGTATATAAGTATATAATGGTTGCAGTTAATAATTTTCATATTGAAAATAATAGTGATAGACCTTTTGGTAAATACTGACAACTGGAAAATATTAATGATAATATTAGGTTACTGGAAAATCCTAATGACATACATCCTAAAGTAACCCTTTCAGGAACTAGGAAATGACCACACTCGTGAGGTGGCAGGCACTCCTACCCCTGACTTCTTGGAAACACTTTAATAAAATAAACAGCCCCTTTGATAATAATAATAACCATTATACTTGAAACATTTTTAGTTCAAGGAATATTCACTCCCGGAGTAGCAAGGCCCTTTCAAAGTGAGACGTTAGGAGACACTTCCTAACTCACTCCCTTTGATGGTTGACCTCCCTTTGATCCATTTTTTATTTAGGATTTTAATGTTAGAGACTATATGATCATTATTTGTTTGAGAATATGTCTAGGTATGTGAGAAAACTGAGTGACATGTAAGACAGCTAAACGAGTTTCAGGGGCTTGTCAAATAGATTTACACCCGATACCTACCGTACCTGAAACCTTGGCACACCGTTCACATAGATATCGCACGAAAATTGGAAAATGTGGAAACAGCGATAGGCATATGTATATATATATACTCGTACATACATAAATAACCTAAAAAAAAAGCACGTGAAAATGGCACATAAATGTGTTTAACTTGAATTTCAAGCGCTACGTGCCTCGTCATCTTGATATAATTGATAATACAATTAAATTTGATAAAAATGAATAATAACAAAATAGCGAATATGACTATTTAAGCAGAATTTGATTTCCATTTCCAACCTTTGAGTACACAGATAACGTTATATGGTTTTGCTATCTTGGTTTTCAGGGCAGTGAATTCAGGTCGAACGTTTCAGATACTAATTATTTATCATAATAATATTTTTTTTTATGAAAGAAATAATATTTTCATTAAAAAACAAAACAGGAAAACTGTGTACTGCCTTTGGTTGAAAATACAGTTTGGTGATATTGCCCTAAAGCCTATCCTAAGTCTGATTATCTGGTCTTTAATCTGGAAATATGAGCACGAAAACTGATTTCTACTAATCTGGTACCAAGGTGAGATTAATTTTCATACATTTTCAATGTGTTAGTAATCAATATGACCAGGACCACGTTTTTAATTGCTCATGCGATACTAATAAATTATATGTTTGTTTCCTATATAATATCTGTTAATTTAAAAGTTATTAACTTCCAATCCACATTGGTTAACAATTTGTAATTCAAATTTCAAACAGAACTTATATACATAAGCCCAATTTCATAATAACTTGCACTTTTAGATTTTCCCTACAATGTTTTTGTATCAAAAAGTAATGAGATCAACCAATTATGACGTGAGACTAGGGAATAAATAACACATTTTTTAGACACGTTTGGGATAAAAGTAAAATTGTATTCAGTTTATAAAGTCAACTAGCAATAATACTATATTACTAGTCAGTAGCAACTTTCTTGTATTTTAGATACAATTAAATTAAAGTTACTACCAAATATCAGAAACGTTACTATATGTAATGTTTGTTTGTACATTTTCAAATAGACGATACATATTTTATTTTTATTTTATCTATTTTATTGTTGTTATATTGTTTTATATAATTAAGAGATTACGTTTACTGGCTAGGCAATACTGCTGAGTGAACAGCGAAGTAAGGCGGGCATCTCTAGTCACAAAAGACAAAGTCGTCAACTAGCAATAAGAAATGTTTACGAATTATCTATCGTTTATTATCTTTTTATTTTCAAAAATAATAGTTATAACCTATGGCAGAACAGCTCATGAAGAGGTAAGGTTGATCTTTTAATCTGTACTCACTACACGTTTAACATCCCATGGCTCAGTGAACCACGCCAACACATGCAATAAAAAATCATTTTGGGAGAAACTAGGAATCGAACCTAGGTCTCCAAAGTATTTTTATGTAATAAGAAGCTAGTATGCTTACTACTACGAAAATGGCTGAGAATTTCATTGTGGATTTTAGATAATTGGAACATATATTTCACCGTTGTTCTCTTTTCATAGTTACTGCTATATAAGCTTATTGTTCATGCTAGGGCTCTTAAGAATCAAGAATTCCCCAAACGCTAGAAAATTGCGCCGATTATGTCGTGAGAAGCTGGATGTTGGATTGAGTCGGTTAGCGTTACAAAATCGCCAACAGTAAGGCATAAACATTAAACCAGGTACCAAAAATAATATATAAATAACCATTCATTTTATTCAAAACAAAAAAAAAACTGATCAGTAATTTAACAGTTAATTTAACCAGGCCTGATCGTTAGTAAATATAAATATAATGCATAATAAATAATGGAAAAAGTTTATAGTTTATAGGAAAATTTAATTTTATATAAACTGTAAATTGATTCTTTAGTTGAAATACTATTGTTTTTTACATGCTTATTTTCTTCAGAAAAATGGTGAGTAATTTACAGAATTTTAATGTTTCCATTTCAAAGAAATGGTAAAAAAATATACACGTAAATAATATTTATGCAAACAGGAAGAGTGTGATTGGGAACAGAACTGCTCTCCCATGGGAGAAGTTTTCCCCAAACCCTAGGGGCTTTTTCGATTTCTACCCTCAAGTGATCAGATTATCTATACGTAAATATAGAGAATTTCGAAGTCAAATATCATATTTTTTATTGTTCCTTGAATTTAAATTTAATTATTTGTATGTTTAGATTTATGTACATTTATATTATCTAATGATCTAGATAGTGACGATTAGGAACTACTCTAAAAAATGTCTTCGCTTTAAAATTGGAATAGGTCACCTGGTTCTGAGTGGTAATCATTAGTTGTGATATGTTATAGGTTTTTATAATCATTAGTATTGTAATGAAATTGAATATATTTAATATTATGTACGATAATAGACATTTATATGAATGTTTGATACTTAGGATGGTGTAAAAAGCAACGCATTTTCGATGAATTTACCAATAAAAAATAGGCTACACACTAGTCACCTTTAAAATGAGTCTGAGCTGTAAGATATCAGCTAAAGAGATTTGAAATTTACAATACCGGGCAGGGGTGCAGGAATGACAGCTGGCAAAGCACCTGACTAGACCAGGAAATCCTTGCTTTGTATTCCTTTTAATATTTTTATAATATGTTCTACTTATTTTTTTGTAGAAACTTCCCTCTACAAAAATAAAAATGAGTTTATTTATCAAGAAAAATAAATCAGCAATGACCTTCGTTTATAGTGCCAGCACCCATTCAACAGAAAACATCTCAACGATAGGTAATCTGACATCAGTAATATTTTGTAAAACATGGTCAGTTACAATTGCTCGAATTTTAATTAAAAAAAAAAATGGCACCACTTATTATTTGATAAATACAAGCCTTTCACGTGTAACGTCTTTATAAAGTCATTGCAGAATTAAACAAACATACATTTTTTGTTTTACGTCTGTAATAATTTGGAGCTAGGCCTTATATTTTGTGTGTCATCCTCAGACACAGTTACGTAGACATTAATTTATAAAGTTATAAATGAAATTTATATAGTTTATAACAGCCTTCTTAAAAGTTGCCACTTTTGAATGAGTTAGGTAAACAATCGAGTTGTGTACTTTTTACATTTTGTTGCCTACAAGGAACATCCCTGCTCAAAGATTGTTATTGGAAAGGGAACGTAGTTACAACTGGTATGTAAAGAAGTAACGATAGGTTTTTATAATGCGTAAAAGTGCTTTGTTTCTTTGAGAGTGTCATATAAGAAGGTGAACGTAATTAATATGGCGATTATATGTAAAGTATTTGCCATGCAGGAAGAAAATTCATAGCATTCCCCAAAAATTAAAATACTGAGAACAAACATAATCGTGTAATGACCATTTTTCTAACCAATTATAATACACACTTACCCTAAGTTAATATTTCATTTCTTTTGCCTTTTTTTTAAATCTTTATTTTAAATAAAATAATATTCTGTCTTAATTGGGTACGAATAATTGTGATTAATGATCTCGTTTATAATAGATTAACAATATTGAATTCAATTTCTCATCATATATACATAGACTATTCACAATAAACATTCATTAAATTTATACTTAATGTTCCGGAAAGAACTTTCATTAGATGATTTCAGCAGGAAAACCTAGCAGTTTGGTTGGCGCTGGTGCTGCAACCTATGAGAGGTAGCAGAAACTACCTTTGCTTCTCTGACCTGAAGTCCTAAGCCGTTGGGAGACTTACCCTTTACACAGTTTAGAACACTAAGTAAGAAACTAGGCTAGATACTAGAAGCACTCAGCAGGTTGGAGCGTAGCAGACTCCTTTTGATAATCTTCATGAGGATGAGTGAGTAGAAAACTACTTTAACCGAGCAGAAGGAACGAGAAGAAATGGTTTGGCTAACACTTCAATTTTATTATATTACATCATTGTATGAATGAGCGAGTGAATGATGAACTGTAAATATGGTATGAATGAGAGCATTTATCTTAATTACTTATTGCCTTATAAAAGGCAGATTGTAATTTTAGCACAATAAAGGATTATATATATTATATTACATTATACCAAGTATTCTTATAAACCTTATTAACCACCATAAAATCACTAATTATTCATCGCAATTACACTGAACTAATGAGCATTCGGCTTCATAATTTGCACTACCATCCACCATTATTTTAATTTATAATACATTTAAAACCAACATGCAAAATTGAACTTCCACTCTAACAATATTGTACCCTGATTTCGGCCATTGGCGCCGTTTTTACCAGAAGGATGTATCAGTTAATATACCCTGACAGGCAAAACATTCCACCCACCTGATTTTTTCATGTTTTCATCTTAAAATAATTCTGCTTTGGATTGGACAATTTTTGTTATGAATAAATAGGTATTTTTTTTATTTGTTTTCAATTAGAAATGTCAATATAGAGGATAGTAACCCATAATCCTTAATTGAATTAACGGCAGTGGCCTCGTGACCTACTATAAACGCTTGACAGTGGGAGTCCTGGCAATGGCCAGTTTTTCTAATCATGTCCTATTGTATGAATGAGCGAGTGAATGATGCTGTATATATGGTATGAATGAGATCATTTATCTGTATTATTATTGCCTTATAAACGGCAGATTGTAATTATTGCACAATAAAGATTGTTAGATTGAATTAAATAAAAGGACTGTCGTTCCCAATGTTTTCTTTCCATGGAACTAATGTTTATTCAGTTTCATTTACGTTCTGGTGTAGCAAATTTCTTAGTTTTCGGCTTTGATATTTTAGTTTTCTTAATTTTAAGTTTAAAAATGCCTCTTCGTGATGAGGATGTTGCACGTGGTGTGGCACTTATTGATGATGGACGTTCCTTAGATATGCAGATAATGCCATCGGAGTTCCCTATGAAACTCTACGAGACGCCGTCAGGCGTTTTCGAGAAACCGGGTCTTACCATAGAAGGGCCGGCTAAGGACGGCCTAGGGCAACAGAACCACAGGATGACCGGTTTCTTACTTTAGGAATTTTACGAAACCGGCACCTTACCGTTGTTCAAGCGATTCATCAGCTCCAAGAAGTTCGAGGTGTGCAAATTTCTGAACGTACTGCTCGGAGGAGATTAAATTAGTATGGACTAATGGCTTTTCGCCCAGTAAGAGGACCAGAATTGACCAGAACTCACAGAGTTACACGGATGGCTTTTGCTCCAGAACACAGTCATTGGACTATAGACGACTTGTGCTGTAATTTTTACAGATGAATCTAGATTTGCTCTACCATCTCCAGACGGGCGTGAAAGGGTGTGGAGAAGAAGAAATGAAAAGCATGCAGCCTGTAATTTCACCCATAGCCAACCTTTTCAACGTGGTTCCTTAATGGTGTGGGATGGGATATCAATGGAGTGCCGCACAGAATCGGTTGTTGTTCGTGGAGGGTCTTTGACGGCCACTCGCTATGTAGATGAGATTTTGGAACCTCATGTGTTGCCTATCCTCATCGAAATCAGCGATCATTCATTTATAATGCACGCTAATGCACGTCCACATGTCGCTCACATAGTACAGACGTTCCTCCATCAGCACAACATTGAGGTCTTAGCCTGGCCAGCACGTTCTCTAGATTTGAACCCTGTCGAGCATTTATGGGATAACCTTGGAAGACGAATAAGAGCGTGTTCAGTACTTCCTGATACACTGCAGGACCTTGAAAGGGCTCTTCGGGAAGAAAGGGCTAACCTCCAGCAAAAGGACATTTCCCGACTGGTGGAAAGAATGCCGAGGTGTCTTCAAGAAGTAATAAAGGCAAGAGGAGGAAATACTTGCTATTAAATGATCCTGCCAATAATTTCTTCTAGGATAAAAATCGTTATTTTTCAATTTTTTTTCGTGTTTCTTAGCAGTTCACATTTTGATTTTAAATTTTTAAACAAAGACTCATTTAATAAACGTTAAAAACCTTATTAAAGGTAATAAAAATTTCATAAATTTAATAAATAATAAGTATTATATGCATTTACCATGTATTATATACAAATACAATTTTTGTACAAGTGGGTGGAATTTTTTGCCTGTCAGTGTATACATACCATTTATTTATCCACATTATCATTTAGCATTTTTTTACTATTACTGCAATATATATCAAAGACAATATTAGTAGAAATATCTGCCCTACAGAGATTACCATAATAATCAACACACAGATGTGTATATATGCTGACATATGTTTAGCAGGAAAGAAGGCAACCATTAAGGCTGCTACTTTTAAGCAATTTTTTTTAATTACTGAATATTATTAAACCGTAGTAATGAAAATCACACCTTATCATTGTTTATAAAGTTATTCGTTTGAGAATAGATAATTTCATTTATTGTAATTGGCTTTGCAAGGACTCGCCTGGTTTAGCAGTTTTGAATGTTTCCCAACGTTGCCTTAGTAAACATTGGACCTTAGTGTGTGATGTTTAAAGTCGGATTTTGTACGTCTGGGCTTCCTTGTCGTTATTTGAGTGGTAATGGCAACAGAAGGCTCATGCAACTGTCTGAATGGTTTTGAGTCGTTAACTCTTTCTAGTGGTTAAAAAGATTAGAGTGACGTGAAACACGTTTAACGGTCAGACAGATTTATTTTTCTGATGCAATTTAGCGAAACTGATGGTTGAACAAATGAATCAAATTTTTTAGCCAAAACATAGCCTACTGTTTTTGTTTGTTTAAATAACCTTATTTATATATTTGTCATTTCTTACATCTGAAAAAATACAATAAGAGTATATAAATGAAAGGAAATTTCAATTAGTAAAAATAATTAATAGTTATGAGAAAATACTCGGTTTTATTTGTAAAAAGATCTCGACCATTAAACAAATAAAGTGTATATGGTAAAAAGTTTCTATTTTTAGCTCTCAAATTTTATTTTTATAAATATCATTTCCTTCTGCATTACTCCAATTAGTGTACTGAAGACCAAATAATAAAAATCAGGGCCTCACGTCTGAACTGTGACTTAAAAACAACTAACAAAAGTTATAGAAAGCAACAGTAAAATGTACTTTTGCACCTTAAGCTAAAACCTGCCCCTATTTAAGACTGCAGTATTGTACGCCATTGGATAACGTGAAAAAACTTCCCCTTTAAACCTGTCGGTTGAAGCATGACTTAATCAAGGCGTTACGCCTATACCCCTCCGTCAGAACCGTTCAGTCGTGCGTGTTTGCCGCTTGTTTCCTAGGACGTCTCCAGGCGCTACTTAAAGCAGCAAACTTGTTCACATTATTTTGATCGTATAAAAAAAAATATCTTCATATTTGAAAAAATAACTTTTTGTTTTATTTAGATTCTTTTCCTAAGATTATTTATTGGAATTAAATCATGTTGAATCTAGGGAAAATACTTTCTATTGATCTCCCACGATATTGGCCTTTTGAAATACTCAATACAACCGAAATAAATTTTATTAAAAAACCTCCAAATGTTGGAATATTACTAAGAAAAGCTGGGGTAGAAGGAAATCAACTTTCTGTTGTTTGACGTCCGGTTTTTTTTTATTACACATTCTGATTTCCCATTTTCACCGAAGCGAAATGATTATACTTTTGAGTTATTTTGGTCATTAAAGGTTACGGGTTTTATTAGTAAAAAAATAATTATTTGCTTTCTGTCGCCTGTATAGTATGTTTGGACAACTAGCACAAAATTTCCGCTTTAGTTTAAGCTACAGCTAATTTCCAATCCCAAAGGGAGTGGCTTTACCTTCATTTACGGAAGGAAAGTCTTTCGTCTGAAATTACAATAGTGTTTGTAAAAATAACTCAATCCATCTGAAATTCATATAAGTTATATTATCAAGCATTTCGCAATAGGATGCTATTTGTTAAAAATAAAATAACATGAAGTAAAAAAATAAAATTGTGGTTAAAGTTAGGACCGACTCAATTCACAGATTAAAAGATCTGGTTTTTCTCCATTGTGAAAGATGCAATAGAAACTGTATTAGGGACTAAAAGAAAAATCAAAATTAACGAGTTTCTAAGAAAATGTTTTCTAGCAAGCAAAAGAAATCATGTGATCATACCCTAACAGGTTTGAATAGTAGTTTTCAAGTCATTATTTTAGTTGTTAACAATTTTTTCTTTCACTTTGCCAAAGAAGAGTTTATCAGAGATAAAATTGTTTAGTAATTAATTTGAGGTATTTGTTTTTATCAAAAATATTGAGTTTTTTTTTTACAATCATATATAAAATATTTATTCATAAATTAGCTAGTCCATTATAAATAAACTGCACTACTGAATTGTTAATAAGAGTAATTGGGCATATAAACAAGTTGATATTTGAGTTTCACGTATAAATTATTTTTAGTTTTAATTTAGAGATGCTCCGGCGTCTGGTCACTATATTTAATGAGACCATATAATATTAATGAAAAAAAAAGAATTCTCTCTCGATCTAAGTAAAATTTACTTTCCCTAACAACATCGGGATATCGTTGTCTACTTATTCGTATTTAGTTTATTATTTATGGTTACGTTTAACTCAATAACGAGATTAACTAAATCCAACGACAGTAGGACTTTATTGAAGACGATGAACGGTTTCCTTACATTGGGAGGAGTGGCAACATTTAGATGGGTCGAGTAAGGTGGACTTTGCGACTTATTACCCTTTATTAAGGCGAGGCTGCTCAGCCCCTGGACTACTGCCAAAATCTTTCTTTTTCCCATTGTCAGTGAAAAAAAGTTTTTAGATTAGCCTTTGTTTGCAGTTATCCTCGCCTGACACGTGTATGGCGAAAAAGGCGGCTCTTGAATCACCACCCAGGCAGTACCCCCAGATCCCGCTCTACCCCACTTTGGTGTCGCAGTTCCCATAAATTAATAAACATAAATCACGCAATTAATCGTATGTGATCCGCAAAGTAACTGTACGCTCTAATATCGATCATATTTCAGCGGAAGAAAGTAGGTAAGAGAATATGATAATAATAAATATCATCATCTGTTATAATGCATAAGAAAAGGTGCGGATGACCACATGACTTATTGACCTCACATAAGTGAGGAGGAGGAAGAAGAGACCGAGGAGGCTAACCAAGATACAAGGAATACCGAAAGATTAAGGAAGTGGGATAAGGCATAACGCGAAGGGGATATGGGCTATGGAATACTTGTATGATTCGTTTTTTTTATGACAATTTAAATTTTAATATCAGTCCTGTGTTCCTAAATTTAACATTTTCAAATATCACTCAATAAAAAATAATTATGATTGAAATCAAATATTTTTTTTCTGAACTCTATGAAAACGGTAACTTGAAAACAAAATCGAGATATTACAGAAAATAGTGATCTGAGAACCAATAGCTCCGTTCATTTTGTTTCTTGTTTAATTAACATACACACGTCTGGATTTAAGCTAACGCCTAATTTGACATTTGAAGGGCCTGTGCATTATATCTACACAATTTCAGCTGCGACAGATTTTCACAATCACTATCGTAGGGTTTTCGGTCCAGCCGCTTTCTCAACAATGGTCAGCTTGGCATAAAGAGATAAATTAAACATTGGATAACAAGCTCCCCGCCGGCAGCTTCGGTCAAATCTCAAGTTGACCACATGTTTTAACCGTAGACGTCAATGCCGGCCCAAGCTTTAGCTCAGGTATCTACACCTAGCAGGACCTAGAAGGTTGTAAGGAGGAGGTCAATCCAGGTATCAGGCCTTACAATCGGAATTAAATGATTAGACTAAAGTAAGGAAAAAATAATGATTCTGTTGCTCATTCCTAATTTTAGTCTACATTACATACCGGCCATTTTGTCATTTTAGCCACCCCCAGTTCTTTTTTTACCAAAACAATAGTGTAAACTATGCCATTATTGTGAGTTGTTTTTAAGTCTTTTCTGTTGTGAGATTTTTGATTGTAGCACATATAGAAATGCTTTATCTGGTTGATAATAGAGCCATTCTCTTCAAGCTGAGACAGTTACGAATTTGATAAAAAGCTTTATTATGTAAGGATTTTATTTACTGCCGATAGCTCCCAGCACAGCTGTGAAATGATTTTTTTCCATAAGATTGGAATATACAAAAAAAAACCCACAATAAAACCAGAAAAAATCCAAGATTTAGAATAGTTTGGGATTGGAATGAAAGGACATTAGATAAATTATTTAAAAGTGAAGACAATTGGACACAGGGATAGTAGGCGGAACGGTTCGGGGATTTGGGAAACGATTGAGACGGAGGCATTGGGTATATATCACAACCAAGGCAGCCAATTTCATTTAATACTTTGTCCCGGTGGCATTTCGCAGCTGAGGAGAAATCCAGAACATTGGCCAAATAATAAGGCTTCAGCCCTTCCTCACTGATACGGCACAGTGTTACCTTCACGTTATATTCCAACATTTATTTTTATCCTTCCTTACCACCGTAGGGATTCAAGTCGGAGCCGTTGGCTTAACGGTAGGCCCTTCGCAGCTGGCAGGAATATATTTATTTCTGACCATTTATCTCTTCGATGGATCACATTAAATGACCTGACCTGGAAAACTTAAGTTACTAATAAATAAAAGCACATACGAAAATTAATGTTTTAGGATTGCGCCGGTCTTATCATATCCTAAATTTTCTCCATCCGTATGTCTGCTACCTGTCTGCCTGCACTGGTATTTGTCCATCCTTTGTCGAAACTATAGTTATGAAAATATCATTTCTAATGAAGTATCAAATTAATGAACCCGACCCGTCTCGACGTAATGGTCAATAATTTGGGTCGTGGCTCAAGTGGACTGTCATTACGAGAATTCATTAAAACTGACAATATAATCTGTTTTATACCTCAAAAACACTCTTAACTTCATCCCATATAGGTTTTAATTTTTATTTCAGTACGTGTTGAATATAAATTATATTAAATGAATATGCATATGTGAGTTTAGCAATGGGTTAAGGCTCAAGTTGCATTAAAATCTAATGAGCGTAACTCCTCAAGAAGCGGCTATACTGACGGTGATTGGTAAATGGCGTTTAGGAACTAGCGTGGCTACGCTGTTGCCTCTGAACCTTGATTTTCTTCACTAGTTCATTATTGAAGTAGCTAAAATTTCCTCACAAGGCTGAATATACCCTATTTGGTGCTAGCGACGGTTTTATGTGTGAACCTCTGCTAAAAAAAATGAAAATTAGGCGTACTTGTTTGAGAATAAATATTTATTTATATAATAACACTTTAACATTATTAAACGTATCACCAGTTTACTTATGATTTACATATTTTTATGATAATTTTAAAGATAAAAATGTACTTTTTGTGTGGCAGAGCCATGATGTTAAACTTCACTTCTAGACAATTCATGCCAATTTTAACACGAGCTATCCACTTAAATCTGAAAGAAAAAAATACGAAATTAAATCAACCCTGGCTGCTAATAAGTCTGTTTTCAGTAGGCCTGTTGTGAAAGCTAAAAAATCCACTGTTCCTTCTTTCAAAGGATGACATTCGTTTGCTTGTTGGTTGTAGGATATGTCAATCACAAGGGTCAGTAATGCCCATATAATGATAATCACGAATATCATACATCATACTCTCCTAATTATGAAGCAATCACGAACGCAATACAGTGCCAAAAATCACACTGACTATGCGATTTATATTTACCATAGATTTATATTATTGTATTACATTAGATTAGATTGCTTATCTATATACAGGAATATAAACAAAAAATTTTATATGTTAAAATGATTTTGATTTTAAAATGTTAAAATTATATTTTTTTTGTATATTACGAGTAGTATTGACTATGTCCAACTGTAAATTTACATTGAAAATTAAATATAATAAAATAAATATAAATAATAATGGCACCTGTTACTAAACAAATATTCTACAATGTGCTCTGAGATGCAAAAAGCTTGATGTACAGTTTATTAATTTTTAAATCATGAAAAAAAATAATGAAGTCACTGATCCTTGAATATATTATTTTGTAGATAGATACGTATTGATCATTCCAAGAGTGCATTTTAATTTAAGAATTTTAACAGTTTCCTTCTGCTTGCAGTGCATTTTAACAATTTTCGCTACTTTGACCTTCTTAAAAACAACTTTATGTAGGAAAACACATCAAGTATAAGTATAACAAACGGCAAACTACTAACTAATTGATTGATTAAGTGTGACTTACTGTCACGAGTATGCAAGTCTATCTACTTTTGTAATATAATGTATTATACATATATTTATTAGAAGTGTGAAAAGGAAGGAGATTCTGGATTTCAAGGGTCATTGTGGGAAAGGAAGTCTACAACTTAAGGTATGACGATTCATTTATTTTTGTCGACAATAATTGTTATTATTTTTATGTTGCTAACTGTGATCTGTCGTGGGTGGCAACAAACAATATACCTGGAGTATTATACAATTCAATACAAATCATGTTTTAGATTGTATACATATAAACGGAATCCGTTGTAGGAAATATAACGAGAATCATTTGGTGTAAGTGTGCGCTAGCCCGGATGGAGGAGAAATGATACGAGAATAAGGTCGAACGGACGAAGGGATCGTTACCCACTAGCAGTCAAAGTAGCTGAGCAGCAGCCGACTGGAAAACGAGATCGAAAAGGCCCACCGCCATATCGGAGCAAACTCACTAAGTGAGAAACAGCCGACAGTCGATACAGAGAAGCTTCTTCCCTCTCCGGAAGGTAAATCTATCTTGTTTTCCCGCTCTGCCTGTTAGTATAAACTAACTTACTACCATGTCCTTGAGCATAAAATCATTGTTGACTCTCAAAGAGCACATTAGATCCTCGTTTATCTCTACATAATCTATTCCATTCGGTTAGCATTTATTCAATTATGCACGCAACCGTCTTTACGGTTCAATAACTAGCAACTAACAACGGGACCTCACAGACAATTCTGGATCCGTGGTCATTTAAGACACTAATCGAAAAAGGTTTTGAATGCGAAGGTGGCTTATAGTGAATTAGTGATCTCACAACAGTAATGACTTAATTAATAAAAACAGCTGAACAATGGCATAGTTTACAGTAAAGTCTGTATATCAGAGGAGTGACTGGGGGAGACAGCTAGGACAGGTATGGGAATGAGCTCCAGATCAGTGTTCTACAGAGTTTAAAAAAACACTGCTTGATTTTACCTGGAATACTGACGGTAGGGTTCAATGCTGCTTGTTTCTTTCCATTTCTTTGGCGTAAGCATTTAACTCCGACGTCTGATATCTGGAGTAGAGTTATAGCCTCACAAGTCCCATAGGTCATAGGTCGGGTCGGCATCTAAGGTTAGGTTATGTATGTATGTACAATAGTTGCCACCTTAGAGCTTATTTTCCAATTTATACCTCTTTGCTTTATACCAAGCCGACCATGGTGTGGCTGAAATGTCTTTGTTTTATAACTGGTACCAGGTGAAGGGTTGCTGCTACGAAATATAGCAGAGCTTTGGTTTAAACGCTTTAGTTGTTGATGATGATGGATTAACACCTACAACAAGTGCTTCAAATGCTACAGTAAGTACATTAATTTTTGAAATTAACTAGTTTGATGTACAAGATCTTTTGTAATAAAATAGTCGCAACAAATAATCCAATACATACTAAAATTTTAAAAGTATATTAAAGTGAGATACGATGCATTTGTTTTGGTTAGTGGGTAGTAAGAAAAAGTCAGTAAAAGCTAATTAAACGTGAGCAAAATTTGTGTCGTATCTATTAGATGGTCTGCTTTATTCTGGCTACAAGATTCAAGTCACTGTTTAGAATCTTTTTATGATTTCAATTTCTATATATTCATATTTTTGATTAAGAAAACAGGAGAATGAGTGGCAGAGCTAACAGATGGCCGGTTAATTGTACTCCACACGTTTCGGAATCGGTTTTCAACTGATACGGAGATTGCTGAACGTTTTAGTACAACCCGTAATATGTGCTGAAACTGTTAGAATAAGACTTTCTGAAGTGAATTGAGACCACCAGAGACCAGCGTCAGGGCCATTGTTGAACAGAGAACATCGTAGAGCCCGTTTGGAATTGGTTCGGGAATACCTTATGTCTACTGAAAATGAATGGAGCAACGTGCTGTCTTCAGGTGAATTAAACTTCTCTCTTTATACAGCAGATGGGCCGATGAGCGTTTAGAGAAGGCCAGCGCTACTCTGAGTGTAAAGTCTTTGAAAGAGGTCAATTCGGAGGAGGTTCAGTGATGGTGTGGGGTGGAATTTCTTCACAGAGCTCAACCTGTTCTGCAGGACTCCTCTTAGTTCCGATTTGTGTGTGAGGAAGATTATCCAGAAATAAGTGACCCATTTTGCATCGTTTACTGCCAAAAATTTTATTTTCATGCATCTAATAAAGCGCGACCACACGTGGCAAGCTTTGTTTTTAAATACTTCAATGATGTGGGTATACGGATCTACATGCCTTACATACAAAACTGCTATGCTCTCTCATTTAAGCCATATTCACCATAAGAAATTCATAAAATACCGAATTAAATACAAAGCTCAAAAATTTATCAGGCAACTAAATATGAAAAAAAAAATAACGTTGGCAAGTTGAGGCCTGTTCCGCTGACCACTAACCATTTTGCATTACAGCCAATAAGCTATTGGAATTTAACATTTTTAATTGTTCCCTATTGACAATGAATGATACGATACATTACAAACGGTAAATCACAACTGTTTCAAAATATAAATTTCGGGAACCAACAATATATTTTTAAATATTTTAACTATTTATAATACCTGTTATGCTAAATAAAATCTAGTACTTAATGTACTAATATTTCCCTCACCACGACACCCTTCCATTATATTAACATCATAAATAAAACTTTGTTTTTAATTCTGGAAATTGAAAACAGATAAATTATCGATTAAAATGAAAATTAACTAAACTAATAATCAAAATCCAACCGGTCCTTATGTTGGACTTCAAAACACCGATTTTAAATATCTTAGAATTTATTTAACATTACCAACTTTAATTTATTCAAGTTCAAATTAATTGAACTGTGCCACAAATACATAACATGTTTTGCTGGTAGTTTGCCGGGATTTCACGGGGCGTGAATCACGAAAGGAAATATTATTGATAAACTTATAACTTATAATTAATTTCCTTAATCCGAGTTTATCTACTCACTTTTGTGATTCACGCCCTTGGGAAACCGGTATAACGGTGATTTAATAGGTGCATTTTTTAGTGAACGAAACTTGGTTTGATATGAGTATTGCTGAATTTCCATCGATCTAGCATAGATATTGATGACTGGTTTGATAATGATAGAATGGACTTCAGCTCTTTGGAAGACAAAGTCGGCAGAGATTATAGCCCTGGTTAGCCGTTGCACGCTAAAGTACCAAGGACAGTGCTAGGTAACCCCCGCAATCGTTTTTGCTACATATTGGTTTTCTTAAACAGACAAATGAATACATACAATATCGATTCTACAGTTCCAAAGATATCCATCAAAGCTGTTGTTATTTTGCTAGATCCAAGGATCAGTAGCCTTGCCATTCAAAAATCTTTTTTTTACGTCTATTATGAACTAAGTTCTGTATTTTTATCTTTATATAACCAGAATGAAGGAAGTAAAAAGTGAACAATTAAAATGAAGTGATATTCATCTGAGTTTCAAAAAAATTAATTAGGAATTGTGTAAAAAAGAATAATCCATTTTATTGGTTTAACAAAACAAATCTTGGTTTCTGAAATCGTATTCAAAAAATAATTTTATTTTCACCATATTTTCACAGCTATTCACATTTACTGCATGTTCATGTTATGTTTTTACCAATACGATTAAGGTAACTCAAAAAGTAGTATAAAAATACTAGCTAAATACACGTACTTATCAACGGACTACTCTTAAGTTTACTACAAACCATTTATTTTTGTGTACTAATAAATATAAATATTAATACAAATATAAATAATTTGATGTTTTTAAGAATAAAAAAAATAAGGCACAACATATATTATTTTAAACAGAATGGTAATGTGGCTAAAAACCTTTCATGAGCTATATTCGTTATAAACTACATTGTTCATTGGACCTTCACGAGGATGTGAGTAGAGCTTAGACGCGAAAAGGTATCGAACATCTGGCTATGGGAGAAACCGTCATTGCCTCAGTTCTCTCCAGCAAGTTTCAATGACATCCTTTGTTTTTCTAGTCACTGCGATATTGTAAATATTAAAACGAACTTTGACAAACAAGATTATGATAGGACTGAGTTTTAAATGAATACAACCCATACATGCTTAATGTTTTATACCTTACGTAAAGTATTTAAAAAGACACCCTGTAAATAACAATAATGTTCAAATGACAAATTAATATCTGGCTAATTGAAAGAACTATTACATCACAGAAGATAATAATAAAAATTGACAATGTAAAATAAAGTGTAAATTTTTTGTGCAACATATAATGGAAATAAAACATTTAACTTCATTCAGAAAATAATGTCATGAATAGATCCACATAGAAAACAAAACATTATGAAGAAGTCTGTTCAATACATTACGGTATTAAATGAAAACCATTAAGTTAGTCGAAAAAAACAACTATATATACAGAGCTAAAAAAAATATATATATAGATAGATAGATAACGAACTTTGACAAAAAAGATTATGACATGTTATATGCCTTAAGTAGAAAAAAAAAAAATGTATTCCGGTACAAAGTCCCCTATGAATAACAATAATTTACAGGTGACGAATTCTTATCTGGGAAATAAAAAAGTATATATATATTGCAGACAATAGAAAAAAAATAAAGATGACAGTAGAAATGGAAAAATAAAAGCGTGAAAATATAATGCTATGAATAATTCGTTCCCAAAGAAACTAGCAAGAGACATACGTCTGGATGGTGAGAAGGTGTTAGAGTAGGAGGGTTTTCAAGGCTCGTATGTATGAAGCATGGTGGATATTAGGAGGTAGAGAATTCCAGAGGGTAGTGGAGCTAGTTAGGAAGGAACGACCGCATACTGCAGTTTTAGGGGCAGGAGTATCTAGGTCAGAGAGACGGGATCTTGAGTTACGGGAGTGGGCAGGGGATATCCGAGTAGGCATAACTCTCAGTAAATGAGCTGTTGTCTTGTAAGGTCACGAAATCAAAAGTTGATACTGATTAGGCTAGTGGTAGTACAGGGATAGCTCTAGGTTAAATCCCGATAATGAAAAGACTGGGTTCGATGACTGGCCATATCAAAACATTTTTTCCCTAGGATAGTTATTATATAATGATTTAGTAATGGTATGTTTTAGTCCCTCCGTAGTACATCTACTTATATTTCGTTATTACCTCAATTACCCCGGTCTATGGCAAAAAGATAATGTCTTTCAAGTAGTAATGTTAATTCAGATTTGAATTCACTGTTCTACCATGCAAATCTAGTTGTGGCATATGAGTATCGATCTCATGCTGTCACCACTTCTATCTTTTCTAGTGAATGGTAAAACGAACTAATGAAAACACGGGCATATTATTCGTCAAATAGTCACCACGTTGATTCGCCGAGAAGCGAAAATGAATTAATATCTTTAGACAAACAGTCGTTATACCTTAGGTTAAGGTGAGGTTAAGTAGATTCAAATATTGACCATAAAATCCATTATTTCTTATAACGTTTTAAATTGCTAAGGAAGGCAATTATAGATTTAAAATTACAACCTTACTGTGGTTCAAACAGACAAAAATGAAATAGGAAAGCAAATAAATCTTATATCACAATTACTTATTGGCTTGTTGTTGAAGATTGTAATTTAGTACAATAAAGAAGTTTCAATATATATTAATATATAAAATAGTAGACATTTTTACATTTAGAAAAATTAATAAAATACTGTTTTAAGATCAAAAATTATTACATTGCAAATAGGTTCTTGTTAAAGGTAAACATTGCAAAAAAACAAAAAAATTATATAAAATTTTCACTTTGGATTAGGACATTTAAAACAACGTTGGATTAAGGCCAAATTTAGACAAGTTATTAGGGTTATTAAGTAAAATAAAAGATATTGACAGAATAATGGTACTCCCTCGGCCAATTTACCCGAAAAAATGTTTGTGTTTTTTTTTTTTTTTGGTTTGCTGAAAACGAATTGAACTTGTTTCTTTCCTAGAAATTTGGTTTCCTTACTTTACTTCAAACGTGATCTAGTTTTGTAGTTTTTAAATGAGATATGCTCATTAAATAAATTCAGCATATTGTTATTTATTATAAGATTGTTTTTTCTCGGCTCCTAGAAATTTCTCAGCGCATTGGAAATTGGAATGATCGGACACAAAATATCTTTGACACAGTTTAACGATGAAAAGTTTCATTGACCCCATGGCAGTCATTTTGTATATAAGTTTCTGATCTATTAAGCTGATCTCAGAAGACGCAGTGAAAGATTTATGGTGTTTAGTAATAGGCACAATAAAAAAAATCATATCTTTTAGTATAAAATAGGTTAAAAAATTATTTTCAAGTGCAAGGATGGCTCAGTTGGCTAACTGCTTCTTCATTTCGTGTATCACCTATGTTTTTTTCGGCTAACATAATTATAAAATTGCAACATTGAATATGACAAATGATTGTCATAAATTGATGAAATAAAACACGTATTTAACTGTTGTGATCATCGATTCATGATGCGGATCGACAACTACAATGACCACCTCGGATCCCGTAACGAGGTAGACAGTTAGCAGTTGAGTTTGTGCTGTTGCTTCCAGTTCTCTGATTTAACTTGTGCCCCGCCTGACCAATGCGAAGAACTGCACCACTAGAAGTTGGCTTGCGGTACGCCGGTTAGGCACAGAATTATCGTCCGGTCTCGCCAAGGCCTCCAGTAGTTATCTGCTGTTCTAATCGACCAAATTTATTTTTTGGAAATATGTGTCACTATATCTTAAGATTAAATTACGAAATTTTTATTTTTATGTTAATTGTGAGTTTGTAGTTTCGTTATTAATCACCGTTAGGTAGGTGTTGTAATAAAATAATTTTTGTCTTAGTATAATGGATTTGTTAAAAGTTAGAATATATTAACATGAAGAAAATAATTTACAAGGGACTGGAGGAGTTTTCTAACTGGGTTAGATCTGATTACCACCGGGAACCAATCCCTACTAGATAGGAAAAATGGGTTAGATGGACAAATACAGTAGATACGTTAATTTACTACACGCTCTTCGCGTATTTATGTTTTCACAATATGTTATAATTTAACAATTTATTATTATTATTATTATCTGAAAATAAGAACATCGAACTTCCATCATATATATATAATTGACACTAGTATACGAAATAGTAAGTTTCCCCCACTTTCATGTTTTTAACTAAAGCTCAAACAACGTGTGGCACTTATTCACTGGACACGCACCTGACAGACCTCTTGGATGGATGTTGGAAGCTAAGCTTCCCGCTCCAGCCTGTTCTAGGAGAAGAGGGTGTTGACCATTGAAAACCACAGTGAGTTATCAATTCATAGCTTGTTGCCAATTTACGTGAATACCATGTCATGTTAAGAACCAATTAGTTTTAATATCCTATTTCTGTTTAAATATACTCATGATGGAAATTCAATAGTTATGACAAAGTGGTTATAAGTGTTTAATTTATAAACTCCTAAAAATAATCAAAGGGTCGAAGCTTTAAGAAATGATTATTTTTTAATGGGTTGATAGATTAAAAAAACATTCATTTAATTACACAATAAAAATCAGTAAATACACAGCAGTAGTTAAAGGAAAACAAGAAAACGAACAAAAATATAAAACTCAATACGGACGAAAATTCAAGTTTTTACCTTTCATTTATTTAGAAAGATCGATCATTCGATTAAAAACTACCTCCTTTTGTCCTGCAATACGTCCTCACAACAACGATGCATACAAAATTTTGGATCTTGGGAAATTCGTTGCCACTCTTCGTGCTATACTGCTATCAAATTCTTGAGACTCTGAGGATGGTTCAATCGGTCCTTGACACTACGTCTATGGTGGTCCCATCGTGATCTATCGAATTTAAGGTCCTAAGTGCTTGGGACTAAGTTCTGGGCATTGAATTGTCTCAATTTGTTTGTTCTCTAAAAACTCCATGGTAACCCTGGGTGTTTGTGCAAGGGCTTGGTCTTGCATCAGGATAAAATTCCAACCCTTCACTTCAGCTGCAGCTGCAATAAGAGCTCGGTATCTCATTTGTGTAACGTTGACCTGCCGGAGAAACTATCGGTAAAATGATCAGTTTTCCCTTCTATGGGAATCCCTCCCCGAACCACCATCAAAAGCAAATGGAACTTGAATAGTTGCATTTTTGTAGGGTTCGTTCTTTCTACTCCGTACTCAATTCTGTCCAGGATTTGAGTTTAAATTAAATTTGTACTCATTTGTGAATAAGACTAAGGTCCACTGTCTTATATCCCAAAGTGAGTCTCCCTTTGCAAATAAATTTCGGCGAACTATGTGATCCCTAGTTCAAAGCGGAACTTTTTTAGGAACCCTTGAAATCGACTGCACCTCTGGTAGTCTATTTCTCACCTTCTGATCTTAGACACGTACCCACCCTATTAGCACGTGTTTGATAAGGTTACAAGGAGTTGAAAATCGATTCCACAGGACCTGGAGTCTTAGCAATCTGGCTTCTTATGCGTTTGTTACCTGTCTATGACAATCTCTAGGAAGTCTAGTAAGGTGACCCATTCACTAAATAACGTTGTCACCAAGATCTGGACAGCCTGTGAAATCCCCAGACGGATTCTTACCTCCCTCTTGCAGTGTGACAGGTACATCAACGTCATTTAAATGTATTCATTGAAGTCTGTTTGCATTCATTATTAAACACAATTAAAACAAAATTGATTGATTACCACGATTGGAATGATGATGAGTGAACTGAGTCTTTTTCTGTATGCCATAGAAATGAGCATATTACGAATTTACTATGTAGATAATTAAATAAATTTTTTGAATTATTTGCACCTTTATTTACTTTCCGTGTCAAATGTGTCAACATCAAAATTAAAGTCAATTTAACAATTAAATTATAACTTAAAAACAACATGGCTTTTTTAATTTTATGAGGAGTATAATCAACCACTAATGTTTTAATTTTGATATTCTCTGTTGATAGATAATAATAATTAAATCAATCATGCATATTCCCAAGTTTTGTTGGGTTGTTTTTATAAATTCACAGTGTTTTTTCTAGTTAATAAAATCTTGTAGTTCATGGTTCTTCAGATATTGAGTTTTTTATTTCTCCAGCACATCTGTTAATATTAATGATCTATAATGCCAGTAGCTGGACCTAATAAAAGGCATCATTAGAAATTTTAATTATTAATTAGGGTTTTTAATAAATGATTTTTTATCTATCTGCCATGATGCTTTTGGAAAGGTGGACCAAATTATTGATCCCGAACAAACATATTATATTCAATTCATTATAAGTATTACATATATTAAAAAGGCTGAATTCGTAATGATGCGGTGACTAGAGGAGTCAGCTGGCATCATAACGTTCTTCGTGGCCGGGTCTTAGTATATAAGTGATTGGTGGTTTGTGTTTAATTAATTTAACCCTTACTTTTACAACTGAACATCCTATTCCCTAATTAAATATCACAGGATGTAATAAAATGCAATTCTGTAATATTCTCTAATATAAATCAGAAAAATATAGTATTATTTTAAAAGTATGAATTGTAAAATAAATTAAGTATGTGGCTCTAAATGATGAAACTAACTGAACAGGGGAAAAAGTCGAAAATGTTTCTAAATAAGTTTTCCCACAAAAACAGTTTTTTTAAAAATAGTATTTGTGTAGAAAAAACAAACTTAAGCAAAATTGAAAACTTGGCAGGACTATCACAACATGTTGTTGATACTCTCCAAAAAAGAAAACAGGAATTTATTCAGTCTTTGTTGTAAGAAGCCATACTTTGCGTTGCCTATGGTCATAAAGCATGCTTCGGATTGTAGACATATCTCTCTACTTGTCTCCATAATGTACTTGTCAATGGGTTGTAAGGTACACTTGCAACGTGGAAAGTAGTCAATGTTGAATAAAGTGTCTATTGGGATTAGAATGTTAACATGCTTCATACGGGCAAGGGGAGGAATAATTTTACAATACGAAATTAAATGATGCAGCAATAACCAAGTTATACAACGTAAACTTAGTTCGCTTACCTTAATACGAGGGTAGTCTGAAAAGATTCCGACCTAACAAAGCTTTAATTTCACTAGCTTTTATTTATTTTATTATCATCTTCATGTTGAGGTCGGAAACTTTTCAGACCGCCTGTGTATACGTCGGTCTAGCGTGATCTCTTACCATCATTGGATAGAAGGGTGATTAGGAAGCAAGCAGGTGAATATTAAAGGAGGTCTAGATGCTTCCTATATCTGAAAACCACTCTAATATAAAGACTATATTCTTATTTGTGCTGAGTGCACTATGTGTTGCTTTCGTCAATTTCCAAACATCTCTAAATTAAAAAGATCTACAGTTGAGGGGGATGGCCTCCTAGTGTAAAATATCTCCCTACACCCTGACCTTAAGATCTTTGAGCCCAGGGATGTACTAGGGACTAACTGACATAGCTTTGTAATGTTAATTTTATTTTTTTTTTCTTTGAGAATAAACTAGTTATAAAAAAAAATTTAGTTTTATTCTAAAACTCTCATTATAATATACACGACTGTATTGCAAAAAATCATAAATACATAAGAGACAGCAATAATATTAAAGAAGTCACTTATCATTTTACTTCATGTTTAATCCTCAATATAATCATTAAATGTACTGGGAATATTTTCAAATGAAAACAAATGATATCATGTGATGCTATTATATGATCTTTATCATGTGATGGTAAACTCAAAATGTTTTTTTCAGTTGTAACCTGCTAAGACTGATTAGTGTCGTTCGTCAAGGAGGAAAGAGAGGAATATACGGCCAATTAAACTTACTGGCGGTCTCAAAGACGCCAGGCTTCGGGAGAGGGGACAGCACGGTTTGACACTAATCGACAAAGAGAAAGAAAGGGGCAAATTGGTGAGTTGGGTGACTTTAGAGGGCACACTTGCCCGCCCTTCCGGCCCCTCAGGATTTTATATTAGCATCCGCCACCCACTCCCTTACTTTACCCTCCTTTATCCTGTTTTGAATTTCCTATACCTTGATACATATAACATCATTGTTAACTTACCATTAAATTTATATTAGGCTGCCCGTTACTCCCCATGAGCACTCTAACTTGTGAAGGCACACCTTGATATATTTATATCTAAACAGGTGTTTTCGTAGCTTTTAATATAAAAGAAAGCGGACTTTAATGCAAAATAATTATCCAAAATACAGAATTCTGATTACGGTAGGGAGTTCGATGACACCGAAATCAGGGCTAAGGCGGCGGCCTTAGAGATCCGTTGGCACCAGGACACCCGAAGAGTCGAGGAGACGTAGAGTGGCTGCACAGCACGCTCAGCGACCAGCTAAGTATTTACTATGGAGAGAAGGATTTAGAACCCAACACGGTGATGGAAAAGGCAGTCATCGCGTAAAACCCCTCAAACCATTCTGCCACCGGTTTTTCTCCCGTCGAGCCTGGGAGCCCCGTCGTCGACACATCTCTGGTGTGCGTCGCAGGTGACGGAGACCAACTTAAGATACGCAACCTCAGCGTACCAGTCCCGAGAGGCCTACACATTTTTTTATTGTGTTTTTTTTTTGTTGTATGGGTCTGTGCTTTTAGATGGACCTGGCAGACATTTTTTTTTTCATTTTATTTTTAAGTATGCTTTTTGTTTTATTTTGCTATAGATACAGAGCTGATGTCGCATGTTATGAGTTTACGGGGAATGTCCACAAACTGGTAGGGGGGAGTTATGGCTAGTGGCACGGCAATGTTAAGCCTAATACCACATAGCCTAAGGTAAACAAACCCGTAACGTGTGTATAGAGGATCAGGAGAAGAATAAAGCCAGTTATAAACCAAACCATCATGTTATATAATTAACCTCCTTACTCTTTCTTTTTTCTTGATCGTCTACAGCCGGGAGACGATAACTTATATGTATATATGTAATAAAAGTGTTCTCTCTTTAATTTGAATTTGCCGCGCTGCTTCCACTGGCTGCCACCAGATGGAGCAGCCAGCATATAGAAAAGGTTATGTTAGGTAACAGAACATGTGAATAGAGAGGTGATAGTTATAAGCTGTAATTGTCGTTTCTTTGTTTACAGGTAAGATTGTGTTAATCAATATTAATAATTGTTATAATGTAATATATAGTTATAGTGCACCCGTGCTAACATTCTAAGAACTATGAATCACCCCTTTGCTGACTCTTATTTAAACCCCGTGAGAATCAGAGAAGGAGGTCAGTCTATTGTATCTCATTAGCCCGTCACTATGCTAGATTAGATCTGTATATTACCATGTCATTTATGTTTGTTATTCAAAATAAATCTTTTTAAAAAGTCTTGTGTGCTTTGAAGATATTTAACTGGCGCCCGAACGTGGGACTTGGGAGGAATTTTGAAGGTATTTAAAGTAACTTTGCGGAGCTTAGAATCGTGTGTAATACCGAAATCAAGCAGCATAACTACTTCTCTCCGTCTTGAGGAAGATTGCCACTGCGTATACAAGTATAGCAAGCATTCTCCACGACTACAGAGGTATCTTTCAACTTTCTGAAGATTTTCAAATCTTATCACCCGAGTTTCAAAACTATTTGTTGAGACTTCGCAGCACCAAGGAAGAAGATTTTTCCACTGAAGACAACATACTTGATGGTAATTATAAGTAATTATAAGTTTATTGTATGTCAAATTTACAGGATAGATTAAACCAATTAAGACAAGTATATACAACTTTTAATCTAGATAATATTGATCAATTACTATTAGAAAATACAAATTCAGAGATGGCTATGGAAATAAAAGATCATGATTTTAAATTAATTCCGGAATATGATGGTGATCCTTTACAATTAGTAGATTTTATTAGAAATACAAAATTTGTGTATGACTTATATTGTAAAGATAATAACCAATATAAAGATATAAACCATTCAAAATTAGTATTAACTTTATTAACTAAGCTAAAAGGAAAAGCAAAAATTGCAACCTATGATAAGGAATTCACTAGTGTGACAGAAATTTTAACATTCCTTAAACGTAAATATCAAGATACGCGAACGAGAGAGCAATTAATATCAGAAATACTCAATACTAAATCGTACCATAACGAAAACCCACATGATTACTTAGAAAGATTAGGTAAGAAAAGATGCGATTTATATGCTCGCGTGTATGCCGACTCGGAAATAGTGAATAAACAGTCGGAAATGGAAAGATACGACAAACAGATATCACATCACACCGTTCATAATTTACATCCCTCGCTTACTGATTTTATTTATCATATTAAATTCGAGACAATCGAAGATATTGACGAAATCTTAAGAAATAACGCTGCGCACATTGTGCATCGGGTGTACGGTCCGGGTAGTCGAAAAGACAAACACCACCAACCACACCAATCGAATTATAAAGGCAAAAATTTCGATCCAAATTACAAACATAAATATGAAAAACAATTTCAAAAACAACCTCATGAACAAAAACAAGATTATCAACATCAACAAAACCAAAATTATAAAAGTTATCAAAATGCACAACCAAATTATCACAATTACCCAAATAATCAACAAAATTATCAAAAACCTATTCATAATCAATCATGGGATCCAAAATCTCAACATAGATTCTTTAATAAACCTCCATCCGGAAATTGGAGAAATAATCAACAAAAAGTAGATCCACCACAACAAAATGATTCAAATACGGTTTCGATGAGAACTGTTTCTAATCGCGTACATTACGCCGAGGATGAGAGAGATGAACAAATTAGAATATTAACTGAAAGAGTAAAACAACTTGAAACTAATAAAGATAATTTTTTAGACCAAGGTCCGAACAAAGGAGAACCACCGGATCGAATGTAATTAAAATAAGTGACGAAGTTAATTTTTTAAATAATTTACCACAGCTCTTGGATAAAGAAAATAATAAATGGTTAATTGACACAGGAGCAACAAAAAATTATATTTGTCCCCAAGCAATTCCGAAAGATGCTAAAATAAACATAGAAAACTTCGCGATAAAAACCCCTACAGGACGAGCAGAAGGAACACAAAGTGTAAACCTCAACCTGCAAAATCTGATAGGAATTAATCAAGAAGTAAAGTTCTTAGTTTATCCTATTAGTTCACGGTTTGATATTTTACTTGGGTACGAAACAATGAAAATGTTAAAAACTAATATAAATTTGGAAGACATGGAAATAAAAATAATGGGAATAAAATACAAACTTGAAAGAGACGAAATGTTTCATATCGAAGATACTAATGAAATTAAAAATGTTATAAGACACGAACACATAAATTCGGAGATAACGGAAAAACTCACAAAAATATTAAGTGAAAACGGTGAAATATTAAAAACAGAAAATGAAAAATTAAAACCGACTAAATTATTAAAACATAGAATAATAACTACGAATGAAAATCCGATTTATACACGAAATTATAGATATCCGGAACAATTTAAAGAACAAATTAACGAAGAAGTTGGAAAATTATTAAAAAACGGAATAATTAGACCAAGTAAGTCGCCGTATAATTCCCCTTTGTGGATTGTTCCAAAAAAAATGGACGCATCGGGTATAAAAAAAGTTCGCATGGTAATCGATTATAGAAAATTAAATCAGGCTACCATAAAAGATAAATTCCCGTTACCCAATATCGAAGATTTGCTGAATCGATTAAGAGGTGCAAAAATATTTTCGACTATTGATTTAACATCGGGATTTCATCAAATAGAAATGGATGAAGAATCTATTCCAAAAACAGCATTCTCTACTGAAAATGGTCATTACGAATTTGTTCGAATGCCATTCGGAATAAGTAATGGACCGCCGACTTTTCAGAGAGCAATGACAATGATGATATCAAATATTCCTAATGCAATGGTTTACGTTGACGATATTATTATTTATTCAAAAAATGAAAACGAACATTTAAGAGATTTGGAAAAAGTTTTCAAAGCATTAAAAGAACATCAGTTATCAATTCAATTAGATAAAACTGAATTTTTCAAAAAAGAATTAAAATTTCTCGGCTATATTGTAACTGAAGAAGGTTTAAAAACAGATCCGAAAAAGATAGAAACTATAGTAAACTTTCCAGTACCTCATGACAAAAAGTCGACAAGACAGTTCTTAGGTATGACAGGATACTATAGGAAATTCATTAAAGGATATGCAAAAATAACTAAACCTATTTCAGATTCGATTAAAACAAAAATTTATAAAACCGAAGAGATAAAAAGGGCTTGTAAGACATTAATAGATTTAATGGCAAATGCACCAATTTTAAAATACCCCGATTGGAATAAATCATTCATATTAACTACAGATGCTAGTAATAAAGCAATTGGAGCAGTATTGTCCCAAAAAGACGATGATGATATTGAACATCCTGTAGCATTCGCTTCACGAGTACTACAAAATGCGGAAAATAATTATAGCACTATCGAAAAAGAATTATTAGCAGTTGTATGGGCGACTCAACACTTTAAGCCTTACTTATACGGAACTAAATTTTTACTTCAAACCGATCATAAACCACTAACTTGGATATTTTCTATGAAGAACGGTAACACCCGAATCATGAAATGGATTTGGAAGTTGCAGGAGTTCGAATTTGACATAAAACATGTTAATGGTAAAACAAATTATGTAGCAGATGCTTTATCAAGAAATATAAATGAAGTAAACCACACGGAACCAGAGGATATGGATATTGATGATGTAGATATTGATATTGATGTATTTATTGATGACATATTACAAAATCAAGAAGAAGCTGCTGAAAAAACAACAGAATATGAAGCAATTATGGAGGAATTAATAAATATTCCATCTACAGCGGAAAATGCAGAAAATCAATCAGATCTAGAAACTATTCATTCACAAGAATCCAGCAATGAACAAACTTGGATATGTGAACCAGATAAATGTATAAATGTAGAAAAAAATCAAATTATTATCATTAGAGGAAACAAAGAAGACATGAAGTTCTCTAAGCCATTTGGAAACAAGAGAAGATACGAACTCATCATTAACAGGAAAGATGACTTGCAAACTCTACTCTACCAGATCGTAGAACCGGACAAGACTTACGGAATTTTCTGTTCACCGAACATAAAAACTTTAGAAAAAACTTACGATGAATACTTTAAAGAGATTCAAAATATAATAGAAAACGAATTCCCTTCTGTAAGAATAAAACGTTATTTTAACTTTATCAATGACGTAGAAAATGTAAATGAACAACGCGAAACTATTGAAAACTATCATTTAGGAAAAACTAAACATCGTGGAATATTAGAAACTTTTGAAAAATTAAAAAAAACAAGTTTATTTCCCCAATATGAAAGACAAAATTACAGAATACATTAATAAATGTGAAATTTGTAAAAAATCAAAGTATGATAGAAAACTTATCAAAACTAAATTTCAACAAACCCCAACACCAGAAAAACCTTTTCGAGAATTAATGATTGACATTTTGAAGTATGAAAGGAAAATAATATTTACTGCTGTTGATACTTTCTCAAAAAGATTGTTCGCACAAGTTATTCCAACACACAATGCAATCAATATTTGTGATTGTTTACAAAATTATTTATCTCATTATCCTACGCCAGTACAGATCTCATTAGATCAAGGCACAGAAATGAAAAACAATTTAGTTAAACAATTTTGTGACCACAATGATATTTTATTACATTATACATCCACTAATCACTCAAATTCTTTGGGATTATTAAATAGAGTTCATTTAACACTAAGCGAATTACTAAGACTTATCTCGCATGAGAGAAAATCTTATTCATTTGAACAAAAATTAAAACTTGCAATTATTGCGTACAATAATACCTTAAATAACAATCTAAAATTAACACCCAATGAAATCACTTTCGGATTTATAAAAGAAAATAACAACAACAAAAATATTAGTATAACAGAACTATACGTACAAAAGTATCATAAAGATTTACAACTTTTGCATGAATTAGCTCACACAAAAATTAATGAAGAAAAGATAAAGCGTACAGAAAAATTAAATAAAAATCGGGAAGATCCACCTGAATTAATAAATCAAGAATTTATCAAAGATACTCAATCGAAGATTAAAAGTAGAGACAAATTCAGAAAAGTAAATGTGTTAATCCAAGGCGCTAGGCAATTAACAACACATGTTGATAACGTTAGGAGACCCAACAAACGTAAAAAGAGGAAACATTTTGTTTCAGATGAAGATTCACTACATGTCAATAATTCTGATACTTCATCTTCAGAAGATTCTGACGATAAAAGTAGTAGATCTCACTAACTCTCCAGGAATTCTCCATTATTCTGTAAATAATATTAGAGTAGTTAATCAATATTATGAAACTTATCATTTTTATAATTTAAGTTTATTAGAAGTAGAAATAATAAATATTGAAGATCATGTTACTAACTTTAGATCACATAAAATGTATCATTTGCTAAAAGATTTAACAAACGAAGTTTTTGAACAATTTCAATTAATGCAACAAAGAGATATTAAAAATCGTCATAGACGAGGCTTGATAAATGGTCTAGGTAATGTTATTAGTTGGATAACAGGTAATATGAATAATGACGACAAGGAATACTACGATAAAATAATTTCAAATGTAGAACAAAATAATTATAAGATTGAACATAACATCGAAAATTCTGTCAATATTAATAAACGTCTGATTGAGGATTACCAGAATGAAATCAAAACAATTAATAAAAATTTCATAATTAATAGACAAAATTTCGAATCGCTAGGACAAAATGAAAAAGCTTATGACTTATATATTCACATCATGCATTTATTAAATAAAATTAAAGATTTAACTTTATCTTTAGAATTTTGTAAGCTTGGCATTGTTCACACCAATTTAATGATTGATGTAATAAAAAATCTACCAAGTAACATAAAACTAATCTCAGATAATACTGAAATTCTATGGACAAATAGTAAAATCTTTTGTTCAACTCATCACAATATAATCCATACTTTTATCAAATTACCAATTCATGATGAATCCTATAAAGGATATTTTGTGATATCAGTACCAAGAATTATAAACCAGACAATTTACGAAATTGATTTAAAAACTGATCTTTACTTACAAAAAGGAGCCACTCTCTATCAAGGAAGTTGTATTTTTATTGACAATTATTACTGTATAAATCTTAATAAAACAGAATCAAAATGTGTTTCATCTATTGTACATAACGGAAATTTAAAAGAATGTAAACTAGTATTAAGTAATCAAAATAATATAAAATATTTAGATCATATTAAGCAATATATCACTGTAAATATTAAAAAAATAACAGATTGTCATAATAACACTGTATTTTTACCAAATGTAGGATTAATTAATATTAGTAAGGAGGATTGCTTTCCAGAATTTAATAAAATTTATACTCATGATTTTAACACTATTTTACAACCATTTTATGAAAATGTAATATTAAATACAACTATGTTAGAAACAAATAATTATACTATACCAGAATTAGAAATATTGTCCTTTGTAGACAACGCTAATATTTATCATTATTCTTTTGTATTATATATTATTCTAATCATTGTACTAATTAACATTTATAAAAGAAATTGTAAAAAGATCCAAAATTCAAATTTACCTTTAAATAATGTAAAGGTTTCAACAACACCTATTACTATTGATGATCATAAAGTAATTTTAAGTAAATTGTATAAATCAAGTTTTTAAAATGTAAAAATTAAATGTTTGTTTTGACCAGAGTTCAAAACTTAAGGCTGCGGGGAGTTATAGTGCACCCGTGCTAACATTCTAAGAACTATGAATCACCCCTTTGCTGACTCTTATTTAAACCCCGTGAGAATCAGAGAAGGAGGTCAGTCTATTGTATCTCATTAGCCCGTCACTATGCTAGATTAGATCTGTATATTACCATGTCATTTATGTTTGTTATTCAAAATAAATCTTTTTAAAAAGTCTTGTGTGCTTTGAAGATATTTAACTATATAGTGAATAAAATTACTAACTTTGTTTACAGAGAAACTGATTTCAGTTTATTCACCCCAAATTCAATAATTTTCATACATATATAAGTTAATGTTTATCGAACTAAAAACTCAGAAAGGTTGGTAATCAGAACAGGTAGAACGTTGTTACAAGACTCTTTAATTACTCCAAATCACCCCTTTCTATACGTTTTACATGTAAACATATGTTTGGGGATTAAGGATAGGTACTAGCAGTACTCGGACTTAACTCTCCCCCCCCCACCAGTTTATGAATACCCATTCGCACACTTTGAAGTCCAACACTCGGACGTCTTAGTCTATCCAAATACCACTCCGCTAATGTTACGAGGGAGCAAAGGCCAGCCCCACCCGTACACAGCCTGTAATCCCTTACATTAAGCTTTAATCCTATGAAACGTAAAGACCAACTGTAACTTGTAAAAAAAAAAACTTAAAAGAAAACTTTGACTTTGAAAAAAAATTTGAACTTTAAAAAAAACAATACTTATGTGATAAAAATCACATAACTATTACTATTTACAATGTTCCTGGCGTGTATGGGGCGAGGACATTCCAGCTCATTCCTGATCTACAACCTCCCCCCTGGTGGAAGTTTTAACTGTTCTATGTGGACATTTCATCGCTTCTTAGGGCGTCGTAGGCTCTCAATTGTCACGACGTTGTGTTCCCTAATCACAACCACTTTAAATATGCCCTCATATCGCACCAGCTCTTTGCTCCTATTAGAACCAAGTTTTCTATAGACGATAGTCCTGATTTTAAGTTCCCCCATTCGATCCCAGACATTGAGGTTTTCCCGTTCTACTCGTCGTCGCTTTGTACCTCGTTAACCTTTCTCGGACTTTGTCCCACATTTTCGTAAGTAACCCTTAAACCACCATTTTCTCCACCATTCCTTCGTCTGCTACCGTCTCTGCCCCATTTCTCCGTCTTCTGCGCAGCCCAAAGAGGATCTCGAACAGGGGGATCCCCGTCGCGGTGTGGATCGAATGATAGTAAGCGGCCACCGCCTTCGGCATCTCCTCATTCGCTGGCAGACCCTTTTCCGCGTGATATACCCACAGGTGGTCACTTAGGTTGCTGTGTATTCGTTCTATCCCTTCTCTACTCTTAGGGTGCCCTCGGATATTACGATGCCAAGAGACATCGGGAGTCTTCATTTTTTTCCGGATGTTGGGATTGTCGAATTCTCTGCCCCCATCCGACGAGATCCGGTCTGGTACTCCGTAAAACTGGAACCAGGTATTTAATGCCAGCATTACCGCGTCTGATGACCGTTCTTGCACCGGGTGCGCCATGGCCACCTTGCTAAAATTGTCGATTGTGGTAACCCACTTATACCCCCTCCAAGTGAAGGTATCCACTTGTAAGTCGCTCAACGGTGTCTCAGCGATAGCCGATTCTTCTTGTCGCCCCCGTGGTGGATGTCTGTCATACTTCGTATTGAGACAAACTGCACATGCCCCTGTCATTTCTTGTATGCTCTTTTTCATTCCCCACCAAAAGTACCTCCGCCGCAACGGTTGCAACGTTTCCTGAACTTTACGGAGGTTCGTTTTCTATGGTGATAGGCTAGCGTCACTTCCAGCTGCTGTTCTCTGGCTTTGAGTGTCTCTACCATCGGCGTACACCGAATAAATGACCTATCCACAACAAGTTGTTCCGTTCGCCAGAGTGTTTGAATCTTCTCCCAAATAGTGGCATTCCCTACAAATAAATGACGGGTATTTCCTGGTTTTGAGGCATCATTCAATGCACGGCAAATTTGGTTGTTTCTGATCCCTGGTGGCGACCAAATCGTCGCGATTTTATTCCTCCCATAGTTGTCATATGCGATCTGTAGCAGGCCTGAGGTCATGGATTTCAAATTATCTGCCGTCTTTTGTCGTTCACGATCCCCTCTATTTCTTCCATGTTGACCGGTCTTTCTGCGGCGGAACCTTCCTCTTCAAGGGTTTCCTCGCCCTCTCTCCTCACGTACTCCATGCTCCCCGGGTGTCCATTCCCGGAGAAACTGATGGATTTCCCCGGATGGTTCCCCTTCTTCCAATGCATTCACAGTAATGGACAGCCAGTCTGCCACTACGTTCTTTTTTCCGGGTTTATATAAGATCTCCATATTGTACTGGGTCAAAAACTCTTTCCAGCTCGTGACCCGTGCGGTTCCTAAGGAGTCCTTTAACTTTCCTAACCATTGTAGGGGTCTTTGTGAGCACAACATTTTTTGCCGAAGACATATGGGCGGAAATGGTCTATAGCCCAGACGATACCTAGGAGCTCCTTCTCTAGGGCGCTATACCGCGGTTCCGTTTCTGTGAGCCGTTGACTAGCGTACGCCACCGGGCGCTCCCCATCGTCTCTCTCCTGTGACAACACTACCCTAGTGCGTATTCACTGGCATCAGTGGTGATTGTGAAGGGGTGTTGGAAATTGGGGAATGCTAATATTGGTTCCTCCTGTAAGCTAGACATACATTTCCAGATGTTCTGCTCTATGATTGGGGCAATAACCCTTGCCCCCTTTCGCAGTAAATTATTAATAGGCCCCAGGTATGCTGCCATCTCCGGCACAAATCTTCTGCAATAATAGAGCGTCCCCAGAAGTCGCCGGATACCCTTTACATCTGTGGGCACCACCATCCTTCTAATCGCCTCGACCTTCGTAGAGTCTGGCTTAGCCCCCTCCCGTGAGATGGTGTGGCACAAAAAATGATTGTTTCCTGCCGCAATAGAGACTTCTCCATGGACAATTTTAATCCGAATTCACGGACTCTTTGAAATACACTTCTTAGGTGCTCAACGTGCTCTTCCTTCGTTCTGCTGAATATTAACAGATCGTCCATGTAGACCTGGAATACCACCTCATTCTCCTCAGAAATTCATTCATTAAGTGTTGAAAGGTAATCGGGGCGTTTTTCAGTCCAAATGGTATCCTGGTGAATTCATAATGCCTCCTCTCAAACGTAAAGACCGTTTTGTCTTGGTCGTTCGTGCTCATGTTGATCTGGTGATAGCCTGACTTTAGATCTAGGGTACTAAATATTGTCTCCCTGTTCAATCTGTCTAATATGTCCTCAAATCAGGGAATCGGATACTTATCATTTTCGTGTTCTCGATTAACTTCCGATTATCAATAACTACCTTGTATTTCTCTGTCTCGTCCCCAGGTCTATTTTTCTACCTCACTGCCCATAGAGGACTGTTATATGGTGAAGTGCTGTTAATTATAAGCCCTTGCCGTTTGAGACTCTCTAGCTCCTCTCTAATATGCCTACGTAGCGACTGCGGATATCGTCTCTCTTTCACGTACGTCACGCGTTCTTGCTTTAACTGGATCTCGTGGACCGTCCTCCCAGTCGCTCCTAGCGTTGCTCCCTCTACGTAGAAAATATCCTCAAACTTCCTCTGTAGGCCTTCCTTCCAGCCCTCTGTTTTTTTAAACACCCCAATCCGCGCTCTTCCGTCCCATAAAGTTTCTTGACAATTAAATTCTACTTTCCCCAACTTAATGTCCCATTTTTCCCCAATATTTTCCACACGCGCGCCTACCTTCCCCAACATGTCGCACCCAACTATCACTTGGTACTTCCGCGGCATGTTTCCTACGATATGTATATTTAGAACTCCCCCTTTCTTCGCTCACCTATTTAGCCATATGACGACCTCTCCTACTACCTCGCAGGGACCTCCCAGGGTGATTAAACTACAATTAAATACCTGCATCTGGACTGCCCTCTCTCCAGCATACAGCCTCTCCAGCGCTCCGCGGGACATGTTGGTGTTGGTGCTTCCCATGTCCTCCAGACACCTCTCTTCTCCTTTGACTCTAATTATTGGCAACGCACACATCCTCTCCCGAATTGCATTACATTATAGGATGTGGTCGCCTCTCTGCCGCCACGCTCCTCAGGCTTCAGCACGTTGCTCCCATCTGCGTGACGCGCCCTTCTGCCCCGTCTATCTCCTGTTTCTGCTGCGCCTCGCTTCTTCACCTTTAGTCCCTAACGTCCCTGATGACTCATCTTCAGATGATCCACTCTCCCCAGGTGTCGTGATGATGCAGGGTCTCGCTCTTACTTCTTGAGTTTTTACCTCCATCGGTTTTGGTCATTGGTATTTTCTCCTCCGGAAGATATACGGGCGATGCCTCGCGATGTGCCCTTCCTCGCCACACTCAAAATATTTCGTGTGAGGACACTGTGCCACTAAATGTTCTTCCTTCCCAACATCCATGGCTTTTTATTTTTTCCCTGGGGAGGCATACCTCGGTTCCTCTGAATCTCCTTTCTCCTTTCGTTCCCGTGTCTCTGCCACCAACGGAAGTTTGTTGGTCTCCTCCACGCTGGTTTCAGGGTCCGGGTTCTTTTATATGCAACTCGGCTCCACTCATTGTCAACGTCTTGCATCCTCACTTCTTCCTCCTTGGCACTAGCGTTGGCACACTCCGAGAACGAGCGCTCGACAGAGAATCTTACTTTCTTCCTGTCTCCTTGGCCAGTTGCACCTTTAGAATTGTGGATAAAAATCCCATTGCACCCTCCACCTCTTCTACGCAAATCGACTCTCTATATAGCCCGTTACTTTGTCTTTGGGACTTCGTCTCCCTTAACATCTGGAAATGTCCACCTCGGGAGTCCATCGTCCTCCTTCGTTCGCCTTCTTCAATCTCATCTTTCGGGTTTCGTCGTCTGCCAGAATTCGATTGAGTATACTTCTCTTGACCCACCATATCAGGGGCGCCTTCAACGATTCCGCGTCTCTGGGATCTATCAAATTTTCTTCCACTTTAGCTCCAATTAAAGCTGTGAGACGGTCTGCTCCTTTCCTCCAAAACCGCCTTCCTCAGATCCTGGGTATTCATCGCTTTTACCCTCATCAGCGCGACCGCCGTGGCATGAACCTCTGGCATAGTTCCCACCCTTCTAATATTTTTTCCCTCTACAAGATTCAAGACGGGCTGTCTCAACACTCCTCCTTCAGTCATCATCTTTCGCGTATAGAATAAAAACACAAAAAAAAAAATTATGCCCGCACTCTATAACTCTCTTTCTCCACGGTTTCCAAGTTTCGGCACCAGTTAATGTTCATCGAACTAAAAACTCAGAAAGGAAAAATCAGAACAGGTAGAACGTTGTTACTAGACTCTTTATTTACTCTAAATCACCCCCTTCTATACGTTTTACAAGTAAACATATGTACAGATAACATATGTTTGGGGATTAAGCTTGGGCACTAGCGGCGCTCGGACCTAACTTATATATATATATGGTATCCTAAACACTCGTGCAGTGATATAGGATGAATCAACTGTTTACAACTCTAATTTATTTTAGAAGAAGTATAGGTAAATTTCATACGTTGTTGCTAGTGTTCTTTTTCTATTGTTGACTCTAAATACGGTTGTTTTTTCTGGGTATACTCGATAGAGTATAATATAGATTCGAATTTCGGTGTTTTTAACTTGTACAGAATCTTCTAATCTTCAAATGTCTTCTGCCTTTGTAAAATTTACTTTTAAAGAGTTGGATAATTTTTCAGAATCCGTTTTGAAGGCAGACGCACTGCTATTATCAGGATTGACGTAGAAATGTTTTGAGTAGGAATGGTAAATATTTATTTCCTAATAAAAGGTGTTAACATATAAACGTTTCAGAAAAATATTTCATTCTTTTACTTTATCCATTGTATTTAATTTGTGTTTTTATTAGGTTATATTTATAATGGCTAGGAGACTATTCTTGGTGAACTTGAATGAAAATAACAATAAATAAAATGATTTACTTTCTACAATTTAAAATCTATTTACGGTTCAGATGTTGTTACTTAAAGGATCAATTGACAGTTAAGGACAAATAATGACTAATTGAAATTACCACCGAATGTTAAAACCAAAAATTTATTTAACAAATGTATAGACATCAGGTGAAATGAAATATTCGAAAATTCTCTGCTGTTGTATAACGGTTGAAGTTTTCAATATCGAGGGTCATAAAATGTTAGATGGGCTCTCAGAGTATTTAGGGCACTTTATAAAACATGTCGGCGGACTAAGGGGGAGAAATGTTATTTTGAACATTCTTTGAAAAGTGTTAGCGGTGAAACGATGCTCTCCAAGTTTCAGATGGCCTATGAACTTTTTTAATATGAACACATATGAATATGTGCTGGGAAAACAGCAGAAGGGGAGTCGAACATATACGCAGATTTATTTATATGTAATTTATTTTTCCCCAATAATTTCACTGATATAACAATAATATAATAAAATTCAGGGATTTATATCTATAGATTGACTCTACATTTTAGATAATTGGTACTGAAGCGAGCAATGTCAACCACCGTCCCCTATTTGACTTTTCAGGTGGACGATCTCTTGTGAGGGGTGATAAAGGGGACCATCCAGGGGCGTTAGGAAACTAATACCTAAAATAATTGTTTCTGGCTTTTCTGTTTATTAGTTTTATTAGTAATTTTATAAGTAGAGAAGGGGTTCACGGGTGCAACTCAGCCGACTGAAAACTGTATAGCACTATAGCGCTGACTCCCATTTCATCTGAAATCACCAAGAAATGTAGCCATGAGTCAGGAATCTTTATAATTTTAACTTTTTGCAGCAGTTGTTTCCAAACTACTTTTCTACCCACATCAAACCCTTTCTAACACTTATTTAATACGATTGCGTGAAAACTTTTTCGCAATTCAAATCCTAGTCAACTTCTCCTTATGCAGTGCTCTTAACAAATTCCTTTATTGTGCTAAAAATACCATCTGCCTTGCTAGGCAATAAGTAATTAAGATGTACTATCATTCATACCATATTTACATTTCATCATTCACTCGCTCATTCATTCAGGACATGATTGGAGAAACTGGCCATTGCCAGGACTCCCACTGTCACTTGATTATAGCAGGTCACGAGGCCACTGCCGTTTCAGTCTCCGAGTTATGCAGTAACTGTCATCCTCACAATCCTCCTCGCCGCCTAAAGTGGCGGTGGCCTCGAGATCTATTAACAATAGCTTAGTATCCCCTGGAGTAAGATCCCAGTTTGTCCTGAGCGCCTGTGGCTTCTTGCCCTCTGATCTTTCCACATTGTGAAACGGCCGGAGATTGAGGTGTGGGATCTTCACTGCCCCCGATTTCTCCAAGGCTTGACTAAAGAAGATTATGTTTGTACATATTGAGTGAGTGGAATGCTGTATCACCATCAAATGAGCTCACAAGTATTAATAACGGATAAGCAAATTATAATTTTATAGGCGACCTTTCTAAAAAAAAATACTATGGTGAATTAAACATTTTTTTCAGTGTCCATATCACTATTGAAAATAAAAGTGTTTCACTGTGAGAACTGCTACTCTTAATAAATAAATAAAGCCAATTGATATTTATCATATTTAGTAGATCATAAAATTAAATAACTCAACGTTCTGAGGAATAACATGTTTTATGTTGTGATTAAAGCTGCCTATCATCATAAAAAAAAATCAGTGAAACAGGTACAGTTGCTTAGCGACCAACCGCATACCATTTTATTCTTGTTATCTTGAATTTTTAAGAGCTTGGGTACTTCAATTAAGTATGGTTGGCGATCCTAGATGTTGATTTATGTGGGAACACAATTTTCCTATTTTATCCTTTGAAAATATTTTCGAAATACTGACTATTCCACACAACCTAAAAATAACTTAGCATTTATTACATCACGTTGGGATACCTACTTTATTTTCTATACTCTGTCTTTTTATTGTTTTTAAAGAAAAATAAATAGCATTGCCGTGGCCCAGTCCTTGATCTCCGGTCAGCTTCCAGCTGAGCTGTCCATATCAAAACCATTAGCCTAAAGAATTAGCAGTAAATTTTCTGATCTCTTATAACCTCTGAAAAATTGCGAAAGCTTTCAAATGGGAATACAAAGTACTCTACTTAAAGTTTATTGTTTGCTATTTACCATGTTATACTTATCTAATGAACATATCATAACTAATTATTAATATCTAGACTATTGTTTTTCTTCGTTTTGACCTTTATGAGATTAAGGATATCCCTTGTTTGACAAAAACCTCCATTAATAAACAAGTAAGAAACATTCTTTACATAAAAAATCTCAATCATTGCATTATAAAACTGTCATTCTTACCTTGAAGCGTTAAATTTTGGTGAGTTGACGATATCGATCTCGAAATTCTAACTTGGGTAGCTTGGTAGATATACAATCAAATGCCCCGAATCAGGACAAATATGATTTTTAAATGTTAGCAAGTAGGACTATCCAAAAACATCTGTAACCTTTCTTGGGATATGTTGCTGGAGTTTGATCGCCTCTTCTTTGTCGAACCAATTTTCCTCTTGAAGTGGTTTCTCTTGGTGATCGGAAATGGAACAACTTCTAGTTTGCCCGTTTCTTAAATGTCTTTCTATTTTCTTATCTGTCGTTTCACATCGTGTTTTAATTATAATATTTTTTTATTTCTCTAATTTCGAATCAAAAAATTAAAATAGCTATCTATAAAATAACACATTGTGTTAATTAATGACGCAATATAGAAACTAGGCCTCGGCATTATTGGTTATTATTTGAAAGATTAGTTTACAATTCGACGAACTAAATTATCTTTAATTATAACTTATAATCGTTTCTAACGAAATGTTATGTTAAACCATATTGATCAATACACCACATTACCTGATTTCAACCAAACATGATCAGCTTATTCTGAGGTGTTGTGGAATAAATATTTTAAAATTTCATATCTTTTGAATCATTTTGATGACCAATATTCGAATTATTTTATTTAAGAAATATCTGAGAAATTATTTTTGCTAAACGTGAGTTTATTTTGACATGCATTGAAATTCACGTTTGGCTGCTCTAAAAATGATTAAATGATACTCGTTTAATCATTTATACTTAGTTGACACAGAAATAGTTATAAAACATTTAATTATTTGTAATTACTTAGAGTATTATTTCATTCCTAAACCCTTTTAATTACATTAAAATCATTTGTACTGGTCTTTATGTTTATTTATCAATGTGTACAGATACTCAGTAATATAAGTTAATATTGAGTGATCTAGACTGTAAAGGATGTAAAAATAAACAAGGGTTCGGCATAAAGGGGAAAGGAGATGTTATTATTATAATTAAATGTTTGTTTAGTCTATGTGAGCTGAGGGTTAGAGAAATGAGAAAGGCTTTCAAATAAGCCTAAGTAGGGGGTTTGAAATATTCCTGGAAACAATTAATTCCGATATCGAAGACATTTAAACCGGAGGAATCCCTGTTTTATTCTATGATAAGGAATATGTAACTAATAACGGAAACTTGGTAAATTTTCTTGATAGAAAGTGAATTTAATTTATTTCCTTGGAGTAGGGTGAGCATCGATATTACACTTTTCAACCTAGAATGGGAATAGACGACGGCGTAATTAAATAAATAAACATTTTGACTGCCATAAAGCATATTTTTTCTTTAATCGTTTCCCCTCTAAATTTCTACAAGAAGAGCCAAGCCCCTAAATTCTTGATCAGCTCACATGACGCTCAGTGCTTCTTAATAATGTGATGGTCTTATAATAATGCCAGAAGCTGAATATAAACTACTTATTTTGTTATAAGTTTGGGTTAACAGCTCTTTGACCTAGAAAATGCCAGATATGATGGCGAAACGATGCACTTAATTATAAAATATGGCATTATTTTTGAGACTTTGTGGACTTTACCTTTTTCCTTTAGCCCATCTTACACTGATAATTAATTAAAAAGTATTTATTGCCTACATTATATTCATTATATTCGTCTAACAGAATAAGATCATCAACGGTGTATAGGTTATAGAGGATGGGACCCAGTACACTGCCCTGTGGAACTCCTGCTTTTATGGGATAGTAGTTAGAATATTCTGAACCACAGTGGACTTGGAAGAAGCGGTTTGAAAGGTAGGACCGCAGGATTAGAAAAAGGGTCTGTGGTAAATATCTTTTGAGCTTGTAAAGCAAACCTGCGTGCCAAACCCTGTCAAAAGCTTGAGCTATGTCCAGAAACCCAGCAGTGCAATAATGTTCGGTTTCAAGGGGTGCGGTTATCTGATCAACGCGAATGCCTTGTTGTGCAGTGGAATGTCGTAGGCAGAAACTAAACTGATAAGGAAAAAGTATTTCAGAAAAAAGAACCTTTTCAGTCTGTGGTAAATATCTTTTGAGCTTGTAAAGCAAACCTACGTACCACACCCTGTCAAAAGCTTGAGCTATGTCCAGAAAGGCAGCAATGCAGTACTGTTTGGTTTCAAGGGCTGAGGATAGGAGAAGGTTTTCTTGGACAGTAGAATGTATTGACGGAAATTGGCTAATTGGGTGGTCAGGTGATGTGTCATTGGGGGGGTTTACCGGGTTTGGCGAATAGGACTGTAATGAAATGTTTCCAGATGAGAGGAAAGCGCGTCATTCGAATAATGCATTATATATGTAGGTTAGGAAGATTATATCTTTAGGAGGAAGTTGTTGGAAAATTCGAGGAGTAATGATATCATATCCGGATATTTGTGGTAAGTTAATTATTTTAGAAGATATTTTACCTCTCAGGGGTTAATGGCTTATGGTGGAGTTGAAAGAGGGATAGGTGTAGTGAAAAAACATTCTACTGTTATGCGATGAATATTGTTTTGAAGAGCAAGGTGAGGAGTGAAAGTATGGAAAGATGCAGTGCGAATTCTTACGACCTATCCCCATTCGAAGCCGCCCAGGACCTATCATCACGACGGATCGGGTGTGAAACAGGATGATACTTTAGGATTTTTTTAGTTACATTAAAGAGGGAGTTATCCCTGGTAGACAGAGAGGAGAGGTGGGAATTGAATTAATCGGAACGGAAGGATGCCAATAGCATATTCACCAATCTGCAGTACTGATTGTACGAGGGGTGATCACCGCAGGATGCCGGAATCTTTGCCACACTGTTCTGGAGTGGCGTTTGGATTCGTTTAGATCTTATGAGATGCTGAGGTGAACGATTATGATTGTGAATTTTCGGATGACGATGTGGCAACGATGCCTCCCAAGCCGACCCCTGGATCAAAGTTGTGAAATAATGCACTGCTTCGTCTTGGTCTTAGGATAGGATGTTTTCAGAGATACTTTGAGGTCTACAGAGGCTGTAATAACTAGGCGGAAATGGCCCCGATCAACTGGATCCCTAATAAATGAAGAAGGAGGCAGTTTGTGGATAGGTCTTAGGGAAATGGTTAGGATCAAAGGGCTATGATCGAAGGAGAGGCCGTCGAGGCGTGTAAGTGAATAGTTAGTGTTCCTAAACTATTGTAGAAAAGTAAATCAAGGAGATCGGGATTTCGGTTGAAAACAGATGGCCAATAGGTGGCTGTGTCAGGAGAGATAGTGGAGCAAAGCAAAGAGAGCAATGCACGTCCTCGCTTATTCGTGGATCTTGAGCCCCAATGTTGGTGCTTCGCGTTAAAGTCCCCACCCACAAGAAAGCGATGCCCGACGGACTCTGGAAAGAAGATGAATTAAGAATCTGAAATGGATTTATAGGGAGGGCATACACTGATGCTAGAGTAAGGGGGAAAATGAAGGTGCTGATTGGCACTGCAGTGGACTGAAGGAAATCGTATGCTAATACTAGTGTAGATCCACGAACTATGTGAGGGGAAATGGAGTCATGGACAATGACAGTGGTACCTGCATGTACTCTTCCATTCAGGTGATCTGTTCGATAAGTCTGGTACTGTCAAACTGTAAGTGGTCGCTTACTCGTAATTCTTGTTTCAGTAATGAGAGCTACGTTGATGTTCTTGTCGTGCAGTAGTTCTGTCAGTTCGTTAGTGCGGATGCGAATACTATTCGCATTCCAAAGGAGAAGGGATAAGGAGCTGGAAGGATCCACTTATGAATTTTGTTTAACGGGGATAAGGTAGGAGACAAGATTTGTAAGAAGGGAAATGAGAGTGGAAATGAGGGTTATGAAGTCTGTAAGGAATGATGTTAATAGTCTAGTGAGGTCTGAAATCTTCGAAGTAGAGGAATATGCGAGATGTGTGGTTGAGGATGGGATTGGGTTTGCTGGTTCCCGGGATGTACGGAATGCTGGAGAAGGGGAATTTGTGGACGAGGAGTGGGCAGTGCCTGTGACTGCTCTCTGTTCCAAACTGCATCAGCAAGAGAGACTGAAGGCCTTTAATTTCTAGCTGGGCTTCTTGTTACTAGTTTCTCTTCTTCTGGCCAGTGACGTTGTTCGCTGCTGGACTTCAGAATTCTATAAACTTCGCAGCCCTTGCTGTTGGCTGGGTGGCTTTGATTGTAGAGAACGGATACTGCAAGCGATTTTAGGGGCTTCTTGCACAATTCACTTTTGTGCTGCCCACTGCACTGTACACACCTGAGAGGGTGGTGAAAGTACGATTTCGCTTGCCCATATGCCTGGCAATTATGGCATTGGACGATGCCACGTTTGGGGTAAGGTTTTTCGACCTGTAATCTTGTGTAATACAGTTGGGTCAGATCATAGATTTTTTCTACTCCAGATGTTCGCTCTAGATCGACAAATAACAAGGGTAGTGGTGTTTTAATCACTACATCTTGTTGCTTATCCTCACGGAGCACGTTGGTAATATGGCAAACCTTGTATCCTAAACCTACGAGCTCATTTTCTATCTTGTCTGCTGGTGTAGTGGGATGCAGGTTTCATGCTTTAGCTGGTAAGTGTGGAAGTGTTCCTTTGTGTTTTCTAAATCTTTTATAATTGCTCTGTAAGTTTCAAGTAGTAAGGAGATATTTTTTGTCTCGAGACCGATTGGGACATGAGAATTTTCCAGTGCCTATAATTTTCATTAACTGTGAGCAAAGTAATTTAAACTTACTTCTGTTTCGGATGAATATTCCTGGTGGTTTTAGCTGATTAGTTGTTTGAGTAGAGTCTATGTCCTCTACTTTAGTATTTTTCAACACCTCGAAACTGTTGGGCGTGAAGAATGGAGACTCATCCATTGCTGTTTGTTGTTTAGAAGTGCTTGGTTGTGGCGGTATTTCTTCCATCGAGCTGATGGGTGCTAACGAATTTACAGGCACATTTATATTAGGACGTCGTTGCTTTCGTTTAATAGGTGACGGATTAGGTGTTGGTCCCAGAGACCTTCAGAGCTTTTTTTTTGTTTTCAGACATTACTTGTCGATATAAAGGCATGCTTCATCATCAATAATATTTATCATAATTCCAAAATATTTTTTTTATGAATAAAAAATATGTTGTTGTAGGTAGCCTTGAAACTGAGTAATCTTCACCGGAGACTACGACGCTAACAGTAGGCCTCAGTTAAGGTTGTGAGGGTCTGACCGGCTGCCCCAATCGTATCACTAACACGGCAGAGCGACGTACCCAGCCACCCAATATAGCCGGCTTCTCTATGAAATGCCCAACATACACTGAGCAAATACAGTCCACAGCTTAGCAATCCACTCACCTGTAGGTAGCTCCCTCGTGAACAGTCTATTGAAACAGTTGTACGACCAAAACACTTCCTGACCACGAATACGATATGTTTTAGTTTAGCGCAAGCTAAAACTTACATGAAAAGAATATTTACTAATTTTTTGAAACCTTAGTTTCATATAGAAGGACAGATATATACATATATTTGTCTATAAAAAGTGATATAACTTAGGGTGATTATGTCGTCTTGATTTTTTTTCCATTAGATCTAGCGTCAAAAATACTCAAAAAACACGTGTCACATGCTGTACCAGAACTAATTTCAAAACCCACATCCCCCCGTAAAAAAACCTTCCACTATAGAAATTTTTAAAGAATATTTTTATTCCTCCTTTTAATAACAAATGAAACGAAAAATTTATTGATTAAAATTTAAAGTAGATTAAACTAATTTCACAACCACTTTTGACTATAGCCTTGTCCCAATTTTGAACATTGAGCCTCTTCCTATGGGCTTGGCAACTGTGTGATTTATATACATATAGCATACTTCTGCTAAGTTTTTTTTAATCAGAATAAGATTTAATAAAATAATACTGTTTAATTACATTTTTTACGGGAGCCCAGAGCCAAACACATTGACGCTCTGACGAAACCTGCCAGTTGTAGATTTAATAAAAGAAAATGGGACGAACTCTCAAGTTTTACCACCTATTGCTAATTCAGTCGGAAGTTTAGATTAAATTTGTTTCTTAATCAACCCCACATGACTTCTCAACGTGTCTGGAGATAGCTGGCTGGTCTACCGCCTCTATCCCCTCCGTGCAGCATGACTCCATAATTATTCTAACGGTTGAATTTAATTGTTTTAATGGTTTCATCAAGAAGGTTAAGATTAATGGATTCACGGATCAGCGATCTTACCATTTCTGTTTTATTGTATTCATTGCCAAGTCTGAAGTGAGAGACTCTACTTTCAAACAGTCGGTTAGACACGAGCGCCTTTTCATTTCAGATGGTGTACGATGGTTTTCGTAAACATAATTTACCCTTTCGAGTATAATTGGTAGTTGGTGTAAAATAACAGAGAAGAAATAAACTTTTTTTAAAAGATTTCTCAAGTCATAAACCAGAAGCAATTAACGATATTTATGTTCTAGAAAATTCAGAAAACAAAACTTTAACGCCAGCAAATTAATGCGTATTTCTCGTATTTTCAGCTGATTTATTTATTTTCTGGGCCATATATAAGGTCTTAACAATTATTTTTGTATTAGTTGAAGAGGTGATATTTACATTACAATCAATAATGCTGTATCAGCGAATTGTAATTGGCTGATTGAAATCTTCCAAAAAAAATAATCCACTCAAATAATATTATTTAACTACTTATTAATATTTTACTATTAAATATTAATTATATTTATTTATTTCCGAAGAATAGGCAATATACTACCATTTTTACTTTTAATACCATCAGACTTACCGAGGGGTAAAATAGGATGTTTTGCTGGGAAGGGCAATTATATATACGTATCAGGTTATCGAATGTGTTATGTTGTTACTGCTACTTTATCGGAGATTTTTCAAAGAATTTCCAAGATTCTTCTCTCTCCGTTGTGGGGATTGAAGATCCTCACTTCCTCCTTAGTAAGTGAAGTTGAATATTGAGCTTCGAATATTTGCCGGTGTGTGCATGAGTACGAGTTGCCGAGCGTTTGACTATAAACATGGCGTGAACTGCCATAACTGGTGCAAATATTTAATGACATTTTTAAACGTCATCTTAGTATTTAGAATTACTCCATGTTCCAATGATATGTAAATAAAGTATACAGACTAATCAATGATCTTCGTCTAATTGATTGCAGGGGCAGTCTGCCAGTCTGAATGCACTACTGAAGTGTAATAAAAAACACCTAATTTTAGAAGTATATTTAATAGTACGGTGATTTACGCTTGTTATCTTATTATCTTACTTTAGATTAACTTCCGTATACGTAGCCTAGTAGCACATTTACTTCTAACTGTAGAAATCCTGGTTCGATCACTAGCTTTCCTAATATTTTATTCTTTTGGCGATGGATCTGGTCCTGATTCACCTATCCTTCCGAAACTGAATAAGTAGCTACTTGAATAAAGAAGTAGTTAATCTGGTTATGAAAACCAAAATTAAGGTCTATTGCTGCTGTCACGAAATTAGAACCATGGGACCCCCAATACATGGGACAAAAATGGCAAACCCTGTTGCTGCTCTGTGCACTACTTCTCCTCTATCCAAGCAATCCCTTTACTTTTTAATAATGTCAATCCTTAAGAAAATTAGTTATTAGTCCCCCACCCGCCCGTACGTGGCAACACCACCCCAAGTAGCCCCTTCATCCCCAGCGTCAAATAACGGCCACTGTAGTACCAACGACAATATTATCAGCGCCGCCTACTAACTATGGCGTTAACATTTGGTAGGTCTTACCTCTTCGAAAGGTATTCTCCATGGGTTTGGTTAACATATATTAATAGGAAGTACTCCTCAATTCAGAGATCGGCCACTTATTAACAACTATGTTACCTACAATTTTTTTATTCGCCTAGATAAAAAATAAGAAAGTTAAGCGAAAAGATCGAGTGTTTTTTATTAAAAATATATTTAGCAGTTATCCCAGTATAGTTTAATATAGTCATGAATGGCTCCTGAAGACCAGTAAGTATCTTCCACTATCGTTTCTTCGGGCATATTACTTCTTTTATTTCGTTTAAATATATTTTAAAACTATTATTTAGCTTATATTATATAAAAATTGTGACCCTACTGATCCTTAGATCAATTAGTCATTTTATCATCAGCCACTCCAAATTATGCAGTATGGTAAAACAATAGCCGATTATGATGCATCACTTCACTAAGGGTTTCGTTGTGCCCCTGAAAACAATTTTAATGACTGATTTAATGACTTTTTATGATTGTAGTCCTTTAATCATAATAAAATATTTATTTCTTAGTTTTAAATTAAATAAATAAATATAGTTAACCCGTTAAATATGACGAGGGTATAAAAGTTGACTAGGAGCACCGAAAATCAACAGGTGAATTTTGTACAAAACTGTGGCAGCTGGTGAAGGTTGTGTTGTTGTTCCTAGTGTTACTTTGTTGGGTTACCATAGCTCCTTTTTCTATGCTCGCTAAAAGACAGATTTTGACATTGTGAATTGGAGTAGTGTTTTCGAGTAGGGGATCGCGGGCGGATGTAGACCGTGCAGGAAGGACTGTGACACAGGAAGGCCATTGAATTGAACCCCTGGCTTAGGCTACAATAAATTTCTTTTTAGCCCCAGCCATCGTTCTTCCTATAATTTTGTTTCATGCGCATAGTATGTGGGACCGATAGCATTTAGAGGCTATATATACAAAATAAACTAAGGGGTTTTGTTCCACCTTGGATTTTATACTGATAGGAGTACCAACTGAGCTTTTCTCTTCTTTAAAACATCTTACAATCAGTTGTGTGTTTTTATAAAACGAGCCGATCTCATTAATTTAAGCTGGGTTTTTTCTATATAGCCGCTTTAAGTTGCCATGGTTGGCGTCATGAAATTAAACCCTTAAGATGAAGGGGCTTCTTAGCGCAGTGTTGACACATACTGGGGGGAGGGGGGAATCACTTATTTGCTTATTGCTTAATGATTGCCATCATCGAAGTAAAGGGGTGAAGTGGATAGAAGATAGGTAATGCACAAAGCAGCAACAGGACTTCCCATGTATTGCGGGTTCTCAAGCTTTTAATTTGGTGACGGCAACTATTGTAGAATTTGTTCCTATTGACGAATCGGACTTATCAAGTGAATGTTGTATCTTTATACATTTGCTGAAAGCCCAATGAAAATGCTGTTACAAAATTAATCATTCATACTATATTAGACAATTTTTTCATTTGATAAAAACTAGCTGATCCATGGTTCAATAACCTCGTGAATGTTTCTTTCATTATTTAAAATAACAATTTTTGTTTAGGTCTACCGTGAACTATTCCTTTGTTTTTTAAACTATACATAAATAAAATCAAAGATGCAGAATGTTTAGGAAAAATATGAACAAATATTCGCTTGCGAATAGAAGTTTCTAAGATTTATTAAAAACGTGCTTGTAGAATCTACTTTTAGAATTTCAGATATATTGGATTATTTTTATTACCTATAACGCAAAACAGTTTGACAGACGAAAGACGATCGCCCCTCATCTACTTAAGAGTAGACCTCTCTAGTCGGGTTTGCCAATTTTTTTTTTATGATTAGAAGATATTGAGTAACAGGGAGTACGGGCATTGGCCAGACTTCTCTCCACATGTTGTGAGTGTCGGCGGCCTTCACAAGTGAGTATAGAGGAGATCCTCGATCTTTGTCACCTAATCCATTCGTTTTTTTTTTTAAATCAGAAACCCAATTTTTTTCATCCGTGACTCTGTCTGTTCTGCTCTTCTTAGTTCACTGCTCATGAGAGGGTCGATAAATTCACGAGGATGTCTTATTTAATAATAGGAAGACAAGAAAAATACTTTTTATATTATAATTAAATCAATAAACTCATTATGTGTTGCAGTTTAAGCAGGCTATATTTACCTAAAGTCGTTAAATCTACCATTAATTAATATATTTATGATGAATAAAAATATATACCCTTCATATTGAGTCGGGTATCAAATCAAATATTTCAACGTCCTGATTTATAATGTGTTTATTGGGAGTTAGTTAAAATGCTGAATAAAATTGTTTTCAGAAACGACCGTAATAATACCCTTAATTGTCTGACTAAATTTTTTTAATTATGTCAACTTTATTTGGGAGAAAGAGCGAATACTAATCTACTTTTTTGCCAAATTGCAACTATAGACTCACGCTTAATTAAATATGCTGTAATATATATATATATATATATATATACGAAACCTCTTTACTGTGATAAAATTACAGCCTGCCTTATTGGGCAATAAGTGATTGCGATAAATGTTCTCAGTCATACCATATTTACAATTATTATTAACTCGCTCATTCGTACAATATTTACAAGCAGCCCACAGACCTCAAAAATCCACAAGGATGTCACCTCCCTCGCATACAAAAGAGGAAGCGGAGTCTTGGGATGTCCTTCACGATTCTCCGTAAGTCGCATCACCGGATATGAGCCAGTGGAGGCTGACCAAGAAGAGCGCGAGAGCCACAGACGCTCAGGACATGATTGGAGAAACTGACCATCGCCAGGACTTCCAGGAAGTTCGTGAAAAGTGAAGAACCAGTATCACAATATGACACAAGAAACAAACATAAATAAAGCAATTTTTTTTTTCATATACGATTATATTTAATTTTTTCGGCGATCAAAATAATACGAACAATTTTAATGCATTGCGTAGCGCCTAGGAACCAAGCGGCAAACACGCACGACTAAACGGTTCTGAAGGAGGGGTATAGCTACGTCTATACTGAGGAAAAGAATCTAAATAAAACAAAAAGTTGTTTTTTCAAATATGATGATTTTTTTTTTTATACGATCAAAATGATGTGAACAAGTTTGCTGCTTTAAGTAGCGCCTGGAGACGTCTAAGGAAACAAGCGGCAAACACGCACGACTGATCGGTTCTGAAGGAGGGGTATAGGCGTAACGCCTTGATTAAGCCATGCTTCAACCGACAGGTTCAAAGGGGACGTTTTTGCACGTTATCCACTGACGCACAATACTGCGATTTTAAATAGGTGTAGGTTTTGGCTTAAGGTGCAAAAGTACATTTCGCCGTAGTTTTGTTTAAATGACAGTTCAGGCGTAAAGCCCTGATTTTTCTCCTTAGGTCTTCCGTACACTTTTCAGTACACGCAGAAGGAAATGATATTTATAATAATAAAGTTTGAGATAACAATAATAAAATAGAGACTTTTAACCATTTACTTTATTTGTTTTTCCTACAGTCATTAAAAACAGCTCAGAGACCTCCTAAATCCACATACACATAAATGTAGGTTAGGAAGATTATTTCTTTAGGAAGCAGTTGTTTGAGAATAGTAGTGGTAAGGAAGGAGATCATATCCGGGATATTTTCGGAAAGGTAAGTTTTTCAGAAGATATTTGACCTCAGAGGGTTAACGTCTTTAGTGGCAGTGAGAGAGGGATAGGTGAAGTGAGGAATTCATCAAAATTAATTCCGTACGTCCAGATTGGCTTTAGTTTCCAACTTTATCCATCATTAATTAATATAGTAATACTAATTGTTAATATTTATATATAATTTTAGATTAGTTATTTATGCTCTATTGAGAGATGTGATACCCTTCAAAGTAGTCAGTTGTCCAAAGCGTCTGTTTAGTTCTTGTCTTTTTAGCCTCGTGTGTGGGTTCCATGTGAGTCTTTTGTCAAGATGGAAGCCTAAATACCGTAATGTATTGGATACAGAGAGAGGAATGAAATAAAAAAAACTAGTGGACAGGACTTGCGTCAGAGGGTAATGGTAATGTGGGAACATTTTGCTGCATTAACTTTGATCCGCTATTCGTTGCACCAATACTCGATCTCATCAAGGTGTTTTAGAAGGTTATGGTATGCTATATCAGGGTCTGTGAGGGATGAAAAGACTGCAGTGTTATCTACAAATGCAAAAGAAGGTATTGGGAGTAAAGGGTATAGATTGGGGGGCTATGTATAGGTTATAGAGTATGGGGCCCAGGACACTGCTCTGTGGAACTAATGCTTTTATGGGATGGTAGTTAAAATAGTTTACACCATATCTGACTTGTAATAAGTGGTTTGAAAGGTAGAACTGTAAGATTAAGAAAAGGATCTATGGTAAATATCGTTTTAGTTTGTAAAGCAAACCTGTGTAGCAGACCTTGTCTAAAGCTTGAGCTATATCAAGAAAGGCAGCAGTGCAATACTGTTTGGTTTCAAGGGTTGAGGATATGTGATCAACAACGCGAAGGCCTTGTTGAGCAGTGGAATGTCGTAGATGGAAACCAAACTGGTAAGAAGGAAAAAGGTTTTTGGTTTCAGCAATTGGAAGTACACGTCTTAATAGTAGTGTTTCAAATATTTTTGAGAGAATAGAGAGTAGGATGATTGGACGGTAAGATGAGGCGACATTGGGTGGTTTACCGGGTTTGGCGAATAAGACTATAATGGAATGTTTCCTGAGGATAGGAATGTGCGTCGTTCGGACAATGCAATTATAAATGTAGGTTAGGAAGATTATGTCTTTAGGAGCCGGTTGTTTGAGAATTGTAAGAGTAAGGAAGAAGATCATATCTGGGATATTTTCGGAAAGGTAAGTTTTTCAGAAGATATTTGACCTTAGAGGGGTTAACGCCTTTTGGTGGCAGTGAGAGAGGGATAGGTTAAGTGAGGAATTCATCAGCATTCGTGCAATGGTTATGGTTTTGATGAATAAGATGAGGAATAAAAGCACGGGAAATATGCAAAGTGAATTCTTCCGACTTTTCTTCAGACCGAAGCCAACAGGACCCATCAACACAACGGAGTGGGTATGAAACAATGATATTTTAGGAACTTTATAGTAACATTCTACAGAAATTATCTACTGTAGACAGAGAGCAGATGTTGGAATCAAAGAATCGGATCGGAAGGATGCTAAATGCCGCTTTACCAATCTGCAGTAATGATTCTGCAAGCGACAAAAATATGCCCGAATACTGATATAAAACAAAATGTTCATTACTGGATAATAAATTGTTTATACCCATGAAGAACAGAGCTGGAAGTTGATCATATCATACTGATGTGGGTAGATATAATTGAGCAGTTGAAGGATTCAGAAAAATAAAACGTGAAAAAACAGACGAGTTCTTTTTTATCTTTCTAATTGGCCCTCAAATGACAAATAGATTTGGTTGGTGATGACAAATAGATAAAACAAAACTGACACAATTTATCAATTCTATATTTGAGTCTTGAATCGGTAAGGATTTTAAATCGTACATGATTTGTGAAAAAACTCTTAACCAAAAGATAAGCCATTTTTTTGACGTATAATATTGTTTCTTCAACTAAGTATTATGAATTCATGGGTGTAAAGGACCTGGAACTGTAGGGTGGTTCTGTAACAATCGCTATCAAATGGTGTTTGGACTTGCACAGGGATTAGAAGTTTCTCAGTCCTGCCTACAAGAAGAGCAACTTCCTTCCAGCCAGGTCTGATTTCTCCCCATTTACCGATGCCCCGACAGCTTGTTAAAGGTACTAGTAAACCTACAGCTTCCGTTCAATACTTCGTTAATACTTCTCCGTTTATCAGACTACTTTGTCATCGGTTATTGTTCGTTTGTTTGTCGTTAGGGATTATTTAAAACTTGCATATGCGTTTTTTATACGAAGCAAAACAAAAAATCATGTCAAGTGTGCAACACAATTAATAATTACACAACTAAAATTTCATTTCATTATTTTTTTAATATAAATTTTTATTTGAAGAGAATTACAAAATTCCCTCATAATGGAATAAATGATGCGATAAAATATTGCATTAGACCATATTTACAAGTTTACAGTTACTCTCCCATTCGTACCTTATACTGTTTACTGTGACAGTATTAGTTCAGGTGAGATGTACAAATTGGACAGAGTTAGATATGAACTGTGGGTGAAGTGAAGGCTGAGCCCAGATCAGTGTTGTACCGAGTTTACTTGGCCAGCTTGATTCTCCCTGAAACGCTGTGTGATAATAAAAAGGGTAGTTTGTTGCTTAGTAGGCATTCAGAAGGCTTTGGTCATTCTATAGTTTGTAGGTATCCGAAATGTTGTATTCCTCAACATCTCAAAATACGCTAAGCGTGCAATATGGCAGGCCCATTATGATATTTGTTTTTTCCTGATTGCCATTTACAGAGTATTTTTTATTATACATTATACAATATAGACACTTACTGGGTCACTTTGAGAAGGAGTCAAGGGTTGAGGAGATCACCCTACTACTCCTGCAGTCACATCACAGCTGTTTAACAGTGGAGGCTGAAGGTAACCAGTAACCACATTAGCTCTGGGGAGAAAAAATACCAGTGCCAGAACCCACAGTGACCAAATATTTACGAATGATCACGGTGCCACTTTCGCAACAATCTTCCTTCTCTTTCAATCCACGCTTCTCGATCGAAGCATTAATTGCTAACTGAATGTGACAAGCAAATTGCGATTTGAAAAGTGTCAATTGAAGTTGTTTTTTATTCAGCAGCAGACCCCCCCCCCAAAAAAAAACCCGTTTGGAATGTGATCCGTAGTAGAGACGGATGGAGTGAGAGGTCGTCAATTGCCGTTGGATCCTCTGTCCATGATTTCTCACTAACGAATGCACTTAGCAAACGATATTTAGTGTAGGTTAGCTACACCCTACAGACGAATACTAATGACTACCAACAGAATCTTTTCATTATTGCAACAAACCTCAAAGCCTATACGGTATATTTTCTTTTTTATTCCGTCACGAAATAAAAATTATATCGACATTACCAACCTTAGACGATCATCTCCTGTCGCAAGTTTATCGTGAAACTATTGCCACATTCTATAAGTGAGTATTTTCTACGATTTCAATATTATAAACAATCAAACCGGTTGGCGACATATGACAAGAAGAGAAAATACCAGAAAAGTGGTATAAAAACTTTTTCAAGAAAAAAAGATATATCCTTGGTTGTCAAAGAACTAGGACTTCAGTTAGGACCCAAGCTGACATGTCAGTCTTTGTCTAATTTGTGAAATAAACTTGTGAACAAGTATCCGATGCCACATTCAACAGATCTGCTTAGATCTTAAGGTAGGCTGAAAGTAAGTATGTGTTTGGGCGTTAACGTCAAGACGTTCCTTAGCCTTCAAAAAGTCGCAACTAGATTTGTCTAGTCAAAGACCAATAGATGCAAACAGACGCACATCGCTTAGACCAAGAAGGTACAGACTGACGTGCAAGTAGGTGATGTTAGCTTCGAGAGCGTCAATGATAAACTGCAAAAATGTCATAAAGCAAAGCACAAAGGCCGCAAAGAAGTTTTTCTACTTTGATCTGGAAAGAAACATAAAGAGTAGTGCTGTTTCTCAGGCTACTTAGCTGATCATCAACAAGATCTTGATAAGGTCAGACTTAACAACATATCGAAATGCTGGACACTGTCTACAGCCTAGGAGCGATCCTGATGAATATTTCATACAATACCATGTAATGTATAAATATTGTTTAATAATATCAAAGGAATAGTAAAATATAATGAAATCTCGAGAGTACCTCATTTTGTGAAACAATTGGCCATAGGCACGTGCAAGTCCTTAAGGTTCAATGATGTACCGCTGGAAGATTGGTCAGTTTCTACTGAATCATCGAACCAGATGGATCTTACTGATTCTATTTACTTTTTATTGTTAATTTAGTGTCTTTAGTTTATTACCAGTGATAAAGAAATATTTTTTTTTAGACAGGTTTGTATTTATAGAGAATTAAAGTCAGTTTCCCAGAAAGTACTCGAGAATGGAAATTCAGTCACCTACAATGAACAGCAGAACTTTAAGCAGTCATTTTATCATTAAATTATTACCATTTGAAAAAAATTATGTTTGATTATCTGTATTTTTAACTCTTAGAATTATGGTATACAGTACTTTGTTTTTGTATAAATTAATTTTCTCTAATAATTCCAGAAGTAATATTTATCAACGACATAGCAGGAACAGTAAAAATTAATGTTATTTCCCAATTTTCCTCACTTTCTGAAATAGCTGGGCCACAGACATGGGACAAGTATCCAGTGTTGAGCTCTGTACCAGTGGGCAATGATTTGTAAGTTCTTATTGCAACATCGGTCCAGGCAGGACTTGCAAGTACCCTTTCTTGTTAATTTAGTGTCTATAGGTTGTTATGAGTGATAATGTATTGGATAACTTAATTGATTATTCATAATTTATCGAGGATTGAAGTCAGGTCAGCAAAACTACAATAAACAGCAAACTGTTAGTACTCATTTTAACAATAAATTATTATCATGTGAAAGAAATAACATTCAATAATCTGTGTTAACAGTATAATATTTTTCTTTTCTTATACCTATATTTCCCTCTAATTAATCAAACACTGGTATTTATCAATAAAAATATTACAAGAATGGCCAAATCTAATGTAATCTAAGAAATTACAAACTTACGGTCATAAGGACAGAGTTGATTTCCACCATGCAGCTATGTAGATTGAAACAAGTAACTCATTCGTCAACAAGTAAAGACTTCGTCGTTTACGTGGTTGTGTGGTTGCAAACGCAAGGTTCAACTTGCCGTCCAAATAAGGATAGTGGAACCCGGAAACAGAACTGACTAGAGGTTGATTCTGAAAGACTCCCTGTTTCCTAGAGGGTTGTATTGCTTGTAGGTAATTCAAGACCTCATATTTCTCTCAGTTAAAATATTATAAATGGCTTCGTGAAAAATAAATACAGACATTCAAAACAATGTGTTTAAAGGCCAACTAACCAAAATATGGTTTTCCCAGATTTTTTTGTGGTTATACGTTTGGTATTCAGATTTTTTTTTCTGTTTTAAGCGTAAACTTACAAATAAAACCAAGTAGTTTTGTTCGATAATCCAAAATGAGATTTTCATTATTTGATTACCATTTGAAAAACCATGGATAAATGGCAGTGCAGTGTATTGACTAGTGTGTAATAACGTTATAAAGTTTGTAATTTTCATATAAGTATATACTTACGTATTTATTTATATTTAATAAGTACAATATAAAGCCTAGTGATATGCACAACCTATTGAAATAGATCTATTGATATACACAACAGACAAACAACGAAAAAAAAAGAAGGTAGTTTTGTATTTTAGAAAATAAACTTGGAGACTCTCAAAATAAATCTTTTTCTTAATATATCATCCTTTCAGTCAACATTTCATCCTTTCAGGCATAGCCAGGACTAAAATTTATAGGAGGAAATAGTAAATTTACATATTTAGAAGCAACTATAACATAATGCTAGAAATATAATCCAAAAGGACAATGTAATATATTGTAAGACTGGAGAACGACAAACACGTTATCTATTTTAATTTTTATTACTTTATTGCTATGTATACCACATTGGTGAATTTACTGATAAATAAGTTAATTTTTTTTTATATCACAAATTAACATTGCATGAAAAAGTAACATAGTTAGTACAAATAAGGGGGGTAAATGGGTAGGGTAATGGAAAGACTAGAGAGGGAGACAGGTGCGGGGGTCTCCTGTACTCGTAGCGGAGGAATCAAGCAATAGTGCCCTACTCACTGCTTGTGAACTCCCAGTCTGACCTATCCCTACCAACGCCTACTGTCACCTCCAAGTGGTACCCCCTGGGGAGTCCGATGGACTCGCGGACGACAGAGGCGGGATCTCCCCATGAAATCCATGTGGAGATCTCCTTAACACCCAAGCCAAGTGTAGAGGAGCTCGAGCTGTGGCCGAATGGCAGGGGGTGTATAAAAATGCACTGTCTTTAATCGACCCCCTTGGGGCACCAGGCGCACCCCATTGTATTAAATGCCCTCTGCAGGGAGAGGGGGCAGTACCTGCAGAGTAACTTCCCCCGCTTTCGTGGGAACAAAATATGAGTACTACAACAACTAATAATGAAGACATGGAGGAGCTGGTCAGCTTGATCAGCGGAGAGGACTCAGCCCAGGGGCCTTCAATGGACCTTGGCGCTGAGGTAGTGGACGACGAAGCCTCTATGAGCTCGCTTGCGACGCTTGTAGAGGAGGTAAGCGGACTGGTAATGGAGCCAGAGAGCTTGGCGCCTGGTAGGGACGCTGCATCCAAGGATGCAGGCGAGACCTCCAAGCACAAGTTCTCTGGAGCCCAGAGAAAGAAGTGGAGGAGGGCAATGTTGGCTGGAGGGCCACCTGAGGATCCGGCCGGACTTTCAGGACCTTCGGGGTCCGGGAATACGGCAGGGTCTGGGTGCGCTCCAGAGAAAAGGATTAGGTCCTCACCCGGTACCTCTGCGCCTACGGCAAAGAGGCATAGGGGTGGGGATGCTAGTATTGCATCCTACGCGATTGCTGCCGGAGGAAGCAGGGTGGCGATTATCCCTAGTGGATATCCGTCCACTCAGCTGACGAAGGAGAATTGCGAGGAAATGAAGGGCCAGCTGATGAAATTTGTCGATCAGCTGGAAGAAGAGAAAGGGACACAGGCTGAATTCAGTGGAATTTACCCACATGTGGGAGCCTGTGTCATAATCTGCGACAACCAGGAGACCAAGGACTGGTTGTCGATTATAGTACCCAATTTTAACATCAGTGGGGATCTGGAGCTCCGTGTAGGAAAGGTGGAGGAGCTTCATAAAACCGTGAAGGTAGGAACCTTCATTACAGGAGAAATGCCTCTGGAAGAACATTTCATGAAGAGGATCAGGACCCAAAACTCTAGGGTACCTGATATTAGATTATGGAGACTCCTGGGCACCAAGGTGGAGAAGCATGGCTTCTTTGCGATCCTGTCTGCCCCAGAGACTAGCATGGAATACCTTGAGAAGCGGAAGCTTAAGCTGAACTATGGGTTCACTAAGGTCGCTCTCAGGGTATTGGATAAGAAGAAGCCGCCGAAAGTAGTACAGGAGAGGAAGCCGGCTGATAAGGTGGAGGAGGCAAGGAGCGATCCTGAGGCGGTGGAGTCGAAGGGGATCGCTACGACGAATTTGCCAACTCCTAAGGATGGCCCCAAGGCGATGACTATGGCGGCTGCGGGGGTTGGCCCCGTGGCGGGGGCTGGGGGGCGCGCTGGGTCTCGGCCCTCTGTGATGGGGAGGCCTGGGTTTGGCGCTGTCTCCCGGCGTCCGCCTCGGGGTGGCCCTCCGGGGGCCGGCGGGCACTGATCATGGTGGTGAGGCTGCTGCAAATTAATCTACACCACTGTATTGCAGCATGTGGTGTTCTGCAGCAGTATGTGAGAGGTAAGGATATTGATATTATTCTAATACAAGAACCTTACCTGTATAAGGGCAGGATGGGGGGGCTGGCGATGCGTGGATATGAGATTATTTCTGTACCTGAGCGTGCCAGAGCCTGTATCCTGCATAAGAGTAGTCTTAAAATGCTGCCTCTATGGCAATATTGTTCTAGAGATTTAGCAGCAGCTCAAATGGCCCTCAACGAGGGAAATCAAGGTGGGAGGTTGACGATTGCATCGGTCTACCTCCCATATGAAGAAAGAGTCCCGACCGAGGCACTTAGTAAGCTAACGGAAGGGACTGGCTTAAGGGGCGAGCTTATAGCATCGCTTGATGCGAACGCTCACCATCAGCTCTGGGGGAGCAAGAACAACAACCAGAGAGGTGAGTGTTTAGTAGAGTACATAACTAGTAATGACCTAGACATTCTAAACAGAGGCAATATTGCCACTTTTAACAACAGAATCAGATCTGAGGTCATTGACATAACCCTTAGCACACGTGCTATAAGCCTAAGGGTTAAAGGCTGGCACGTCTCTGAAGAAGAGTCATGCTCAGATCATAGATACATTAGATTTGATCTAAGTGGTAACATCACGTCCGAAGCTGTGTATAGGAATCCCAAACTTACAAACTGGGAAACCTACTATACACAGCTTGAGGAGGAGGTCAAATGCTGTCCTAGAGTGGTGAGTAGCAACTGGCATTTGGAACATTTAAACTCAACATTGACTGAGGCAATGATTAAGTCATACACTGATAATAACACTGTATGTAATGTTAGATCCAACAGGAACTGTCCCTGGTGGAACAATGAACTTGGCAAGTTAAGAGCTCTTACACGTAAACTCTTTAACGCGGCCAAAAGATCAGGCAGATGGGACACTTATAAACGTGCACTCACTGATTATCACAAAGAAGTCAGAAAGGCTAAAAGAAGGGCGTGGAAGAAATTTTGTAGCGAAATAAACGATACAACTTCCATGTTTAGAGTAAATAGGATCTTATCCAAGCAGTCTGACAGGGGAGTATTGGGCTCCGTCAGGGTGGGAGGGGGCTATACAGATTCTGAGGAGGGAACCCTCGGTGCCCTGGCGCGCGCACATTTTCCTGGCTGCGGACTGATGGATACGATTAACAATGACCCTACCAACTGTGAACACACTAGTTGCAAGGGTAACTGGGCAGAAGCAAATAAAATTGTCAATTCTGCAAGAGTGGAGTGGGCAATTAATTATTTTGCTCCTTTCAAATCACCTGGTACTGATGGGATATTCCCAGCCTTGCTACAAAAAGGCCTACCAGTAATTAGGCCCCTTATACTTACCTTGTTAAGGGGAAGCTTGGCACTGAGCTATATTCCAGTAAGCTGGAGGATGGCAAAAGTGTGTTACATACCAAAACCCGGGAAAAAGTCCTACGACGAACCCAAGTCTTACAGACCAATATGTCTGACTTCGTTTTTAATGAAGACCTTGGAAAAGGTCATAGACAGACATATTAGGGATGGAATACTGGTAGAACGACCGCTCCATAGCGCTCAATTCGCATACCAGGCAGGAAAATCCTGTGAAATTGCTCTCCACCACCTGGTTTCCAGGATAGAGAGATCCCTAGTTCATAAAGAAATAATGGCAGGCATCTTTGTTGATATAGAAGGTGCCTTTGATCGCACACCCTATAACACTATGGCATCAGCCTTAGAAAGAAAGGGGATTAGTTCCTTAGCCTCTAGCTGGATAAACACCATGCTAGAGAATAGGATTTTACAATCACAATTGGGACAAACCAAACTGTGGATGAAGCCAGTGGGAGGATGTCCACAGGGAGGGGTGTTATCTCCATTACTGTGGTGTTTGGTCGTTGACTCATTGTTAACAAACCTAAACTCTGCAGGGTTCTACGCACAGGGATATGCTGATGACATTGCTGTGCTCATAGGGGGCAAGTTCTCAGAAACCATTTCTGAGTTGCTTTCCGCATCGATGGATCTTTTGAGGGATTGGTGTGAAAAGAATGGTTTAGGAATCAATCCCCAGAAGATAAATCTCTGTATCTTCACTAACAAAAGAAATGCTATAGTTAGACCACCCTATATAGGGGGGACACAGGTAAGCATTTGTAGTGAGGTAAAGCATCTAGGGGTTACTCTGGATAGAAAATTGGACTGGTCTAAACACATCAGGAATACTACTATGAAGGCACTTCGATGCCTCTATGCATGTAAAAGGGCTGTGGGTAGGACCTGGGGACTACAACCCAGAATGTTATTCTGGCTATATACCGCAGCAGTTAGACCAATGGTGCTCTATGCCTCTATGGTGTGGTGGCACAGAGGTAGTATTAGTAAAAATAAAACTTTGCTTGGCAAATTACAGAGGCTTTCATGTCTCATGATCACTGGTGCCATGAGTACAACTCCTACTGCTGCAATGGAAGTCTTATTGAACTTGAATCCACTGCACATAGAAGTAGAAGCGCAAGCCTTGAACGTGGCTTACAGACTTGCGAAATCAGGAACAAGATCCAAAGTCATGACTCGCATGGGGCATGGGAACTTGTTCAGAAGAATTGATGAGGACGAGGTGCTGTCAATGCACTCTGACCTACAAGTTAAGAAACACACAGACGTTTTGTACTGTGCGGAAAACACAAAGACCAAACCACATAAACTGTGTAATGGGATTAATTGCTACACAGACGGCTCACTAACAGAAAACGGATCAGGGGCCGGCATATGGAGGAAAGATAAACCAGAATCTGGGATTTCTATTCCTTTAGGTAGACACACCTCGGTCTTTCAGGCCGAAGTGATGGCGATCAATGTCTGTACCCAAACCTTAATTGGGGAGGGTGTAAGAAACAGACTGATCACAATTTTCACGGATAGCCAGGCAGCCATTGGCGCCCTGAGAAGCTATACGACCAGATCTTATTTGGTTGAGGAGTGTAAAAACAACTTAAACACACTCTCGCTAGCCAATAAGGTTAGAATCGACTGGGTGCCAGGACACACAAGCATCACAGGCAATGAGAAGGCAGATGGCCTTGCAAGGGTGGGCTCAGAACAGACACCTCTTGCACCTGAACCCATATGTGGTATCAGCCTCAGCTACGCTAAAAGGCGTATAAAATTAGCTTTAGAGGACAAGGCAAGACTTTCTTGGAGAGAAACTAAGAAACAGGAACACTCGAAACTGTTTCTTAATGGACCCTGTAAGAGAAGAAGCTCAGCACTTCTATCAATGGACAGGTGGACACTCAAAAGTGCGACAGGACTCTATACAGGTCACTGTCGGTTAAATAAACACCTCTTTAATTTGGGGATAGTGGGATCACCAATCTGCAGATTCTGCAAGAAAGAGGGAGAAACGGCACGTCATATAATATGTGACTGTGATAACTTAGCTAGAAGGCGATACCTTCACTTTGGTAGTGATCGCATTGTAGACCCCAAACTATGTGAACTGATCGATCCATTCAGTATCCTCAGATTTGCAAAGGCCGTGGGCCTGTCACATATATAGGACAGGGACATGGACGGCGCACAATAGGTCTCAGTGAGGCCGCGGTGCACAAATGCCGGAACAAATAATAATAATAGTACAAATAACAATTTATAAATCATTTAGGTATTTAAACTTACTTAAAATATTCAAAATAGATATTTGCATGTTTAATAAACAAACCGACCGTTACTGTGTTAGGGAAGGTTATGTAGCTCGGGAAGAAATATTGACTTCTAATTCTAATTAAACAACAACTAATATCTTTTATAATAATCATAATCCTTTATTGTGCTAAAATTACAATCTGCCTTTTATAAGGCAATAAGTAATTAAGATAAATGCTCTCATTCATACCATATTTACAGTTCATCATTCACTCGCTCATTCATACAATATTTACAGACAGCCCAGAGACCCCCCAAATCCACCGCGAAGAGAAAGCGGAGTCTTGGGAAGTCCCCCACGCTCCTCCGTCAGCCGCGTCACCAGATACTAGCCAGTGGAGGCTGACCAAGAGCGCGAGAGCAATATCTTTTATGAAATTAAAATATTAAATCATGAACATCCATAAATTTCTTCAAATAATTTTTTATTAAAAATAACTATGAATTCAACATAAAATAGCACAGTTCAAGCATAATTTTTCAATTCATATATTTTTCTAAACACTTTTTTATAATTTGTCCATTGTTATTTTTTTTTAATTTCAGCATATAAAATGCTTTCCATAATTAATCTTATAGTTAATTACTATGTCTAAATTTCGAATGATAAAAAAAAATGGCATGCCCACTGATTTTCGCATCTACAAGTTGTAGGCATAATAAAATTAATTCTACTCTTGTAGTTTTAATCAATTAAAGTGATTGTTTGAGATGAAGCATTAGCCCTATTAGGGGCCAATCTCTTCAAAGGCATATGTAAAAGCATTGATTAATTCAAGCTGTACGGTAGCATGCTTTGAAAGATTAAAGATGGCAAACTCTCGGCGGAGCAGCTTCCACCGGCAGGAACTGGCGGTTGCCAGGAAGTCCCCTTCAAAGCCTCATGCATTAGTGAACTGCTAACCAGCGGGTAGGTTTTGTGTTTGACGTTAGATTAAGAAGGCGCGCTGTGGTTTGTGCTCTGGTTGTACCTATTTGCCCTTTTTCCGACAAGGGTGTTGAGAATGTAACACTGATACCAAGTAGCTATAACTATAACTGTTGAATAGCCAATCTAAAAGTCTATAGCTATTCTCCATACCATATTTACATGTTAATAACTTATTTTTGGAAGGGAGCTAACTTTAATTGTATTTTTATCTAAAAGTAATTATCACAACTTCAGATTTTTAAATTACAAATTTAGATTTACATAGGTATCATACAAAAAAAATTGTTTTCCTTTGATGCTAAAACTAAGGTAGGTATATTAGCTCCTTAACTCCTAGGATTATTTTTATTTATTTGGATATTTTTTTAATAGCCAAAATTTTAAAACTGATTGATCGGAGGATCAGCTGCCTCACTAGCATAATAAAAATTTTATTTACATTGATTATGAACTAAAATATGATATACTAAGGATCTTAAGATTAACACGAGTAAAAGAACGTAAAACGTGATGAAAGTATATCTAGAAAAAATTAATTTTAGTTATTCGTTCGTTAAAAGCGATTATCAGTAATCAATATAATTAAAAAAAGATAAGTTATTTTAGTCAAAGCTGCCAATTAGTTTTTTACTATCATTTAACTCTAAATAAATGATAATCTTTCGATACTCATCTTTCACTTTTTATTTCTATTAAGTTCATTTTATTTGTATGGTTCTAAATAGATGTAAAAAAAATATATGGTAAAAATCTGTTAGGTTAATTAAAAAAAACAAGAGGGTAAGGTGGGATAAAATCAAAAATAACGCAATAAGCTAGGAAAAGATATATATCAGAAAAAAGTGTTAGGTTCTGCATAAAAAGTGTGCGATGGAATTCAGTTGACTTGAGTCCTGTTTTAGAATACGTTGAAAAATATCTACTAGTAATTTCTTACTGTTTGTCACAACAGTTAAATTCCATGCGCACATATTTTAAAAACCGTTGAATGAATTCATCATTTATATTAAATACATTATTCATTATTGGCTTGGGTACTTAGCCCACTCTTTGATGATTACTACAGAAAATAAATTGATTTTGACAGAGCAGAGGTTTGAATCCGGGACTTCCCAATCTCCGGTATAATAGTTATTATAATTATAATTAATGATATAAAGTGTACATGTCATCAAGGTTTAATATTGGAAATATATAATGCATTAGACTAATCAACTATCGGAAATTTAAGTTAATGGGCGCTAGCCACTCTGTCAGACTATAACCATCGTAACTGCAGTGGCTTATCAGTTTTGCAGTATACGTTACGTAGAACATAAAAAAAAACTAACTGAAACATTTTCATTTTTGATAACAAGCCTTTGAATTCAATTTGTGATATAATGTGTTCCTTTTGTTTCCATTTTAACCTGTTGAATGTAATGTGTTCTTAATCATGGAGGAAAATGCTAGGACATTGAATTTTACACAGGTACTGAGTAGTAATGAGACATCTTCAAGGGAGGACAGAAGATCAGTTCATAGATACTGGCGCGAGTTTTTTCTAGTTTAATTTGTTTTCACACGTTTCCCATTATGCATTCACAAAAGTACTACCTTGATGTGTAACTTTTTGATGATATGTCGTAGCTTGATGTGTTAAAGAATGCATGTCAGATTGCGTGAAGTTTAATCCTGAAGGTGTAGAACACACAGACGGACAAAAACAATCGGCCAGTCCTAGTTTGAAAGTATAGCCTCACCATTCGGGCTGGGAATTATTCATACTAAATAAAAAGTATAGATATAGTTTAGCATGTGTAAAGCTACAACATATTTTCTTGATTTGATAACGAAGAATCGTTTAGTTTCAAAATTTAATATGGTGAGTGGGGATACCTGGGAGCTAGTGGTCCAAGTAACTGAGATATGACAAATGCTAGCGAGGGTAGTACTAAACTCTGTTAGGAGTATGCTAGGAATAATTGGCAAACCATAATCACCCGAAGGGAATAAATTCCACCAATTTGTTGGTAGTGCGGACAAGAAGGGAACTGTCGAAAACCAAAATCCAAGGTGTAACACCTCGTGAAGAGGTAGGGACTGACTGGAAGTATGGCACAAGGCCTTACCACATAACCTCTACTGTGGGAAGTCTGCATGTTGCTACGTGGACGGCCCATCTCTCCAAATGCACTTTTTTGTAATAATTATCAATAGGGTGGACCGGGATCCAGGGATTATGGTACAGGAGTAATTGTATCGCTCTCGAGATAAATTATTCATCGCACTCGACTGCTTAAGCTGCTTACTTAACCAGCTCTTGCACTGTGATTGTTTGTACTAGCTTCCAACTACAAACATCATTACATTATTACTCGCCCTCTGTCGTTTCCCACCTGTTTTTTATGTCACAAATAACAGTATGTCAAGCCGGCCATTCGTTCTACTCATTATCCTAGAGATTTTCATTGATCCGAATTGCGAATAGCATTACTCTATATTATCCACGTTGATTATTTAGGTCAAGTCATAAGTAACTTCCGTTTTTTTGACCAGGTATTTATTTTGCTCTCATTAAATAACAAAATTATATTAATTTTGACGAGTGCAGGACGCTTTTCATGGAGTTTCTCTTGCGCTCTTTGCAACTGCTGAACGCATCTATCCGCAGTAATCGTTAAATTTGACTTCAACAACTCGTGGTAAATTATTCCTTGACAATCCCACCATACACACAATAAAATCCATTTTTCCATGGATGTTTGCTTTCGGATCTGGATCCTTATCAAGCCACTGTCTTTTGCGGACTATATTGTCATAGGTAACCCATTTTTTGCCTGTTACAATCCTGTTTAAAAAAGGCTCAATTTTTACCCGAGATAGCAGACTTGTGGCGATTTACATGCAATCTTTTTTATTCCGTTCACTGAGATTGTGAGGTACCCACACCACACTCCTAACTTGCTGACTTTCCCTAATTTCTCCAGGTAGGGCGGTTAACAGTTGATTGTGATGTATTCAACTTTTCAGATATACCTGTTGTTGATTGACGTGGATTTTACTCCAATATTGTCTTTAAAAGGTTGTCGTCAAAGTCGGAAGGATGCCTCACCCTCGGTATGTCTTTTAAGGTCGTATCTCCAGAACGGAATTTCATACACCAATTTCTAACTGCCCGATCAGTTATTAGTCCTTCACCATATACACTGCATATTTTTGCAGCTGTCGCCCTAGCACTATTGCATTGTTTAAATTCCCAAAGCATTACATGCTTTGAGAATATGTACTCTTTGACTCTCCATTCTAGAGGTTAAAAAAACAGTTTAACGTAACGTATATCACCCAAAACAGTTGACAAAAGACTAACTAAAGCCTCGTCTATATAGTGAAAAAAACCCTGCATATATGCATCAGAAGATACTTATGACTCAACCTGATATATTCTGGATAGAATGCTGCCTCACGAATTGGCTTCCAATCAACAGTCCAACAATCCGATGGTACTAAATTCCTTCACCTTCCGCTGATGGGAATTAACCACAAAATCGGTTTTTGAAAAACGGCTATAAAATCTGTTTATTCCTGCTGTTGAGCTTTGCTTTCTGGTGTACTCTACAACCTTATCGAAATATTCACACGTCCAACAACTACCGGTGGTATTATCATCAAAGAAAAGGTTTAGTACCAGCCAGCTAAATACGATTACCATGTGGCTTTCGCTGTGGGTTACTGTGCCATATATACAGCTGGTATATACTTTTTACTCAAAATATTTAGAAATGGCTCATGCCAATATGATTTCTCAGAATCGCTGATAGTGTGTATTTGCGGTTCCAACCAGACTTAAAAAGCTCAAACAAATAATGGAACAAGACACCATGGTATTGTTCCAACTCGCCTCCATGTTGTCCCAGACAAAATATTGTATGCATCATTCTGGAATGCATAAGAGGCTTGTTGTATGCTAGTTAAGTCGACTCCTCATCTCTGGATTCTCCTGAAAAGCTTTTTCATTCCCCGAATGAGAATTTATCAATGAATCCATAATTGCCGTTTTCCCTTATGTTTCCGGGTCCTAACGATTTTGTTTCCTTTATGTATTTTTGTGACTGTCTTGAATTTGCTTGGTTATGTTGTATACAATTTTTTCGTCATAATAGTTGAATACAGTACTGTAAATGCAAAGTAAAAGAAAAAGGTGGAATGTTTTTATTCGCCGGCTTTTTAAACTGTGCTCCTTTTTTCCATCTTCCGTAAATATAATTCAGCTCATTTGCCCTGAGTCTCGTCGAAACTTCGGCACTATTAGCACCAAAGAAATTGAAGGAAGAAAATCGTAAAAAGGGAGGCAAAGAAATACTATATATTAGATCACTTGGCCTTTGTTAGTGAGTTGTTAAATCTTTTGTTGAACTACATTAGTAGTTGATATTAACCCAAATAAACATGCTAATACTTCCATAAAAGTTTTTTTTGTAACGCTCTCAATGATTCATTTAATTATAATCTTGAAAGTAACGGTCCAGAGAAACTTTTCTAATTTTGTAAAATGTGAAAAAATAAACTTATAATAAGGCCAATGGTTGCTCAGTTTTATTACTTTGTTTACGAATTAACATTTATATAAACGTTTCGTCCATTGAGGCTTTTTCAGGAATATCAACGATATTATAATTACATTCGATAGACTCAATTACTTGGCATGCGCGATTTAGGTAATTAAATACTTGCAATAGGCCTTAGTTAAAGAAATAAAAATAATAGCACATACAGCTCCATGATCAATACGTTAAAAAAAAACAGTTTAACGTAACGTGTATCACCCAAAACTGTTGACAAAAGACTAACTGAAGCCTCCTCTATATAGTGAAAACAAAAACTTGTCATGGTAACTCATAGCGGGTTGATAGGAACAATACATTCTATTTAGCTGTGTCGGAAGTTACTTATGACTCAACCTGATATATTCTGGATAGAATGCTGCCTCACGAATTGGCTTCCAATCAACTGTCCAACAATCCGATGGTACTAAATGCCATATTATGGCATATACATATACATATACATTATGCCATGTGTAAGGTTTTATTATAGGGATATAGTGAGTCAATGTGATCAGTATGACGCTTTTTCATCAGGATATTCACCGCAAATGGTCAGGCATTGTCTAGGTAAAGTGCACATAATGATTGTTTGATTTATAATGCCAATGCCTATTCTTGTATCGAATAAAATTATTGATAATTTTGAGATCTCAAATTTCTATCAACAAAAAATTCTTAAAATAATTTATGAAGTATGTAATAATTTAGTTTACTTCATAATTTTACAGTTTTTTTCAATTTTTTAAAGATGCATAGAAGAAATATTCCTAATATCAGAGTAAAGTAAGACTAATAATTAATCTTACCACTAATATGAATTAACAACATTGTACGAAATGTTTACGAACCTGGTGATTTACGAGCACCTTCTTAGTCCGAAAAGTCAAGTTTACATATAGACAAGGAATATAACGTTTTCCCTGAGCATTAAATAATTTATTTATTAATTTGAAAGCATTTCTCACCTCAACAGTCTCGTTAGATATAAGAGTATAGTATTCTATTTAATATTGAATAATTGACAGGTACTATTTTACTAGTTAGCAGTTACTAGTACTAGTTACTATGCCGAGTTCTAACTGCGGATACCCGGTTCGAACCCTGGCTAGCCCTAAGATTTTTTCTTTAGGGGGTCAACTCGGCCTCGTGAGGATAAATGAAAAGTTATTTATATAAAAAAGTAACGAACGCGATAAAGAAAACCGAATTTCACGAGGTCAAGAGTAAGCTGAACCTACAATAGCACCTCAGTGTCACCTACCAACTACTAAAACCACCTCCGGTCGCCTTTACCTCTTCATGAGCTGTTGCAACATGTGTTTGCTTTATTTCATAAAATTTGAATATAGTACATATGTATTTACAGATGATGACAAATTTCTATGAAACGTCACAAAATCAATAAAAGTACTATTTCACATTTTACTGGTGTCGTTTTGAAATATAAAATCAATCAACGATAATACTCAATATTTGCATTGAACAGATGTAATTCACATACTCTTAATATACGCAGTTTCCTTGGTAAATTATTCAAATTTGGACCTTTAGTCAAGAATTTTAAAGACAAAGAAGTTTCCCGCAGCGAAAACCACTATTTTTTATTTAAACAAAACAAAACGCGAGAAGCTGTCCGGGATCCTGAGAATCTCGGTCCCTTAGAATTGCATCAACGTTTTATTTTTCACAACACATTAATGTACAGAGCTGTACAGACTGAACAGAAAATAATATTGTAGATTTAATCAAATTTTTCGTTTTGATGAAATTCATCACTTTGGCACACTACACACACCCCATATATTTGGCATGTTGTATAATTTGGAACCGGTAGTGGTGATCAAGAAGGCACATCAGTATAAATCATTGGCATATTTCAATTTGTTGTAATATTTGATCATTTATGAGTAAAATAAAACTTGACTCGCCGTTACCTATTCGATTCCATACACAACCTGTTCGGTGCCAACAATTATGTTTATTAAGTAAAAAGTATCAACAACTTACAAGAGCATAATTAATAGTATTGAATGAATCCTGTGACATTTCATCAATGAAAATCTTACTCGAATCGATGGCATCAATTATTATAGTGTATTCCCATTTTTTTCCCCTATTTTAGAAATACCCCTTTATTATAAACAAGGAATACATATAATATGTAACTCTCTCTGATACAATTTAATCAAACCTTATCAAGGCTATGGTTCATAAGAGACAGAATTTTGTTTTCGTCAGGATCTCTTCAATGATAATTACTTCTTTTACATCGTCAACATCAAGGATTATGAATTTTATCGCTGAAAGAGTGATGTTAATAAGGCTTAATTATGATTCTGACTTGACTCCTAACGTTTTAAATATATACGAAAAGTATCACATTTGGAATCTCAACTTTACATTAAGTAAAATTGTTGTTAAGAAGTCTATCGCTTATCAATAAATTAATATATAATTTTGGAATTTTTCAATGCTGAATTTTACTCTAACAGCTCATATCTAAAACCGTTTCCGTCTACCCGTAAACAGTTCAAAACAAAAATAAATACCGACCGAAATTAATAATGTATTTAATTTTATACAATGGGCAAAAAACACTGAATAAATAATAAAACAAATTTTCATATTTCAGTTGTATGTTCTGCTTAATGGTTCATAAACTACATTTATGAATTATTTATAAGACTCTGTATTTATATCAATATTGTATGAATGTATACAGTAAATACTGTATGAATGGCACTTAAGATTTGTAAAAACTTATCGTAATGGGTCCGATGTGTTTCACGCTTCAACTTGTCCACAAGTGTGGAATATAACTTCAACATTTCAGATCTATTAAATCAACTTTACGACAGCAATAGTGAACATTGGGCAATAGCTCCCCGCCAACAACTCCTGTCCCACATTATTATGTGGCAATGCTGACCCAAGTATTTGCTCAGGTACCTAAGACCTAGCGGGAACTAGAAGGTCCTAACTTTACTCCAGGTATCAAATCCTACACAGGTGGTCTGAAAAGTTTCCAACCTCAACATGAAGATGATAATAAAATAAATAAAAGCTTAGTTAGGTCGGAAACTTTTTAGACCGCCCTCGTACATCCTTCCAAGTGCCTACAAGCAACAAACATACAACTTTTACCTTCATCCTGTATATCAGGTAAAGCAGATTTTATTTAAACGCTGTAGAACACTCATCTGGAGCTCATTTTTCAACAACTTAACTACAGTTTATCCCTGTTTTTGTGCAATTTACCCAGTTATCCTTCCTGTATTACCAATTTTTTCTGTAAAATATGACATTATTGCGAGTTGATTTTATTAAACTTTTTGTAATAAAATCAAGTGTTTTCAAATCTATACTGTTGCAGATTCCTTAATTGTAGAACAACGCTTCCTACCTGTATGAAACTAGAGCCTCTCCCTATGGTTATAGCAATTATCCCCGAGCTTTTTCTAACAAATCATATTTTAGTTTTGTTAAACGGTTGTTGTGCTTGGTTTGGTGGTGGTTGGAAAAACGAATAGGCTCCCGAGTGATCCAGCGGGAGGGTGGTGGAGCAGTGTGGACAGAGACAAGGATATTTAGGGAAGTTAGTCTGTACAGATTAAAGTTTCTGGCTCCGTTCCCTTATCAGGCAAGCCTCTAAAGAGCTTACTCCCCCAACTGCCTTTTTGATCACCTCCGCTCCCACCATCGATCTTGTCTCTATCATTTACATCCACATCTCCGAGGAGAAAGTTCAACTGCGTGCAAGGAGGACATTAGTCAGATTAACACACGTCTTTTTGAGATATCAAGGATTTTTCTTAAACCTCTTTCCGCATATTTACTTGCTTGTAGCAATCCCTCAAATTAGTTTCACGCTTGACTATAAGTTTATTTTACGTTTATTTGAATCTGCTAATAGGTTTTACTACTTATCATAGGTATACAGTATTTTTCCTTCGTAAGAAACACAGCAGACACTTAAACATAATTTTGGCCATGAGATATCAGCGGAAAACATTTTTAAAAACGGGTGAACAAAAAAAAGCTACCCTTAGAGCTCTTACCAAATTTCAAAACTATATGAGAGGCTTGCTTCTATTCAAATAGAAGGCTCAAGGCTAAAAGGCTCAAGCATTTTAGCGCAAATAAATCACAGTTCGTGAGCCCTATAAATTTCTAAAATTATTTCTCTCAATTTATCTTTTTTTGTATTAATATTTATTGTAACAATGTCTGTTAGTAAAAATTATCTTTTTAATCAGTTGGTAGAAGCCAATCGCACCAAAGAAGTACTGCGTGATTGCATTGAATTTCTCTTCTGTGTCATTTTCTCAAACAGGTAATCTTGCGATTGCTTTGGCGTCATTATATTCGATGTTACTGAAGATCTATATTTGTCCTATATGGTCGTTAAGTTCCTTGACTGGTTTCGTACCTCACTCCATTGGCACTGGATTCTTTGCTTCTCCAGTATGTTGGTCTAAATATGAATATTCACCTGCATGGTTTGTGAGTCGTTAGCATCTTCCCTGGCACCTTAAACCGCTAGCTAATTGTCGTGTAGTCATGAATGGGATAAAAGTCTACTCTACAAAAATTTACTCCCACCAGTTAAAATAGACAATATCTTTACATTACATAGCCTTTACCTAACTATACCCAAAATATGCATCGTACAATTTGAAAATAGGCTTCTTTCGATTTCCAGAGAAATAAGATCATACTGGAAATCTGGACACTTTTAAGTCTTTTATTGATTTGGGAAAAAACTGGCAAGAAGTCACTATCACGTGAAAATAATAATAAATCATATTAAAAATAGCACAATATAATTTACAAATAAAGCTACATAAACAATTAGACAAATGACTTCGTTCTTGTGGAATGGAGGGAGTGGTGAAGTGAATTGGAATTGAGTTGAAGTGGAGAATTGATGGGAAAATCAAGTTTGATTGCGATTATTTCCAGACCGTTGATTACAATTATATATATTTATAAGGACTATTTTACGCTCATTTAAATATAACCTGTCCGATGTTGAGACGATTTAACTGATTGTTATGAGAAGTGTGGTGAATAAATAATAAATTGATCATTAGATGTCGGCTTGGATCGATGACAATATGCTTAAATATAAAGACAGGCAGTTGACACTATGAGGACACATCACGAACTATCTGTGACCAACATAATATAAAATAAACTCCAACAGTATTATTATGGATATTATGCTTATGCTTAGGTTAAATACAGTACCTTCAAGTTTAGAGTGTGTATAGCATGTGCAGGCTCAATTAGCTTGTTCAAGCTGTGACGCAAGATGAGTCGACGATGGCTTATAGGCTTCAAGAGAACCTACAAAATTACATATCAGCCCAAATTAATAAAATAAAATTAATAATGAGACTGTCATAAAATCTTATGTGAGACAAATATGAAGTAAATGATATGGAAAATTCATTAATACATGGAAGTTACTGTGTTTTGTGGAATATGTCTAAACGAAAGAGAGGACGTAGAACGTAAAGAAACTATATACCATGCACTTGGTAGGAATTTCTAAAGAAATTATTAAAAGATTGTAACTAAACCACAAATTATTTCTTAACAAAAAAATTTTTTTTTTATTTGCTTTAGTAACTTCTTCATCTTATACATTTATGTTCTTAACAATGAAATAACAATTTAGACATAAATATCTTTTCGCGATATGATATGACCAATGTTATTCTCTTTTTTCTTTTACTTTGTGCTTAGTCTTAAGCAGTTTGTACAACTAATCTGTAATAATTTACAGTCATGTCAATCAGTTTACAGTAATAATGTCAGATTGAGAGTTCGGGGCCTTCAAATATGTGTCTGTATATATAAATATTCCAGGAATCATCCCCAAAATTCTTTATAGGTTATATAAATTATTTGGATCTATTTTTAATCATACGTACCGAGAATACACATATGAAACTGAATACCTAAAAGTTGTAATAAAATTCTGTAGGATTTAGAATGAGAATCCACTCTTTTTTTTTGTATCCAATATTTGCCATTATAACCTTTGATTCTAATGCTATTCGGGAACAATTTAGGTAGACCATGTTACCCATGTTAGCTATCTACAGGGTTCCCACCCTTTAACATCACTGGGAGGGGGTGGAAAAAAATAATTTGAAACATTAGGCACCCTTCCTTCACATATTAAATCATCAGAGACATTCCGATGTTAGACTTATTGTTTGTGCGGCTGAAGGCTTCATCATGGTATTAAGAAAGTTTTCCTGGTTTCACCCTTCTGAATCTTCCGGCCAGCTGTGTTTTAGGGAAAAGTTTCAAGGGTGCTTTTTAGCAATGAAATAACCAAATTTCTACAAAACATCCAGTTGTATGTGCCTGTTGTGTACGTTCCAGCCAATAGCGTACCTGGGGGGGGGGGACAGTGACTTATGGAAGCACATATTTTAGGATGGTATTATTTATATTTGTGTCTAAATTACATGAAAAAAAAGACAATATAAATTTTTTTTAATAAAAAAAATCAATTAATATGATAATTATCCAATTTTAGAAAACACATGCATTGTAAACGTATTTTTCACGATGGCCACAGAAAAATACGTGTCCTGGAAGTAAAATTACAACTGTTAATTGAAGAATTGTTTAGGAAATCCCTTATAAACACGCTTACATTTTATCATTGTGTGTACAATCTGTTTTAACAAAAGACTTTTTTATTCAGTAATTGTTAATAGCCACTCTTGGTTTTGATTGACATAAAAAGAGTGGCGGATTTGGTACTCCCTCCCCCCGGGGGGCAAAAGCTGCAGTTACGCAATGCTGGATGGAATGCTTGGAATTGATCCACCAGAACAATTATAAAACAAAGAACAATTACGATTTCCGTGGAGGTTTTGTGAGCCTTGTGAATCCTAGACCTGTGGGATCGAAATTATGATCTCCCCTATCTCCACGTCTAGATTGATATTATGGAGCAGTTGTTCATTGATTTGGACTTTAGTGGACTATATTAACCAAAAGTTTTTAAACTTTTGTTAAAATAGTTTTAGAAATTATTTTTAAACAGAATCCTTGATTATGTGATACATCAAAATACCAAATGGAGTTAATTTTTTTTTAGGATGAAACGAGGTAATATCGAATCGAGTGGAAATAGACCCGTATCAAGTGCACTTTACAAGTAGACGGGGGGAGAATAAAAATCTATTTAATGGTAAAAACATTAGATAATGCAAGGTATTTTTTAAAGCAACAAACATGATGACCGTGATGGAAGAAATGTTAGTTACGAAAGGCGTAATTTAGTGGACTATATTAAGCAAAAGTTTTTAAACTTGTGATAAAATAGCTTTAGAAATTTTTAGTACCTTTATTTTTTATTTATAGCAAAAACATGAAAGGCTGGTAGCTAGGCCATATATATAGACACCCTCTGTCGCAAGTCTTGTCCACTAGTTTATTTCTACTCCTCTCCCAGTATCCGAGACAATACGGTATCTCAGTACAGTATCTCGACAAACGACTGACCTGGAACCCACATACGAGGCTAAAAAGACAAGAACTAAACAAACGCTTTGGACAACTGTACAGACTACTTCAAAGGACATCCCATCTCTCAACAGAAAATAAATTACTAATCTACAAAGTTATACCTAAGCCAATCTGGATATACGGAATAGAGCTATAGGGGATAGCAAAAAAGTCGAACACCAAGCGTATCCAATCTTTTCAATCAAAAGTCCTGAGAACAATAGTAAATACCCCTTATTATGTCAGCAACAAAACCCTTCACAACGATCTTAACATACCCTACATTCTAGAACTCATCCCCTCCAAGTTTATGAAATTCCATAGTAGCCTATGCAACCACCCTAATCCCGTAGCACAGTCATTGCACTGCAACACTCATCCCTATAATCCTCCTGCTATAAATGCATAACAGTGGGAGTCCTGGCAATGGCCAGTTTCTCCAAATCATGTCCTGAGCGTCTGTGGCTCTCGCGCTCTTTGTCAGCCTCCACTGGCTCGTATCTGGTGAAGCGGCTGACGGAGGAGCGAGGGGGACTTCCCAAGACTCCAATTCCTTTTTCGCATGCAAGGGAGGCGACAAACATGTGGATTTGGGAGGTCTCTGGGCTGTTTGTAAATATTGTATGAATTAGCGAGTGAATGATGAATTGTAAATATGATATGAATGAGAACATTTATCTCAATTACTTATTGCCTAATGTGGCAGATTGTAATTTTAGCACAGTAAAATTTTTTACTATTAATAAATAAAAGGAAACAAGTTTTTTAAATTTTTTTTTTAGCAGCCGATATACATTGTGTCCGCTGTCGATCCACCGCAGTTAATGGAACTAATAAATAACAATAGCAATGTTTTTAAGCTTCACAGCACACTGACAAGTATGAAAAAATGTGCAAAACACCAACATGCATAAACTAAACATGTTGCAGGCAACAATAGATATTTCAACTGGTTACAGTATATATATATTTTTAAATACCTGGGTCATGTACTGATTGGTGATGACAATTTAATTGAAAATATAAAGTCTAGAATGCCAAAAATAGATGTTTTACGCACTGTGAAAAGTCCTCAAGTTTGGAGATCTCTCTAGAACTGTAAAGCTTGGCATCTCCAATAAAGGCGGTAACTAAGAAATCAATTAATTTATCTTCTAAAAAAAAAAAGTTTGAAAGTCAAGAAATAAAAATTATTAGTGTTCGGTGTGATAAAAGAATCAACTCCATTTGATTTGGCCAATTCCACTGATTGCTTTCAATCAAGTTTTCAATTTGCTTTGCCAGTTGCTTTGAAAATTATTTGATAACTATTGGATTGATTTTCCGGGAAGATCGCCAAAACCATTTATAAATATTGTTTATTCTCCTTTAATATGTAACATCGTTTATATGTAGCTGTTTTAATATTTATTAAGATGGAAAGTAATAGATAATTTTATTACATAATTGAAATATCACAATTTTGTAAATTGCACAAAAAAATATAAGTTAATATTTTCAATCATTTTCAATATTATATAATATATGTATCATCATGTATCTAAAAAAAATAACTTTTCTATACCTCGCGGATTCTTAGCTCTCGTTGAAAGATTACATTACTATGTATATGTACTATGTATTATACATTACTACATAAATAAGAGATAGTAAAAATATTGCTTTGAAGTTGTTCAATTTTCTACGCAACTAAAGAAATCTACACTTCTTTTTTCAGTTGTTAATAGAATAGTATATGAGAATATGGTATGAATGATAACATTTATTTCAATTACTCATTGCCTAATAAAAGGCAGATTGTATTTTTATCTTAATAAAATTGATTGAGAACGTAAAAAAAAAAAAAAAAATATGGCCTTGACGAGATCATTGACACAATTACTGATTGGCGTACAATATGCCCTCCGCGCCCAAATACAACAAAAAAACTACATGATGATTAGTGGTATACTTTTCAATCTTGACTTACAAGTGAAATATATTGAATTGAAATAAACTATAGGAGTATATTCTGGAAGTTTGTCGCCTATGAATAATAAAAACGTACAATACATTTTTTTTATAATCTTTTATTGTGATAAAATTACAATCTGCCTCATTGGGCAATAAGTAATAGTGTTCAATGTTCTCATTCATACCATGTTAACAATTCTTCATTCACTCGCTTCCTCCAAATCTTTAAGTTCGTCAGTCTGATCAAGAATCTCAATAGTTTGTGAATTCGTTTTATTGAAACCAGATTTTCAATAGATTTTTCTGAATCGACACTACAGGCATTCTCCATTATCAAAATGACATCAAGAACTGATATTTTTAATTATTTATATTATGTCATTCCACTCAGAATTGTCGTGATGCGCATTTTTTTTTAATTTAGCTTTTCCTGTTGGTTTTGAAATCGACGGGTAATGTTTTGACATTCTTACTACCGCGGCGTTCGGGACTTTCCTATCACAAGAAAATTCAGATCCGGTCATATTTCTATACGGCTACAAGCACCACCGTAAGGCTACCTTTAGAGGGCTTTCGTTCATTGTACGTCTCACCTTTAAGTTGATTGGTTTTATCTGGTGTTAAACGAAAAAATAGCCCTTTTTCATCAGCGTTGTAAATGTAGTTGTCCTCATAATTTTCACGAAGTGTTGGGCAGACGTTTTGCAACCAATTCTCGGTAACTGGTCCTGAAACGTTCGCAGCTTCACCGAAGATCTCAACAATGTTGTGTATTTTTCGAAACCGTAATGAATAAAGAGGAAACAAAGCTTAGATTATTAAAAAGCTTACCAGAATCGTTGGCTTTCTCTTGAAATATTGGCCCACTGATGGGAATCTTACCACGGGGTTGAATTCTTGACCACTTCTCTAGTTTATCTTTAATGCCTTATGCCAACTCGCCTTAATTGTTTTGACCGTAGTATTATCTTTGGCAAATTTCCCCTTTGTCTCCATATGGTAGATAGGTGCGTGAGAGATTCTTGGAAAATATAAAGTTTTGAACTTTTGATCATTATACTCGGACTAAATGTGACTTCTGTCTTTCATGTTCTTCTTGGTATATAAGGAATATCGCGATAAGCGTATTTCCGGTCTGGTTAACACAGGATAGCATTAAAAAACAAACTTAACTTACAGTTTCCACCGTAAAACCCGGCATATTCCTACACGTGGCATTGTTATGAAGAGAATCTACTTATATTGAGCTAGAGCAGTGTGGGTACCATACGAGTTGACATTAATATGTAACAGCTGATACGTTTGTAAAAACCAAGGGTATGGCAAGATATATTATATTATGCAAACATAATTGACAAATGCCTTATGAAATATGTATTACGTAATATAGTGGTCAAACCTGTCAAATTTTACATACTAATATCAATTAATTAGCTACCCACACTGTACTCGTATCTACCTCATTTCGTTTTGTACCTAAATTTCGTTACTAATTATTACCTATCAAGTTATCGGGACCTGATGCAGACAAACATAGTGTGGAGTAAAGTAGTTCGTTATTAGATTTGAAGAAAACGTAACAACTCTCTTTATAATAGCAAAGCCAATCTCCCAGCATAATATTCTACTCCTTGATGCTAATAGTGATGAATTATGATTTTTTAGATTGAAAGAAGATATGGTAAAATCAGGAAAGTTAAATATGGGCAGTGAAGAGTATTGATAGCGAACCGTGGTTCGATGGTTTGCGGCAAAGACAAGAAAAGTGATATGCATGATAATGAACTTCAATAAAACAATTGACAAGACAAAATCGCTTTTTTTTCGCATTGATAATAATTGAATCGAGAACAAAATACAATTATGCGTTTTATCTGATTGCCGTTTATCCATTTAACTCTCCATTTATAATTTGAAAAGCTAATTAGCAAGTGAAAATACCATAATCAATCAGTATTTTTCAATTAATAGCTTTTGATTTTGGTATAATGAAGTGATTATGAGAAAAAAATAATAAAATGCGAATAAATCGGTTCCGAATCTTTATAAGTGATCTGATCTTATTTTTAATATTTCTCAAGTCATATTATAATATACTCCTTTTTCCCCATACGCTTAGAGACAGTAAATGCAAGTAAAATTCAAAAATTAAAATTGTGAAAGCTAACTATATAAATAAAAATGTTGTCAATGTTTTGCACTAAGTACTATATTCGCACGTAGATATAAGTTGAAAAAATACATGGTAGCTATTCTTTATATAAGAATATCTGGCTGAAAATTGTAGGAGTTTTCAACAAGGAAAGAAAAGATTTGAGTGCTCATTCCAATTGGACTTCGGATATTAGTTATAAAGGGATATTAAAAAACCCTATTCCGCTTTATAAATATTACTTAGAATGACTGTTTAGTTATTAATTTTAAAAACTTTTTTGTGCTAAAGTTTAACTTATTAATAACTTGAGCATTATATTTTCTAAAGCTTTGGCCACATGCGACCAATATCAAAAAATGTTTTAATTTTTGTGTTATAAAATTCAATAGGTTCAATTAACAGTATGTATTTTTAAATGACTGATTTAGTTGTAACGGTAGCTAGAATTTTCATGAAAACCCTTCCTACGACATTCGTCTCACTATTCGATGTTTTACTATTAAAAAAATAACGACAAATTTTAAACACCAAAAATAATTAGTAATAAATGAAAAAAAACTTATAAAACTTGATTTACTAGCGAAATTACAAAAGCTTGCAAGATTTAGAAAAAAAAAATATTCTAAATAATTAATTAGATCTATTAAAACAATCAAATCAATTAACGATATTTATCATGTCAGAAGAAATAAAATTAATATTGTATAATAACATTGCATAATAATAACTGCAAACCCATAAACAAATTTTGCTAGAAGAATGCTCCTTCCGGCCACCTCAAGTCGTCGGGCTTTCAGACAAATATGTTGATGGTGACAGGCTTGAGTCAATATATCAATATTAACATACAAAATTAAAATGTTTTTGATGAGTAGCATACAGAAAAAAATATTTTTTATTTCATCAATTGGTCTCTATGACCCAAACTTCTCCACCACTTGCTTCTGTTGGTCATGCTGGGTGACTAGATTTTATGTAGTGTATACGCTACCCTTAAAATACTAATAAAAATTTAGAATAATTTGCTTTTACTAGCGGTGTAAAACACAGTAATGGAAAACTCAGATACGTAGTTTCGAAAAGTTTGATTCCTACTTTAAGGATAAAAACATCAAATCAAGTGAGACATTTTTACTGTGTTATTGGTTGCGCTATTATTAATAATTATCAGCCAAAGAAAAATTACTGGCAAGATTGGGACTTGAAGCCAGAACCTCTCATCTACATAGAGGCTCTACCAATTGAGAATTCTTGTGTACATATATTGACATAGCGTAACATCTTTGAGTGAGTTTGGCTAGAGTTAATGAGTGATACTTATTTCCAAATAATTGCAAACAAAGAGATGTATTATAAGCAGTTCAAAGTTTGTATGTAAATATCGGAAGCTTAATAGATGCTAGAAAACCTTTTGATCTTGCTGCTTACCTCCAGTCCTCTGCCCATAGAACTTATCACCGCCTGGAGAAGCGAAATGATTGAATAGGAGGCGTCCATTAGTAAAAATATTTAGAGGTTTTGGAGAAGTTGCGGGTAGTGAAGGTAAAAAGTTGGAGGGAACCGACTTGATGAAGGCAGTGGGTGCCCACTAAAGAGACAAAGACAGGACCTGACTCAATAGGATCTTGGCGCCGATAGAAGGATCCAGAGCCGGCGGAAAACCGGGCAAACTTCAAGCCTCGCTTCCTTTTTCCCTTTCACCGAACCTCCTCAGCTTAACTTTTAATTGTCAGATACTTTCCTCTTCATTTTGGATTAACCTCCTGTGTGGGCCTTCTCCTCTCCCCCCCCCCCTACCTTTCATTAAAATAATTAAAGATGCGAATAGTGTTTAGGGCAACCACTCGAAGATCCCAAAAGTGGATTATCTTCATATTTTTAACCTAAAACACTTTCTAGCTTAGACTTCCAACCGTGTCAACCATTAAAATCCACCAGGTATATATATATAAGCTAGTGCACAGACGGACAAAATTACCGCACCACCACGATTTTGTTTTTATAAGTAACGTAAACATATTTCTTTTGTTCATTTCCGGTCACATTTCGATTTGTTATTGCCTGATCCCGAATAATCCTATCCTAAGTTTGATTGGTAGACCTCGGTCGCCTTTGTCCTGATAACTGCGTGTAGCACGGCCAGTCGTCCTGTGATGAATACCCTCCAGGCAACTATTTGATGACTCTTCTTCTAACAGTGTAACAACCCTTATAATATTATCCTCACTCATATTCCTGATTATAGGGATTAAAACTGTTCAAAAACTGCACTAAGCGCGTGATATTCATTCATTGTTGACAACACGCATTGTTATGAATAAGACAAAAAATAGGCCGTTAACAAGGGATTTCCATATGCTTCCAGTACTAAGAACTTGTTCTTTTGCTTATTGAAACATTTATTTAAATTAAGTATGTTTAAGATGCTTAAATAAAAAATAAGTCATGGTGGTTCGTTAACTTTGTCCACCAGTGTATAATGATCTTTATTTAAATATTTACTATTTGCTTGTACAGAATTATTAATTGGGATGTAAGAGTTAATTCATACTAATGTACGATTATCATTTATATTAAGATTGATACAGTATGTAGATACGTATTCTGCCCAGGAGCCCCTAACTTATAAGGAGATTTTCCCCCAGCAAGCTAATGGAATGTTTCACGATGTGTTGAAGATCAAATATAGAGCGAGGGAGTCACAGTCGCTCAAAACTTGAGTGGGAATGATGACCAGTACCGGGACCCCATAACATACGTTTCTATGTTAAACATTTTAAGGTTAGTATACCTCTACTAGCTTAGAAGAAATATTAGTTTATTACTTTTATGTATGTTATTGTTTAATAGATTTGGAAAAATTAGTATAATATGTTACCGATAATGAAAATCAAATCAAGATGGCACGATCTTTTTATTTATTTGTTTAATTCGGCTCTATTAAATATAGTTCTTTCTATCCAATTAAATGTTAATTTTAGTATTATGATACGGAATACTGAGCAAAATACCATTCAGAAGAGGAAAATGTACTAAAAAGTATGGATAAAACAAACAGTCGGATTTTAATTAATTAATAAATGTATAATTTACCAAAAATTATAATTTTATATATATCCTGTGAGTTGGTAATTAGCCATGATACATTACCTTCCATTAAGATAATTAAAGGTTCATGTAGTGTCCAAGGAAACCACACCATGATTCTCTGAACGTGGATTAACTTCATATTTTAAAACTAAAGAGTTTCTTTAGTTAACTATTTGTCTATCTGCAGATAGAACTCTTTGATTTTCAGTCGTTCAAATCCACCAGGTTTATGTCATATCTAATCAAATTAATAGAATATAATTGCACGATAAAATTAAAAATGCGTACATAATATTTTAGAATATAAATAATTTGTTGGGTGACGAAAAAAAATCAAAATAATTTCAACTACAATAATATACAGGAGTACGAAATGTTACTGAAAACGAGAAAAGCTCAAGGTGATTACAACAAAATCAAAATTTTAATATAGTGAGAGCTCAGGGTGGAGACTAAAATACTATAAATTACATATATATATATAAAATAATACTTAAAGGTGGCGTACCAATGCCTTGTTGACAGCCTCTTTCTTTTTTGTTGTTCTTCACCACGAACAAATAGAAGTTCCCCTCTTCTCGTACCATCTATAAGTTGCAGAACACCATTTCCATCTGTCAGCCGACTCAATTGTCAAAGATCTACGAAAGGATTCTCTACAACCATCTCGCCAGGCATTGCGACTCTCAGCACATTATCCCACCTCAATCAGACCGGCTTCAGTGAGGGCCTCAGTTCGTACAGAAATCTGGTGAAACATCAACAGTACGTCACAACGAACATGTGGAGAAAAAACGTCACTGCGATGACCTCCCTCGATTGCTCTAAAGCTTTCGACTCTGTGGATCATCACACACTACTGCAACGTCTGAGCGAATATGACTTCCTGGTGCAACTACAGGATATAATGGTTTCCCATCTCGCAGGTAGTAACTTTTTTTGTGCGAATAGGAACCATATCTACCATCAGACAATAATTCACCATCGGAGTGCCCCAAGGGTTGGTGCTGGGACCCCTATTCTTCTCCATATACACCGCGCACATAGTAGGAGGATTATACTCCAACTGTGAGGTAGTGGTATATGTGGACGACATAGGAGTCTACAGCACCAGTGAAAGCGCTAAAGGCTGCAGAGAGCGTCAGCTAGTTAATCGCTGACAGGCTACGAGCCGTCAACATTCAAGTAAACCCGGCAAAGACTTAAGGGATCGTTTTCTCGTTCCAGCACGGGAAAGAAAGCTCCCAACAAGCTTCAACATAGATGGGACTGACTGCAATCTCGCCAATAACATATACTACCTAGGAATCAACCTAGGCAGGGATATGACATTCGGCCAACATCTGCAGGAGAAACTGAAAAGAGTACGTAAGACTTACTACTCTCTCTAGCATCTCATCTTAAGCCTGGCTATATCTCTTAGGCAGTTGATATGTCAGAGCGTCCTGAGGCCATCCCTACTGTTTGGTTGGGACTCCGCTTTTTCGATTTCTTCACACCAGCACCATAACAAGACATTTCAAGGTATTTCCAGAACAACATCCTGCGCTCAGCACTATGGCACACCCCTTCCCATGAAATGAAGGCTCCCGACATCCACGAAAAGTTCGAGGTCCCCACCATTGCTATGTTTTAGTCCGGCGTTGTCAAACCCCCACAACCCCACGACTTCCTAGTAGGATTCTCAGCCATCTGGGGCCCTACCAACTTTACCTAGTAGCGTCTCCCCCAGCGATCCAGTCTGCCCCTCTCCGGTTCACACTCGCCTTTGGGATCCGGGCGGTTTTCGCCTACCCTTAGATGCCTAGTGTGAATTCGTAGTCATTTCAAGACCACATAAACTACCTATAACACCTACCCTGTTCCTCTTATCCTGTACATAGTGCACTGTCGGGGCACACCATCATAGATCTTATGGGGTCAGATCAATACGAATAAAGCTGCCCACCGACTAAGCCGCCAGCAAAGGTCAAATACCACAGGTCTGCCCATTTTATCTCATTCTGGACGCCTGTCGGATAGCACCCAGCTCGTAGAGATCCTAACCCGCGGCGGGGTTCCCCCTAACCTTAACACCCCAACACAGGCCTAGATGTGAGGTGAGGGGGGTTAATCGGGAAAGTGTTGGAAATTAAGGTTTCGGGACATTCACTTGTGTTCAGTTGTTTGTTGCTTCAAAACCACCGTAGATATAGTAAGCCCTCATCAGTCCACTCTTCAATGTATAAGTGAGGTGAAAATATACCCTAAAAAAAATAAATAACTCGCCCCAAGTTCTAGTAGTTCTATAACGATGCATTATCGAGGCTCAAATTGCTCCAGGAGAAGATGCACCAAGTGTGATGAACAAGAAGAGACAATGCCGCGCTGCAGTTGGTAGGAGAGTGAGCCAGGTAAGGCGTGGGCGTTCGATTCGATGCGAAATCGATACGCTCGATAATTACATTCCCCTGTTTACGCACGACCCTTGTCTATAGAAAGTCAAAATTGACCTCCGGTAGGTTCTATGGTCAATAAAATCTGCATCAAATACCACCAAATCAAAATTGCCTTCCGGTAGATTCTAATTTCCAGGTTCAAACTCATAAAAACTTCTATAAACCTTATGAGTGTGGAAGAGTGCCAGTCTAAACTTGGTTTATCAAAAAATAGTTTCATTAGTTTAATTTTTTCCTCACTTTTATCTATTTGAAATCTAGAACACTCTTTTTCAAAGCTTTCTATCCACTGTTTAGCATTAGTATTTTTGCTTCAAAATTTTTCTATGAGAAGTTTTTCTGATATTTATTTTAAGTCTTTCTCGTTATCTTCATTCTGTGTTTATCTATCAGTTTCTCTAGTATTTCCTTTAGATTATGATCTTGTGTTTTGTTTGTACTTTCTTCATTTATTTCCTCTAAATATTGATCTTTAAATTGCAGATTTCCATCTTCATCTATGTATGCGCCCTCTAATTCTTTTGTCATTGTAATCCACACTCTTCTTATCTGATTTCTTCTGTTTAATGAATTAACTAACTTTGTGTACTTACTTTTCTTTTTCAACTCCACATGATCTTCCATATATTTGAATTCTTCTGGCAATATATATCTTCTTCCATCTCCTGTACCAATTGAGGTGATGGCAATTGCATTTGCTTTACTGTCTTTTGGTGAAGTCACTACCGTAAATTCAAACTGCAGTTTTGACATCATAAACAAATTGTTGTTTTATAAGGGTTGTTAGGTCTTCTTATTATAACAATAAGTAATCTGTTTCTCTGTAAAACAAAAGTTTATTTTCCTTTAATTGATAATTAGTTTACAACTATTACAAATAAAATCTAAATTCATACCTGTAAAACAAAAGAAACAACAATTACAGTTTATTGTTATCACTGTTTGCACTTTACTTAATTGTTCCACACTAAAAACCTTTTAAAAACCTTCTGGTCATATGTCTCTAGCTCCACCTAGTGGCAGCCAACTGAAGCACGCGCGTGATATACAAAGCGCTGCTAATTTAATTGAAGAAAGCTTACTTTCTTTACATATATATACATATAACCCGATTTTACTAACATTTTTGTAATTTTAGTTTTAAAGGACAAAACACAAATCAAATAATTATTCAGTGCTTAGGTGTGTTAGGTTTTAACCCACTCGGTGTGATAAATACATTTCTTATAAAAAAAAAAGTAATTAAATAATAAAGGAAACTTGAAGTTAATGTTATGAAGTAACATCCTAGTCCATACCACGGAAGCCTCAGACTCATAGATTTAAGAATATCGCTATTCTGGGACTATGTCCCCCTATGAATAACAACAAGATAAAAATAAATAACTACCAACTTTGTCGTACAAAAGAGAAATAATATGTCACAGTAGAAACAAATAAGGATAATAAATAAATTAAAAAAAAAGTACAATACAACATTAAATTTTAAAAGATAAAAAGAAAACAAATAATAACAATACAAAATAAATAAACATTAGTGGTTACTGCTTTAAAACTTTGAAACTACGGGTTTATCAACAGTAAAGTATAATAATATTCGCGTATAGTAAAAATAGTAGAAAGTAGTAGGGAGGTTTTAAAATTAGATAAAAATAAAGCATGATGGATTTTAAGAGGGAAAAATTTCCAGAGAGTTGTCAAGCGAGCAAGAAAGGAGCGGCCGAATGCTGCAGATCTGTGGAATGGGCGGAAATATCAAAGATGCTGGATCTTGTGTCCCGGGAGTGGAGGATTTAAAGTTTAGGAAATTGTAGATATAGAGAAATATGATAATAGTTTGCATGAGGTACGGACCCAACACCGTACCAACTACTGCACCATCTTAAACTTTTCCAAAGTAGTTATGGCATTATTTTTATTTAATTAAACCATATTTTATGTAATTGGATAAAAATGAATCCGATAGAGTATCGTACTGTTAAATGAAACTATTGCATAAATACCTAAAACCTAGCATTTTTTTTCAAAACTTTTAAACTAAATTATATTCAGTTCCACTTTTTATACTTAATAAGGTGAACTGGAATCACTAATAGTATTATAGAAGGTCAGGTACTTACCGTATAGTATGATAATACCGTACAGGTACTATAAGAGAAAGCCCTATAAGTAAAATATATACTAAACTGCAATATCGCAAACAGTAAAAACGTTTAAATGTCTATGATCCGAAGTGTTTACATTACCAACCCTACTTATAAACTTGACAACATAAGTAATAAAGCCATTTGGTCACTTTATTAGAAAGATGAGTGACATACGAATTTTGATACCTATGCTTCAATATTATTTCCTCGGTTCAATTTTATATTACCTGGAAAAAGACAGTGAATAATGTTTTGATATTGTGTGACATGAAGATGACAATTTGTGTGTTAAAAACGCCCCCATAGTAACAAAAACAGTTTACGAGGAGGTGTGGAATGTATAATGCATTTCGTGATTATGCCCTTCGATGATGAAATATTTTTATATATGGTTTTTTCGAACCCATTTAATCATGTTAAAGCTGTTTCAACGATGGGTTCATAACGTTCCAAATCTGATATACAAGTATACATTATTATCAGTAAATTATGTATGCACAAATTCATTACTAATTTGAATTTTAATATTATTATTCTAAGATCCTCAAAACGTTTACCTTTTCAAATCGACAAAGTTCGTTATTATTAGTAAATGTCTAATGGTAATGTAATTAATTTTAGCAATGATATTTTTTATCAAATACTGCAAACGCGTACACATAATTAAATCATTAGGTAGTGGGTTAATAAGCAATACACGGTATGAAGAATTTTGCAATTTTCCCACGGACATCAATTCAAAGAAATAAGGTAGGGTATTACTTTTTTTTTCTGTGGCCTCAGAATGATATCGAGGGCCCCGTTAAAGTCGAACGGGGTAGAAACAATAACAGTTCCACTTGAGGTTATAATCATGGGGTGGTTTTGTGCAATAAAAATGCCGGCTGGAGGGACCGACCAAGTTTTTCTGAATTTAATTAAGACCTGTGCGGTTTTAGGAAACAGGGGGAAGATAAAGCTAAAACACTTAGCGCTACACACTGCGAATTGTCCAAACTCTTCCCACAATTTCATGTAATGTACTAGAGGCTAGAGGCACTCAAACATATTGAGTTTTTAACAGTAATCTCCATTACTTACATTCATGTTGTAGTATGTCTAGTTAATATTGTAAATAGATTTCGGGTCGGATATTGAGGTGATTACGGTAAATTAACATAGCTGTCCTATTTGAAAAAATATTTTGCTTGATTGTTTCCTAATTGGAACAATCAACCCTAAGTGGAACGAAATAGCGAACGTGACGCTTCGATTGTTAATACATTAAACGTATTGATACAAAATCGAAAGAATCATAAACTTTTTCATTTTTAGAAACACATAATTTATGGTGTAAACATAAACTTTTGCGTTAATGCTCCTCAAACGTTTCCACAATAATATTAAAGGCAACTCTATTAGAAATAGTTACGAGCTATCAACTATTTAATTTGTTGAACATTTGAAAATAAAAGGTATTTAAAATTGCCCCTGTGATGACAACTATCTGTTATTAGTATGGCCATAAATTATTTGAATTTATTAACCACTCATCCCTATAACCTCCTTGGAGACTAAACCTGCAGTACCCTCGTGACCAGCTATAATTACGTGACAGTGGGAGTTCTGGCAATGGCCAGTTTTTCTAGTCTAGTCCTGAGCTTCTGGGGCTCTCGTGCACTTGGTCAGCCTCCACTGGCTCGTATCCGGTGACGCGGCTATAGAAGAAGCGTGGGGAACTTCCCAAGATTCCGCTTCCTCTTTCTGACAATCATATGGTTTTGGGAGGTCTCTGGACTGTTAGTAAATACTGCTTGGAACACAAATAAAGTTTACCTGGTTAAAAGTTTCTATTTTTAGCTCTCAAACTTTATATTTATAAATATCCCCCTTTCTAATCCCAATTAGTGTACTGAAGACCGAATTATAAAATTCTTGGCCTCACGCCTAAACTGCGACTTAAAAAAAAATTAATAAAAGTTATAAAAAGCTACAGTAAAATGTACTTTTGCACCTTAGCCTAAAACCTGCTCCTATTTAAGACTGGAGTATTGTACGCCAGTGGATAACGTACAAATGTTCCCCTTTAAACCCGTCGGTTGAAGCATGACTTAATAAAGGCGCTACGCGTATACCCCTCCATCAGAACAGTTCAGTCGTGCGTGTTTGCCGCTTGTTTCCTAGGACGTCTCTAGGCACTACATAATGCAGTAAATTTGTTTCCATTATTAATGGACAGTAGCTCAAGCGGCAGTGGCCTCGTGACCTGCTATAAATGCGTGACAGTAGGAGCCCTGGCAATGACCAGTATCTCCAATCATGTCCTAACCGTCTTTCCCTCTCGCGCTCTTGGTCAGCCTCCACTGGCTCGTAATCGGTGAATCGGTTGACGAAGGGGCGTGGGGCACTTCCCAAGACTCCGCTTCCTCTTTCGCATGCGAGGGAGATGACAAACATGTGGATTTGGGAGGTCTCTGGGGTGTTACATTTACTCATATTATTATTCGGGCATATTATAATGTTATCACAATAAAGGAGTTGCATATATAGAGTATGAACAATGACGTATTTTCCTGACATAATCATTTACCATAGACACTTTTATTTAAACTGGGATATTGAAATTGATACTTTATCAATTTAAAAACCCCTTGTAATGAGATAAAACATTATCACAATCGATTTCTTCATATATGAACAGACGTTAATAAAAATTTGGTCAATAATTACCTGGACCATTAGATTATAATGAGATCTTTTTTTATCAAAACGTCCATTCCAGTCCGAAAAAAAGATCTGCTAAATACATTCTATACGAATAAATTACATTTAAACTTTCTACATTTGAGCATTGTAAATTAATATTCATTACTTAATTAGCACTCTAAATCATTATTTATGCCACGTATCAAATTCTTCTCTGTAGAATTATCAAAAACAACGATAAATAATAAAATCAGTAGGTTTAAAAATGTCGAGAAACACAAAATTTTTTTCTCAAAATAGTAAATATTGCTATATTATAAACAAGGAAAAATAAATTAATTATTAAGTCAATTGTGCAAGAAGCATCTGAAATATCCTGCAGTATGCGTGCTGTGCCAGCAAGGCCATCTACAAGACTAACTACAAGGCTGCGACGCTTACAGAATCCTCAAGTCCAGGAGCGAACAACGTCGTCGGCCAGGAGAAGTGAAGCCAGCTACAGGTAGCTCAAGAAGCGCCCCAGCCAGAAATTTGGGGCCTTCCGTCCCTTTTGCCGACTCCGTTCGGAACAGAGAGCAGTCACAGGCACCGCCCACTCCCTGTCCGCAAGTTCCTCTTCTCCAGCATTCCGTTCATCCGGACAACCCCCGTAGCTCTCATTGCTGAAACAAGACTTACGGGTAAGCGACCGTTTACAGTTCGACAGTACCACACTTATCGAACTGATCACCCAGATGGAAGAGCTCATGCAGGTACCACCGTCATTCATAACTCCATTTCTCATCACGTAGTTCCTTCGATAGCACATGATTTCCTTCAGTCCACAGCAGTGTCAATCAGCGCCTTCAGTTTCCCCCTTACTCTACCATCAGTGTACTGCCCTCCCAATAGATCCATTTCCGATTCCCAATTCATCTTCTTTCTAGAGTCCATCGGACATCGTTTCCTTGTGGGTGGGGACTTTAATGCGAAGCACCAACACTGGGGGTCAAGATCCACCAATACGTGAGGTTGTGCTTTGCTGTCTGCACTCAAACAGAAAATTGCTCCACTATCTCTCCTGACACAGCCACCTATTGGCCATCAGATCCCAACCGAAATCTAGATCTCCTTGACTTCTTCTTCTGCGATAGTTTAGGAACAGTAAACTATTCACTCACGCGCCTCGATGACCTCTCCTCCGATCATAGCCCTTTATTATTAACAATTTCCCTCCTCGGAGACTGAAACGACAGTGGCCTAGTGACACTAAATGCGTGACAGTGGGAGTCCTGGCAACCGTCAGTTTCTCCAATCATGTCCTAAGTGTATGTGGCTCTCGCGCGCTACGTCAGCCTTCACTGGCTCGTATCCGGTGACGCGGCTGGCGGAGGAGCGTGGGGGACTTCCCAAGATTCCGCTTCCTCCTTAGCATGCGAGGGAGGTGACAACCATGTGGATTTGGGAGGCCTCTGGGCTGTTTGTAAATATTGTACGAATGAGGGAGAAAAATCTATTGAAAATCTGGTTTCAATAAAACGAATTCACAAACTATTGAGATTCTTGATCAGACTGACGAACTTGAAGATTTGGAGGAAGTGTGTGAATGAAGAATTGTTAACATGGTATGAATTAGATCATTTATCTTAATTACTCATTGCCTAATAAGGCAGATTGTAATTTTAGCACAATAAAGACGTTATATAAATTAATGATTGTTTTATGCCTATTAAGCCTTCATGTCACGGATGATAACTATTTGTATAATTGTTGATTTATTCAATATTTAGTTTTGTTTTTATGTGGAAAGTGGTATATTGCCCATTACAGTTAATATATTATTGTGCTGAAAGGGCACACATGTTAAAGATTTATACTTATTGCTTATTCAGAGTTAAAGACGGTAAGGCGTGACAAATTAGGCAGATATTACACAAGAGAAAGTATTGGGCCTAACCAGGGACTTTAAATGACCACAAATATATGATTTGGAAATTTATAACCTACACTCCTTCAGGTTGTGGAAAATAGTTGGTTCTGAGGACCGAGTTATTGATATAGATCAGAAATAAAATAGATTTCCCTGGTTAGGCCCAATACTTTGTAGTATCTGTCTTATTTGTTACGTGTTACAGTCCTTAACTCTGAATAAGGCAAAGGTATAAATCTTTAATATGTTCTTAGTTTTTACCCAAGAAAGTTTATTCCGTTTTAAAGGTTAATTGCTGTTGTTTTTTTAAGCCAAAAACTCTTGTGTTTTATCAGTGTGTCTGTTTGGCTGCCGGTTCTGGTCTCAACCACCCGGTGCTAAATTCTCCGCGGGGATCCAAGCTAAAAATTAATTTTTTTCTATGTCCAATTTAATGCAGGGTCGATAAGAATACCATACCTTATATATGAGAGATGATTAATTGTTTATTTATTAATTCGCTGCTTTAAAAAAATTTATATCTTTATACGATTTTGATTAACGTATAAAACTAACGCCTCTTACAGGGGTTCTCTAGTACGTAATTTGCTCATAGAAACTATGATTACAAAAAGTCATTAAAACTGTCCTGAAAATAGCGTATACTACTTGGATTTAATTCAAACTGAGTTATTATTTAAATATTCAGGCAACATCTTGCAAAATATGTGTTAAGAACAAATAAATTATCCATTTCAAAAGAGGCTACCAACGATTTTTTTAAGGGTACCTTTGGCCCAGAGTGAACAGACCTCAAGAATTCCCCCCCTCTCTCACCCTCTCGCCAGGTTTAAATGTAGTTTCACATCAAAGACCTCAACTGTTGCCTTTAACAGCTACACTTAAATTTTAAAAAAATAAAAGAGGGGTAAAGCGGTTTCTGAGCTCAGACAGTCGTTGAAGAAAAAAGATGTGCAAAGGACTAGCCCAATCAGTAAAGGTCCCCACTAAATATATTAAGGGGTTAATGCCGTTTAAGGGGGGAGGGAGCACCTTTGTTGAATTTAAAGGTTGGCCCCGTAGCGGGAGCCTGGAGCGCTCGGGCCCGCGCTTAGGAATGCAAAACTAATCCCAGAGGCAACAGTAATAGAAGGCTAGAATGCAGCTATTAGCCTTGCTGGCCTATAGAATAAAACACCTACTTTCTCAGTCTTTTAATGGCCCAATTGGAGTTAAGGGACCGGTGCCCAGGATACGGGCAAATTATTCAACACCAGGGCCACCTCAAATATTCACCGGCTATTTCCTCCTACTCTTTAATTAAAAGCTCACTTAGTCACCCAGCTCAAACTAGCCATCTTTACACAGATATTAGTAGAACTTGTTTCCTAGGATTAGATGCCTCGCGATTTTATTTTTATTATTTTGTTAAAACGTCTATAAACTAAATTTATATATATATATATATATATCCTATTTATTTACCAGAAGGGGGTAATTAGATATACCAAATCATGAACCAATATTATCATCATCAAATAATTTATATGCAAATACGCTGTATATATTATGATAATTATTTACTTACTTAGTTTATTTTATAATGTAAACTCCATTTTTTCCCTCTAATTTGTTAAAATTAAATTTATACTATAAATAAAAATGAGTTGATATTGGCTTCTTTTATTGCAATGCAATGCTTGTCAAGCAGTTTGTGTTAATATTAACAACTCTTACGATTTGAAATTTTTATAATGTAAATGGGGAATAGGTGATGGGGCTAACCATTGTAAACTGGATTGAATGATAGTGAGTTTATAACTGAGTTATCTAGCCTTTATAATATATGGACCGTCACAGTAATCTAGTAGTTAGCTAACTTCTCTTTACAGAGACCCAGCTCTTCTTTTCTTTAGATGTGTCTGAACGGGGTTTTCAGCCTCATGGAGGTAAATAAGGCGCTTGAATAAAAGATGTAGTATATCCAATTAATAAAGCTTAATGTTTAGCTGAGAGGTAACGCCTAGCTCACATTAGCAACTCCGGTGCCAGCATTTGGTCAGCCGATACAACTAGTAGAAGCACTTCGATATGAACTTACACATTCTCTGGGGGCGAGGTCTTATCCGGAGTTCCTGACTAAGCTACCTCCCTTCCTCGAAGACTGGACCAGGTGACGGATAGAGAGGAGTGGCACTAGACTAGCCAGAAGACGCCTGAAAGTCAAGTCTAGTTTCTTTCTAGCAAATCTCTTTTATTGGCTATTATAATTGGCTAGATAGGGATAGGTCAGTCCCCCTATGTGTCCAATATCCTTCTTTTTTTTTAACCCCTATTAATAATATTTTTTAAATTATAAACCATTTTATAACTGAGCTGTTGGTGGCTCCTTTTACTGCATGTATATGCATTTTAAGAAGTTGTTATCCTATAAACCAACATAATATTTCTATTGTTAAAAATTAGGTAAATGCAACAGGTATAGGTGACGGATCTCACCTTCGGATGACAATGGGGGAGTTTCAAACTATCTTAAAACTAATCTTACATACTAACTTAAAATAGAGCGTTCCTGCCTCGACTGCCTTCTGCCATCGATGGGGAAGCGCAGTGGGAATAATCATGTTAAACACGATGTTGGTCATATATTGCAGAGAATCAAACAATTGAAAATGTCTACGGCGAATGAATTCATCCACCGTAGGCAGCTCGAAATCTTCGTGGAGCTCACTGTTTCTCCGCTGCTGGAATGTAGTATGTCGGATCACTTTCATGAGTATCCAGTTTTGAAACCCAATATCCCCTCTATCCGTATGTGGCACTTATTAGCCATAGGGCATGGTCTCCGGGGTGTCCTGAGATGAACTTGTTTTATAATATTTTCTTTGTTTAGTGCTCCTTGTGGTCTGCTTTTAGGTATGACTCTTATCATATCAAATATGATTATTCTATCATATATATACAAACAAAATAAAAGATAGAGAAGAGGCAATATCAGTAGATTTTCACGGGGCTCTAATATATAAGATGAATATTAAAAAAACAGTTCGAAGTTATTAATATTTGCATTAATTTCAATTTCTGTCCAGGCTCTCAAAGCCTTACTTTTTTAGATATATTTGAAATTATTTTTCCGTTCCATGAGGAACTTATATTGAATTATGGTATTACGGATGCACTGAATATGTTTAATTGAAAAATATAATATTTAACAATTTTTATTAAGATAAAATTACAATCTGCCTAATTGGGCTATAGATAATTGTGATAAATGATCTCATTCATACCTAACTGAAAAATAGTTATGAGAAATGTTCGAAATATAATTAATCTTGGAAAAAATTTGGTTCTGTTCTTGTCTAATAACCCGTTTCTCTCTGACATTTAGACCTTCCCAGGTCACTGCTCATCTTGATTTCAAGTTCAGATTTTCCTTATTATTGAGAATACTTTATGTATGCTAATGTAAAAATAAATTCAATAATATTCCAAAAAATTGTTTTTGAGATCCATCAATAGAAATCACTTATTTGATGCCACTACATAAACATAAGTCATAATAAAACCTCTGGTATACAGTCCTACCTTTCAAATCGCTTGTTCCAAGTCCGCTGTGGTTTAGAATACTCTAACTTCTATCCCATAAATGCAGGAGTTCCACAGGGCTGTGTCCTGGGCCCCATCCTCTATAACCTATACACCGCGGATGTCCCCTCTACTCCCAATACCTTCTTGGCCACATTTGCAGATGACACTGCAGTCTTGTCATCCCACCCAGACGCCGACATAGCATCCCATAACCTTCAAAAACACCTTGACGAGATCGAGTATTGGTGTAATCAATGGTGGATCAAAGTTAATGAAGCAAAATGTTCCCACATTACCTTCACCCTTTGTCGCTAGACTTGTCCACTCGTTTATTTTAATTCTATTCCTCTCCCTGTATTCGAGACAGTACGATACTTAGGCTTCCATCTCAATAAACGAATGACCTGGAACCCACATACGAGACTAGAAAGACAAGAACTAAACAGACGCTTTGGACAACTGTACAGACTACTTCAAAGGACATCCCATCTCTCAATAGAAAATAAACTACTAATCTACAAAGTTATACTTAAACCAATCTGGACATACGGAATAGAGCTAGCAGTAGTCTTTCTAACCACCCTAATCCTGTAGCACAGTCATTGCACTGCGCCACTCATCCCTATAATCCTCCTCGGAGACTGAAACGGCAGTGGCCTCGTGACCTGCTATAAACGCGTGACAGCGGGGGTCCTGGCAATGGCCAGTTACTCCCATCATGTCCTGAGCGTCTGTGGCTCTCGCGCTCTTAGTCAGCCTCCACTGGCTAGTATCCGGTGACGCGGCTGACGGAGGAGCGTGGGGGACTTCCCAAGACTCCGCTTTCTCTTTGCATGCGGATTTGGGAGGTCTCGGGGCTATCTGTAAATATTGTATGAATGAGTGAGTGAACGATGAATTGTAAATATGGTATGAATGAGAGCGTTTATCGCAATTACTGATTGCCTTATAAAAGGCAGATTGTAATTATAGCCCAATAAAGAGTATAAATTACAATTACAATAAAACCTCTCACTCTAACCTCCGCAATCACCAAGATTGATTTAATAGCTGGGGTTGACTTTTTAAAACGTTCTTATTTATAGTTCTTGTATCAGTTGTATTGCCTTTAGACTATTTACAACTGTTTATTTATCTATTTTTTTAGCATTTATTACAGAATATGTTTTTCACATACGCCTATAAACTGATAAGTAATACAAAAAGTAAGTATCCCACTAACATTTTGCAAAATCTTGACAGTGTTGTGTGCTTGGAAAAAAATATATCGTGTGAAGAATTCAGGATCCATCATTAAAATCTCAATCAATAATAACGTTTTTTAGACAAATTTATTCGTTACATTTAAGAATTAGTACTTGTATTGAAGTGTATAAACTTCGACAATTCTTGGGATGGTACGGCACACAGTGGTCGGAAAGGTATAAAAACGGCAAAAATGTTGGGAAACTTTTAATTTGAGTAGGAAAAACGTAATTTATAAAGAATCATGAACCTTCTGAGTTGACCTGGACTTAAGCTAAGTTCATTATTTTTTACAGGATAAGTTAAAAAGTATAGCTTTCATTTGAGACGCAAAGATGGGCGATAGAGGAACAGTTAGGTAGTATAAACCAAATGTAAAACTACTAAAATAAAATTAATTGCTCATTGATTGTAAAAAAACAAAACAACAACAATAGTGTAACCAAGTTTTAGTATAAAAGATTTTTAGCGTATTCATGAAGATCTAATTTTTCTTTTGTTTTTGGTTCAGCACTAAAAGTATTTATTAATGGATCTGACTAAACTATACTTAAATCGAAAAGATATTCATTTGGGTGTGTCCTGCTGCTTTTGCGGTACGATTGCGGCTCTCCTCTGTCAGCATTCCCATGGCTAACATGACCAACCGTAACAAGCATCAACAATAGACTGATGGATAGGTTTAAATGCTATTAGGTAATTAATAAAGCTTATATTCACGTGTAGCTTCGAATTTGACCTTTGTTCGATTGTGTTTGAAAAGCTGGCTTGACTGAATTTGCAAGAAAATTACCAATACCACCGGTTCCCGCAGTTGGTTCTCGCATTACTCGATAACAGAGCGTTTAAAGAACATTTTGATTCCAACAATACCTTGGCACAAAGACCTATGAATGTCATGAAAATATGCTTTTTATTTATGTACCAATGAAAATGGGGATTATGATTCATGCCAAAACTTTTGAAGAATATTAGTTAATGTCCCTCACACCAGAAACATAGACAATTAGCATTTTATGAACACCTTTTTGGTGAAAATAATGATTTACAGAACTTCTCTTCGAATTACTTTGGATTAGGCCACGTTTTCTAATTCCAATAATTGCCAGTTAAAGGAATATTACTATATCTAAAGATTACCTTCCTATATTTCTGAGAGTCAACATTCCTATCAGACTAAATATTGTATAAGGGATAATTGTTTAATGAATACAAATTCCTAATAACACATAGTGTTAAAACTTACGTCCTTCTTCCATATTTAAGTTAAATAACCACCCATCTTGATTTAGAGTCCTTTTGGTAAGTGTTATCACTGGGAACCAAGCGGCCATTTGCACTGTAATTCAGGATGAATGCAAACTCAAATTCTCAAACAAGGATCTTTAGACAGGTAAGTTTTGAGGTATTGTTTTAGATAATTGAGTTCTTTGTGAATGAAGTTTACGTTGCAGAACCGTTTTGGCCAGTTGGTCGCAACGTTCAACGTTTATTTGTTCAATACAAAAATAAGAATAAATTCTTAAAAATTCCAAACTTGAAAATGTAAGTGCAAAATGAGCTACTTCTCGGGTTTAAACAGTTCAGTGATTCTCAACTTTTTTTGCATCCACTCACATAAAATGAGTAGCCCTCCTGAGAGTGCCAACAACCTTAATCTTTTCGCCTTATTTCTGACAACCACATTATTAACCACTCAGTGCAGTTTAATTCCTGTAGCAATGCTTCCACCCTACCTTCTGTTCTGAATTACCTCCAATTGTACATAATTAATTCCCATTTGTTTTCCCATGATACATGACGTATGTCAAGCTGCTGTTTGTTGCTGACGTGATAAATTTGATTGCTGTCTATGAGGGTTTGCAGTATTATAGCGCTCAGATGTACTTGCGCTGTTAAAATAACATTTATTTAATATGGTTATTTGTTTAAAACGGTTCTCAATTTTGTTCTTAGCCATCTGTTTACTTCGCCTTATTGACATATAGACTCTTGTTCCTTTTCCTTCTTCTTCGGAGTAAATGGTTGACCGGGAGGCTCATCTTTGCACCTCTTTAGTGGGGTTGTCTTGGTGTTTTGTTTCCTTTTCACTTCTTTGACTCTTCAGTCTGCTGTTTTGAGCCGGCCGCAGTCCTGCCGACAAACAATCTGTCAGCCACTTTCCTACTGAGAATCGTACAAGAACTCCCAGTGTCTACCAGGCATCTCACTCCTCTCACCACTCGAATAATAGGTATACCGTCTTAATTCCCTCCTACGCTAAAGTTTATTAACGTGCGGCCACCGCATGCCGTTTCCTTCCTCCTTCCGTGCCATGTCGTCTGCAGCTAGTCCCTGCCGTCCTCTCTAGTCCCTTCTCTTCTGCTCCTGGGTTCATCTTCTTCTTGTTCTGTCTCCGACGCTCCCGTAGTTTTCGACGATTCAGAGGGGGTTCTGGTTCTTCTCCATACCCTTTGTGCGTTTACCTCCATCCGTTCCGGCATATACCTCTCTGTTCGCTGGAAAATGTATGGACACTGCCTCGCGATGTGTCCCTCAATTCCGCATTCAAAACATTTTGTGCGCGGGCACTGTGCCCCTAAGTTTCCAATTCTCCCACATCCGTTACATCTTCTGTCCTCCTTCCTCCCGATGGGTCCCGGTCTCCCTTGGCTAGGTCTCCTTCCTTCAGCCACCGCCCCTTTTTTCTCCGCATACCGCTGATCCTTTCATGCCTGTTGTGGCATTCTAGGCCTCCTGTACATCACCTTGGACTACCTTGTCTTATCTGCCTCCTCATATATATATAAATATATATATATATATATATATATATATATATATATATATATATATATATATATGTAGAGGGAGAAAGAGAGAGAGAGTGATTAGATTAGTTTCATTAGAGGATAGTATCCACCTCTGAGTATAGATGTCTTCTTTTAGAATAATTGATTGGAAACTAACAATAACTGGTGCATGGGGCTTACAGTAATTGGATCGCCAAATATCGAAACGCAGGTATTTGTTTATTACTATTTCCATTTGACTGCATATATCAATTAATTACTTTATTAAACCAGCCATACTTCTACTCTGCATTCCACAATAACAATAAGTGATTGTGTATCTAGTCTCTTTCCTGTGTTATTTGATTTGTTCAATGTCTTCCTTGTTGCTGGAAATTTTGCTGAAGCCTTCCCTGAGAGTTTCACCCAAACACACTATTTTTGTTTTTAAATCGTCCAATGCATACAGTTGTTGAAGTTTAAAAGTGTTTTTTTTAATTTGTCTTCACCTGCCACCGTACAGAAAAAACTTTCTTTATAGCCTCCACGGAGCGTTCCTTATTAACAACTGATTGATTAGAAATTAATGGCTCTTCATTGAACGTCCTAGCCTGGGATGAGGTGAGGTGTATAAAGTGTTATCTCTTCTGCCAATCAAAACTTTTCTAGAGACGATTTTCATTCAAAATCAGAAGGAGAATCATTGGAAACACTCGCTCTTGTGCCTTAGACCTTCAACTCGAACCTAGTTCAGAAAAAAAACTGATTATCTCTTCAGGAAATTTTTTTCAATAAAAAAACGGCACTAGACCTGTCAGGCGTGGTATCAATAATCTGCGGCGCATGCCCAAACTCCAGGAAATGCTATAAAGTGGAGAGTGAAAAATGAAAAACACAAAAGAGGGTTTAACTCACAAATTTAATGAAAAAAACAAACAGTACCTATCAGTTATTCATCCCTGTGAAGTATCGAAGGCTTTTCAATTTTTTCCATGAATGGCCTGAAAAGACGAAGTCATCATAGCAGGGCTCCGGGAAAAAGGATTTTATTTACTATCCAGTTAGGTCTACCATTGATTCGCTCTTTATATATATTTTTTTCAGTATATCACAATAAGTGGCATATATAATTGATTTTCCAATCCTAACTATTAAAAATGATTTAATCTGATAGAAAGGTATGTTTTCCGTGATATTAAATATAAAATGTTACGTGAACTATATTACATGTAAATAAACTAGTTGTTGCTGGGTCAGAGCAGTACCTTTGCCATTTTTTATCAATTGTGAGCAAAATTGTATTTGTTGAAACGTATTGTAACGAATCGAAGGGAATGTAAAGTGGAAAAAACGACATCTAGAGTTAAGTATACAAATTAAATTAATTATTTAATCTTCTTGGTGAATAAATATTGCCTTTTCATCATATTAAAGGATTGTTTACTATTTACAGCTAAACTGTTAATAAAAAAATATCTTTATTGGAACCACATTATTCATCTATTAGATAATAATGGGTATGATAATTTAAATGCATTTATTTATTTGTTTAAATAATATATATTATATGGTAGTGAATTGCTAGAAATAATAAGAACACCCCCCAAAAAAAATGAATAATGACTTAAAACTTAGATGATGCATAGTTAAGAACAATATAAATAACTGTGTAATATGAAACTATTTAGTTCATTGTAGTCTTTAAACTTATGGTGTGCACTTTACAAGACACGATGGATTGATTGAAGATTTTGTAACTATAAAATATTAATTACCACTACCGTACAGATAAAAATACTAACAAAACACGATTATCCTGCATCTCATACAAGATGATAAAAAAAATGTTGGGAACTCTGGGAGTCCATGGATGCTTTTCAATTTATATTTTTTTAATTACAGAGCATCTCAGCTTACATACAACCAATGAAACAGAATATTTGCTCGTTAGATTTAACATATCTCGGCTGTTGGGTTTTTTACTCTTGTGTCAAATCCTATCAATTGAATTCGGAAAAATAATTGATATCGTATAACATGTTAATTTCAAATTTACTTTATTCATTCCAGAAATCCCTCTTGGATATTTATAATTGTCCCTATTCATATTTTATAAATATAATGAAAACAACTTTATATCAAACTGCTACGTGAGTAGGCCTTACTGACAATCAGGATAATAAAAAAAAATGCAGACCGTAAGTTGTAATATCAGGAAGTAAAAAGCCTTCTGAAAATTCCAGACTCAGCGTGAATGATTTTGATAATATAATGGACATCGAAAATTGGTTGAAAATATCAAACCGAGTGGAACAAAAATAATAAAAAAAAAAATATTTTGAATGAGTAATTGTCAAAGATTTGTAATTAATCTTTTGTAAAGTAGGTAGTTGAAAACATCAAAAATAAACTACTTTCATAGTCATAGTCATAGACCTAGTCATAATTCTCGCCTGTCTGCCTGTTCTTCTATAGTTAACGCTTAAAGTTCACAGCTCAGATGATATTGAACATTCAAAGTTTTGATTTCTTTCGTGTTATAAGATGCTTTAGAGCCAGAAAGCCGAATCTCGGTAAAATGTGGTTCGGGCCGAGTAAACTTAAAAAAGCTTAGAATGCCACAAGACCAACTTTCATCACGTTTTTTTAAACGTACATAAGTTAACGTAATTGTACATCCCGTAATATAATTTAAACTATTTCATATACAGCATGTTTATTGGACGCATTGTTAAAATTTCAGATGGATTAATTCATCTTTACTGCCACTATCCTAGAACAAGGAGAGTAGGAAGGCCGAGAGAAAGGTGGGCAGCGAATCTTGGCACCGCAGTTTCGTGGAGATAATGGTCGGATGGAGAACACCAGGTTTTATTTTTTTCTTAACTTAATATATTGAAACAGAAACAGCATACGCACAAGGAAAATGGGCTCCTTGTTCTCCATCATGACTGAAACAGAGGGCTTTTGTAGTAGCCTAGATTTGGTGCCTGTTTTTATGCTAACTGGTTGTTCCATAAATCAGATGCCCAGCTTGAATAAATTAGAAGTCAAAATCATAAATAACCTTTAAGCTTAGGAAATCTTTAATGTGAGCGAATGGAACATTATTTTTAAGTTTCATTTTTTTACGTACTATCTCATGTTCTATTTAACCAAAAACCAATCTGATGACCGATCAGAGTGGCTATTTATACATTTCCTAAAATGTCATATAGATTGAATCACTTTTCTGGCCCCTATCGCAGAGCTGTTGGACCAAGCGCTTTATTCCAACAATAATAAAGGTGGCTTGGCATACAACAGATGAGTAAACATAGACAATTAGCGGCCAAGCTTTATCACTTGAGCGGGATGTGACTTATTTTGGACACCTTAAGGGATGATAGAAAAACTGAGCTGACAAACATCCAAAACCTAGCGGAGCCTAGAGCCCTTGACCACTTTTTCCAGGAATCATGCCGAATACCCACTAAGGAACGAGCAAACTGATTTTACCCCTCTCCTTTGCGCAGGTAAACCCAGGTACCTACCTTTTGGTATAAACCTCTCAGATCATTGATCTGGGGCTTGTTCACACCTCACCCAGTCCGGACTTGTTTTTGTGCATTTAACCTGTCACGTGTGTGTATCAATAGTCTTTATTATTATTATCCATTACTGTGAACCGTTTTTAATAATAATATATTTACAGTTATCAACGGTTCGTAGACAAACGGACAAAAGACGATCAACTCGTAACTAAGTAAAGCCTCAGCAATTAAAGATTAAGATAATGTTACAATTATTTTATGGCTGCTATTTATATTTTATTTCTCCTCAAAATGCAAACATCAGTCTTAAGGCCTCAATTTGGGAAAGATAACAGAATGGAAGTTAATGACATATCACCTTTGCTGACAGCGACTTGAACCAGCCAGCTGAGTGGCTGCAGCAACAGGTTCCCCACCACCAACGTTAACCCCTCCCTCGCCCCGTTTTCTCTCTTGTTAAAGTATGAATGGGAAGGAAAAGCTATGTTTCTTGTCATCAGGCCGACTTTATAGGTCTAGAGCAACACTGCTTTTTATTACTCATCAAACTATTGGCCATTTGGCTGTTAAATCTGTAAGGAATTTATTTTTGCAATCACTCTTATTTTAATAAACTTATGAAAAAGTAAATTAGCTGTTGACATATGAACTATTTATCGATAATACATTAAATAAGGACATACACGAATGATTGATGAATTAAAAATCCTCACGAGCAGTTTCCTAAGATTTATATAAGACCCTCAAGAGACCAACTGTGATATCTGACCGCTATAGCTACGGGGGTTTTGTTGAATATAAACCAGATACCGTTTAATGATTGCAGCTTCCATTTTTATTCAATATTATTTTTTTCATTCTACTTCTCTTTACGGAAACTTGGTACATGCATTTTGGAGTTTTAACCCACCTTTCCACGCTGTGATCGCTTCTTCTTCGTCAAGATTAATCATTTCAATAATTTGTAATACAACCAAAACCCTTTTAAAATAAAAATGTGCAGGTGTGGCATTACTTTCGACGAGGAATGTAATATAAAACTCATTAAAGCTGCAGTAATTCATATTCCACCGAGCATACCATCTCTGACACTCTCACTTGTAAAAATTATGAAAAAGGTTAGCTCTCTGAAGAAGGCTGTGTCAACCGTAAACCAAGAGACACTTATTGGGTCAATAAAAGATGGTTTGATGATTATGTAGAAATTAAATGCAATAAAAAAAATAATATAATAAGTATAAATCAATAAAATCAATTTGTGAGTGGACTGTCACGATTCCTGCATAATTTAATAAAAAAGAGATGTTAGATTATCATGTTGATTGCTTCCATCTAAATTCACAATGACCTTTCAGTTAAATATAATTAATTATTTACTTGAAATACAATCCATAAACCATGTTTGAAGGATAATAACGGTAATTGCCTCTATATTATTATGAACATTCAATTTAATTTAATTAAATACAAGCTGTAATTCGTAAAAAATAGTAGAGAAATACTTGTTATTAAAGCATGTAATTTAATGTGTGTTAAAGTTTGTTTAAGTCCTGGGTAATAATAATTTTACAAAATGAATACAACAAACTGATTTTTCGAATAATTATTATAAAAATTGCAGTTACAGCGAGATGAAGAAAAAATTCATTTTGAGCTTACAATTCGATGAATTAATGAGTCTTAAGTATTCATAGTCCTGGCAATGGTCAGTTTCTCCAATCATGTCCTGAGCGTCTGTGAGTCTCACGCTCTTGGTCAGCCTCCAGTGGCTCTTATCCAGGGACGCGGCTGACGGAGGAGCGTGGGGGACTCCCCAAGACTCCGCTTCCTCCTTCGCATGCGAGGGAGGTGAAAACCATGTGGACTTGGGAGGTCTCTGAGATGTTTGTAAATACTGTATGAATGAGCAAGTGAATGAACATTGTAAATACGGTATGAATGAGATCATTTATTACAATTACTTATTGCCCAATAAGGCAGATTTTAATTTTATCATAATAAATTTGTTGAAATTATTTATAACGTTTACACCTTTTTCCAAAATGTTGTAAGAACTTCTCACCCGGCCAAAAAGAGCAGTAGCTTTGAAGCTAGTAACCGATAAACACTTGTAAGCTGTATTGGGTATAATAGGAGGAAATTTATTTATACTTTCAAATATGTTCAGAGTAAATGTCTTTTGTGTATCTGTCTGTGCTACAATAGTGTTTGTATGATCGGTACTGTCAATCTCATATTTTACAAGTTATATTCCCCAACACCTGGTATCATAATACAATTTTTATATACTTAAATAATATTTAGAATAAAAACCAACTGCAATTTGTGACGAAAGCAGCCCAGTTTCAGATCTATTTAAGCTTTTTTTCAATATTAAAGGACCAGATGAGATTCATTTATTTAGAAAAAAATAAAGTAATTCAAAACCATTCAAAAAAATAATACCTTTGTAGTTAGCTATACAAACCTTATTGCTCCATTCTTTACTAGTCAGTCACGGATATACTAGACTTTATATCGTTATTCTTTAAATTACTTATATTATTCAATTGAATTTTCAATATTCAATAGTATTCAAAATAGTTGGGTATGCATCCAATGAACAATTTAGTCAACAGATAATGAGTAGTATACTACTCTGTTGCGTGCTATTGTGAGCTCTCATGTAAAAAGGGAAGAAAGTAGGTCTATTTTTAAAGACCCTCATAATGAATCTAATGAAGAATCAGATCCGAGACCTAAAGTGGTTAGGTAAGGATATTTCTATAAAGTGTTAGAAAGTAGCAGCATGAAATAACCAAAGAAGAAAGTGGATCTGAAGAATCTGCTGAGAGTGACTATGCAGAAGTCTTAGCTAAGGAGCTAAGAAGCTCTGTCGGAGGAATAAAATACTAGAACGAACGAAAAATAATGATTTCTCAGCAATCCAACTTAGTATGCAACGATCATCGGAATATACTTGAGAACCTTGAAGTCATTAAAAGATAAATAAGAAATTTGAATAATCCTATCAGATAGGGAGAGAGAGTAATGCCTAGAAGTCAAGAATAATAGTCACTTGGGGATAAACATTATATTAGAAGAAATATAATAGTCTGAAACACAGAAAAATGTTCAGAGGAACTGATCTATCCTTCATGCTTCCTCCTTACGAGCCTTCAAAACTCTACTATTCCAACACCTCCTCGCCATCCAGGCAAACACTTGTTAGTTTGGGAACGATTTCTTCGTTATGTCATATTTTCATACATTTGCGTCTATCGTTTTATTTCATTGTTTACAATATATTGTATATATATATTTTTTTTTTTACTTTTTTTTTTTTACTCTAAGCTCTCTAGTTAGAATTTGAGGATGAGGGAGAAACATAAAATATTTAGGGTGATCGGATCCTTGTACTAGGAGGACCTGCTTGAAAGTGGTGTGAGAGGAGTAAGGAGTGTGGGAATCCTCGGTGGAGGTTGATTGTTACGGTACAGTGGTGAGAGTCCACTGGTGGCTTTTTGTAAACTGTTTTGTGTGTTTACAATATATATTCACTTTGTTCAATATTTTATCCAGATATTGATTCCTACAATTACATATTTACCTTGTATGTACTGATTCAAATAATTTAATTTACGGGATGGACTTATTTATTATGTTTTTATATGTCAATCCTTCTATGGCTTTATTTACTAAGTAAAGTTAAACAATTTTTCCGCCTGCACACAAGGGTCATTGACGCACAAATTATTGATGTTTACAATTTACTTTATTTTTCTTTATGATGTAATATTTATTTTTGTTTCCCATAAATGAATCTTATCTATAACTGAATATTGTATGTACCTCATTGTTACTCATAGAAGACTTGACTTGGTTCGGGAATATTTTTTTTTCTATTTTATTCAACACGGAATGAAGCAGTACCGAGAGTAGCTTTCCAAGAATTATTATATGAATTACTCTCCGTCATTATTAGCGAAAGGTTAATGGTTCATTCACAAAAAGAGGTTTTTGTATGGAACTTTGTGAGACAAATCATATAAACAACCAAAGAGTATAATGTTATTCAGCATGACTAGACTAAAATAGCCCAATACTGAATCCGATGATAAAAAATATAACTTTGTTTCCAACTGTTCAGGCCACAGTCATATATATTGTTATGTGATTTAAGAATCAAACCAAATGTATCTAATTGAAGCGGGTTGAGTTGGAAAGTAGAATTTTGGTAGGAATCCCCGTAAGTGGATGTTTATTGTTTGTATGCAGGTACGATTGGGTATCTATTAGGTACTTCAAAGGTATCATTTGTTGGCACTATGCGAATCCTTCCCCTCATCTAGCATACCAGAGAAGGCTCAGAACTAACTCAGACAGCCGCCGATGCAACATAAACGTTCTTTCAGTACATATTAGACATTGGTGTCTACTTTCAAGTGGTTTTCATGCATCAGAAGTTAAGTTCATTTATTATTTGACCAACACTTCATCCTAAACATATGTCTATCTATTGATTACCAAAGGTAGAAAAGAGCACTAGATCCACAGGTGTTACCGATCCCTCGTAGGTAAAGACAATTACGTGTGGTCTTGGTATTGCGTACATTTTTTTTTAATTGTCAATAAAACATTATTACGATAAATTTACACAATACCATGCGGCTTATTGGGCAAACAGTAATTGTGATAAATATTCTCATTCATACCATATTTACGATTCTTCATTCATTCCCTCAATCATACAGTATTTACAAACAGCCCAGAGACCTCCAAAATCCACATAACTGTCACCTCCCTTGCATGCGAAGGGGAAGCGGAATCTTAGGAAGTCCTCCATCCTCCTCCGCCAGCCGCGTCACCGAATGCGAGTCAGTGGAGGCTAACCAAGAGTGCGAGAGCCGCCGACTCTCAGAACACAGCGGGAGAAATTAACCATTGCTAGGGCTCCCACTGTCACGTATTTAAAACTGGTCACGAAGCTACCGCAACTTGAGGTGATGTCCATTAATAATGGAAACTGGTTTATAGCATAACGTAGCGCCTGGAAATCTCCTAGGAAACAAGCGGCAACACGCACGACTGAACGGTTCTGAAGGAGGGACTTAGCGCCTTGATTAAGTCATGCTTTAACCGACAGGTTTAAAGGGGAAGTATCCACTGACGTACAATACTACGGTTTTAAATAAGTTCTAGCTTAAGGTGCAAATATTGGATTCACGTACTTTTTTATAGCTTTTGTTAGTTTTTTTTAAGTCACAGTTGAGGAGCCCTGATTTTTATCATTTGGTCATCAGTAGACTAATTGTAGTAATGAAGAAGGAGATGCTATTTATAAAAATAAAGTTTGAGAGCTAAAAATAAAAACTTTTAACCAGTTAAACTTTATTTGTGTTTCATACAGTATTTGCAAGCAGTCCTGAGACCTCTAAATCCACATAATTGTCACCCCTCTTGTATGCGACAGAGGAAGCAGAGTCTTGGGAAGTCACACTCGCCCCTCCGTCGGCTGCGTCACCGGAGCCAGTGGAGGCTGACCACGAGTGGGAGAGGCTCAGACGATCAGGAGTATTTATGGCTGGTCACGAGGTCACTGCCGGTTTCATCGGTGGCGCAGTTTAATGACTTTGCTATGGTTTCTATGGAATTTCACGAACTTAAAAGAGATGTGTTCAAGACTGTAGGGTATATTAAGAGAAGGGTTTTTGGCTCACGTAATAGCATTAAGTATTGCTCTCAGGACTTTTTATTGAAAGGATTGGATAAGCTTGATGTTCGACTTTTTTGCTGTACACCATCAAGTAAAATCAGACCAACACCCCTAGTTACATATAGCAGCGAGACTTAAGAAAATAAAACTACTGAGTCCACCACAGCTTTGTATAGCAAGTATTGGGTAGACCACATTTCGAATATAGTGTATCTATCAACTCTTAGCGATGTAAAAGCCTGTCGGGTCCACAATATATTCTCGACTATTAATAAAACAATTAAGGAAGCCAAATATAAAAAAACAACATAGAGATAAATTGTATTGTACATATCGAAACACGATTTTCTATTATGTAGTTTCATAACAATTAGATTAAACTTCCGGTTTCTGATAATCCCTTAGTCAACTAAAATGTAAATAGGTAAAATATTGAAAAAAAAACAAAACAACATTTAGCTCACAGGGCCTTGGTAGCTATCTGCATTTTTTTGCTTCCTCTCTGTCTTCCCTTTTATGAAATAATAAAGAAAATCTTAACTCCCCTTCTTCTTCTAACCACTATTATGTAATATTTTTAAGTCCTCTTATATATCAGTTGATCAGGGTATTGACAATTTTTTTAATTTTAAGGAAAAAACTGATTATTTCTTATTATATGTATAAATCTATGACTTAATAAATTCAGAAATTTACTAGTTTGTTAACACTGGAAGCTATTGAAATGAAAACAAAAAAAAGCTGAGAGAACAGAGTAAATAAAAAATATCCAGAAGATACGTGACGAAATTCTAACCGACTGGGCTTAAGAAAGAAGATTGAAAGAAGCGGGTGGGCAAGTTGATGAAGTACATACTTTGACGATAACTATCCAGCCAGGCTCTCATTAAATTTACCTCGCCCTGAATCTTTTACCTTTGAGAATTTTCTTTTTTTTAACCCTGCCATTGGCTGTAGCTACTTTTTGCAGGGGAAAAAATACATTAAAAAGGAACAGTACCAATTAAAAGAAAATGAAAAAAAAAAACATACAAAGAAATAAACGCTCCTTAGTTTCTTGGTATCTGTCTAATTGCAATAACTTGAATGATATTTGTTATTTATTTATTTTACGAACACAGAGTACGAAATATTTTTCGGGGAGTAATTATTGACTTATCCAAACCTTAGTGAGGCATTTCCGATGAACGCCGTTCGCCGCTGAAGCTTCCCAGTCAGCAAAGTAAATACATGAATGAAGGAATAAACACCACTTTACTTACGGTACATCGGTTCCTTGCTCGTATTTGTTTTGAGAAGAACATTATCGGTTATATGTACTATTCAATTACCAACCTCACGACGGTGGCTAAATGAGTAAATTTGACAAAAGCTTACTTTGATTATTTAGATGCACTCAATAAATAAAAACTCCTTTTCTTCTTCTTGTGAATCCTAATTTCTGTTAAGAGATACCACTGCAAAATATCTTAGGACATCACACAGCATATTATCTATACCAGTAACATGGCACTTATACTCGATGGTGTAGAGCATGTAAATATATATAAAAATAATAATGTGCCCTAACACGAGGAAAAATCAGAATTTAAATCGTTAATAGCTTCTTAGATGGGTATTGAAGATAATTAAAAGTCAGGAGATGAAAAGTTTTTTTGTGTTTCATACTTTCTGTTATTTTATTGATTTTATTGACACCTTCGTTTTTACTTTACTTTTTGAAAAAATGGGAATATGTGATATTTGGATAGTTTGTATATAATATCAAATTGAACACACCTCACTTAGGCTTAAAGGTTGTTAACTGGAACAAATACGCAGACTTTATATAGGACTGTTTTTGTAGGGACCAGACAATACAAGCACCCTTGTCATCTACACTTTTTACATTTAAATTTTACGCGTAGAATCATCCTTAGAATCTCCCTACTTTGTTCAAATTCCTTGTGCTTGGAAACATTTTTGGCGTTAACGTGACATATGAAGACAAGTACACTTCCTTACTTCTCGAGTACTCTAACCGTATTCACGTTTCATTTACTAATATATATTGCATCGAAACTTTGTTTTTCAGCCTTTTATGGCAGAAATAAAAGAAATTTTTCTAGTGGATAGCGAAAGTGTTTTGCATTGAAATTCAACATAAATTATATAAAAATCATCCATCTAGTCCCAAAAACCTTACAAAAGAGGAAAAAACTAGGCCATGTTTAGGCGTATAGGAATGAGTACTGTTTTTTTGTTGAAAAAAGGTGATAATTCTGATTGGTTCCATAGCAAATTTGTTTCACTGAGGCCATTATTGACAGTTACATGTAAGTTATTCAATTAATGTGCTGTAAAAGCCTGTGTTCAGGACAACAGTTGAACTAGGTCATCTTGATAAGGCTACATGCTACAAAGGTAAAAAAAACAATATAACAGTGCCGAATGCAGAGCCTCACATCAAAGAGACCCTGGAAAAGAGGAAAATGAAGACTACAAAGTCAATGTATGGTTGAGAAGCACCGCCTTCTATGCCAAGGCATAATGGCAACATCTTCTCATAAGCAGGCGTATGATAAACTTTAGGTTACTCGCACCTTCAATCTAAACACATACAATGACAATTCAGTTACTATTATACCACAGAACAATATTTACACTAAAAGTACTAAGAAAAACGCCGATTGTCACTCTTTGTGAATTACAAAATAAAAAATTAACGGTAATCCCTCGTATTTTCAAATATATATCACAAAATTTTGTTTCATACCATCTATTTTTTTTTTATTGTTGATGTATTAATTTAGCCATTATTTAAACGTGTTAGTGTGAATTATGTGATTCCATCGGTTCTTTCACTTTATTTTCGATATCATCTATAATTTTAAAATGAAAGTTCATATTTTTTGCCACAAACTTTTCGTGAAAGGGTTGTTGCGTTTAGGGAACAAGACGTTAAAGTCTAACTTATGAACATACGAACACAAAAATAAATCCATAGAATATCATGGTTCATCATTTATCCAGCTAATTAGTTAGTCATTTACGGGGAATTTATTAACATCGAACATTTCCATTGCAGAAATAAGGGCCCACACCAGGCGAGTATGATGTAGATGTTTACTTTAAAGTAGCAAAATCGACGACATTAAATGCTTATGTTTTATTGATCTTACTCGTGCTTATCGACCAAACAACGGGCACATTCGTCGCACGGAGCGAACGAATTGCGTTTTTGGGGGTCTGTGTGCTTCCTAAAACTAATACCATAGGATAGGGCTTTGGAAAAATGGTTACAAAAGCCGGAGGATAGGAAGAAAGTTAATTTATTTGAACTCACAAATAAGATTAATTTTAGTAACAATTAATTTTTTTGAAAAAAAGCAACACCATGCTTAGATTAGAAAGCCCACTCCAAATTAGTCTATTTTGTTTATGAAAAACATTTTGTAAACGTTTCGGCGTCTCTTCTTAAGATTAAAGATCTTGATTTTTTTTTGTGGTTAAGAACGCAGGTGATTAATAAAAAATTCAAAAAATTATTTAATTTTTAGTCTGTTTTGATTTTATGATTTTGGTTTTAGCCATTTATTTAGATATTTGCAACTTTTTCTAATGTAATTCAATTGGTACTACAATAGAATTGTATAATTTAATCATTTTAACATTCTTAATATGTACTGACAAGTATGAAAGATTAATAAAATTAATGATATATTATACTTGTGAAAATTCTTATTGGAAACGAGTGATAATAATTTGAATAAATATTCAAACAGTTACAATTACATTTATGGGGAATAATATGGGGATATATGTAGCACTTCAGCATTGTGGGTTTACACTCTACCGTCACATTCTCGTTTGGTTTCAGGGATTTGCAGCTACATAACCATGGGCATATTTGCACAGCTGTAGTGAGTGTACAGGTCGGACGTATATAGGCATCGATTTATTTGCCTTTCATACTCTTAAAATGAACAGTGGAATTTGTATTGTTATTCACTCCGTTCAGAGAATAACTGTTGGCACATCTGTGCTTTGAATGATTCCACTAAAATGAATATCAAATACAGTACACTGAAGATATCTTAAGCAAAAGACTACTGCACAGAAAACAAAGCCAAGCAAGAACTGTGCCCAGATGATTAACAGCCAACACACATCAACTTATTTCTGTTTTGCTTATTTCCTTTTAATTTTGATTTATGTATTGATCTCACATTCATATTGGTTTGATAGTTCAATATAATTAGTAAATAGAGGAAGCAAGTTCTGCAGCTAAAAGATAAAAACGCGGCCGCATAGACTCAAACAGCTTCTGTCGGTGATGCACCCGTCCCTCAAAATATGTTATATTTGCTAGCATGGGAAAGGAGGAAAAGTCTCTTTCTTTCTTATCAATAAATCTATCGCGGGACTCGTAGGATACGTGAAGAACACAAAGAAAACTGTACACTGTTCGTAGAAACGAAGACATCCAGCCTGAAATCGTAATAGAATGCACAGACTTTGCTAAACAATTTCAGTCACTCCGCACACTTCGCTTAAATATGTAGCTAGGCCGATATAAGGTTTTTTGACCTGCAATTTGTAGTAAGATATAATCTAAAATTAGAGATGAAAGGGAAAATAAAATTGTTTGTAGAATAAAAATAAAGGTTAAAGGAGAAGAGATATTTACTAAATCTTATATAGTTACATTCCCTACTCCCTCACCCCCCCCCCCAAAAAATATTGAAAGGTGAATATCATTCTTAACAATAGATCCATTACCTGCCCCACCCTATCAGAAGTTTCAAATGTCTCAGGCTTTCACATCCCACCAATAATTGTATGAAAGATCATGTATGCTCTCATTGTGTTAATATAAAGCATACAAATGACAAATGTAATGCCGAGCCCAAATGATCTAATCCTAATGGTGATTCACGCAATGCACTTTAACGCTCTAGTCCAACATTTAAAATGAATAAGGAAATTAGATGTACTCAGGTTACAAGTAAGATCCTTTCTACTGAAGCCAAAAAAAATATATCCCAAAAGCTTCCTGAATGCTTCTCAGATATAATGAGAAAATTAAGGGAAAAAAATAACTTCCGAAATAATTTTTTTTTTATTTTGATACCATATACCATGATAGGCTTTGGCACGCAGATTTGCTCTACAAGCTCAAAAGATATTTACCACAGACCCTTTTCCTAATCCTACAGTCCTACCTTTCAAACCGCTTCTTCCAAGTCCGCTGTGGTTTAGAATACTCTAACTACTATCCCATAAGTGCAGGAGTTCCACAGGGCAGTGTCCTAGGCCCCATCCTCTATAACCTATACACCGCTGATGTCCCCTCTACTCCCAATACCTTCTTGGCCACATTTGCAGATGACACTGCAGTCTTGTCATCCCATCCAGACCCCAACATAGCATCCCATAACCTTCAAAAACACCTTGACGAGATCGAGTATTTTGATACCAATGAACATTAAGTTCGTGGTAAGACAAACGATGGCATTGCGCTCACTAAGCAAATACCCCTGATCCCCCTCAACCTCCGCCTCCCACATATTTACCCCTATATTCCTACAATCCCCTCCTCCTTCCTCCTCCCACTTCTCTAAACCTTTTAAGTACAGGACCTTGTTACTTTCCCTTATATAATTTCCAAGACACTGATTTAGTGGAGCTGTAACAGATTAAGAACCAATTAAAATGAGTAAAAACTAGTCATTCGAGATGAGAACCCGTCTTGTATATTCCTCTGTCTATGATCCCGTGGTGTACTCAAGTAAAAAACACCTTCCTCAAGTAAGAAACACAGATAATCTGTCATTAAAACATGTTGACTTGTACATATTAGACAGTCCAATTGTTGATCATAGTAGATGAGTAGTGGTTATCGCAGTAAACAAATCGATATTTTTTAAGCCAATGGAAATCTAATCGGCATTCAAAGCTGTAGCAGTAATTGTTGATTGATGTTTTACATTTTCAATATGTTATATATATCTCACTCCTCAAGAACCGTTTGAAACACAGGACCTCGTCCGTTTACTTGAGTCAATCCCAGTACCAATGCTACATACCAGTATGAACAGCCACAACACCATATAGGGATGCAGAGATACTAATGCGAGAGGCCGAAATTTCAAAGGTTTGCAAAACTTATCGGAGTTATTACTGTTAAACTCCGGTGAACCTACTTACCTCATTCCAAGTTATCCCCACTACTCCTCACTGGACCTCTCCAAGTGCACCTTTATTATGCAACCTAATCAAATAGAAAGTCCTATCCGAGCCATATGTCAGGGATCATTTCCTTCTTAGTTCAAAGTTCAAGTAGCTAAATCTTAATCATACTAGTAAACCTCAAAGGATACTCTTCCCATCCCTTCCCACTCCACGTTTGCCATTACCTTCTGAGCTCAGCATTGAAGAAGGGTGTGAAACCCTAACATATAATATTTTACTAGTCTGGCCTGTTAGCCTAAGTCCGGAAACCGCCATAAATACACTCTCGTGGTGTAACCAAGAATGCAAATCAGCGATTCAGCAGAAAAGCCTTATGAAGGTTTCACACATAACATGGTTTTAGCAGTTCATAGAATATAAAAACCAAAAATTCCTGTGCAGGTGAATTTTAAATACATGGAAAGCAAACTCGTGGAGCTTATTTGTAGACCGTTTAACCTCTTCTACTACGGCAAATTTGGTTTAGGACAGAATAAGGAAAATTGGTAAAACCCATTCCTTGTCTAGATAACCCCAGAATGGGAAACTGACTGATAACCCAATCGAAATATCCAATAAACTTCTGCACTGAAATATAGTGATACTCTTGGTCATAACATAAAAAGTCATAACTCGCTTCACGGGCTCGTAGGGTAAGCCCTAAAATAGCTAGTAAGGATTGTACAAAGTAGATTTAAGGAAAAGATTTTATTTTATTTTGTTTTCTTTGTGTTTTTGGAAAATAAAGAACGAAACAGTATTACTCAAGGTGCGCTGACCGGTGCAACAATCCCATTGCACCGGAATACGCGCACCACAGGCTACGTAACCCCATGAGCTCGCTTCACGGGCTCGTAGGGTAAGCCCGTTTGAGGCTCAGCCTCAGGAAGGGCATAAAAAAAAATAAAAAAAAAAAAAAAAATAAATAAATAAATAAAAAAAGCATAATAGTACTATGCCCAGAACCAGCATCCCCAGTTGATGTCCTCCCGTGTTTACAATGTTACAATGATTATGTTTACAATGTGACAACTCCGTCTTAAAGAATGTAAAAGTATCCTCGTCAGGCCTTGATGAGGTCTATTATGATTCCTTCCTACAAATTATCTTTATTGGTTCCTGGGATATTACAATTGTGTATGGCATAATAGTATTTTTCACAAACTTTGTCATCAGTTGGATGTATTACCCTTCCGAAGCAGAAATCAAAAGAGTCTTATCCTCAGTTAGTGAGCTTAAAAAACACATAAATATACTAGAAACCTGTATTCCGCCATGGCCATTCCAGCCCCCAAAACTACACCTGAATCTATCAAATTTTCCTTGACATAGTACAGTAAAATCAGAGGATAAAGAGATACTTCAACAATTAATCCAGACTATAGCAGAGCATCTTCCAATTTACACTGACGTATCTAAATCAGAGACCTGCACAGCTTCAGACTTCGTCACTCCTAACTCAACACATAAAAGTGTTTATTCGACTAAATTGGATACAAACACGTTGTCTTTCCATTACTATGTAAATAAGTTGGTGGATAACACAGTCATTGAGACAGAATCACTAAGTGCACTCTACGGGCTAAACACTATGCTCTCTGCCCCCCCCCCCTTCGTTCGTGAACTCAGGAATATATAACGATGCTAGCAGAAATAAATAAGACTGTCTATTTCATATAGGCACCCAAACATAAAGGCATAAAGCCGCCAGAGAAGTATTATCCCCTTCAGGGCAAAGTACAGCTGTAGGTCAGAACTTGCACGCCAACTGAAAGAAGAAATAACTAAACGATGGCAGTCAATGCGGGATGAAAGCCCACTTAGTAAGCTGAAGTATATCAAGAGAGAGGTCTAACTATGGATTACAACACCGAAAATAAGTAGCACTTACGCGCCTTCAAATTCACTGATCTCACAGAGCGTGTTAGCTATGAGGTCCTGGAATGATTTGGGGCTTTGGTTTGCCATGCATATGAAATGTAAATATTTGTGAAATATACTTATGCAATAAATTAAGATGGTTTACATGGTTTTTATTTACATCGGACCTCGTACCCTACAAAACGCTATCTACCACCACCCGACATGTAGGGCTGGGGTGCCTTCTCGGCTGTGGCTGGTTTCTGGGTTCTTGGTTCTGCTCTCGCTCTAAAGCTCTCTTGAGCTCACATCGGTGGAGTGTCCAAACTAGTTTAAATACACAAAACAACAATGTTTATAACCTAGTGGTTTTTTTTTTATATATATACTGAGTAGATTTTTCGGTAGTTTTGGTAATATTTGACGATTTTTGGAAATATATTATTACAGCCATACCCAATTACATGAAAAGGATTGCCGTATCATATAAATTACAATTAGTTATTCAATATTAATTGTAAATTAAATCGTAAATAAAATGTTTCTTATGTTATCTTTCACAGCAAACAAATACATGAGCGTAGATAGTATCCAATCATAAAAGTTAAATGTTTGAACAGAAGTTTCGAAAGACTGACATCAGAATTATTTATCATATAGGCTACGGAAAAGGGCTTACTAGATGATTGACTTGGAAAAGAAAACAAGCTTCATCATAGCTATTACATTCATGTGTAGAAAAGTTTGTTGGGAGCTCGGCTTATGTTGATGAAAGAGAGTTTTCATATACATAGTTTATTAATACACTAGGTATGCCACAGGTCTCAATAATATCGTATAACACTCAACATCCCTGCCATCCTCCACAAGGACCTGATCCAAACATACATAGTAGATCGAAATATTGTCCATTGATTAATGTGATGTAAGCCTAAGAGCTCTCTTTCTTCATGCTAAGCCTGTCTCCCAACAAACTCGTTTGCTCATTCAAGTACTCACGGCTAACAAAGTGCTCACAGTATAGAAATTATGCTCAAACCTCCGTGACCTGAACCACTTGTCTGAAAACCTGTTGACTACGTTTTCATCTGCAGCCACCTAGTCTCAGCAAAAGTGATAACGTATCTGCCATATGGTGAAAATCTGACACTTCTTGCCTTTTGCGAACCAGCCGAGCTTTTTCAACTTTACAGCATCAAAGTGCTGTTGAGTTTTTTCTGTCTCCCCTGAGATCTCCAATTCTGACTAGACCTTATTAAAGGATTGACATTTCAAAAATCGGATGTCGATTCACGCCTGCTTCAGTTATAGTTGAGACATCAGCTTCGTATTGGATGGCTGGGGTTATTAATGTATTGTACATCCTGGACGTCAATGCGTAAGTGAGAAATATATTTGTCTCTTTGTCATATCCAAAATAACAGTGACAAATCACTCCAAAGAGTGGTTTTTCTCTAACAAAATGAGACATAGAAGGATTAGCTCACTTTGATTCCCGTGTATATACATATGGCAACTCACTGAGAAAGTGTGAGGTTTCAAACTCGAAAGGCGATCCTGATTTCGTGAGTCCATTTTTTATGACTTGAATAAAATATTTCTGTAACCTTAGTAGGTGAAAAAATTATCATTTTCCAAAAAGAAGATTCAGCTGGTTATAATAGTCAAATTATTATTTCTCGACCTGACGTATCCCCAAAAAAGTGATATGTCATAAGTGTCAAAGTCACATTGCGCATGTTTGTTGACTTTAGCAAGGCTACAAGGATTGATATCACAGGGATTTCGGGAGTAACCAACTATTTTCGGAAAAAAGGTTCACAAGGTTACTTCTTGTACATTCTAGCAATCCAATAAGCTTTCGGAGAAGCAACGGGTGTATGCAGATGATGCAGTGTTCACGGTGAAGTATCTCTCACCATTAACTGGTGCTTGTTGAAAATTGAATAATTGTGTCAAGAAGCTTGGCCAAGCATTGAACATAGATAAAACAACATATTTGAAAACCTCACAATTGTGACATTTCGTTGAATTTAGGACTGGCACTGTAAATATTACTAAAAACACTATCTCCACAGTCACTAGTGAAAAGCGTAGAGCGTTCCTTTGCGAAAAGTGTTTCCAGGCCACTGATACGATTGTTTTTTATGGAATCCATTCCTATTAATTTTACTGTGGAATTGATGTTAGTTTAACAAGCGTTAGTAAAACCGTGCATTATAAATAGGCTTGAAATTTAACACCCTTCAAAACCAAAAATTGGCATGAAAAGGTGTTGACAAAATAAAAGAAAAGTGACGTTATAATAACAACGCTGAATCGGAGAAGCGGGGAATAAGAGGAAAGCACCTTGCACCTACTGGTTGGCTTATTAAAAAATCTAGTACCTACTTCTGTCAAGTCAAACGTATGCATTATTGCGTTATGAAAATAAAGTTTTAGCAGACATTCAAGAATAAACTTCGAGTTGCATTTGAACTAAAATCTCTTATCTTCGGATATTTTCTTTACCCCCTTAAGTTTTAACTGGTACACTCAATCCTTCAATCTAAAACCCAAAGAAAATGTGAAAATGGTCATTGTGATGTCCCTAATAAAACTGTTTTTAAGGGCCATAAAATTTCTAAAAAGTCAAAAAAACATTATCCGACCAAATCTCTTAGCTAGATCACTTTCATGCAATCCCTAAACAGAGATTGAAGAGGAATTGGTCCCGAGATTGTTTGTAAATATTGTGTTACTGTTAGTTCTACCACTGGTCAGGTTTCTCCTTTCATGCCCTGATCGTGAGCGATTCTGGTACGCTTCTTCAGGGAACTCTCCAGTGTTGTGGCTGCCGGAGTAGGCGATCTCCCCGAACCTTGCTCCCATCCCCATAGCCGGGAAGATGACAATTCTCCAGGGGAATAAATATAGGGGAAACCTGGGCGATGTATAGATGGATATATTACATGAATGTATATTTTAAATATGGTACAACTAAAAGAGTAAATGTACATTTGTAAATATGATATTAATGCGATATTTTATCACAAGTATCTACTGCCCTTTCAGGGCATATTCTAATTGTCTTCAAATAAAGATTTATTATTAGCAGATCAATAACTTTCAATTTGCGTAAGTTTGACAGGACAAACTCTTTTTTTTATACTCACGGTATCATTATGACCCAAGGTGCTGTCGCTTGAAATTGTTTGTATTTTGGACCGTTTTTACACTCGACATTGGCGTGTACCTATTAAAATTACAGCCTCTCCCCTCGAGCTCTGCAATAAAATAAAATGTGTACTAACAAGGTCTGCCAGATTATTGAGAGGAGTTCCCTTTGAGAGAATGGCACTGTTAAGAATAGCGACAGAGGAGGAGGGTAAGGCAGAGCGAAGGATCCGCAAGAGCTTGTCTGGCTAATAGACAGCTTGAGCGGCTTGTCAATCTTTCCAACATCTGCTTTTAGCCCTGTATGAATGTTTAGATAAAAAACATTCTCGTGCTCCATGACCTCAGGCTGCTCTACTTAGATTTTTTGAAATTAATTTTAAGGGTTCCATACTGGGTAAAATTTCTTTATTGTAGGTGAACAAACCTGTTAGCAAAAACGAAAAAAATACATAACTGGGGGATTTATAACTAGAGACCTTCAGTTTTCCGGTTGGGACTTCTAACTGAGCTGTCCCTATCAAGCACATAATCACATCCGGGGGTCAGTATCATATCCCATTATAAGAAAATAAACAAAGTGCACACTTCTTGAAAAGGTAGATTTATGAAGGTTGAGGCCATAGTTGGCAGGCAGCACTGAGGAGTTATTGTAATCAGCAACCTGATTGAATATCTACTTTGATTAAAATAACTTGGTCCCTTAGTTGATTTACTGCCAAAAATAAATAATTTCTTTACGTACTCTACAGCTTTTAATGAAATAGAGAATTGCCTTTGAAGCCATCTTAATATTTCGAACTATTTTAAGACCCCTACTCCTGTACTGTTCTGACGATGTGCTGTAATATGCTCCAAACTTATAAGACTTCAAATTTTTCACTTGTGAAAGCTCTCTACTTCTTCAGAAACAAACAACGACTTAAGGAACTGCAAAAAAAGACATTAGATGAATTCTTCTGTCACAGTTAGCAAGCCATTAAATACGAAATTGGTAGCTCGTCTACTAATCAAGATTTTCACAAGAAATCATATTGTAAACAACAAAACATTATTGTACGCTAAGTTCTATTGTAAGTTTTTTACCATCACCATTTCCGTCATAATCATCGTTATTATTTATGATTTTTTTTCGGTTACAAAAATGGATACTATTTCATTTCAATCATTTTCGTTTATGATATATCATTTTAATTTAAAAAAATATGCCGAGTTAAAAGGGTGCTACTTAATCAGACCATCCCCCAGTATGTTTGGTGTTACGATTTGATTTATTATTGATGCAACTATCATGCCTAGCTGTAAATAAAAATATATATGAAGAAAAGCTTCTAATGAATTATTCATAAAAAAAGGCAGTTCCAGAATTCACGAGAGCGCATAATGTAGGTATATACGATCCACATTAATAAAATGTAATATATACTTTACGAAATTACGATTAGATATGTCAATATACATATAGAAACAAGATAGTTATGTAACCAATGTCGATGACGTAAGTTAAATTTAACCAATCCCTTATCTGTCAGTTCGCACTTAGCCCGTCGTGTTGTATTGTTCTTAAAATAGTTATGGGGGTTCGAAAAGCCTATTTTTTGTGTCATAGCTACTGTTAGTATAAACATACTATACTATATAAACTATACTAATATATCTAGTATACTATACAGTGTTTTCTACTGGATTTCTCATACATCATGTAGGGTAAGCACTTTCATTAGGGACTCGAAAAAAGAAAATGCCATTCTAGCTGTCCAGAAAATTTCACAATATGTACATTCACGTCCACAATTCCTGTAAAAAATAACTTTAACTGCAGGTGACTTGAGATTATGTTTCTCTAAACCATTCATTTCGAATTCAAAATACTCCAAAAACTTAAAGCTGGCTTAAGCTATAAAAATTAAAACCGCATTAACGTTTTTTTTACCGTTGTTCGAATTTTTATTAGGTTTTCACAACATGTTACAGAGCCAGAAACCATTTCTGAGTTGCTTTCCGCATCGATGGATCTTTTGAGGGATTGGTGTGAAAAGAGTGGTTTAGGAATCAATCCCCAGAAGATAAATCTCTGTATCTTCACTAACAAAAGAAATGCTATAGTTAGACCACCCTATATAGGGGGGACACAGGTAAGCATTTGTAGTGAGGTAAAGCATCTAGGGGTTACTCTGGATAGAAAACTGGACTGGTCTAAACACATCAGGAATACTACTATGAAGGCACTTCGATGCCTCTATGCATGTAAAAGGGCTGTGGGTAGGACCTGGGGACTACAACCCAGAATGTTATTCTGGCTATATACCGCAGCAGTGAGACCAATGGTGCTCTATGCCTCTATGGTGTGGTGGCACAGAGGTAGTATTAGTAAAAATAGAACTTTGCTTGGCAAATTACAGAGGCTTTCATGTCTCATGATCACTGGTGCCATGAGTACAACTCCTACTGCTGCAATGGAAGTCTTATTGAACTTGAATCCACTGCACATAGAAGTAGAAGCGCAAGCCTTGAACGTGGCTTACAGACTTGCGAAATCAGGAACAAGATCCAAAGTCATGACTCACATGGGACATGGGAACTTGTTCAGAAGAATTGATGAGGACGAGGTGCTGTCAATGCACTCTGACCTACAAGTTAAGAAACACACAGACGTTTTATACTGTGCGGAAAACACAAAGACCAAACCACATAAACTGTGTAATGGGATTAATTGCTACACAGACGGCTCACTAACAGAAAACGGATCAGGGGCCGGCATATGGAGGAAAGATAAACCAGAATCTGGGATTTCTATTCCTTTAGGTAGACACACCTCGGTCTTTCAGACCGAAGTGATGGCGATCAATGTCTGTACCCAAACCTTAATTGGGGAGGGTGTAAGAAACAGACTGATCACAATTTTCACGGATAGCCAGGCAGCCATTGGCTCCCTGAGAAGCTATACGACCAGATCTTATTTGGTTGAGGAGTGTAAAAACAACTTAAACACACTCTCGCTAGCCAATAAGGTTAGAATCGACTGGGTGCCAGGACACACAGGCATCACAGGCACTGAGAAGGCAGATGGCCTTGCAAGGGTGGGCTCAGAACAGACACCTCTTGCACCTGAACCCATATGTGGTATCAGCCTCAGCTACGCTAAAAGGCGTATAAAATTAGCTTTAGAGGACAAGGCAAGACTTTCTTGGAGAGAAACTAAGAAACAGGAACACTCGAAACTGTTTCTTAATGGACCCTGTAAGAGAAGAAGCTCAGCACTTCTATCAATGGACAGGTGGACACTCAAAAGTGTGACAGGACTCTATACAGGTCACAGTCGGTTAAATAAACACCTCTTTAATTTGGGGATAGTGGGATCACCAATCTGCAGATTCTGCAAGAAAGAGGGAGAAACGGCACGTCATATAATATGTGACTGTGATAACTTAGCTAGAAGGCGATACCTTCACTTTGGTAGTGATCGCATTGTAGACCCCAAACTATGTGAACTGATCGATCCATTCAGTATCCTCAGATTTGCAAAGGCCGTGGGCCTGTCACATATATAGGACAAGGACATGGACGGCGCACAATAGGTCTCAGTGAGGCCGCGGTGCACAAATGCCGGAACAAATAATAATAATAATAATACAGAGTTAGTTCAGTTGTAAAATATAGAAAATATTGTCAATTCTTGCTATTGGGTATAAGTACAGGGGGAGGGAGAATGCCGCACAGTGCCAGGTCCACAGTTAATTATAGAAACTCGTTAATCCACTGCCACTTCAATTTCGGAGAAGGATAATTTACATTATTGAAATTTACTGGAAAATGAAAAGAATGTTTTCTTTATAAAAATATAGAAATGGTTCTTAATACTACATCTGAACCCTTCAGAACCAACCAGTGCCATTCTGGTCTACTGCATGTGTAATTAGCATCAGTTTTTATGTTCCATCGTTGTCTTATCGGAAACGTTAGTTACTATGTAGCAGTTTAATGAATTCCAAACGAGGCAAGGATTAGGAAGATGTAATTAACTTCCGATTATACGGTATAATAATAATGCTTTGTAGGCAACTTCACTGGCGGAAATAGGTGAGCTGTTCAAGGAACCCCAGTCCACATTCATAATTAAATAATAATAAGTCTAATGAGGACGGGAGGATGGGAGGGTGGGAGGCGATGAAGAGTGGGGGACGCCGGGAGCGGTGGGGAGGAATAAAGTAGGATAGCATGCATTTTCCATTAAAGCGCTCTCTCTTAGGGGAATTGGATTTCATTAGGTAATGTGGTGGTCGGCGATTAGCCTATGCTGTGGCCGACCAAACACTCCCGGTCCTTGGCTACCGATCCCGCACGGATTTGCACGGATTAGGCCCTTCCTCCCTACCACTCTTCAACTTGCGTAAGTCCAGTCAACCCTTTGTTTTGTTGCACCTATTTCCAGTTGTAAGGATTTCTGCGTGTCGCCTGCCAGGCCTAAAGCCTCCTGGGGCGGTCCCTAATTTCCCATCCTTTTTTAACCAATCGAAATAAAGAGTGGTTATTAACAATTACTTAACAAAAATTAATAAATATCTTTCTTTTATTTAAACAGGTTGTACACATAATGATAAAATGTAACTAGGTTTATCTATTTATTTTTCTGGGTTTTTGATTCTTAGTATTGAATTACATTGTTAAAATTTACATAATCTGTTAGTTGATGTATCGCTCTATCCCGTTAAGTATCAATAAATCTCGATTTTATCACCGGGTGACACATCTGTATGTAACTACGAGTGGTCTGAAAAGTTTCCTACCTAACAAACCTTTTATTTATTTTATTATCATCTTCATGTTGAGGTCGGAAACTTTTCACAGGTGTATCTCGAATTCCAAATTTATTATATTTTCATTTATTCTTTATTAATTTTTGAACTCCTAATTATGTTAATAACCAAACCCATGAAATAAAATAAAAGATCAGTAATTAATTAATAAAATGGAATAGTACTTACATCGAGTAGAATATACAATTATAACGTCCTTAATTATAATAATTAATTAATAAAATGTATTATAACATGAAAATGTTTATTCTTTGAAAACTAAGTAATTGATTTATGACCCTTAAATATGTTTCTTAGTGCTGATTAATTTTCAGGCGCATGAGAGTATCAAATATCACGTAAAAACAAACACAGATACAGTTAAGGTTTCACTCAGTACTTTTTAGACAACACTATTTTTTAAGTAGTTAGTTGACTATATTATAATGACATTAACATAGTTTAAATTACTCAAACATAAACTCAATTTAATTAATCTGGACGTGAACATATTTTATTTGATACAGTGCTCAAACTTATACATAAAATATCGTTTTAATGCCAACTAATTAATATACCAATTACTTCCGTATGTTTTAACGGAGAACTTTCCATATCCTGTTTCTATAAGATAGAACACCAATGTATAATGTTATGTCTTGATATAACAGAAGACTCTTCAGGTTTAAGATAAAAAAAAAAAACCCTATAAAATGAAATTCACTTTTTATAATTATTATTTCACGAATCGAAATTGTTTTTGTTGTCTAAAAAAACGTTTGAGCGTGTATTTAAGGTTGTGGAATATACATCTTTGAACATATTTCTGGTAAAAAACAATCGCTTCTTACTTTTATGAAAGTAAGATCGAATCAGAAGGGAGAATGTTAAATCTTCTAGTTTCGTGAAAATATATGAAACCATTCCTATTCCTAACAAAACCCGGATGGAATCCAGTAATCAAAGGTTCCATCAAAATCGCAGAATGCGGCCTTCAAAATGGTTCTATGCAATGGAGAATCTGCATCGTATTATTATGATATGCATTGCAATACATTCACCATAATCATTTATTCAATCTAAGAAAGGTTTGCACCTGTAATGCTCGAGGCTGTTGCCCAGTGCTACTATTTAGTGGCTTATTTTCTTGAGATTGTTTGTTTCTTTTAGTCAGTAAATAATTATCTGTCTCAAAGTAGAACCTCTCCCTTAATATCAATCATTTCGGATTATATTCCTGAAATCGTTTGCTTAGAACTGTTGTTCTAGATTTCAACATGGAAATATTTTTGAAAGATCGTTTATCTATTTAAACCCTAAGATTATTTTCGTCTTCGTAGTTCTCTTACCGGCCTTTCATGTCCACAAAATTAATTTTTACGAAGTCATACTTCAGTCAGATTGACATCTTTATTGCTGAAAAACCTGGTGTAGTTTTGATAGGGATGTAGGTTGATAGAGATCAGCTTGTGTTGATGAGGAAACGTTGTCAGTTTTTTATAAAATTCTTTCATGGACAATGTTCGTGTGGATAACTAGAAAATAATTTGGGGGCTTAACACCTTAAAAAAAAATTTACCATCACTTATGTGCTCTTATCCTATGCAAACACTATTCACAACAGAATTTTTGCTATTATATATATACAAATTCTTTCGTTACCATAGCCATCCATCATGGCATCTATTAAAGGTTTTCAAGTTAAAATAAATAAACAAAGGCTATTTCTGGGTCTAAAATTTTCAGCAGCAGAACAATTGAGTTTGTTTTTATATCTTTTGGTTGGTTGTGACAGTGGGAAAAGTCGCGGCTTTATATAAAGTCTATTCATTGGTATAATAGTAGTGGAGTGTTAAATGAAATTGTTTGATGCAAGATAAAACAATTTATTTGTATACCTGGTCATTCAGCCAAATATTGCTGAACTCTTTTTCGTGTTGGGCAGCATAGATAGAAAAACAAATATATAAACTATTAACTGAGATAAAAGCCAAATAGTTCAGGTGAAAATGATGGAAACAGAGACGTTGTGACATATTTCATGAAATTATATGATATGATTATGAGAACTCAAACCTTCTGCCTGACATATATTCTTTCTATGCTTGACTCTGGCACCGTTGATGATTTTCAGACTTTAGATAATATACAAATAGCCGGTGTTATCTGACAGTGAAAGATAAAAAAACTTCGCCACCAAAATGATTCAACACATAAGAACAGTTACAGACGCCAGATCCCACTTATGGAATCGAGTAGAGGAAACTAAACTCAAAAATCAGTCACACTGCCAGGATAGGCAAGTAGTATGATTGATGTAGTATGTGTGATGGCATCAAAACCCTTATGATTAACATAAAATCATAAGGTTCACAAAGTGGATCATTAAAAAACAGAAAAATAAATACAATTATGTACAAATACAATGTATAGCCCAATGAATAAGTGATATAAAAAGGCAAATAATAATAATAGTTCCATAACGATATTTAATAAGTAGGAAGCAAAAAGCACTTACAGTAAATACAATTATATACAATTGTACTGTCGATATATAACATACTAATTGTTACACATTCCTTTAGTGCACTAGAGGGACTGGGCTATTTGTATTCTAACCACCCCTTCGATTAGCGATTTTAAGACTACGTAGGTATGGTAAGGATGGTAAAAAAAAATAAGTCAGTCCATTTCATATGGCCATCCAGACCTATGGGCATCACGAGAAATGAAATGATCGATAAAGCTGCCAAAGAAGCAGCATCTCTCTCAGGACAAAGTATAGCTGTACTTACATCATAAAAACATGAGTGCCACTTTTACAGATCTATTTTAAGAAGCTGAAAACTTCCATGAAGATTGCAGCATTAAAAAATGACGAACCGACCACAAATACTGTAATAAAATTTCCCTCCATGACTAATCTACTTCGTAATATGTAATATAATTTTATGTAATACCACACATATAATAATTATTAATATTTTTCTCCATCAAATTATCAGCCTCAGAAACTAATTGTGCCTGTATGGTAGTAAAACGGTTAAGTAGATCCTGATGCTGTAGATGCGGAATAGCTGGGAAGGTCGGTGTCTTGGGCACTCTAGTGCCGTTGCCTGGGACAATGGGGTCTGCCTGGGTCGCTGGTGTTACAGAGCGTGTTATCTCCATCTGAAAAAATTACCTTACCGAAAATCTTCAGCCCTAAAATATCATCCTGTTTCACACACACTCCGTCGTGATGACGGGTCCTGGGCGGCTTCGGATGGCGAGAGGGCGGAGGAATTCGCACTGGATCTTTCCCGTACTTTCACTCCTTATCTTACTCCTCAAAACAATAATCACCGCCCAACTGTGGAAGATTTCCTCACTTCACCTATCCCTCTCTCACTACCACCAAAAGCCGTTAACCCTTCTGAGGTTAAATATCTTCTGAAAAAATTACCTTACTGAAAATCTCCAGGATATGATCTCCTTACTCCTCGAATCCTCCAACAACTTCCTCCTAAAGCCATAATCTTCCTAACCTATATATATAATTGCATTATCCAAACGACGCACTTTCCTCTCCTCTGGAAACATTCCATTATTGTCCTATTCGCCAAACCCGGTAAACCACAGAATGAGGCCTTATCTTACCGTCAAATTAGGCTACTGCCTATCCTCTTAAAAATATTTGAAAAACTCTTATTAAAACGCCTACTTTATCCTACTCACCAGTTTGGTTTCCGCCAACGACATTCCTCTGCTCAACAAGTCCTTCGCGTTGTTGATCACATATCCTTAGCTCTTTAAACCTAACAGTATTGCACTGCTGCCTTTCTTGACATAGCTCAACCTTTTGACAGGGTTTGGCACGCAGGTTTGCTTTACGAGCTCAGTGGATATTTACCGCAGACCCTTTTTCTAATCCTGCAGTCCTACCTTTCAAACCGCTTTTTCCAAGTACGCTGTGTTAAGAATATTAGCAGGAGTTCCACAGATCAGCGTCCTAGGCCCCATCCTCTATAATCTATAAACAATTCCGTTGATGACCTGAGAGTTTGTACCAAAATAAATCCCCCAAAAAACAAACAAAAAATTGCATAAATGCCTCTGATTAATATTAATAACTAATAATTACAAATAAAATGTAACAATAGAAATACAAAGATACTAATAATATGTTTATATTCTTAACGATTTTTGCTTAATTTATCATAAAATGTTCTAACACAGAAAACTATTTACAGTAAAACTTTTTATGTATACTTATTAACATAAACTTTATTACGGTAACGGAACCAATCCAGCCTAAACTAAAATTCACTGTATGATTCAAACGTTCGGTACCCTTTTCCTGTATATTAAAAAAACTATAGTGGATCCACTTTTGTAATCCCTATTCCCCATGATCTTAGCCTACAAACTCTATAATTATTATTCAGTAATACTCATCAACAACAGTTGCAGTACAGCCTCTCACTGCAAAAACGAATCTACCCAACATCTGACCCTGAACAAATAATGGTCTCTGCTAGTTTCTTTAAACACCAAGAGATGGTTAAGGTGCATTTTTCTACAATTCAGAACCCCACACACTTCGTTGGTACAATGTTATTTTAATATTATATTATTTTTCATATTTTATATAACTCTACCTTGATTTAGATAAGGGTTATGACTCAATGTGATGTATATTTTTTGATTATACCCAGTTTTCAGATTACCCCGATAGTTACAAATTCGATCATGCAATGATCTGCTTCAATCAAACCAAACAGTGGTACCTCCAAGAATTAAAAAAACGTTTGATTTGAAACAGGGCCAGTTCATTACAAATACTGACCATTCACTGAGGCCCCATTTAAATACAAAGTTCTATAGAATTTATAGATTAATAGAATTGATAAAAGAATTTATGGGTAATGAAAGTGAGGATTAAGGTATTAAAGGAGGTCAAGCAAATCTGCAAATCACTTGAGAGGTGTATTGAGCAAATTAAAATTTAACTGCAAATCACCAATCATAGTTACGAATTCACTGTAATTTGCAATATATAGTTCACCGAAACTACACCGTAATTGATAATACACCAGTAATTTCAGGTTAAACGTAATTTGCAATTGTTATAAATAACGTTTAAATTTTTATTGTACTTTTTAAATCTTACATTGCACAATTTTTGCTTGAGAGGTTCCATTTATTTCTTATCTACTGACTATTATCGATACTAAATGTTACACTAGATTGTCTTTATAATTTCCACACCCCGGATTCATATATTAGGACTAGGCATTATAAAATGCGAATATATGCGTTATAAAATTCTGAATCAATTTAAGCAATATTTATTTGAAATTTCCTTACACATTTTGGTTGTATATATTGCTTTATTATATATTTCGATTACTACATTTTTAATTTTTGATTCATGAGTTTGATATATTTTAAAATCTTCTCGTTGTATAATATGTTAAACAACGTTCATTTGCTTCTTTTGCTATTGTGAACTGTAATTATGTACAACTCTTATTTTTAAAGCCGGCGGAGCGTTTAATTTTCTGTGAAGGACTCGACCTTACGTATGATGAGCTTACAGTTAACCTTATTAGTTCTTAAGAAGCAGATAAAAGAATAATTCTGCTTAGGTACATGAATTATGTTCCCTTGGATGCATTTATTGATTGCATGGTCATTTACAAATTGTACCTTGTGCCAATGGGAAAAAACAAACAAAACATTATAATGAAATCCCACGACATTCGTCAGCCTCCGTCAGCCGTGTCACCGGATACTAGCCAGTGGAGGCTGACCAAGAGCACGAGAGCCACAGACGCTCAGGACATGATTGGAGAAACTGGCCATTGCCAGGACTCCCACTGTCACGCGTTTATAGTAGGTCACAAGGCCACTGCCGTTCCAGTGGCGCAGTGCAATGACTGTGCTACAGTATTAGGGTGGTTGGAAAGGCTACTGTGGAATTTCATAAACTTTGAAGGGATGAGTTCTAGAATGTAGGATATATTAAGATCATTAGGGTTTTGTTGCTGACGTAACAAGGGGCATTTACTATTGTTATCAGGAATATTGATTTAAAGGATTGGGTACGCTTCATGTTCAACTTTTTCGTTTCCCCCATTGCTCTATTCCATATGTCCAGATTGGGTTAAGTATAACTTTGTAGATTAGTAATTTATTTTCTATTGGGAGATGGGATGTCCTTCTAAGTAGTCTGTATACCCATTGAAACTCGTAGTTGTTCAAAGCGTCTGTTTAGTTCTTGTCTTTTTAGCCTCTCTTGTGGGTTCCATGTCAGCCTTTTGTCGAGATGGAAGCCTAAATACCGTATTGCCTCGGATACAGGAAGAGGAATGGAATTAAAAACTAGAGGGCAAGACTTGCTACGGTCTAATATTTAAAAATTTCAAGTTAATTCAATTAATAAAATTAAATTACAATTTAAAAATTTAAATTATATTAGTAAAGGTTAATTTATGAAATCATGTTTGCTTTGACATGTTGAGGTAAATTTCTCATAATTTTTTTAACTAACATCTTTCTTTTAAATAAATAAATACCCATTTGGATTTGGTCATGAATACCACTATTTTGTTAAATATTTAGTTTCTCGCCACTTGATTATGATTCAGGATCGCAACAACAAATCAATTCAATGATCGGTTAAAAGTACCAAATTGTCTGTATGGGACCTAAAGCATTTGAGGTTCGTGAACCGTTTGGATGGGTGGGAGGATTTAATAGCTTAATCTGGAAGGGAGAGTAAATGACTGTTCGGCTGTTCAATAGTTATTCGGCCCAGGCAACAGGTGGTTGGCGACAGGTTATTTACTTAATCTAATATGGATGGCGGCGGTCCGGCACGGCTCTCAAAATTATGGCCTCAGGTCGATGGTTTTCAAATTTATAAATCAAATTACTTCCACAATGTTTATTTCCGGTTGTCCCTATTCGGCACATATCTTTTAATGCTTGCATTTACCCGTTCAAATGTAATGAACAAACTATTGTAACACAGTATGATTATACCAATAGCAATGATAATCTAATTTTAATTAAAGTGAATATTATCATAAATCTATCAATAAAATAATATTTTCCCATAGTCTTATATCAATCTTTAGTTATGTTGCGGTTATTTTCATCTGAAACGGTTGGGGATGTTAAAAGCAATTTATAAAAAAAATGAAAATAATTAGAGGAGAGAGAGAGAGAGAGAGAGAGAGAGAGAGAGAGAGAGAGAGAGAGAGAGAGAGAGAGAGAGAGAGAGAGAGAGAGAGAGAGAGAGAGAGAGAGAGAGAGAGAGAGAGAGAGAGAGAGAGAGAGAGATAGTGTAAATTCACAACAGATGGTGCTAAATAATACTTTAAGATTACAGAGAAATGGAACTGTTTTAATAATCATATAAACATATATACATATTCTTCAATGCACTTCAATCTGACTATCTTAACATTCTGGATATGCCCTTGGCTTCACAGGGAACTATTTCTTCAATGTTGTTTTGAATTTGCAACTGGGAGTTGTAGCAGAAACTTTTAAATTGGTTTGGGGAACTCCATTTTCTTCGAGAGTTCCAAGAATTGACGTGGCAAAACAATCGTCGAGACCTGCATCAAACATTCCAGACGTCTATAATCTAATTATAACAAATAACTTACTTTTTGAGCGGTTATTATCTCAGATATAATAATACATAGTTATCTTTGTGGAACAAGTTTTAAGCCAGATGATTGGCAGCATCGTGGGGAGACTGAATATTCCTAATATTTTTTAATCACTAAACATGTACTTAGAGTTAGCTCATTTGGTTCCATCGTATTTATAATGCTCAACGAGCTTTTACTTGACGATAAACGAATGGACGGAAAAACGTTTTAAAATACTTTACAAAATTAAGGAACTGTGGGTGAAGGAGAAATTACGAATACATATTTGAAAAGAGGATAAAAAATTATATTATGTACTCCCATTGATATTCGTGAGACAAAAATCGTGTTGGCCAGTGTTATTAGCCAAAGAGTATATCAGGACTTGAACCCGAATGAGAATCTTCCCAATATGAATGATTTTTGGCCAAACTCTCTTGTAAATACTTATTAGATTTTTGTTGTAGTAGTAGTAGTATTGACTTCTACGCCACAACAAAATTAACAATATGTATATTGTTAAATGTCTAATATTATTATATTTTCATTTAATGCCGCAGCACAGGGAAACTAGCTCTAGGTACCTATATTAAGAGGGGGTTTACAGTGCCCACTGGCAGCCTCCGTGATTACCGTAGTGTGATGCTCTCATCACTTTCATCAATTTAGTCATTGCGAAAGTTTTGCCGTAGAGAATTCATATTGGGTAGGCTTTCACTCGTACAAGCCTTTTAGGTTGAGCACCCGACTGCATTTTGGGGAGGTTCTGGGCTCTGGTCCCAATCCTACCAGTATTTTTTCTGTGGACAATACTTATTAGCATTATACTTATTTAATTACAATTCATTTATATTCGGACTTCTATCAATAAAAAGCATGGCTATCACTCTGACACATCCTCCTGACAAACTACCTAATAGCATTGCTACTACAGCTAATATCAAACATTTTTTCTTGTTTTCATTTCACTAAAAACACTTCATTTCCCCTTATTCTCTCGCGTTTTCTACAGCTCTACTTCGCAAATCACGCAAATTAGGGTGACCTCTGTAATTAATTCATAAAATATTTTAAACAAAGATATGTTACACTTATGCAAACATTTATTACAATCAGGATAGGTGTAAACAAATTTATTACAGATTTTGTTTCACATAAGTTGAAATTTATTAAAATGAATCTAAAATCCGACCATTAAAAACTTTAGAGACTACTTATAGTAGTGTAGTGGGTAATGTCTTTTGACCAATTTCAACAAAGACCCCCCCCCGAATCGTTTTTAGATTTTTATTGACTTATTCAAAATCGGATCCCATTATGTTTTCATGCGTGTGACTTTGTTTCCATCTTTCTAAATGTACATTCTGATCTTTGCGTGTCCTCTTCGACCTAGAGATATGACATTTTACGAAGAGCTAGGGAAGAAATGAATATTACATCCAGCTCCTGAAAACATAAGTAAAAGTTAATAATTAGTAAATTAATTGGTAACAACCTAAAATATATACTTTTTTAAATTTACGGTAGGGTACAGAAGGTTTTGCAGTCTTGATTAGCAATAAATAATTTTTTTTTCTCTATGTGTAATTTCCAATAGCTATTAAAACTGTAATTATCCTTGTCGGGTCCCGATAATTATTTTTGTATTTTTTTTTTATCAAAAAAGGTATTTTTTTTATTATTACTATTTTTTGTTTTTTTTTCTCTTTTCTCACTATCGTAATTATAACAATTAATTTTATTTTTTTTGTTAAAAGAAAAACCAAGATTGTAATATTTTGTTGTATTAAGATGTATTTAATATTGGGGATTGATGTCGTTTACGTCTAAGCCCATGAGATTTGTTAACGAAGAAGAACACCTTGAAATGTTTGTTATGTTGACCCCACACTGCTTCGTCATAGATGACTTCACACCGGATATCCACCGCCCCACCCACGTTACCAATTGTTGATTAGTGAACATCGAGAAGAATTTTTTCTTCTCCACTTTGGGATTGCCGGTAAGAGGTTATTTTGTTATCACACACACCGACTATCTCTGGATTCAACTCACACCATCCTTCTACTTTCAAGAATAGAAGGCTATTGACTTTCGGTGATTGACTCTAAAATTTAGTATAGTATTTAATTCATTTTTATTTTTATCACAGCTAAAAGACATTTATATTATCTATTTTTCTTTCATTTTATTTTTCGATTACTAACCCTGTTGCTAACATTATTTTTAGTTTAAATATTCGATTAAAAAAAAAAGAAGTGTACTTTCTTAATTTTCATTATATATGTATTGCCATTTGATAATTGTAGTTTTTTTTTTTGTATAATATTGCCTCGATTTTTTTTGTGTACACAATCTTGTTGGGTTTTTTTTTTCTCTATCTCTAGCTAACCAATAGTTTTTTTATTTTCCTTTTTTTTTTTTGTTGGTTTTCTGGGAAAATGCAGGCACCCTTTTTTGCTGAATTTCACAGCCGGTAATTTGCAAGGGATAGAAGTTTGGCGAATTAATTTTACTAGCCCCTTCTTCCACAATCATCGTGTCTCATTTTTATCTCAACTATAATAGTTAAAAGATGTTTTCGAAATTTTGATTTTTCGCACGGTATTGCCTACTTCCACAACTGACATTAATTTCTACAAAGAGGGCAGCATGGGACAAAGCGAAAGGAGTTAATAAACTAATACATGCCAACCCAAGGAAATAAAACATACAAAGGCCTGCTTCGTGGCATATATAAGAGGCAGGTGGATCTCGCACTCCAAATCCTTACCGATAACGTGTTCATCACGATATCCCCACCACCTTTCCCTCATCGATGTCAGCAGGCAGTCGAAGCGGGGACCCTGTAGGTTTAAGTGCGTTGTAAGCTCGTTTTAGTTCCCCCAGCTTGCACCCCAAAGATGAGCTTATCAACAAGTCCCTTTACATTGTATTTTATTTTATTTTTTACCACAATCACGTTTTCGTTAGCTTGTAAGATCTCCCTGAAATGGAGTTGTGATGGAGTTCAAGAAACCAATTGAAACCTTTATGTAAATGTGTTTGGTTTTCAATAAATGAATGAACAGGGGATCAGGAATCAAAAAACACCTAATTTTACCAGGCTTGCCAAGTCTCAGCTCTTCTGTTCCTTTCTGTCAGTCAGTATACATGCAGCCAACCCAACTGAACTACAGATGCTCGCCTGAACAATATGGAATACGTCAAAAATTAGCAACCAGTAGGTTAATAATACTTTTGAGCTTACCGAATCAATTATTAAAACCTTTAGTGCAGTACAATATTGTATACTGTAAATTATTAACTATACTTCTATTTATCTTTTTACAAAAACTTTATTTTTGAGGTTAATAAATTACGTCAATAGTTTACATTTATGACACATCATTCAACACCTAGGTCTCCTACAGCCATAATAATTACAAAAAATTTACATTTATTATATTGATAGCGAGTGTTCAGATACATAAATTTGGCTTTCCGACATAAGGGTTTATACAGCGCGCCCGTGATATATCAAACAATGTGCCGAATTAATACAATACGAATCAATACACGTAGATAATACTATTATGAATGAGTCGACACAGCCAAGCGAGTGCACGTAAATCAAATTGAATAAATTCGAATACCTGCTTTTGATTTTCTGATATATTAGAACAGATTTAGACTGAAAAAAAAATCAACCCAAGTATTTTGTCTAAGCCCAAGAAAGATCGAAAGTTTTGAAATGGTACCCAAAAACATTAGTAGACGTCGAGGGATTTTTTAACAAATACAATTCAAATATATTAGCCAATTGGTGGTGTTTTCGTCTCTGATAATTTCATATTTTATGAAATTCCAACTAATTTTCATTTCAAAGAATGATTTAACATATTGGAGTTTTACTTACAGGGGAAGAGTTTATTTTGAAACACGCACGAGAAAACTCTACAGTCTTTCTGGTTGTATTTTAATATTGGTTTGAAGAATGAACTTTTAAAGGAATATTCAACCACAACTTAGGCTATATAACGATGATTAATATTTAATGACGTAAAAGGTGAGCCCCATTAGTCAGTTTAGTCTAGTCACGTATAATGTATATCATTATGCTTGTTTATTCGATTATATAATTTCTATAAAATAACAAAACCTGTATATAATGTAGTGATGCTATAGGAAATACAAAATAATTTGTAAATAGATTCACCTGAGGATCTATAATTGTCTGTAAGTTTAAAGGAGCTATGAAGAAAAAAAAAAAAAAAAAATGACTTTAAGTATGTGAATCAAATGTTCTCCATATTTAATATATGTCTGATCTAATTCTTCTTATTTAAAATATTATTACGTTTTTACTGCTCTGAAACTATTCAAAATTTAATGATTCCATCCATTCCCTACGGTTTAGGTGACATTACTGGCGCCATCACAAAAAAAAACTCAAAAATTTTCCAGAAAATAAAATCAGAATTTTGAGTAAGTTAATTAATTGAAAGATCTTGTCTTTCCGATATGATGTCTGACAATAAGTAATTTGTTTTTCGTTGTTTATTTTATTATTACGAAAAACCATAACGTACTAACAACATTCATTCAACCTATGTTTGACCAACGTGAATGATATTTTGCATAGTAGTTCCAATTTAAGCTAAAAACCAAAGTAATACCATGAAATAATAATGGTTCATAAGTAATTAATAATTTCCTATAAATTGGGTCGGGAATTGAATTAATAAAACTGAGTCCTGATTAATAGTAAGGATTATGTGTTTGGACTTAGGTGGACTTTAAAACAAAAATATTAGAAAACCACATCGCATTTGTATCTTTTTCACGGCCGTAACTATTAATAATTATGTGATAGGTTACAGAATGTTTTTTTTTGGTGATGCTGTTTGATTTCAACGCTTCACACTAAGAAATACCAAAATAACTCACAAAGTGGTTATTTTACATTTTAACATTAGGAATCTTAAAAAGAAGAAGGATTCGTATAATAAATTTAACTTTTGTTTTAAAGAAAATAATAACTTTTACTGATTCCATAAAATTAACAATTATGCAATAAAAAAACAGATATATCACCTTGATCAAGAAGAGGTCTAGGAGCGGATACAGAGAGTAATGATCGAGTGGGTGTTGGAGCTATAGCAAATTGTCTGTTTGAAGTGTGCATTGTCACCACTGGTCACCAATTATTTTTCCTATAGGTTTGTTTCAAAACTGTGTCGAAATTTCGTGGTCCGGGAAACTTAAGCCTCCCCACCCTAACTCCCTACAATGTGTGGGGGGGGGGCCCACACCCTTTCACCACGCTACCGTCTACTCTACCTATTTTACTGACCTACCTGCTCACATTTATATAAACCATAATTTATAAGTTTTCATGTTATGGTTATGGTTAATATTTGCATATTAAACAAGCCTTCAGTTTAACTCGAATCCAACTGAAGTTTGTCGCTAAATAACTGTCTTTAATACGAACACTTGTGAAGTTGCTAAAAGTTGCGAAGGAACATTGGCAAGCAGTGTGGAACAAAAGCCGTTCCAAAACACCCTCTTTTCAATACAGGCGGCAATATCAGAACCTGCGCCTTGTTTTACGCGTTAAAAGTGGATCTACTTTAAATTTTATGAGCTCTCCACAATTTGTGCTCAGCGTCCAGCGATCCCCCGAACCCCTCGAATGGATATTTCATGCTTTCATTATACCATGCCCTTTCCATTGGGAAAACAGACCTGTACAGATTTCCATCTGGCCCTTTTTCCGTTTTTACGGCTTGGCTTTTAAACACTACAGTGCTCAAGAGGAATCATTACGTGTATACATTATCACGTACAGACCTTTTCACAGTGCTAATTAAATTATTTTATGAAATTGAACGTTTTTATAAAACGTATAGTTAATTCCATGTGTTATTCCAAATAAAAGGGGCATACATTTTTTTTTCTACATTCGAATAAAAAAAACACATTCAATTGAATATCCTCTAAGAATAACAAACAGGAACAAATAAAAATGTCTAGCTGAAAAATAAAGAAAAAAGAAAACTTTACAATGCGTGGTTACATCACAAAAGGCCTATGTACATATAGACTAACGGCAAAAGATTGAAAAAAAACAACATAAATGTATAGGGGTGAATGGCAATTGCAACTGAGAAAATTAAAAGCGGGAAAGAGCGTGAAAGGTTGCTGAAATGTATTAAAATATAATGTACACACCATAAGGAAGGCAATATAAAAAAAAATCATTTAATAATGCAGAAAGTATGAAGGGAAATTAATACGCAAATGTGACATCTTATGAGCAGAGTAAAGACTAAAGTGGAGTGTATGAACAAAGACAAAAAGGAGCTCCTACCTTTTTGAAGTGTTGAGTGGAAACGTGCATGGAACAGAAAGGAAAATAGGGTTAGGAAAAGTTGGAGTAGATGAATCGTTATTTTTTCCACATAAGTCTTCCTAAAAGAGCTTTCATTACAAAGCACTTATGACTAATGAAAATTATCATTTCACCATGTGCAACTACTTAACTCTCTCAATCCTTCCACTGTTGTGGCTTAGGCCCAGTCACCCCTAAGGAGGGGAGAGTAAAAACATCCACTGACAAATGACACTTAACAAGGACAGGAAATTGCCAATTTAACTAGTAATCTCCTTAACCAAAATAAAATAATAAAAAATGAACACGAATTATGAATCTTTAGATAGGAAATTGTAAAAATGATAAGATAAAATGAAGAGACAGGGTTGTGAAAATTTCATTAAATACATTTTCGTACATACAAAATGTATTTTATATAAGGCCTCTGGCAGAAAGGAAAGAAATGGAGGATTCGGGTTTTGAGGACATCATGGACATATGGACAGACAACACAATCGATCCGTTAAGACCGATCGTGGTGGAGAAGAGAATACTCGTAGTTGGGGAAGGAGCAGAAAAGGGATGTCTGATTCAGGCCAGGGTCCAGAAAGAGGAATAATGTGGTGAAAGTTATCAAGGGAGGATCGGAGGAACTCGCCGTGATGGGTAGAGGGGAATCGGGCATTAACGTAGAATGTTGTTATGACATCATTTGGGAAAGGAAGGGAGAAAATAACAGGCAAGTGGGGATCAAGAAGTGCTAGAAAAATAAAGAAATATTTACGTCAAGTCTAATTTACCCTAATTATGGACTAAAGTGCATGTTTTTGATAATTATGTAAACTTGACAAGGAATGTAGAATTTGGAGAAACAAATAAGCGTGCGAGACTACCAGTGAGTTTTTATTCTATTCAGTTATGAATGATCGTGAGTGCAGTTCTCGTTATTTTAGATGAATAATAATTTATTTTGCATATTTAACAATTTAACTAGAAATCGCCATTCAAACAAATATACAGAATTTCAATAGGTAAAACATTCATAAAAGAAAATCCTAATTAAGTCGGATCAAACGTTTGGAATACTCTATAAATTGCTTTTGCGTAACTTTCGGCAATTTGTTGTTAGCCATTCATACATCCATTGCTGCATTTTAGCCATTACCTAATTTTTCAGGTATTCTGTACACATTTTTACGAACATCGTGACATGCGTAATACCTATACCTAAATAAAAGTAGAGCCTCTCTCGCTGGGCTCTGTAATTTATAAAATTACCAACGAGTGTTCGTGTGTAAATAATGAGCTATTTTGTAAGAGCTGGTAGGCACTTTTAACGGTCCCTCAAAATTTAAATTAAATATTTAAAACAAGTTCCTCCTTTAATGAATAAAAACTAAACCATTAGTCCAAGTCAAGAAACCCCTCGGTTTCAAAGGGCTATTCATCATTTTTCTCTTCATATAACAATTAATGCTGGGCAGACTTCGCAAAGTTCGAGTGTCACAAACAGCAGTAGATTTCGCGAACATAATTAATCAAAAGAATGCATGTTTTTCACTGAAAAGTTTTTTTGAAGGCGTTCAAACTTTTTGAGCATGAAATGTATTTTTAACAACTTTTCATTTTGCTTGAATCTGTTTTGTGTAGTTTCAGTGAATACGCCTAACATAATGTGAGCTTTTTGACTATTTATTTTATGAAATGATTTTTTTCAATGAATCTATCATGAAAGAAATTTTATTTGCTAAATATATGAAGTAGAAATTCGAGGAAAATCGTCAGTGCACTGAGTGTAGGCCGTGGAAGCTTATCAAGTGGTTTAAAAAAAAACTACTTGGTGTTCTTGCTCAAAATAATTGACATACTTGTTAAAAAATCATGGTAAATTAAAACAGAACTTTTGACAAATACATAAAATGAAAATTAAATATTTCGACGTGACTAATTCACAAAATTTATTAATATAAAATATTTTGGTTTCACGTAATAAGTTGCTTAAATAATTTTATTTGGGAAAAAGGAGTGCTTCTTATACGTCAATAAATTATGCAATTGACGGAAAACATGGGGAAAATTTATTGTAATATATGTATATGAAGGTAGAAATAATACACGGAAAACCTGCATGAGAAGCCGAAAGCTCCAGAACTGGGCAGAGTATATGAAGAAGAGAAATTATGGTAATGAGGTAAAGAAAAAATATTAAGGGGTAATAATAGAAGCTACAGTTCGTTCGCAGAAGTCACGAGTCGAAAGATCGGTGACGTTAGTACCTCGGTACACGATGAGTTAGTAAGGAAGGTGGGGGTAAGATGTAGGAGAACGTTGGATAGTCGTGCCCAACTACACAGGGGCATTCTCTTGGCAAACGGACAGAAAGCGAGAATCTTTGGAATTACTTGATCCTGGGAAAAATTCAGGGGACTATTAAAAAAATAAAAAGTCAGTAAATCGTGGTGAAAAAACAAATGCACTTAGAGCAAGCAAGGTGAAGTCAGGAGTGTCAAGTATGATCCCAGGCAAACTAGCCACACATGGAAACGATACAAATATTAGAGCTGTGTAGAAAATATTTCCAAGAAAAATGTTTAATGGATGAATACAGGCAAAACATCCTGAGAGATCATAGAAGAATGGTAAAAGGGTGGAGTGCCTAGAAGATATGGATGACACTGGCTGAGAACAAAAAGTTAAGGAAAAGGTGGACAAAGTAAACCTGGGGAATAATGTAGGATGGAATGGGACAACATCTGAATTGATTAAATATGAAGGCAACGAACTGGTTATGGAGGAGTCAACAGTTCCTATTCCTAAATGTCTGTTGCAGTTAAATAATCTTTCTAGAGGAGAATCTTTTAAAAGAATAGAAAGAAAAGCTTTATTATTAAGTATAATCAAAACACTGGTATATACAAATATTAAGAGCTACGTTACTACATGCTGGGTGGAATATCTAGGCAAAAATGGGGTCTGAGGCTACAGCTGAGGCATATAAGTATAAGAAAAGGATAAGATTCTGGGTAGTAGGGAGTAAGGGAAGTAAGGAGGGATGCGGTTGCTTACTTAAAAATAACAGGAACCATCGATGACTTCCATGAAGTCACGAGGCCGGTATTTAGTTCTGATCAAGCCCCTTCTACTTGTTCTTAGCATTATAAAACTTCTCCCGTTTTTAATCCCTGAACTCCAGGGCAGAATGGTGATAATAGGGTATAACGTGTTTTATAGGCAATACATTAGTTTCTTTGATAAAAACTAACAACTTTAATATGATGAAATTACAATCTGCCTTTACTTAATAGGCAATAAATAATTGAGATAAGTGTTTTCATTCATACTATATTTACAATTCATCATTCGCTCGCACATTCATCCAATATTTACAAACAGCCCAGGGACACCCCAAGTCCACACGGTTGTTGCCTCCCTCGCAAGTGAAAGAGGAAGCGGAGGCTTGGGAAGTCCCCCACGCTCCCCCACCAGCCACGTCACCGGATATGAGCCAGTGTATTAGTTTCGAAATAAATTTTTCTCAATTTGGTTAAAAATAATTTCCTTAGTATCTAAGTTAATAATAGAGGAGAAGGTACGTGTATAGGTAAGGTACTATTGCTTAGAATGAATACACATGATAAATTAAAAGTTAAATATGCATCTATAAAATCGTAATACTGAATGAAAGGAGTAGTAATTACAATAGTTGAGGTGATACATTTATCTAAGTATTTATGCAATGTGTTAGATATAAAGTACAATTATTGCTAATATATTTAATGTTAAAATACAAAATGAGTTGGATTTTATATAGTTACATGTTGCAACAAAGGTTTCTCGTATATTGCACAGAATAAATTGTTAGGTATTATAGTAGTTATTACATGATTGTGCTTTCGTACTGGCACAGGTAAAAGATAGATTTAACTTAGTTTTAGACCTTTCTTTGGTAGTTGTATGATGTAATGAACGAGTTCGTTTCGTATAGCACATGAAACTTTACTTGTTCATTCGTGATAATTGCTTACACGTTGTTCTGTTAATAATGCATCTTATTTACTAGGAGTTGTTATCATACCAAAAGTAATCTCATTGGGGAAAATTTTTGTTCGTAAAATCAAAGTGGATTGGGTTTTATTAAGTAGTCCTAGTGCATTAGGGTGATTGGGCGTTACGTAGTATAGTTTGATCCCTAGGTATGCCAGTGTGTTCTTTATAAGGTTGTTATTCTATTCTCGTCCGTTGTCTATTTTTACACGAATAGGGCTGGGGAAATGAGCCAAGAACTCTGTCAAAACTTTAAATACCTTGATAGCGTTACAGGCAAGGTCTGGCGAACATTCTTTTTTAATAAGTGTCTACTATTGTGAAAATTTGTTTTCCTTCATACCTAAGGGTGTCCATCATTAGTACTTCGAATGGTCTGTCTGTCGTTGGGGTAACTTGGTATTTTGTTTTGATGTATTTGCGTTCATATTTCACTCTTTACATACAGGGCAGTTCTTGATAAAGCCTGAAATGTGGTCTCTCCTGTTAGGCCAATAGTAAGTCTGTTTTAGTTTTTCGTACGTTTCAATTATTCCTCTGTGAAATGATTTACCAGTATGATAATTTTCTATTATTTCTTTGTTTGTTTGCGTCAAGTACGTCTAACAGTTTTTTCTTTACAGTTGGAAATTTTTCTCTTATTAATTCTTGTATTTTGTTATAAATTCCTTCAAATTCACTTCTGATGGTTTCAACATTTGGTTCACAATAAATTTCGTAAGTAGTATTTGGTCTTAAAATGTCTAACATGATTTCGTCTAAGTCCATAGTCCAGGGGCATGCTCTATTTATAACGTGTCTTGTTTTTTTATCGCTCTCGCGCTCTTGGCCAGCCTCCACTGGCTAGGGTCCGGTGACGCGGCTGACGGAGGAGCGTGGGGGACTTCCCAAGACTCCGCTTTCTCTTCGCATGTGGATTTGGGAGGCCTCTGGGCTGTCTGTAAGTATTGTATGAATGAGCGAGTGAATGATTAACTGTAAATATGGTATGAATGAGAGCATTTATCTTATTATTATTGCCTTATAAAAGGCAGATTGTAATTATAGCACAATAAAGTAATATAAAAAAAGCTTGTTTTTTGAAAAGGTTTTGTGGTAACAATGTTCATTTCTCCTCATAGTATAATTATTTGATTTTTTTCAACATGTATTGGTTTGTTGTTTGGGGCTATAAAAATTTGTTTGTTACTACAGTCTTAGGAGTGATGTGTAGATACTACACTAATTTTGTCTTCCATGGCTTCTGGGTTAGGTTCTTGTAAAGTTTGGTTGTATTCCTCTGAGTTATTAGGTGTTACTTCTATTAATCTGTCTATGTCTTCTTCTGTTTCCATATCGTCAAGATCTAGAAAGGTTGTCATGTGATGATTTTATTTTATTATCGTTAGTTGTATGTTAATGTCTTGCAAGGGTTTCTAGTACTTTTTCATTCTTTATTAAATATAATTCATTATACATTAGCTGACCATTATTAATAATTACGTTTATTTTTTTCATTTCAATTTCATTATTCGTTCAATTGTATGTTCTTTTCTGTACACATGAATTTCATGTTGTAGTTGTGATGTTGTCCGACTGTCCTTAAAGTTATTAACTAAATGTAATTTTAAGTCGTTTATTGATAGGAAGTCTTCATACATGTATAATTAATGCGCGTCACCAGTGAGTCTAGAAAGAGCTATTTGTATGAGTCTTTGTTCGTTATGTATTCTGTTAGTGATTGATTCGTTACATATTGTCGAACATATTTGTTCTAGTGGTTTAATGAATGTTATTAAATTAGTCGGATCACCATTGTAGTGTGGAAATGTCCATAGCCCTTTTTAGTCATATGATAGTCGTTAAGAGCCTTCTGATTCGTTAATGTGTCTGTTTCTATCTAAAACATCTTATACCTGTTATTGTCATAAAAAAAAAAAAAAAAAAAATTACACTGTATGCAACAATAATACCTTAAAGTCGTATTGCTGTTGACGAAGCCTTCCGTGTGGTCTATATTAAATTTATCACTTCTGTATAACCTGGATAAAGCGTTGAAACGCACCTTCAAGTGAGCAGTCCCAGCTCTGTTAATATTTCCTCGAGCCTTCTTAGCCTGTCTTTAATTCCGGCCTGTCCGTCAGAGTGGTAGCCAAACAATGCCAGGTCCGGTTATCTAAGCGATCTTATAATTCAGGAATTACTCACAGATGCAGAGAATATTTCTTCGGATCTTCTCGGCTTTATAACGAACTGTCTTCTCTTCCGACTTGAAGTTCGCAGGTCCCAAGTAAATAATGTCTTCAATGAAGTCCAGCTTTTTTTCTTCCTTCAACTTCCTCGGATATATAACGAATTTCTTTAGGTGATCACCTGGTGAAAATCTATTGAAATAGATCAGTACCCAATATCGGCTATGTCCTGTCCTGTGGGGTATCTTACCAGAAGTATTTGCATCGGCCTTCTCACGCTTTTGGAGTGGTCCACTGTCCGTTGCCAAATGAGGGATCTCTAAATGGTGGACTACCATTATACTATTGTACCAGTATACTGCCTGTTGCCTGTTCGGGGTGTCAGTTAAATAATCTTTGTAGAGGAGAATATTTTAAAAGAAAAGAAAGAAAATCTTTATTATGAAGTACAAGCAAAACACTGGTATATACAAATATTAAGAGTTACGTTACTACATACTGGGTGGAAGGTCTAGGGACGAGTGGGGTCTGGGGCTAAAGCTGAGATATATATGTATAAGAAAAGGATGAGATTCTGGGAAGTAGGGAGTAAGGGAAGTAAGGAGGGATGCGGTTGCTTACTTTAAAATAAGAGGAACTATCAGTGGTAACCTCCATGAAGTCACGAGGCAGGTATACTGTTCTGATCAAGCCCCTTCTACTTTTAAAATTATATATAATATTAGCATTATAATATTCTTAGCATTATAAAACTGACGATAGCATAAAAACGTTCACCATAATTTTGAAGTGAAGTTAAAGAATGATTTAGAGAACGAGCAATTCACGTTTTGACCAGTTAGACATCAGTATTATCTTTTCTTCACTCCGAGTCATAATCGAAAGCTCTTGGGACAGGAATAAAACTATATTCTTTGCTTTACGTGACCTTAAAGCAGCCTTCGATTCTGCATCACGACTTAAAATTGTGAGAACTTTTATCAGCAAGGGACTCGATAGCAAACTTATCAGTACTATTAAATCTGTTTATCAGGGCTCCAAAGGAATAGTATGATTGAGAGCAGATGAATCAAACCCATTTTGCTTCTAAAAGGTGGTAAAAGAAAGTGATTGTTAAGGCTTGTTCTGTTTACTGTCTGGAATTTCTGTAATAGGTGACCCCTAAGACCACAGTAGGATTTTGGATTATAATTCTAGCCCTGGTTCAAGTTATGATGTGTGCAGATCCTGTAGTTTGCAAATACCCAAGAAAGGCTTTAAATGTTTTAAATGAGTAGGCAGAGGAAATTCTGGGGAAAAGGGTGAACATAAATGCTTCTAAGAGTGCATCTTAGTATGTAGGGAGGCTTAATGAACCCTCACAAATTACCTACAATAGTGACGTTCTGGATAAGGTGGATGACTACCTGGACAGACAAGTAAACGTTGATGCTAAAATCGACCAGGAGGTAATGTGAGGGGTAAAAAAGGCCAAAAGGAGTGTTATATCATATCGCCAAGACATTAATTACGATGCAATAAATTAGTAACGCTGCCCGAATTATGTTGCATCAAACAGTTTTTCTTAATGTGCTTTTATATAATTCTTAAAGGTCAACCATTCTTTTTAGGGTGCAATACATTTAATTAAGGTATGTTTAGAGACCATGTTCATAATGCAAATAATAGTATTAAGTAATTATAGTAATAGTTAATAATAGTTTCTTTTGCTAGTAATTCTTAAATCGTTTGGATTAATGTTAATTAATTCGCAACTAATGATTATTAACAGTTCATAATTGGTTTTTTTTTAATTTAAATTACTTATTCCAGACAAAAATCTATTACAATAAGAAAATTTATCTCTTTGATAAGTGATCCCATCAATATAATCCTTTCAATTAGAAAATTAACATACCACGGTTGCATTTGAATGATGCATGCACTTGACCGGTTTTGCGAATTTTGGCTAACACTATCGGGTAATTCATTGTCATCGACAACTGCACCATCAACCTCTTCGAGCTGATTATTAAAGTCTGGTATTCCCAGCATTGAAGCTTTTGAACCAAAGCGATGTTATATTTAGGTGCAGCACCCAATCCTTTTTTTTTCCCAGTAGGGTCTTAAAAGACTGTCAATCACAATTTTGTCTTCGCACACGACCGTTGCAACATGTAATTGATGGGTAGACAGATAAGCGTGTTTATTTGTAAAATGAGCCAAAAACCAAAAAAAAAGAATATTTTTTAATACAGTTTTATATCTATCTGAACAATTCTTCAAAATAAAGTTAAAGACTTTTTATAACTATAAAAACGTGAACAATGGTATATGGAAATAAATAAATATAAACACACTAAACCAAAACAGCACAACCAGTTAGGAAAATCAAAAATCAGAAACAACTAAATATCTCACGGAAAGGCACAACAAAGAAAATCAATAATTAAATGGGCCAAGTAAGGTCAATAGGTAATTATCCCTATCATACAATGTTTAGGCTACTAGATTGGATCTCAATAATTGTATAAACTTTCTTTACAAGCACTCTTAATCTGCACTCTGGCAGTACTCAGTACATGGCTATAAAGAAAAGTTTCCTCTATTTCATCTAGATTAGATCGAGCATCTCAACACTTCAGCAACTCAACGTGCTTAAAAATGTTTACTCGCTAATTGTATAGCGTTTATAAAGTTATTATTGCTTATTTCGCAATTAATTCCTTTTTATTAGTTTTGTGCTTTCCGAATTCTATTGTGTAGTTGAGCTTCATGCATTCTATTAAATTTATTTAGGATTGCAATATATAGTAGTAAATGAAATGTAAATACAGCCCAGGTATATGTGAAGATTCATCGCTGACCTTACATAGATTACTGGGTACTGGGACGATTTGGTCTTTTCCATGCGTATGAAAATGTAAACATTCGTGTATTGTACTGATGTATCTAAATTTTTACTACGATCCCCAGATCATAGCTCGTGTTCAATAAAAGCTTATCAATTACCACCACCTGACCGGTCTGGAGTGCTTCCTGGGCTCCTCTCTCGTCCTTGTACTCCCACGGGTTTGCATCGGTGGGCTCTCAAAATGAGTTTAAATATACAAACAACGTCGTTGATAACATGAGGATTTTACGCCAATATAAACCACCAAAACAAACATAATTAGTCACTGAAATCATGTCATATATTATATAAACAAAAGAGTCAAATAAGTAATATTCGCTCTCTCTCATTAATAAATTATTTATGATATGCATGCATACAGGATAAGGATCATTCATTTTCCAATTTGTTTAACTTTAAAAAGAGAAAAAAATGTTTAAATTGAAATGAAAGCAGTATCTAGTGATGTCTGTGGAAATATTTGACTTTAAGTAAATATACAGCTAGACCTATGAAATTCCCCGTTAATAAACAATCATTAAATATATCTTAGGATTTGTGGTACTAAATTGTCTGCATGTTTGTATTTGCTATGGGTTTAGCCATTTACGAAATTGATAAGACAGGCGACTGTATGTTCGTTATGCTTAAGTTGGAGATGTTTAGTTGGCTAGTCGCCCTACCAAACGAGCTCAGCCTAAATTAGGTGGCAGTTTGCTCCTTTACAGCTAGGCCCCGTGCAACCGAGCCAGTCCGACCAAGCCACAGGCAATTAAAAACCAAAACGACTACCTACAACCGTCCTGATTAATTCAAACTTTGGAGGTACACCGTGACTGCGGCTCCACACCTTTCCTCCGTTCATAATTGAAACAACGAACAGATATAACAATTGGACCCTGGTCTCAATGTCCTTCCGTTTTCTCAAGGGATTCGTTTTTGTTTTTGTTTTTCAAAACCAGAAACACTTATAGCAGATATAACCAGTCGAAGAAAAAATGGCAAGACTCACACCTGGTACCAACACCACAATAAAAATGTCTTGTTTAGAAATGATGCATTAAAATATTCTTTATATTTTCATATATTGCCTTAAAATTGGCAAACTAACTTTCGGAAAATTAACTTAGGAGTCGCATTGTTCCCGCTGTTTGCCTCTGTGTCCCCTGCGTAGATTCTTTACGAGAGTTTGGCCAATGAGAATTCTTGTTGGGGAGACTCGTGGCAGGGTAGTCCAGTTGGTAGAAGAGGTCCCAGCTAGATATTTGGGAGGTCCTGGGTCCGAGTACTGAACTTGCAAGTCATTTTTCCTTTGGGTGTTATTATTATTGATAATAGTGGCTCCAATACCACAGTATCTCATTATATGTTCTCACCCGTTTCTGGGCCGGTATTTATGAGCCCTTGTACAAGGAAAATATGGCCATATCTATAAAGCATGATTAAGTAATATGAATTAATAAGTTGGTTTTTAAAAAAAATCTTGATTAACAATGTCATTTTTTTTTTCCAACTAAAGTTTTTTTTAAAAAATCATTAAAACCGTCATCAACGCGGTGGGGTCGCAACTTTTACTTTACCAGTGGTTTCATATTGGTATGATATTTTGTGTCATAGTTCCATACGATGTCCAGATGATGCTAAAATAAAATTAATGCTGGGATAAAAAATTAATTAATAAATAAAAATTATGGAGGAATAATATTGAAGTAACTTTTACTAAAATACCACATGAATAAATTATACTGATTATGACATAAATGTTGTTATATACAGCAGGATATAAATTAAATATATCAATTCCCTGATATGTAATAGCAACTATTATTAGTTAATGCATTCTCATATAGAGATAATAACTTTCCATGAAAATTTTACATGTTTTCTCAGAGATATTTAAAATGAAAGCAGCGTTACGAAAATGAATGAAGTTGATTAATACTTAAATTATTCAATTAAAAAATAAACTATTTCCTATCATATTAATTTTGTTATTAAATTATACGTGTCGTTTTACAAATTAATAATATTTATTATGAGTTGGGGCTTCAGTTATAAAAAGGTTATTATTAGTTACCCAATAAAATCAATTTCACTACCATAATAAAATCCTTGTGCAATGTACTTGACTGGAATATTTTTATTTATTATATCAAAAAATGATTCCATCTAATATCCTATATTTTATTATTTTTACTGGTCGCTCTATTTTTAGGCAGGATAAGAATCCTATCCCCCAATACTCTACACATATCAGAGGATACGTTGGGTTTCATTTTAACAAAATTCTTTTTAAAATGGATGAACAAACAAAAGAAAAAAGACAAAACTCAACCAGCACTTTGAACAATTGTATAGAAAACCTAACAGGAAATTCCTCCTCATCTTAGATAAATAAACATACATAAAGCCGTCCTCAAACTAATCTATACTTAATACTTTGAGGGAGAGCAAAACCCTCAGGCACATCCAATTTTTCCAATCTAAAGCCCTATAAACACAAGCCAAGGTGACTTAAGTCCCCCAAAAAACCCTTTGAGATGACATTAAAATTTAGGTAATCAGATCATATTTTCTGAAAATTATCTGACATCCCCCAAATCCCTTAACAAAAATCTTTATACGTCACCATTTCCTAAAACGTGCCTTGTAGGGAGTAGGTGTTGCTACACCTCGTATCCTACTGGATAGGGAAGGATGCAAGATCATTGGGAGTTCTGGAATTGGTTAGTTTTCCCCATTTATTTTTTGAGCGTCATCTACTCTCTCAGCATCAAATGCCTCAATGCAGTGGTGATGTGGGGACCAATCTCAGACGGGGGTCGAAATGCCACGTGAATTACGGGGATCTGGAATCAATACAGCGTTCACGCCCTATTTAAGTGTATATAAAAGTCTTTCTATTATTACAATCTTCTAAAGTTGTAGCACGTGATGTATATAATGCAAAGAATAAAAAAAAATGACGTTTTCTTATAAATTGTAATCCATTGATCAGCTTGATTTATTTTTCAAATCCAATTAAGGTTGATATCACTTTAATCCCTGAACTATAATAAATGAATTTTCAACAACAAAATAACCTCGTTTTCCATTCATTTTTGTCTTAGCTAAACGTAAGCTTTCCGCCGCCTAAACAACTCATTTGGTGTGGCAATTCAAAGAAGAGGATGCTCTTCCTGAAGGGACTGTGGGAACCATCGTTCCAGAAATTTGAAACTGGTGAAATCAGCCTTGAGAGGAAAGAGGGTTGTAGACAAAAAACATCGTTCGATGAGGAAGCTATGCGGGATGAGGAGGCAAGCCCAACGAAAAGTACTCAGGAATTGGCAAAAGAGCTTGGAGTTTCCCAAACTCAGGAAAAGTAAATTGCTCATCAAGAGTGGTTCGCCATTAGTTGAACACTGCGCAGCCACGACACCGAGAAGAATAAACAATTTTTGAAAAACTTAAATGAACATCGTGTCATTAAAATAATTGTTACTTGCAATGACAGGTGGATATATTAGAGAAACCTTAAAACCAATAAACAGTAGTTGGACTACAATCAGCCTCCTGTGTCAGTCGCTAAGCAAGAGCGACAATGCCCTCTGTATTTTGGAATTACGAAGGCATAGTTCTTTATGAATTTATTCCAGAAGGTAGAACCATTCATTCAGAACTTTATCGTGATTAGTTACAAAGAATGTATGATGTTGTGACCCAGCGTTACCCAGGATTAGGAAACAGAAATCGGGTTCAGTTGCAGCAATTTCCGACTACTATTTGTTCCAGGCAATAGTTCACTGTTTTCAAGGAAAAACCTTCAATGATCTCGACATAAGAGAATATAGTTCCAGAATTCCGGCATAGTGCTTAACACGGAGAAGTAGGTGGTAGCAAAATAGGGTTCTTGATGATGAGCCCAAAGAGTGGTATTGTGAAGGAATCTGTCTGCTAGCCTTGAGATGGCAACACACCATGGTAAACAACGGTATATACTTTGAATATTAAAAAAAAATTATGTTAAATAAAATTATTTTTAAATTATCATCTTTTTAATTAATTGGGACACTGGATCTTTAATTAGATAACAACATTATAATAGAAAAATATTCGTTTTTCAATTAAATAATTGATTGGTTATTACTATTATTACTACATTATTTTGCATAGGGTCGTTTTTATTTTTATCATCGTCGCTGGTAATATATCTGTAAAGTTAACGACGAAAATGCATCATGTCACTCATCGTCATGAGCCACCTACTTCTCCATGTTAAGCACTATACCAGTTGTATTTGAATTGACTTAAATCCATACAAAGCAGTAATTAAAAAACATACGTATAAGCGATATAAAAACATTGGGGAGAAAAGGGAGAAAATTTTTTGCAGATGTCTAGTGGTGGACAATTAAAAATGGAGAGGCAAGTGCTTCCAAACTTTTTTTTTTTGGGAGGGGCGTATGTATATATATTCCTATTACAGTTTCTCTTCGAATTACAAGTTATTTTCTCATATAGCGTTTTCGCTGCAATTGTGGAGACCACGTAAAACCAAAACATTAAGCAGAAAAATAATTCAAAAGACAAAAAAAATCAATTTTCCAGTTTCAAAGTAGAACCTTGCCCGTTAGTCTTGGATTTTAAAATCTGTATGTGACATTATTTTATATAAGTACTATGTGTTCCGTGTCATTTCTCTCTTTGGATTTTTGGATTTAGTACAATAATTTTCTAAAGAGACATGAAATTATAGTCCAGCATCAACAAACTATAACTGATAAATATAAGTATAAATCAATACAAATAAAAGATAATGTTTCAACTTGATTTTTGTACTATTATTGTCATAAAAAAATCACCCTGCTTTATAGGATACTTGGAAAACGGTAAACCCGTTTTTTTTAAGGATCCATTACCACTTCAGAAATATCATTAATTTTTGAGGTTTAGATTCGTGACGAGTTATCCTAAAAATTGATTTTCATTTGATATCTTATGCGAATTCGAGAGGTATTACATAACACGACTGGTCATTACTAATTAGTAAACTTATGTACTAATCCTAATCAGTATTCGAGTCAAATCAACCATTTCAAAATATTGACTATAGAACCAAAAAAAAAAAAAGGCAAAAGGCCTTTTCGTTCTTTTTTAAAGCTTTGTCAACTTTCATTTTTGCTAAACCGAACTCTACTTAAGAATTAGACACCATAAAAAAAAATATTATATACTATAATATAGTAATTTTAATAATTAATTTATAAAACAATTTTCCATTGTTTGGTATTATTAATTACAAAAAAACTGCTATCAATAGTTTGTTATTGTTACTATTGCAACGCAACAAAAAAATAAAATAAAAAATAACGTTTTTAATAACGGACAGAATAATTTTTTTTCTATCTAATTAAATTTCCAGTATCTTAACAGAAAGAATACAAATAAGTTTGTCAGATGTAAAAACAATAATAGTCTTAATCTAAAATCAAGAAGTTTATATTACATTAGCCATGCATAGTAATAATAAAAATGTATGTAGCACATGTACGTAAAGTATCATGTAGCACACTTTGGATCCCAATAATGTTTCGTCAACATAGGTTTGGTGTTTTTATTTACTAGTTAGTTACTAACAGTGTAAAAGTGGACATGTACTTAGGCATAGCACAGGAAGGATCATAACAAGTTTCATTACATAAGTTTGGTATGTTCATTAAGTTGTAGGTGTTTAAAAAACATTCACCATCCATCACAGTTCTGTATGGTAGTATAGTGGTTGAATTAGTACCAATACTTGCTAACTAGCAGTGTAAAAATGGTCATATACTTAGGCATAGCACAGATAGGGTCATAACAAGTTTCCCTATCAAACAGCCCAACTAATATCTAGCCTAGCCAGTTATAACTAATGGTTGATCGTATAATCGGAATTGTGTTCGAGTTACTATTGCCTCCAATTCGGGCTTCGCCGTACATGTGTAGTCATTCAATCATGCACTTATTAGTCATAGATCAGTTCATAAATGCTATATACTCGTCACAGGAATTTGTTCTTGCCGAGTTCAATAAATTAGGCTTAAATTTAAAGCAAGTGCAACTAATTACCTTATTGTCTATGTCTCCGTATCTGTTCTATTGTATTACTCAGTGTCTTTCTCTAATTATTACTAAATGAAAATTATTTCGGTCATTTCAAATTGATATTTTTATATACAAATAATAAGATTGGTGAAAAAGTATAAAACAACATACACATGATGAAATATTTTTCACAATCATCATTTTTATTCTTCTAATATCATATATATAAAATTGATAACGTACTACAAAGGATAACAGAAATTTAAAATGATTACTACATGTTGCATTGAAAGGTAACTTCGTTAAGTACAGTGATCAAGTACAGACCCAATTCTTCTGAATTCGTGAATCACCAAACGCAAGCTAGCTGGCGTGCCTCGCTTTCGCGATTCACGCCCCGTGGGAACCCGGCATTAAAGTAGTGATGAGAAAAGAACGTTAGCTCTTTATAATATTAGTAGATGGTATAGGTAATGGGCGGAAACACTTAAACTTAATGTTAAATATGGAAGACTCATGACTTTAGTCGAGCTATTTGGTCATATTGACTGTCTCTTTTCGAACCCATAACATAGTAATACATTTTTGATCATGTTGCACTTTTGATCCGCCACACTAATTGTTGTTGTAAAAGTTATCTAATCGATCGGGTATTTCAAAAACATGTACAAAACAGGCCGGATTACGCTAAACATGTTTTCGTAAATATATAACTACCAAAAGTATACGAAACAAAATTAACCATGTTCAAGTCGGTCCCGTAACGGTAACTTTTAAACTCCCTAAGTCCCATGCAAGAAGCTTTAAGATTTTCATCTCTAACGGAAATATTTCAGATGTTCTGATTTTCCTTCACCGAGCTGTTACCTCAAGAACAATCAAGAAAAATACACTAAAAAATAAATTTTTGGGAACCAGCTAAAGAAATGTTGTAATTTTGGCTTTTTATGTTACAATTTATGTAAACGTCAAAAAGGCATTGTTAGTAAAATTAAATATTTTAATGTATTATGAAAAAACTCACCTGGAGAGTCCCATGATTGTTTCTGGATGTCGTTTCTTCACTTTTTACATCCTTTCAATTCGTCTGTTGGTATGTATGTAAATTGCACATAAGTACAAAATAATTCTCACAGCCCAATTGATAATGCTGAGCAAGCAAGTTGTAATTTTGAAAATAAAGATCCTTATATATATATATTCTTTCTTCCGATTATATATAATTTAACAAATACAATCCAGCTTTTGGTGTAATAGTCACGTACTAATTTATTTAAAACAATTTCTTACATATGCACAATTTAAAACCGCTGTTGTTGCTCATGATCCTGTCAGTGTCCACTATTTGTGTGTTATGAAATATGAATCCATCTTAAGTAATTTACTATGATCGACAACTGAATGATGGACGGCCTTCCGTTCAATTGCTGGTATTTTCAGCACTGAAGCGTTCGAGCCCAAGTGCAGACGTATTTTCATGCAATCAAACCTTTTTTTTTCTAAAAAGGTCTTAAAAGAGCGCGATCCATAAGTTTTTTTTCGGACATGCTGTTCGCAATATATATTATAAGTAAATGAAAAAAGTTCGTTGAAGTATATAATTGAATAAAGGATCAGTCATATGCAAGCAATAAGGGTCGCTGCTTAATTATATTAAGTTGCTACATATCCGATATACTTATCAGTCAAGTGACAAAATTGTTTCTCTTCGCAGAGTTTAATAAGTTCAGAATAATGCACTGATATTTACAGATAATCGTAGTGATGTATACAGAAATGTTTTGGTATGTACGTAAGAAAAAATAAATTGTGTAACTACGCACTAATACAATTAGGTTTGGGTGACATGAATAGAAATATGAAATAGCAATAGAAATAGTAAAATACAAAAAGAAAAACTTGATTCTAGGATTATTCTCCCTAGGGGGGACCGAGAGCCAATATTAATATCGATATATGAATAGTCATTTGAACTATCGATATTTGATAGGATTCCTCGTAATTGAACTATAATGACAAAATAAATTCTAAGTTTTCGTTCAAGGACACTCCTTTGATAGGGACAGCGGTAGGGGATGCTTTGATGAGACTGGGGTTTCAGTCAGAACGTGTGTTCTTCAGTGCAGGAAAAATCATTTCCCGACAACGAATCAATCTGAACCCAAGGAAGGCATAAATGCTTGTTTGTTTTGTCAGACAGCGTGTGGCTAAAAAGTAGGAAGCTTGTTTTTTTTTTTTTTATCAAAGTATAATAATAATTATTACTAGGTTTAAGTAGGTTGTAGACTTAGGTAGTTAGACTATTTACTTATTAGGCTTATTTACTAGGTTGTTTAGGTATCTAACTGCTCGGAACTTTATTAAAATTGCAAGTTAAACCATTTGAATAATTAAAATATTAATAATTAGGTTCTTACTAATTTTTTATTTAGTGATAGTCTCTCAATATTATGTTTGTTTTAACTAACGCGTCAAGAATTTATTATGAATTTGTTGACAAAAAATTTTTTTTTTAAGAAAAATTCATGTTAGATTTTCAAATTAAATTTCACAATATTTTGCTTTAATTGAACCTTTTAACTTTACAAAAAAATAGAAAACATACCAACACATAATTTATATTATAATATTACATTACAAATAAATAATTTATTATAGTAATAGTAAAGTTAGTATTAGAGTCACCACATCTAGCTGACTCGACAACTCTGCTATGACATCTCATAAAATGTTTACCCATAAAGTTTTTTTTTTAAGTTCGTGATTATCAAAGTATATTATTTATCTAGCAAGACATCAGTGTCTACGAGCTTAACTTTACTTACGAGTTATAATTATTATTATTATTCCTATTCTTTTTTTTTATTTAATTGAGTGCAATTCTTTTAATTTTCACCTTCAAATTCTTGTATGACATTTTCTATATTGAGGTATACCCTATTTTTAGTTTATTTTGTACCCCACATACGAGGAAACAATTCTTTTTTGTTAGATAGAGTTAGATTTATTTGTAGCTTCTTGTTATTTATCGTTGTCTTCTATGACAATAAAGAATAGTATGGTTCCAGAATAAAGAATTTTTCTATTTTTCTATCATTACCTATCTACGTGGTAGACCCCATCGAAGCAGTGACATTTTGTTTTCAGTAGTTTAGCCATATCCTTCTTCATGTTGTGATGACCTTTTACGCAGAGTACGTTTGCTAAAGAATTCCTCATCACATAGGAAGGTTTTCCGGCTATCAACTACTATCAACAAAGCTGTAAAATAAGGATTTAATGTGTTATTTAAAATCCAACTATGTTTACAGGCACAAGGACTTTTGTAATAACCCAGTACATGAGGGGGGGGGCTGGAAATGCTAATGATGTTGGTTTGACTAATTTACTTATCACTTCTTTCGATTACATAATGTGAACAGCTTTATTGCTTCCGATGACCGTCTGTTTTAGAACAGTGCATGGGGCTTCTTGGTACCGTACTTACATTAAGCAAACTATTCAATTACATAATATTGAAATTGTCTATTAATAAAGAAGCTTACCACAGATTAAACAATAAATTGTACTTTGCCCCTAGGTATTTGAAAACCCAGTGATTATTTCATAAATTTCAATGGTATATAAGTAGATCCTGAAATATATTTGGCTTTGTGAGAGGGACGGGCAGAACCATGTTGTTCAGGTGCAAACAGACAAGAACCCTCCGTACTGCGACCAGAGCCGTTTGTTAATGGTTACCTCAAGAAGAAGCTGCCATAATTAAACTAATGATAAATAAATAGCAGGACCAGAGACCACCAACCCTTTCATCCACTTCAAAGAAACTCTTATGGACTTTAAAACCTGACTAAATATTATATTTTAATACCCATCTCTCCAATACAGATACCTATATTTTTTACCACAAACATAGCTTTGAATATTCACTCTCGTTGTCAATACCGAATGGGATAACATACATCAACATAAAATTTTCAAGGAATTTGGAATTTAGTAGATTTTTGTCATATTTATTCACAATTACCTGCTAGAAGTATAACTAGTTAACCTTAGCTTCAGTTCCTCACCATTATTTTACCTTATCAAAACCATTTTTTTCGATTAAATAATTTTCACATCAATTCGGAAATAAATCAGCTAAGTGCGTCACTTAACAGAAATAATTAACACATATCGAAACAATATAATGTTTAGCCCAGGGTGTTATACCACTTTTATTTTTATAAATACCTTACTAGCTCATAATAAAAATGATCAAGAAATGATGGTTAAGCTACTACATCAATTTAAGTATTAATGATTTTGCAAGTTGAAATAAAACAGAAGACCGACAGCCCCGGAGGTGGGGCGACACCCAGACTCCACGGAAGAAGCTGCAAGTTGCTGCTTTGCTCAAGTTATCCATGTAGTAAGCCTTCTGTCTGCCCTTCCATTAGTTCTCCACTCTTAGACTAGATATAACACAACTCCAGTCTAAAGGCTCATAAATGTTAAAAACATATCTTAATGTATATGTATATGTACTGATTTGTGATTATTGATTCACACCGAAAAATATCAACGAAGCATTATTCAATATAGCATCTGACACGATGGCAATCGCACTTTCTCAGATATAAAAGTCCATTTGAAAGGACTGTTATATCTTTTGATATTTATATATCAAAAGTAGGTTGATTTAAGTGAGCAAGTTTTCAGTTAAAATCGCCTAGACAGGAGTGTTCATTGCCTGCACAGGTATATTCCTGGCGGTTTAGTTATAGGGGGATGGAGGATGCACACCCCATGTAAATATAGTTTCAAGTATAGATAGAACACGGATCCAAAATTTTAAATAGTATTAAGATAACTAGCTATAAGGAAAAAAAAAAAAAAAGTATATATAGCTAGTTTAGGATTTGTAAATACATTATTAGAGGTGTTTCTTTTCTCTTTAATTTAGTTTTGTGTTTTCTTCTTACTTTTTATATATTATTATCATGCGTGTTTTTTGGGTTTTTTTTATTGAGAATAAATGGAATAAAACAGAATAACCGAAGTCAACGCAACAATCCCATCGCACCGGAATACGCGCACCACAGGCTACGTAACCCCACAAGCCCGCTTCACGGCAAGCCCATATGAGGCTCAGCCTCAGGTAGGGCGGGAAAAAAAAAAAAAAAAAAAAAAAAAAAAAAAAAGTATATTTTCTGTCACTTTTAGCCCTGTTAAGAACACTGGACGTATAAGTTTTTTGCACTTGGCTCGTTCCCAAGTCCCTCAGCTGCGTAGATCGTTTTTAAGCTCAGAGCTATCTAGACAAGATACAAGCTACACTTTAGAGTGGTTTTCAGACATTAGAAGTCAGAAATTCTATTGACCTGAACTTTTATTGATGTATATGATTAAACACCTAGAAATATGCTGATTAATTGTTGGCTATCATACAAACAAAAAAAACTAAAAATATTATGTTTTTTTCTCCATAGTTAAGAAAATCTTTGCGGGGATTGCCGAGAGATTCAAAATTTTAAAAGAAAGTTTTTTTTAGACAACATGAGAAATGCAACACCATTTAACATGATTATACATCATTGAATATTTGGTAGTAAAAAAACCTCTATCTTATCATAAACAAAAGAACTTGTCATCCTAATTAATAATAAATTGTTTTATGTTTTGTCATTAAAGCTCAACGCATGTTTAACGTAAAAGCTGTATTGTTTATTTACCTTTTTTCTTCATTTGATTTTCTAACATTGTATTTCAATTACGAGATAATAAAAAAAAAAACATTTTTAATTTCCTGCTCTGGTAAAATACCTACATTGAGTAGGGTTTCAAATTAAATCTATCTACTTCCTGATTCATTATTTTGAATATGTTGTTACTCAGTTAAGTGGTGAAAATCCAACTATAATTCAGCCATCTCTCATTACATACAACATATTACAAAAAAAAAAACCCATCTTGTGTATATAATTGATGTAAAAAAATTTATGTCGGCAAAAAAAATCATAGATATAATAGAAAAACGCAACTGATACCCAGATCAACTAGTTGTAGTTACATTATCCTACAGGAAATGTTTTCTGTGAGGTACACGTGCATAGATGCCCATTCGATGTGCATTTCCCATCCCACAGATCTACTTCATTTCACGTTATTTTCTTATACCGGTACCGCAAACCTTTGGGACTATATTCCCAGCAATATTTGTCTCTTAATAGCTCTCCCAATCTTTAACTTTAAACTTGATAAGTTTCTTATCTCTCTACAATCTACAATTAATAATTTATTATTATTTCTATTTAATTATATTATGTTTAACTAATTTTATTCATTCCCGATTTTTAATGTATCCCAATAATCTTTCACACTCTTTTTTTCCCCCGGTATTAGTTAATTCATGTTTCGAAATCACGAAGTCATTACACATGGACACAGGCCCATTCTAATAATTGTATCTTTATTATCCAGGAACTGTGACATTAAGTGTGTTGGTTCTTTGACAGTATTTGAAGCTAAAATTTACAATGCTAGAATAAATAAAAAAGAAAAAAAAAAGGAACAGAAGACATGTCATAAAACATGTACACATATTTAGTTGGAATTAAAAAATAAAATGAAATAATGTCAAAAAAAACAATATGAAGCAAATAAAATATCTGCGCAAATACACACACTAATTCAAAATTGGGAATTCACAAATAGCTATGTAATTTAGTATTATTTATAAGCTAATAACATAAGAGTAATTTATGTTAGTCGTCTAGAGATATGCTCATTTGTAGCTTATTTTTATTGTTCGATGACAATATCCCTGAATAAACGTTTTTATTTTCATTTCATTTTTATTGCATTCATTTAGTTCCATAATCAAATTGGACGTACATAAATGGGAAAGAGCGATGGACCAAGCCGAAATCTATTAAATTATGAAATTAAATAAAAGAGAGGCAAACATATATAATAAATAATATAATAAATGTGATAGGGAGGGGGCGGCGAAGTCGGTTCATGCTTGGTCAACCGTTTCCTGGCTAGTCCTTTATGCTTGGAGCTCTGTTATCTGGCCGGCTCCTTCAGGCTGCCCTTATTTCACACCTACCCCACCCGTCCGCACGACGTCCTAAAAGGGACAAAAATCTTTCCCCTATATAGGTAATATTGAGGCCGAACTCTCCCTCCCTATTTTAGATTAAATCAGAGGCTTTTTACATATAAATATTTATTGCGTTTTCAAGAAAAGTTTACGGGAATTGCAATTCTTCACACAATTTAAAAATTCTTCTATAACAATATATTTATTTCAATTACTAGTAATTTTTCAACAAAGAAAACGAAAACTATATGTAATTGTTTATGCATCACACACGGTGGTGGATGGAAGGAAACATGGTTTCCTTAACGGTGTACAAAGTTGCACAATTTTATTGTCATTAAATGATATTTTGAAATAATAGTCCACTATACATCATTTTCTTAATGGGGAAGTTGAGATATTTTATTTGGTACCCTACTTATAAGTATATATATATGTTATGGCTAGTGGCAAGACATTGTTAAGCCTAATACCACAGGGCCTAATGTAAACAAAGCCTGTGTATAGACAGAGGATGAGAAGATAATAAAGCCAGTTAACAATCGTATCTGTGTGCATTATTATCATCCATATTCTCTCTTTTTTTATCGTCTACAGCCGGGAGACGATAACTGGTGCCAAAACCCGGGAGCTAACGAGTGTTCGGATAAAACGACATGTTAGGCAACTTTTAACTATATTCTACGGCTATCTTCCAAGTATCAAATTGGAACTCCCTAATTCATTTCATGGATCTAGAATTAACAAAGAACTTAAAATTAACGAGACAGTCATACTGACAAACACAAGGGTCATGAGCATTTTGGTTTCTCAAAAAAAACGAACCAAACCTTAAAATGAGCCACAATAGAAAATTCGAAGTGACACCATTTTTCACCATTAAACCAAATATTCATAGTACCTCAATGTTTTTTATAAATTTGGATCTCTCCGCACCAGTTTCTTTAAAAAGTATATTATTTTTATATAAAATACTTATTCTTATTTGTTTAAACTACCATGGTCGCTAAAGTAACGGTATCCAAAATAAACAATTAATTGTATATGGAAAAAATGAAAAAAACAAAAACACGATTTCTATTATTGGCTCACAGGAACTTTTAAAAATATTAAAAAAAATCTGAAAACTGTTTTTCCCGATACCGTCCTCAAGCATGGGGAAAATGGGAGCATTAAATATTAAATAGCTTCTCAGCTGTGACTTAGCGAAGCTCAAAAGTTAACGATACAGGGTGGATTATTTTCCAAACTGACTTCCATTTTTCATACTTCAAAAATAATATAATTATCATCTGTCAAAGAGGAAGGCGTGGTAGTTAGGCACTTGCAGACATTATTGTAGTCAAGTAAAAATTCAAGGCGAAATACCATTGAGACCGAAGCAATGCTCTAAAAGAGTGAAAAATAAATTTAAGATAATTTAATAAATAAGCTGAGAATGTACATACATAGGTTTAGTTTTCAAAGCTTGTTGGGTAGTACGGCTAAGCTCGTTTTAATTTTTCTTTCGTGAAAATAATAGAGCTTAGTTGTTAACATATTTTTAAAAAACAGTTTATTTCGAATTAAACAAGGAGAGAAATATTTGGGATATACAGTCGAAGCCAACCAGATTCTCCCACTGTCCTATCACACTTGGTCTTGTGGAAAACCCTCTTTCCAAGCTTCCACAACCAAATTTAATACCGTCAATCACAATCTTTTTTTCGCTCCCTGCCAAGCCATTTAAAAAGTAAACACTAATAAATAGAAGGGACAGAGAAACATAAAATGTGAGAAATATATAGGCGTGTCTTGTCGCCTAATGCCACGTTTTAAGTGCTGATATCACTGCTTTACCGACCTCCACAAGCTCATCATCGCTGCAGTACAACACTGGCCTCCACAATCAATCCTTTGCAAAATTACACTTTACAGTTTGATTTATTCTCCAAAAAAGCCACTTCAATCGTGTTAATTTCCATCCCGAAAAATAGATAAAATTTATTTATCCAAGGGAAATGACAATCTACCAAACGCTCACATTTACATTCAGCACTCATTCATCCATACACAAATACAGACAGCCAAAAAACCTCCCACCTCTGCGTGACTGTCACACCCTTAAGAATGCTAAGGAGGAAGCAGAACCTCAGGAGAACTTCCAAGCTCAACCTATCGGCCGCAATAGCGGATAAGAGCCCGTGGAGGCTCAAAATGACTTGAGAGCCACAGGCGCTCAGAACATTATTGGAGAGGCTGAAAATCACCAGGAATCCCACATTTATGTTAAAGATTAATGCTACTTTAATGTTTAAGGGGGATTATAGGAATAGGTGAAGCTGTATAATGATTGTGCACTTAGGATGATTGGATAATTTCATCAATATTCAAAAATTAATTGTGATAAAATTACTGTCTGCCTTATTGGGCAATAAGTAATTGAGATAAATGTTCTCATTCATACCATATTTACAATTTTTATCACGCATTCATACAGTATTTACAAACACCCTCTCAAATCCACATGATCACCTCCCTCGCATGTGATAGAGAAAGCGGAGTCTTGGGAAATCCCCCCACGCTGCTCCGTCAGCCGCGTCACTGGATACGAGCCAGTGGAGGCTCTAAGAGCGTGAGAGCTACCAGACGCTGAATAATTTCTGACAGAATTTTATGAGTGAGGAAGCAAGCATAGCAAATTATGATGAAAAGTGAAATGCAGAGTTAATGTTCAAATTACATAAGATTGGCACTATTCATGAACCTGAATTGAATGAAAATGTTCTGAGGATTCTTTACGTACAATCTGCCTTATAAGGCAATAAGTAATTTAGATAAATGCTCTCATTCATACCATATTTACAATTCATCATTCACTCGCTCATTCATACAATATTTACAGACAGCCCAGAGGCCTCCCAAATCCACATGCGAAGAGAAACCGGAGTTTTGGGAAGTCCCCCACGCTCGTCCGTCAGCCACGTCACCGGATGCTAGCCAGTGGACGCTGACCAAGAGCGCGACAGACGCTCAGGACATGATTGGAGAAACTGGCCATTGCCAGGACTCCCACTGTCACGCGTTAATAGCAGGTCACGAGGCCACTGCCGTTTCAGTCTCCGAGGAGGATTATAGGGATGAGTGGCGCAGTGCAATGACTGTGCTACAGGATTAGGGTGGTTGGAAAGGCTACTGTGGAATTTCATAAACTTGGAAGGGATGAGTTCTAGAATGTAGGGTATATTAAGGTCGTTATGAAGGGTTTTGTTGCTGAAATAATAAGGAGCATTTACTATTGTTCTCAGGACTTTTGATTGAAAGGATTGGATACGCTTGATGTTCAACATTTTTGCTGTCCCCCATAGCTCTATTCCGTATGTCCAGATTGGTTTAAATATAACTTTGTAGACTAGTAGTTTATTTTCTGTTGAGAGATGGGATGTCCTTTGAAGTAGTCTGTACAGTTGTCCAAAGTGTCTGTTTAGTTCTTGTCTTTTTAGTCTCGTGTGTGGGTTCGAGGTCAGTCATTGTATTAAAAAAAAACAAAAAAAAAAAAAACTTTTATTCTAACCAAACATATGAAGATATTGTAAAAGAGTGCTTGCTGTGTGCTGGAAATGTGTCATTTGAGAATAAAAAGGATATTACATACACTATTTTACGTATTCTACTATCTACTACTTCAGGCACAAGAAATACACTTTTGGCTAAGAAAACTGTATAACTTTGAAATTAACTTTAGTTGCCCACAGATTGACATGATTTGGCTTTGGACGAATCTCGCAACATTACAGCTGATTATTTTTGTGGGTTACCTGGACAGAACCTGTGAAACGTTTGTTAAAGATCTACTGACTATTTTGCCTCTATCGGAAACTACCACAATTTATTCCTCCCAATTATTTCAAACAAGCTGGATTGGACATAAACAAAGTTATATTGGTAGCAACAAACGGGACACTGGCTGTACTGGGGTGCAGGAAAGCCTAGGTATAGCGACAGCAGAGAATGCAAAATGCAAAGCTGATATCCTCCAGCCGCTGCATCATTCATCAAAGTGTGTTGTTTTGCAGTCTGAATTCCAGTCTTCAGAATAAAATGCAAATTGCGAAGCAAAACTTTAGACAAAATCATCTCTCAAGCACCGGCAATTTAAATCATTTCTTGAAGAGATTGATGCTCAGTTTGAGGACTTGGCTCTCTACAACAAGGTGTGATGGCTAATGAAAGGCTCCGGGCTTGAATGATTTTGGCAGTACTGGATGACATGAGTTTCTTTCAAAAAGTAACAAGTAAGCATTTAGGCTTCCTTCTTGACGTAAAAGAAAATTTGTCAACCATCACACTTTTCACCAAACTATTTAAAAATTAAATCCCAATTTCAAGAGATTTACTGACTTCGAAAAAAATTAGAATATCTGAACAACAAAAGTGTTTTATTTATCTCTAATGGTTTAAGGACCAGATAACGGCAGATAGGCAGCGAAGCTGCCCTACATTTTTATATCACCGATTACAAAGAAAATTTATGTTCAAGTCCAAAAAACTCTTGGGCGTGACTGAGTTCGGAATAACAATATCTATGAAAAAAAATATCCGCATTAAAAAAAGCTTTGGTCATAAAATTTTGTTCCAAATTTACATCAACAAAAAGTTTGTTTAGCACCATTTTTGAGAAAGGAAATTCATTAAGAACCAGAAAAGATCTCAAATGACTACCTTAACCGGTTGATAAAAATCAGGTATACCAACTTGATTGCAAATTTCAAGTGGGTTTTTCAAAATAAAACATGAGATTTTTCCCATTGAACACTAACCAAAATAAACCTAGCAGTAGAGAGTAATCTTTTTGACTATGTTATTTTTGTTGATTTTACTTTTATTCTAAATATCATGATAAAAAAAAACTGTGGTGTATTTATGCATCTATTAACTAATTCATGGTATCCATTGTATTTTGTATGTAAGATAACAAATGATTACCAAGAAAAGTTATACTAAGCAAAGCAGGTAGAGTAGTTTAGTACCTATTTGAGTAGATTAGGTAGAGTAGTTGGTAGCGTGGTGGAGTAGGGAGTCGTGATGGGGAGGAAAGGGTGGTTATAAGCAGTTGGGATGAGGAGGCTTAAGTTTTCTGGACCACCAAAGTTTGACAATGTTTTAAAAAATAATTGATGAGCACTGCCCTAGCGTAAATCTTACCTCATTATTTACTGCGCATAAATGGATATGCTAAAGAAATATAAAAAAGAAGATGCATTATTTAACGATTTATTAATTTACATGCTGTGTAATAATATGGGCTGAACTATATCAGTACATGTAAATTTTTATTATGAAAATAGTTATTTTACCGGAAAATGTAAAATATAAGTGGGGGCTTAGTGGGAGTCGATCAACGATGCAATGGTCGGAGTGTGGAAAGCCGGAAAGAAAGACGAAAACAAGCGGGGAGTGTTTTCCCGGCCGGCAAAGAAGGGACACCATCGTCTCGGCCTTGTCACATCAGATTTTTTTTTACCACAGCTCACTTCAGGATTACCAGAAAGCAACAAATAGAAGGTACTACTAACCATATTATGCATACTAAAAATTCCGACGGAATAAATTAATATAATTATAAATGAACAGGAACCTGAACCCTGAACCCTCAGATCAATTTTGCAACAATTTTACTATATTGGTACAGCTGAAAGTAATAAAAACCATTTGGTCATTAATATCCGCCAATTTTATAAACTCACATCGCACCTTTATATCTATGTATTTATTTTTTAACTGTAAATTTAGTTTTTTTAATATCAGTGAATATTATTTTTTATACGTTACTTTTTTTCAGAAAAAAAAAAATGTATTTTCAGTTATGTTCAGATTATAGAAGGAAGAAGAGTTAGGGTGGGCACGGAGGTGACGAACCTGGGGGTGAGACTGGGAAAGAAACTTAGCCTTTCTCCCCACATCGAATACCTGGGCAACAGGATCGCTTCAGTTTGCAACTCCTTCGCGAGGATAGGGGGAGCGATGTGGGGGGTGGGGTTCCCAGTCATGGTCGGCGCACCTGAACAAGGGGCAGGCGCACACCCTGAAGAGGATACAGCGAATGGCACTAGTACGGGTCACGAGGTCCTACAGGACGGTATCTCAGGACGCGGTGGAGGTTTTGGCAGCGGCGGCACCAGTGGATATGGTCCTCCTGGAGCAGCGCCTCAGGTCAAAGACGAAGAGAGGGCAGATTGAAGATATTCCACCTCCCCTACGGAGAAGAATTGAGGAAGAGCCTGGGAGGTGGAAGACCCTCATAAGGGAATGAACGATAGAGGCTTGGGGAGCCAGGTGGACTGGTACGACTAAGGGGAGCACCCTGAGGAAGTACTTTCCCTCAGTCCAGGACAGGCTGAGGGCAAGTTGGGTCTCCCCAGACTACTGGGTGTCACAAGTGCTTACAGGACACGGCGGATTTCGTGCCAGGCTGTACGAATACAAGAGGGCAGAAAGCAGGTCCTGCCCTCATTGCGGAGAGGATGACACCGCGGAGCACGTCGTGCTCTCTTGTTATGCGTTAGAACCGGCTAGAGCACGGTTGCTCTGCTCGATAGGAGAGTCCGACGAGTCCGCCTGGACGAGTCCGACCTGCCGTCGCTGGTGAATGATGAAGTGAGATACACCGCGTTCTGCAAATTCGTCGGGGAATGGAGAAGGGTACAAGGCTCCGGGCACTTCAATATATCCAGGGGGGTGGCGCGGGGTGAGCAGCCAAGTCTTCGGGAAGGCTCACCCGAAGCCAACGATGTATCGGCGGTTTCAGAGGAGTCACTGTAAATATGTACATATAGATATAAGGTAGGACTGAGTAGCCTATGGTTAGATATAAGTTTAGTTATAGGGGGATAGAGGATGCACACCCCTTGTAAATATAGCACTTAAGTATAGTAGTAAGATATTAGTATAGTTAATGGATCTGGAAATATTGTAAATAGATTAAGGATACTAGCTATAAGGACTAGGATTAAGGATAGCTAGTAAGGATTGTACAAAGTAGATTTAAGGAAAAGATTTTATTTTATTTTGTTTTCTTTGGAAGATTTGAGTTTATTTTGGAAAATAAAGAACGAAAACAGTATTAGTATCAAGGTGCGCTGACCGGTGCAACAATCCCATTGCACCGGAATTCGCGCACCACAGGCTACGTAACCCCATGAGCTCGCTTCACGGGCTCGTGGGGTAAGCCCGTTTGAGGCTCAGCCTCAGGAAGGGCAAAAAAAAAGTTATGTTCAGATCGGTCAATAATAAATGTGAAGAAAATCTTACGTTTTTATGAACTTCAGCCGATTCCTAACATAATTATTATAAATAACATACCTTAAAGCAAAGGCTCAACTGAGACCATATGTTCTAGAGGCCTGGACAATGCCATTTTACTATGAATACGAAATATTCCTGTACGAGTGACGTATCCAAAATAAGGGATAGGCAAAATATAATACGGCAATTACAATATTTATCCCTGAACTATGGCGCTTAAGTTCACCTGACACAAATTAAAAAACCAGTATATAGTAAAATAAATTGATAAAAATAGATTGAATTTAATACATAACATAGATTATAATAACATCATATACATGTATACATACAATGTCTATTTATAGGAGGGTAAAGGAGAAGCGGTGAAATAAAAGGAAAGAAATGATCCTTCCTCGCTCACTCCAGTACCCACTGGAACCTTCTAATACGCGCTTTGTTTCTTTCTTACGAACCTTAAAAACCTTCATATCCCCACACCTTCCCACCATCCAGACATACCCTTGCTAGTTTGGGAACGATATATTCATTATATTATATTTTCATATATTTCTTTGCTTATCTCATTGTCTACTATACCAAATATGTAGAAATGTTTGGTCGGCACCTTCGTTGCTTTTTACTATTGTATATTCAGCTGGAAGTTACTTTTTTTACTATTAAATTAATGGTTTCATTCAATGTCGCATTTATTCGATAGATGCAGTGAAATAGTCTTATTTTATTGTCTGCTTTTCTTACAGAGGTTTGCGCTCTATTTGTGATGAAAAAGTTCTTTTATTTGCCAGATATGAATTTCTTATCTGAACAATATTGTTATTCATCGATGACTTCAACCCGGAATATTTGTTTTTCTATTGTAAGGAAAAAACGTTTTGCTTAACATTTCTTCGTAGGGTCTTCCTATATATGAGTCCTCATAACGAAGACTTCTTCATTTGCACTACAAGCAAAACAAAGAAACCCTAGCATAGGCACACACCAACCTTTTCTCTCTCGACCCCGACCCCTATTAGTGAACTTCTCAGCACCAAATGCGTTGAGGAAAATATTACTGAAATACACTTAATTATAACGATTCCTCAGGCAATATTCTATTAAACGGACACATCTGTTAATCGGACGAAATTCCAATCCCAACTGGTTCCCGCTAGTTGGAAGTTCCACCGTATTTAATTTAAGAGCGATAACGATGAACTGTTTGGGAGCAGGTCCTGTATATTACTTACACCGCAACTGGTAAGTAATGGAAACGGTTGAGCGAGGCAACCACTCTGCAGTTTATGAAGGTATCCGACTGTCATATATTATATACTGCACTCCGCCACCCCACCACTAAATCAGGCAACTACCCAATGGTGTTATATCTAGCCCTACAATTCCTCACATCAATTAACAGCCTACTCCATCAATGGTAGCTTTTGTTTTTTCATCTGAAAGCCTTACTAGTAATAGATAAATGGAAAAATAAATTTTTTATTGAAACAAGCCCCCCCCCCCAAGGAATAATAAGCAATTACAGATAAAGAAAAATCACTACGGCTAACAAAAAGAAATATAACAAAGTCAAATAAATAGTAAACCTCTTCAATAAGGAAATTAAAAGAAAAATATTTAAAAGCATTCCAAGAAATAAACGCATTGGTGTAATGTTATAAAAATAAGCAATAAAAAAAAGTTAGTAAAATACAGTACTCAATTTAAGAAGAACAATGAAAAATGCTGGTTTTTCCAATACCTAAGAGTTACCTTGTAATGTAATATGTATTTATCATTTTAAAATTTTTAATTCACTTTTACAGAAAGGTTACCAATTCCATGTACAACAATAAATGAATATGGATTTATAGTAGACCCAGTCACAGGTATCTCGTTTTATTCTTTGGATTGTTGTCTATTTTATTAACTGTTTTGAATGTTGTTGTGTCAACCTCTTAATTACGAATAATTAGAAGTTCCCCTCTTCTCGGTCCAGGAAATATCTACATATGTTTCTATATTTTAATAATAAAGCTTATGACGTCAGTAAGAGGGGGAAAAGTTAGTGGGGAGAACAGCCAAAAGTGGGGGAACCCCCCTACCACGGCTGGTCTGTCTATATAACCGGGCCGTCTTGGGGCAGTCGCCAGAACGTACAGAACCTGCACTTGGAACACTGCTTCTCTCTCTCTCTCTCTCTCTCTCTCTCTCTCTCTCTCTCTCTCTCTCTCTCTCTCTCTCTCTCTCGCCTCTCTCTGCACTGGCGCTTGCTGCTGCACTCAAACCATGGCCTTCTTATTCAACTACCTCTGCATCTATCTCTTCTAACCTCGCTATGTTTTAGTCTGGCGTTGTCAGACCCACACTCTCCTAGTGGGATTCTCTGCCTTCGTCTCACTAAAACTAGCACCTCCTTAGGAGAGACCTCTCCATCGTAGACGACAGCTGCCGTGGCCCTACAAACTTTACCTATTAGCGTCTCCCACGGCAATCCAGTCTTCTCTCCGATTCACGCTCGCCTTTGGGATCCGGATGGTTTTCGGCTACCCTTAGATACCGAGTGTGAATTCATGGTCATTCCAAGACCACATAAACTACCTATAAACCTACTCTGTTCCTCTTCTCCTGAACATAGTGCTTTGTCGGGCCACACCTTCTAAGATCTTATGGAGCCAGATCAAAACGAATTAAGTTGCCCGCCGACTAGGCCGCCAGCAAGGGTGAAATACCACAGGTTAACCTCATATTATCTCTTTCTTGGCACTCACCGGACTAGAGGTTGTAGCGACCCTAGCCCACCGAGGGCGTCCTCTCCCCACCTTGGGGATCCTCACATCTGATAACCCGACAAATGTAATGTAAAGTGAGGGACTTCCCAAGACTCCGCTTCCTCCTTCGCACGCGAGGGAGGTGACAACCATGTGGACTTGGGGGTCCTCTGGGCTGTTTGTAAATATTGTATGAATGAGCGAGTGAATGACGAATTGCAAATATGGTATGAATGATAACATTTATCTCAATTACTTATTGCCTAATAAGGCAGATTGTAATTTTATCTTAATAAAAATTGTTGTTAAATATCTAAAAAAAAAATTCTAGTCAGAGTTTAATTTTCAAAGGTTCAAATATAATTTTCCTAAAATCTCCTTCGATGGAGAGCAGTCAACAATCCATTCTATGAATTTTGCATTGATGTAACAGTTTCCCCGAACTGTTCCGGATGATAAAGCCCCCTCTCGGTTTATTAATGTACTTTGTCATTCAAACGAAACAGTTCAGTTTTGGTAGGCACGTCGTAATATCAAAATGCCAGGGTTTTTCAGTCACCGACTGGCAATTATTGGCCGCTGGAATGTGGGGTTTCAATTTCTGTACTATTCCGCTAATTGAAAAATTAGCCAATCAACAAAGTTTACCATTTCAACCATTGTAATCTCGCTCTCAACCAAGGGGAAAATTTACCAAAGATAATACGATACAAAGATAATACGAGTCAACTTAAGGACATTAAACATGCACTATTCGAGTGTTTGAGAATTCAGCGAAGTCAAAACATTCCCATCAGCAAACCAATACTCTAAGAGAAAGCCAACGATTTTGGTAAGCTGTTATTTTTTTGTTTGATAGCAGATAAAACCCTTTAACTAAAAGGTGCTCTTAGCCAGTAATGTGACCGGATCTGATAAACCAAAACTTCTTCGGATAGGTAAATCCAAAACGCCGTGGTGCTTCAAGAATCTCAAAACTTAGCCGTTGATTACAAAAACAATAAAAAAGCGTGGGTTGCTAGTGACATTTTTTCTGAGTGGTTGAGACAATGTGATAAGAAAGTCAGAAAACTAAATTGTAAAATTTTCCTAATTTTTGATAACTGTCCTTTGCATCTAGCTGAACTGAATATATAAAAATGTCCAACTACAATTTCTTTCCCCCAAATGTGACCGATGTAGACTAAGGAATAATCGTAGCACTCAAAGCTAAATTTCCAGTAAACCTCGTGATAAAAGTTCTGAATAGACTGGAAAAAAATAAAGAAACAAAAATATCAGTCCTTGATGGAATTTTGATCCTGGAGCGACATGTCAGAAAAATCTATTGAAAATTGATTTCGGTAACAAATTGAGAAACTGTGAGAGTCCTAATCAGCCTGAAAATGCTTGAACATTTGGAGGAATCAGCGACCATTTCTACGCTTCCTTACACACGAGAACGAATGGTTGATTTTGCGAATGTGGAAAATGACCTTGTTACTAGCGGAGCCTGCTGAGGCAGCCGATGAAGAGGAAATCCACTTGCCAACTTTGTCCGATGTCGTACAATCATTAGAACAAGTTCGAGTGTTTGCGTCAACTACAGAAGGACTTAAAGTACCTGAAATTCATTGGTGCTAAAAATACTTGAAAATAACGTTCCCACAGCTTACTTAGCCGAAAAAATCAAAGCGAACAAAAATTACCAATTTTTTTCTTAAAACGTGAATACATTGGCTAAAATGTTTTACCCTAATAACTATTTATGTACATTTTATTTTTTTTTTACATTAAAGCTTGTTTAAATGTTGCTTAAAAACCCGCACGCATTATATTATATGTATTTTGATTGTTCCGCAAGGGTAGTTTGATTGATTATTCCGGGTATAATGATGTCCTCATATAACGCTCTATAATTAACAGCCTTTTCAACATGGTTATAAACGGTATCTACTGTAATTTCTTTAAATCTTAGTCCTCAGGCGAAACGTCAACTGGTTATGTAATAGCAAATATAAACGATATTAAGGAGAGACTTTCTTTGAAAAATTAATCTTCACATATACACGTATATGTGTATTAGTATTCGTACACCGTACATATGGGTGTAGAAATGGACCGAAAGCCAGGTAGCTCTCACCACAAGTCACAATAATCAGTGTTGCTGTGATATTAGAGTGTATTCAAATTTCAGCAGTTCCTTCTGTAATGATAACCACCTTAGCTGCTGAAACACCTTTTATACCAAATGACTGGCACAGAAACGAGAACGATAGAACTATGCTGAGGTATGCTTTTGTTTGTTTCAAAACTATTGCATATTTTCTCCTTATAAAATAACTATTAGCTACTTATCTTTAGACATTCCGGTTAATTGATCTGCTTGGTTGATTCAAACTTGCGATTTCTATTGTAAGATCTCATAACAATTATTTTTTCACATTATCTCGAAGATTCAAAATTATTCTATATGTAGCTCCACAAGTCCCTACAATCCTCCAAAATTATTGAATTGGCAATGACCTCGAGAACTCTCACTATTGTCGACTTTTAACTTAATTAGTAAATTATTTTTTTGTAAAATAAACGTTTTTAATTAATATGTATAAGTGTTTATTAGTATATTTTTATTAGTTTGCCAGTTTAACAACCACTGGCAGCATGTGGAATTCGGAAGAGTGGCAAGGTCCCTTCCGAAATTAATCAACAGTAACAAGAATCAATACAATCTTAGCAAAGAGTTGTTACAACATTAAGGGAGATCAAACTAACTGATTCTAGAGTCTAAACACACATGTTGGCCGATGTTTTATTACGAATAATGACCCATATCCCACACAATGCCAATAACTCCAATACTCAAAACTTAAAAATGAAACTCTTAGAGGAACAAACGCTAAAATATTCGATTCTTTTAACGGCTAAGAACTTGATAATATACATTGTATGTTAGAACACATATTTTCCCCGTAATAACCACCACTGAGACATTTGAGTTTTTCGAATTTGAAGCTTGAACAGATAATAGTTCATGGTATAGTATTTTTTTCATTTTTATTAAAAAAAGTGATCTTATTTGAATGTTGTGTTTATTGACCTTCCACGATCAGCTCTGGGCAAACACGAAGTGAAAACCTCGCTCTTTGGTTAGACGCGCTGTATGTGAGTACACAGTCCAATCTCCTGCCGTACAATAACTTAATAACGGGCCTCACATTTTAAGTCACTGTTGGTGTTTTAAATCGCAGGATAGTTGCGAGTACGCCATCTGACTCCGGTTCACCATCAGAGGAGCATCAAAAGGGTAGGCGAGTTTTGTGTCAGATCAAAAGAAAAAAACTCATCAACAAAAAGCTCCCTGTATGTTTCCCAACTAGGGAATAAGCTTTAGGGCCCTTTCCAGTAAGTAACTTGGCAATGTCTATCACTTATCCGTTAGTCGTTAAGTAGTAACTGGATGTCCGTTCTGGAAAATGGAAAAAAAAAACCCGGCTTGTGTGACGTTTCCGTCTCAAGATTTCAAACTCATCTAATAGGGAAAAAAAGTGAAGTTACTGGAAATCTTACATCCGATCTAAATATGATTTTACTCTCTAATGATTTCCTATTCAGAGAGATGAATGCGGTATTTCCTATCCAGAGTCACCGGTTTCCATTTACAAAAATGAAAAAAACTTATTTAAAAACTCTCTATACTTCATATTCACTAAGCATAATTAAAGGTCGTGATGTGCCAGCCTAAATAACCAATAGTGCCAATAGGTTATTTAGCCACCAACCAACTACGCAAACAACTTCGGTTAGCCCCCTAACTCTTCATGATGTGATAGTAACATAATTGCTAGAAATTTAAATTTATAATATTTTCAATCTCGTGGATTCTCGAAATGAGGTACAAATGTTTCTAAAGAGAAACAGAAATATTGTCTGAATGATAGGTCTACCTAAGTCTATATGAAATTTAGCTTTACGGTTGATGTCCTTAAGGGTAAAAATGTTTGTTGCTTATAAGTATTTCTTTATTTTTCATTTAGTGTTGCATAATTGTAAAAAAGGTCTTTCTTAATTTTAAAAGACAATATTCTCTTTAAATATTCGTCTTCTTCCCCGATTAAATATTCATCTTCAAACTTTGCAATACGGGAGATTTTAACAAATCGGTGACGTGTTTTCATAAAGAAATTTTAACGAGAAAACCTGTTTAAAATTGTTGCTGTGTTGGTCTCACTAAAGTTATGGATGAGACAAAATTATGCTGCCTTAGTTTCCGTTATTACTTATTTTTTACAGATCGTGTGGCCATGTTTCATGTATGTTTAAAAAAAAAACCATAGGCCGTTTCTCTCAAATTTGGCCCCGGGGCCAGCACACAACAGGGTATTCCAGCGTTGAGGAGGCGGAGGTAGGTCTTGATTCGCGCTCCGACAGAATAAAGAATCAGACATAGCTCTGGTATGGAATGAGATTGACATATACCTCTTATTTGTAGGTATAGAACTAGCTCAGCTTTGTAAAACGGAGTCTTCTAAATAGTTTTGGTACTAATCGCTCAGAAATATTCTGCCTTAGAAAAATGAAAATTGTTAGAGCTCAACATAAATCGTACAAGAGTTTTGCATATTACCAAACATAAATTATCAATACATTTGGCTTAAGCAATATTGAGGCTTTGAACAATATTTAGTGAGCATTACTAATGCCACACCCCCCCCCACAAAAAAATATCATCTTATAGAGTAATAAGTGAACTTAACGCAAAATATTATTTCATCAATATACAGAGAAGAGATTTTGATAAAATTAAGTTAACGTTTATTTATAACATATTTTTTTTCTGGGTACAGTAAGAGGTGATGTTACAGTGTTTGACGAACGTGAAACTAGAGGCTTGGGAGATCAAACTGGCTCCACCATCAGTCGAATCACTGGATACGAGAGTATAGAGGGACCAAGAGAGTAAGAGCCACAGACTCTCTGGGTATGACTATAGAGGTGTGTTAAGCTGCATAATGACTGTACCCGTTGATTAGGGTGATTGGATAACTTTTTATGAAATTTCATCTACTTAAGTAAATATGTTCAAATATGTAAGGTATATTAATATCATTGTGGAGGGTTTTGTTGCTGGCGTAATAAGGGCAGTAACTATTGTTTTCAGGACGTTTTATAGAAAGGAGTGGATTTAGTTAATGTTTAATATTTTGTTGTGCCCCATAACACTAGTCCATATGGTGAGATTGGTTTTAGCTTGACTTCATAAATTAGTGAATGGACGAATGGAAAGTATTAACTATATTAAAATTCTCTGAATGGGGTGGAGATTCTCAATTGGGATTGGAATTTCGTCCGCGATAGAAGATTTCAGCCAAAACAGACACATTGTTATGTTCCCTAGTTTTATTGTAGATTCTAGTGCCAAGGGAGAGGCTCTACTTTCCAACCGCTACAGGGCTATAGTCTTTCGTCTGTAACTTTTTTTGTCTATTTTACTCTATTGTAGGTGCCGTCATAGGGTTCGTTTCTGTAATAACTGTGAATAGTTTGTAATAGTCCGTGAATTTTACCTAATAAGCACTCACAAGTTACACATCACCTTCTTTATTCTTATTCTATACTTAGTAACAACATGAGTGTCATTGCTTACTAGATGAATCACATACGATTGACTAACATTGGCGGGAATTATGACAGTTTCTCTTAGATTCTAGATTTCTCAACTCACATATGAGAAGCTATTCTTCGACAGACGTCCAAACATATCTAAACGTCTAACAAGATCATTAGATAAATATCTCTGTCTACAGGTCAGTGGAAAGAGGAACATTATTATTGCTAACGTAAGTTTTTCATCTCACAATTCATACAGAGGGCGGCCATATTGCAAGATATCAGTCAGCCGTGCTGAGAGTGGGGATAGGAGTGGGGATAGGAGTGGGGAGCCCAGCTGGCCCTCAGTACACTCAGTACACTCTTCAGGCCTCTCATTATATTAAATTTTTTTTTTTTTTTTTTTTTTTTTTTTTTTTTTTTTTTTTTATTCAATTGAAAACTATTTACAAGAATATGAAACATGCGTTTCTATCAACAAGTTATATCAGAAAATAAAAAAAAACGCTCAAGATCATTGGGACCTACGCCCACTATGTCACCAGTCAAACGCAAGCCACGGCGATCTAATCGGAATATCCCAATAAATTCCTCAGCACCTAGCAGCTCTATGGAAGAGATACCACCACAACCCACCACATCAAAACAAACAACAGTAACTCATGAGTCTCCCTTTTTCACACCCAATAGTTACGAGGTGTTGAAAAATATTGAGGTAGAGGACATGGACTCTACAACAACACCCACACAGCCCAAGCCACCAGCGATATTCGTTCGCAACATTAGTAATTTCAAATTACTATGCACTCAATTGAGCAAAGTTGTAGGTACAGGCAAATATACTTGCCTCAATCGATCTCGGGACACAAAGGTTTCTCCGGACACTCCTGAAACATACCGAGGAATTATAAAATACCTAGAAGAATCCAAGGCTGATTTTCATACCTACCAACTAAAGCAAGAAAGATCGCTGCGGGTGGTGATTAGAAACCTGCATACCACAACACCAGCGGACGAGATAGAAAAGGAGCTGATAAGTTTAGGGTACAAGGTTCGCCAAATCACGAATGTCCTCCGTGAGGAGAGACAAGAAAATGATACAAGTATCAAGAAACCAATGCCCTTATTCTTTGTCGAACTAGAGCGAACAGCTGGAGTGGAGAAAATCTACGAGCTTAACCACTTATACTACACAAGAGTACAGGTCGAAAAGCCTTACCCGAAACGAGACATCGTCCAATGCCATAATTGCCAGGCATATGGGCACACAAAATCATACTGCTACCACCCTCCCAGGTGTGTAAAGTGCAGTGGGCAGCACAAAAGTGAATTGTGCAAGAAGCCCCTAAAATCACCTGCTGTATGCGTGCTATGTCAGCAAGGCCACCCGGCAAACTATAAAGGCTGTGAGGCTTATAGAATTCTAAAGTCCAGAAGTGAACAACGTCGTCGTCCTGAAGAAGAAAAATCAGCCACAGGTAGCCCAAGAAGCGCCCCCACCAGAAGTTTGAGGCCTTCAGTCTCTTTCGCTGACGCAGTTAGGAACAGAGAGCAGCCACAGGCACTGCCCACTCCTCTTCCGCAAGTTCTTCTTTCCCAGCACTCCGCTCATCCCAGCAACCAGCAAACTCTATCCCATCCTCAACCACACATCTCGCATATCCCGCCACCTTCAAGCTCTTCAGATCTCACCAGCCTTTTAACCTCATTCCTTACAGAGTTCAGAACCCTAATTACACCTCTCATTTCCCTTCTTACAAATCTTGTCTCCTACCTTATCCCCGTTAAACAAAATCCATAAGTGGATCCTTCCGACTCCTTATCCATTCTCCTTTGGAATGCGAATGGTGTTCGCACCCACACTAACGAACTGACAGCACTACTCCATGACAAAAACATCGATGCAGCTCTTATTACTGAAACAAGACTTACAAGTAAACGACCATTTACCGTTCGACAGTACCAGACTTATCGAACTGATCACCCAGATGGAAGAGCTCATGCAGGTACCGCTGTCATTGTCCATAACTCCATATCCCATCACATAGTTCCTTTGGTAGCACATGATTTCCTTCAATCCACTGCAGTGTCAATCACCACCCTCACTTTTCCCCTCACTCTAGCATCAGTGTACTGCCCTCCCAATAAATCCATTCCCGATTCCCAATTCATCTCCTTTCTAGACTCCATCGGGCATCGTTTCCTTGTGGGTGGGGACTTTAACGCAAAGCACCAACACTGGGGCTCAAGATCCACAAATACACGAGGACGTGCTTTGCTGTCTGCACTCACACGGAGACATTGCTCCACTATCTCTCCTGACACAGCCACCTATTGGCCATCAGATCCCAACCGAAATCCAGATCTCCTTGACTTTTTCTTCTACAATAGTTTAGGAACACTAAACTATTCACTCAAGCGCCTCGATGACCTCTCCTCTGATCATAGTCCTTTATTATTAACCATTTCCCTAAGACCAATTCACAAACTGCCTCCCCCTTCATTTATTAGGGGCCCAGTTGACTGGGACCACTTCCGTCAGCTTCTTACAGAGTCCGTAAACCTCAAATTATCCCTGAAAACATCCCAAGACCTAGACGATGCAGTGCATTCTTTCACTACTCTGGTCCAGAGGTCGGCTTGGGAGGCATCGTCACCCAAGAATCCACAATCATAATCGTTTACCTCAACATCTCAAAGATCTAATCAAATCCAAACGCCGCTCTAGAACAGTGTGGCAAAGATCCCGGCATCCTGCTGATCGCCGCTCGTACAATCAGTACTGCCGATTGGTAAAGCGGCGATTGGCATCCTTCCGTTCTGATTCTTTCAATTCCTACCTCTCCTCTCTGTCTACCAGGGATAACTCCTTGTGGAATGTAACCAAAAAAATCCTAAAGTATCAACCTGTTTCACATCCACTCCGTCGTGATGATGGGTCCTGGGCGGCCTCGGATGGAGATAGGTCGGAGGAATTTGCTCTGCATCTTACCCATACTTTCACACCTCACCTTTCTCATCAAAGCCATACTCACAGCAAAACTGTGGAAGATTTCCTCACTTCACCTATTCCTCTCTCTCTTCCACCAAAAGCCGTTAATCCCTCTGAGGTCAAATACCTTCTGAAAAACTTACCTTACAGAAAATCCCCTGGATATGATCTCCTAACTCCTCAAATTCTCAAACAACTTCCTCCTAAAGCCATAACCTTCCTAACCTACATATATAATTGCATTATCCGAACGACACACTTTCCTCTCCTCTGGAAACATTCCATTATTGTCCTATTCGCCAAACCCGGTAAACCACCCAATGACGCCTCATCTTACCGTCCAATTAGCCTACTCCCTATCCTCTCAAAAATATTTGAGAAACTCCTACTAAAACGTCTACTTCCAATTGTTGAATCCAAAAACCTTTTTCCCACACACCAGTTTGGTTTCCGCCAACGACATTCCACTGCTCAACAAGGCCTTCGCGTTGTTGATCACATCTCCTCAGCCCTTGAAACCAAAAAGTATTGCACTGCTGCCTTTCTCGATATAGCTCAAGCTTTTGACAGGGTTTGGCACGCAGGTTTGCTCTACAAGCTCAAAAGACATTTACCACAGACCCTTTTCCTAATCCTACAGTCCTACCTTTCAAACCGCTTCTTCCAAGTCCGCTGTGGCTTAGAATACTCTAACTACTATCCCATAAATGCAGGAGTTCCACAGGGCAGTGTCCTAGGCCCCATCCTCTATAACCTATACACCGCTGATGTCCCTTCTACTTCCAACACCTTCTTGGCTACATTTGCAGATGACACTGCAGTCTTGTCATCCCACCCAGACCCCGACATAGCATCCCATAACCTTCAAAAACACCTTGACGAGATCGAGTATTGGTGCAATCAATGGCGGATCAAAGTTAATGAAGCAAAATGCTCCCACATTACCTTCACCCTTTGTCGCAAGACTTGTCCATTAGTTTATTTTAATTCTATTCCTCTCCCAGTAACCGAGACAGTATGGTACTTAGGCTTCCATCTCGACAAACGACTGACCTGGAACCCACATACGAGACTAAAAAGACAAGAACTAAACAGACGCTTTGGACAACTGTACAGACTACTTCAAAGGACATCCCATCTCTCAATAGAAAATAAACTACTAATCTACAAAGTTATACTTAAACCAATCTGGACATACGGAATAGAGCTATGGGGGACAGCAAAAAAGTCGAACATCAAGCGTATCCAATCCTTTCAATCCAAAGTCCTGAGAACAATAGTAAATGCCCCTTATTATGTCAGCAACAAAACCCTTCACAACGACCTTAATATACCCTACATTCTAGAACTCATCCCTTCCAAGTTTATGAAATTCCACAGTAGCCTTTCCAACCACCCTAATCCTGTAGCACAGTCTTTGCACTGCGCCACTCATCCCTATAATCCTCCTCGGAGACTGAAACGGCAGTGGCCTCGTGACCTGCTATAATCGCGTGACAGTGGGAGTCCTGGCAATGGCCAATTTCTCCAATCATGTCCTAGTATGAATGAGCGAGTGAATGATGACTGTAAATATGGTATGAATGAGATCATTTATCTGTATTATTATTGCCTTATAAAAGGCAGATTGTAATTATTTCACAATAAAGTTCTGATTTGTTAAAAAAAAAAAAAGATAAATATCTAAGGAGACATGCCTACGACTGCCTCTTACATGTATACATGATCACTATACAGGTATTTCGGAAGATACAAAACTCGTGCTTGAGTCGCTTCATATTTTTATAAATGATCAATGGAAAATAACCTGTAAGCAGATTGTATTTTTGGTAAGTGAAACACGTTTATGGATTACAAATACAAAATTTGAAAAAAATTGCTCAATCCTGTATTTTTAAAGAAAAAAAATCAATGTTTTTATGGCAATGACGCCTGTTTTCAATAGTTTTTGTCATAGTGATTCATAGAGGTGATCCGTATTTTTACATACATTTACCTAAAGCATATATGTATTTTATGGACATTTCTGGAATAAAAAATGTTGGCGTGAGATTGAACTTAAGGCCCTCCAGAACAATACACGAAAATAAAATAGGTTCAATTTTGAGGCTTTGAACAATATTTGGTGAGCATTACTAACGGTCACCGCCCAAAAAAAAAAAAAAAAATTATCAGCTTATAGAGTAATCAGTGAACTAACGCAAAATATTATTTCACCAATATAAAGAAAAGAGATTCCGATAAAATTAAGTTAACGTTTATTTAAAACATTTTTTTTTTCTGGGTACAGTAATAGGTGATGTTACAGTGTTTGACGTGTGGTTCAAGGGAAATTTAGTTTAAAATACACCAGTTTAATCAAATGCATTTATCGCTTCACGGCTACAATACTAAATAATCAATAAAGCAATGAATAAAATTGTATTCTAAAGAAATTTTAGTTTTTCTGCTATGCATAGTACACTTAGACATGCCAGATCTATAAGCAAAGTGACATTTTTCAAAGATTGAAAAGGTATAAATACGTTTCGACAGGCGTGTTTACTTTATTATCTAATTACCTGTTCAGTCCTCCATTCCAGCAATTTAGATTGATTGTTTTTCATTTAATCGCACGCCTCGGTATATATTGCTAATGAGTTCTAAAGCGAACTACAACCTTCGGTTTTCTAATAGGCACTACGACTATGCGCAGCCAGCACGATTGTTAAGTATTGCGTTAATACCAGTGCTAGATATTCCAGGCGTTGGTTACTTATAAACATTTAAATTTTTTCTACCCTCTAACCCTTTTTGGGCTTGAAGACTCATTGTAGCAAAGGACCACTATAGTGTATGGTAAATGAAAAAAATCTTACTTCGGTGCGTTCTAGGCTTCTAAAATTTGTTTAGCTATTATAGTATATGTGACCGTCTGGATAAATGGAGTCAGATAGTAACGCCGTCATGGAACGATTGTCCAGGTTATTAACTCGAACAATCCGCACCTGTCACCAGGGCTAGGGTGATCAGGCACCCCCTAGTGACGACCCGACATCAGTAATTATTAAAAATTCATATATGTACAATGTGAAAACCATGTGATTAGTGACCGTTAAAATTTAGGGAAGTCACTGGTTTAATTTTAGTGTTTGAAGGTACTCCAGCGATGATCTTCCAGTTTAAAATCCACGTCAGTGTAGATGGAGGAATAATAAAGAGTTTTGATACATCGATTCTTTTCTCGCCATTGGTAACGGCTTTTATAATCTCATTTTTCTCACAAATGTACAGACACTTAGGGGTAAGCATTGAACTCATGGCGAACCCATACTGAACGGAAGTAAAATAAAGGATATCGAATCCAATATAAAAAGGAGAAAATATAAACAAACGTGACTAAGAGAATTGAAGAGTGGTAAGGTTTTTTTGCTCGGCTATATAATAACTAACTATTAAGTTGAATTGAATTAATTCAAGGACAGTATTAAACTAAAATCTAGACATTTTGATTAACAATACACAATTTCTGTTGTTTAACACGCGTTCCTAACTTTATATAAACCAGCTTATTTTTTTTTTAGGGGGGAAGCTTAATATTTATAGTTGCCGATGCCAAACAAAACTCCGTGAAAATAATGAAGAGTAGAAAAAAAGTGATTTTTATGTGCTAAAATATTAACGAAAACAACCTAATTTTAAATTATGCGATTTCTATTGCTTGCTCTGAAAACGTTATTTTGATGGATTCTCTTTTTTGCGTAATAGTACTTAATCTCTCCTTAACTTCGATGAAAAACTTTAACTTGAAATATTATATTATGAGCTGTGAATCGAGAAAAATTTGAAGTAAGCTAGACTGGGGTTATTTTTTGTATCTGACATTAAACCGTTTACCTATATAATTTCAAATCGATGCAAACCACTCTTTGATATCACAAATATATTAAAACACTAGCGCTAAACACAATCATAAAAAATAAACACTGATGAAAAACACTAAAACATTTAAATGCTTATTACAAGATTCTAATGTCAAAAATATGTTTTTAATTATTATTCCTAAGCGTCTCTGACACTCGCACTCTTGGACAGCTTCCGCTGGCTCGTATCCGGTGAGCGGATAAGGGAGGAGCGTGGGGGACTTCCCAAGACTTCACTTCCTCTTTCGCATTATAAGGAGGTGACAACAAATGTGTATTTGGGAGATCTCTGGGATGTTTATAAATACTGTATGAATGAGCAAATGAATGAATTTGTAAATATGGTATGAATAAGAACATTTATCACAATTATTTATTGTCCAAAAACATAGATCGAAATTTTATCACAATAAACAAGTTTCAATATAATTATTACTGAATACTGCAAAATGATATTTTCATTTCCTTTATCCTATACTTTAGTCATAAAACACCATAACAATCAAAGCATATCAGTAAGTTTTTTTTATCGTTAATTAGGGAATCATAAGGTAGAGGCTCTACTTTTATTCAGGTGCGTGTCGATTGTTTCCAGTATGTGCATCCGTATGCTATACGATTGTGGCCGTAAAAATGATTAAAATGATGTGAAACTGTATGAATAAACTCTAAAAAATTCTGCTTCAAAATAGTCTAGTGATTATTCAGTTGAAGTACAATAGCAGGGGGAAAAAAAAAATAATGATATAATGCCCGTATAGAAAAAATGTATGATTTCTTAAGTTTCAACTCAGGAGCTACGTAATGAATTATTTTTGGCAAAACACACCGATTTTATCAATCAGATAATACTTATTTTTTTAACGAACTGAGGTGGTGACACGGTAATCTCAATATTGTTTCACTTTATACCTCCTTAATTTCGTTTATGTATATCGGAAAAAACAATCAGCTGCTCATATTTTAGGTAGAAAAACCATGACTGGCTTCTTCTGAGAAATGATAAATAAATCAAGGCGACTTACCTATGGATCAACGAATCAAACAAATATTGGGTCAAACATTGAAGCAAGGGCGATTCTGTGATGTTATTTAATGCAAAATGGATTTACATCATAAAAATAAGTGTGTAGCTCAAATTGAAGAAAATAATTTGATTTTTTATGACATTTCTGAAAAAAACAAAAACATTAGAATCTATTGCTATTGCTGAAGTATTATTATCTCTTTGCTTAAACCAAATCAGGAACCGAGCTCTGAGCCAAGCCGGCACGAGAAGTAAAGCTTCTCAGTAATTGATCAAGTGTTTGTGCCAACCTGTTGCGCAAAGTGAATCTTGCTCCTAGGGCCCCTCTAAGTAAACATCTCTTAATAGAAAAAAAGCGTTATAGTCTTTAAATGTTAGCTATTAAATGTTAAAATCTTAAAAAAAAATTTAAAAACTGCGAAATAAATATTTGTTAATTTAGATAAATTATAGTAGTAGTTCCCAAGCACGAAGGGAGAGGCTATAATCTTAAATTGTATGAACGACGATTAAAAGTTGATAGTTTTCAAAAAGCGATTGTCAAGTCGATAGGGGTAGTAAAAATAATATAATTCATCAATAGTTTTTATTTAACAATACCCTGATACTGGATATGTTTGATTTAAAGTATAATTATAATTACAAGGAATGGGTAAAAAGACGGCCGTGAATAATTTACGACTTTTAGCATTTCTTAAGTGAGGTTTCAAAAGCTTTTTTAACCAAAAAGTGATATTTCACTTCATAAATAAGGGAATCTTAATAACGCAAGTATTTAAGAAATGCAGAGAAGTTCCAAAAAATAAAGTTTTGTGAGATTATAAATAAATATCGTTTCAGGAGATTTTAATAATTTTTTTTAGTGAAAATTTTACTATTAAAAAAAATGATTAGTTCAAAAAGCAAATTAATTTTTCAAGATTGTTCTATAATGTTTAAAACCCATGCCCCCCTGTACCTTATCACCTCTGGGTATTGCTTATTTTAAATGAATACGTTAAATCGTAATTAATGCTATATAATTTTAGTCTGAAAAAAAAAATCTTCGAGGAGGCTACAAATAAAAATACTACTAGTTGGGTCAAATGATTATATTTTAATAAACCTTTTTTATTTGAAGAAATGAATATTACGTTGACAGGTCATTCTTGGAAATATTTCAATTATTATCAGTTTAGGATTCATAAAAACGTTTACCGCTACGAAGTTCCTTCTATATAGTTCGTTACAATCCTTAATATTTTTTGGATTACTCATAGCACGTACTTTCTTAGAGTTGGTAACAACCGCGTTCTTCTGTTTTTGTTTCAAAAGCCTAAAATTCTGTTATTATACAGTAACGATATGTTTGGTTACGGTTACTGCATATCCATGAGTCTTGTGTATTCTATACCCAGCCAAATAACGGTAGCCTCTAAATCCTCATTATAATTAATGATATATTTTCATATCATTTATTGTGCAAAGCCTTTTTGTTTTATTATTACCAAGCAGGATTGAAGCGGCTCTACTTTCAATGAGGTACGGAGAGATTTTCTTCTGTCTGTTTGTTTATTCTAAGATAGAAGTTGTAAAAAAAAATTCAGCAAATCTGTGAATTGAAAGATAAATTGCACTACACCTTAAAGTTTGGTTATTGGGTATTGGTTAAAATATTATGGAGGGAAATAACAGAAAATAATAATCATGAAATATTTCAGGACTGTTTTAGTACCATCGAAAATTCCTTGAAAAAAAGTTAATTGAGATTTAAGGATTAATTCAATACGGTTAGGAATGGAAATAGTACGCGAAAAATAATTTCAAAGATATTCCAGGAGATTAAGTTTTGAGTCAACAATACAAATCGCGTATCCAGTCCCAAACCAGTTTAAACAGCTTGTGTGTCAGTTCTTCACGATGGGCGTCTTTTATTTTTTTTTGTATGCATAAAAAATAGCATTTAATGCCTGAGCATAGATTAGTATGTGAATACAAATTAAAAATTATGGCGAGGATACTAATCTTTAAGTATAATTTATTACGACATTTAATGTCGTATTGTACAAACTTCTGCATATTGTTGTTGTTGTTTTTTATATGTGGATTCATCTATGACTTTATTTACTCAATGCACCTAAACAATCTTTTATTTTGTCCTATAGAGAGAGGTTTAACGTGTCATCGTCACTTTATTTTTTAAGTTATGGTTCTTTGTATTTGCTAGATATGAAGATGTCATCTGAGAGTATGTTAATCAAAGCTAACTTTGTACCGAAATAAAAAAAAAATAATTTGTAATGATTCTTGAATTGTAATAAGTGCTTGTATTGCCGAGTAGTTCTAACAATACTGATACCAAAATAAAAATGAAACTTGGCAAGAGCGAGGATTTACCAAACTTACTGTATAAGATAGAGATTAGATATTTGAGACGACATTTCGCACTAGTTACATGGAGACTGTGCGTGGACAGAGGGTTGCTGGGATGCCCATCTGAATAATTATAGGATTCAATAGGACGGGAACGTGTTCGGGGGTCTCAGATCTACTGGGGCAGTCACAATTGGCTTTGCCATCATGTTCGCTCTCAATATCGACCCTAACTGGGCTAGAGGAGGGATGTGTCACATAAATACATGGATCCCTTGTTTTAACAATTGTTTGCCACATTGGACCTTGCAGTGTCCGGCTTGGAGCGAAAAATGGTGCTAAAGGTTGGATCATGATAATAGTCAAATTCTTCCTTTGAAAGTAACCGTTCTGTCAACAAACGTCTTCTAACGTGTTACAGAACCTGCCCCCCCCCTCCTAAAGAGTTTTGGTTGTATTAATTAACCAGTCTAAATAATATGGTCCTTTCTCAACCTTAAACATCACATTATCAAATTATGATTCCAATAACTCAAGGAAGACTATGGTACAATGACGGTCGGGTGTCTGATTCACTATCCCAAAAAAAACCACCGACCTCACCAGATGTAACCTCGTGGATCTTATTATTGCTCAATTGACAAGACAGTGAATCATTATTAATTTATTGACAACATTTGCAGATGACACTGCAGTACCCATTCAGACCCAGATGTAGCATCCCAAAACCTTCAAAAACACCTTGACGAGATCGAGTATCGGTGCAACCAATGAAGAATTAAAGTCAATGAAGCAAAATGTTCCCACATAACCTTTACCCTCTGCCGCAAGTCCTGTCCACTAGTCTTTTTAAATTCGATTCCTCTCCCTTTGTCTGAGACAGTATATCTTACTCTCGACAAAATACTGACATGGAACCCACACACGAGACTAAAAAGACAGGAACTAAACAGACGCTTTAGACAACTGTATAGACTACTTCGAAGGACATCCCATCCCTCAATAGAAAATAAACTACTTATTTACAAAGTTATACTTAAGCCAATCTGGGCATACGGAATAGAGCTAAGGGGGACAGAAAAAAAGTCGAACATCCAATCTTTTCAATCAAAAGTCCTGAGAACAATAGTAAATGCCCCTTATTACGTCAGCAACAGAACCCTTTATAATGATAAGAATATACCCTACATTCTTGAACTCGTCCTTTCCAAGTTCATGAAATTCCATAGTAACCTATCCAACCACCCTAATTCCCTAGCACAATTATTGCACTTCACCACTCATCCCTATAATCCTCCTCGGAGACTAAAACGGCAGTGGCCTCGTGACCTGCTATAAATAAGTGACAGTGGCAGTCCTAGCAATGTTCAGTTTCTCTAAGTCCTGAGCGTCTGTGGCTCTCGCGCTCTTGGTCAGCCTCCGCTGGCTCTTATCCAGTGACGCGGCTGGCGTATGAGCGTGGGGGACTTCCCTTTCCCAAGACTTTGCTTCCTCCCTCGCACGCGACATGGTGACAACCATGTGGACTTGGGGGGCCTCTGGGCTGTTTGTATATATAGTATGAATAAGCAAGTGAATGAAAATTGTAAATTGGTATGAATGAGGTCATTTATCACAATTACTTATAGCTCATTCAGGCAGATTGTAATTTTATCATAATAAAAATTGTTGTTGAATTAAAAAAAAAATGATTGAATCCAATTCTAAGAGTTCGTGAGTTCTTAGATCTATCTCGCTTTAATTACAAACTACTATTTCCGTAACAAAAGAGAACATTATCGGTGATCCATAACAGCCATGAACTTATAACAAAAACGAAAGTATTGCAATTGAGATATCATTACATTGTGATCATTCTAAGGTATATAAATATTATATAGATCGTTGAGTTACTGCGAAGTCGTGTGTGTTTTGTTACATAATGAACCACATAATTACTCAACCCAGAACTCGCACTGTGTGACTTTCTCTCAGTTTTGAAGAAAATCGCTGGTGATTCGGAAAAAGTTGGAGAGTGCTCCCGTCACGGTTTCGTTAGCACACTAATTTGATTTTTTATTTTTTTTCTATATTGATATGTCGTTTTTTCTTTTTTTTGTTTATTTCACAATGAGTCATATACGTTCTTCGATATCAAATCTCTCATGTGAACTGAATAGGTGGACTTAAAGATGAGCCGATTTCTGAAAACAGAATGTCTAAAAGTTTTCTGTGCATTCCGTCCACGAAGGAGAAATAAAATAACAAAGAAAGTGTGCAGAAAATTAAATATGCCTGCCCCTCAAACACTAATTGTACGTGCCCGAAATGTGTTGGTTCACTTTTATTTTTTATCAATTTCATATATCAAAGTTTTATTTTTATTTAATTATATGACGATACCTTACTAAAATAAATTCAAACAATGCATTTATTAAACTTACCTCGTGGTTTATTGATTAAAATAATATTTTTAAGTTAATACAGTCCTTTTAGTCATTCCTTTATCTTTTAAAATAATATTATTTAGCATTTAAAAGTTCATTACCTGATAAATAAAAGCAAAATTTTTGATGTGAGAGAATGTCTCACGCGTCTATTCCCCGGCCTCACTTTTCCTAGTGAGTCCGGCCGGGTTGAAACCAGATTGTAAGTCCTCTTGGTCATCTCTCTGTGCTTATTTTCCCAAAACCTCATCCTCATCAAGGTGATATATATTTTATATATGTATAATGTTCGTTTCTGTTTTGTGTTAAAAGGTATAATTGATAATTGATTGCTTTAAGTCTAAATATAACTTTATTTCTCTTATACATTTTTGTTTGTAATTTCTAATTGTTTTATAGTACCTTCCACTGCATATTGTTTAGGACATCACAATTACATATTGTGATATGGCGTTTGTCATTTACAATTAAAAAAAAAATATCATGATTAAAAGTGAATTTATCTATGTAATTAATTAAATAATATGAAATCGTTAAAAATAATTTTCTATGTCACAAGTGAAACGTACCTATTAATCTTCTGGACAAAGCCGCATCATTCAATATTGGATGAGTTCCAGATTTGGGCATTCATCAAGAGAGCTTTAGACTTGAGCGGTGTTGGATGAACCATTTGACACGATGATGTCAATCGATTTGGTGTTTCAAAATAATTTACAGAATACAGTGCGTGGCTTTTCATCGGTGTCCGGATCTGACACGTAACCATGTAATTCCAAAAATTGACCCAATAATATTTATACAATAAAGATGTATACGTAACGTAGCTTTTCCCGTCAGAAAATTGATATTATAGAAAAATCTTTTCTTTTTTTTTTTTCGGTCATGGTAAAAATCACTGTAGAAAAAATATTTAAAAATGTATAAGTTCCATAAATGTTTTGCATAAAAATAATAAATTAAAATATACGTACATACGAAATGAAGTATAAAATAATCGAAAATAAATACAAGAATACAAAATTAAAAAGCTACTGGCCAGCCATGTGCCAATTCCCAACCCCCACACCGCATTATCTATGTAAAATTTCATGTCCCTAGGTCTAATAGGGACTCACGAAGACTAAACATACTGACATATTCTGGATAATGAGTAAAAAAAACTATTGACATTAAAATAAAATAGTATGTTTTTATTTTGACTTTTTAGTTTATATAATTTATTACATTGACTAATCTTTTATTCCATTACTGCACCCCAACCTTCTATGAATCCATATTTCCAAAGGTCATTAATAAGTCGATTATTTTCCAATAATAAATATTTTGTGATACATCACGGTATGCAATTGATTATTTACGACACATTGCACTGCTCCACTCATCCCTATAATCCTCCTCGGAGACTGAAACGGCAGTGGCCTCGTGACCTACTATAAATTCGTGACAGTGGGAGTCCTGGCAATGGCCAGCTTCTCCAATCATGTCCTGAGCGTATGTGGCTCTCGCGCTCTTTGTGAGCCTCAACTGGCTCGTATCCGGTGACATGGCTGGCGGAGGAGTGTGAGGGACTTTCCAAGACTCCGCTTCCTTTTTCGCATGCGAGGGAGGTGACAACCATGTGGACTTGGGGGCCCCTGGGCTTTTTGTAAATATTGTATGAATGTGCGAGTGAATGATGAATTGTAAATATGGTATGAATGAAAACATTTATCTCAATTATTTATTGCCTATTAAGTATTAAGGCAGATTGTAATTTCATCATAATAAAGTTGTTTTATCTATCTATTTACGACTATAAACAGTAGAAGTATAGCCAGAGATAAGAACGACGGTGCTTAAAAGTAGAGCCTCTCCCTTCCTGTTTTGGCAACTACAAACACCTAATTCAGCAAAAAAGTGAACAGAGGAAGCGAAAAAGGTAATGTTTTCCGTTCATGTTCGATACGGCCCGTCCGCCATGGAGACATGGCAAGTCATACGATATGGCAGTCCTACCAGAGCCACTAATGGCTCCTATATTAAATGCTACAGTAACATACGAGGAAGCAACAAGATAACGGAGTGGCTTCTATTGTAGCATTGAAATAATGCGTCTGTCACAATGTCAATACGGACTCATATTGTATCAGCATTGACTTTACACCTTGGCTCTATAAATTATTGCATTGAGTGTTTATCTTAGTATCCTTTTAAATCAAGTAACACAAAAAAATGCCTTTTAAAATGTTTTATTAAGTCCATAAAAACAAAAGTATTACTCCTAACAATTAAATTAGACTGTTGTTTTAAGCTTTTAGTATATTTAATATTATACATGAATGAAGAAACAGTTTATCCTTGGATATTTTCCTCTACAAATAACAGAAAAAATTATAGCATGAATTACACTGATGTGATAAACATATAAGTAATAATGAGCGAATGTACATATGTGGTGACTCACAAATTGACAGTCTAATATGTAAACAAAATGTCAATCACAAACGGTAATAATTGCAGCAAATTGGAGGACAAAATTGACAATTGTGAGGAAAATATACGGGGAGAAAATGGTGTGAAATGATCCTAGGATATATCAAGATAGGCATTGAATAAAACTAATACAAAATAAATCAAAAGAACTAACGAATTATGTATTGTTATATATGGAGGGAGACAAGGAGCTGGTAAAGTTTAGATTTAAAGAATAAGGAGAGTTGGTGAGCGATAAATATTGTGGAGCTGGATTGCCAAATGTGGCATGGATACGAGAAGAACGGTTAAGGAAGCAGATTCTGGGGAGGAGAGATGCAGGACAACTGAGCTCCTATTGGATCTAGTATTGCGAGATTTGATTGATGATTCTTAAAAGCCTTTTTTAGGGAAACCTTATGTTGTGCCAACCTTTTTACGGACATGATTACGTACGTTTTCCTATACTCTGATATGTCAAGGCAAATATTATAAGATAATATTCTATCTTATATCAAATATTAGAATTAATATAATAATACTATTTCTAGATTAAATAATGTAATTATTGTACTGCGGTAAAAGAAACTTTGTAAATAAAGAACGAAAAGCGACAAGTTCCCAGGCCACCGCTGGGAGCACCCAGTCGGTGGCAAGACGCAGTCGAGGCAGGAACGCTTTAGTCTTAGGTTCAAGTTTTAGGTTTTAGTTTTAATTTCTCACAATGTAAACTGAAGGTGGGCCCCATCACCGAGTATTGTATATATTTTATTTGACCTGTTAACTCCAAAAAGAAATTGTAATCGAATTCTACCCTCCTTCGAATGCAATAAGAGAAAATTGTAAATCGTAAATTGTAAAAATATTGATAAATAAAGTGGTTATGGGGGAAAAAAAAAAACCCAAAAAAACCGGCATTCATTTTCAGTCGAGCCTCGGTACTGGTACTCGCAGTTGTACTTACGTGTCACAATATTGTATTTTAAGTTAAAATTTGCACCTCTCTTTCCTATGTTTTAGTCCACCGTTGTGAGACCCCACACCTTTCTAGTTGAATTCACTGGCTTCGTCTCGTAGTAGCATTTCCTTCGATAGGACCCTTCCATGCAGACGATGAGTCCGGGGCCCTACAAAATGTACCTCGTAGCTTCTACCCCAGTGGACTAGTCTGACTCTTTCGCACTTGTGGGACGGCTTTCACCTAACCTAAGATTCCGAGTGTGAGCTCGTGCAACTCCTAGACCACGTGAAATCCCCTAATCCTAACCTATACCTACCTTTTCTCCTGCACACAGTGCACTGTTGGGGCACGTCAAAAGAAAATTAAGACAGATAGTTCGAACATACTACCCATCACTGAGCCGTTGTCAAGTTCATATGCCATCTTACTCTTTCTCCGTCACCAGGGACCTCAAGACTTCACTCCTGACATCTCGATAACGGTGATGGCCCAACACCTTTGTACAGAAAACACGATTTCTTCTATGAAGATTTCTAAAGATTTCGTCACATAGGACCTCCCTTTAAAATTAATATTGTTCTTTTTAGCTTAAGCAGAGGACTCAGAAATACCAGAATAAATGATATTTAAATAGGGAAAATAGTCATGCCGACTATAGTAGGGATAAAGCTGCCGAACCGATGACTAAACGAAAAAAGGGTGACTCTAGCGGTGGATCCTTAAACTAAGATACATTCGTTCCTGACTAACACGTCTCCACAAGCTACCGTGTGATTCGGTTCTCTACGTGGAATAGTAATCTATCTTCCTAGTACATCACTCATATGTATTGAAACTCTTTTATGCAAATGAGTTCACTCATAATTAGTTCCAGTTGGACTGATAACAAATTTGCTTTTATGTATAAATTAGAAACTAAATTATAGATATGCTGTATGAAAGTACAACATATCACGTTTGACTAATTGGTGCTACCTAACTTGCAATCGTGGCCAGGTGGAAAACTACCGGAACATTTCATAACACTGCGTTCTGCATAAAATAAATCAAACTGTAAAAAAAAACACAGTTGTACTCAAATATCAATAATTCTAATTGATCCAAGTATCTGTGCCCTAGCCAATTTCTTTTCTACACAAGTTTATTAATGTACTCGTATACTGAATGCTTTCATACATACCGTTATAGTATTTTATTCAACAAAAATAATGATATTTATAATTTCTGGAATATACGTTGAAAATTTCGTATCGATAGACAGACCACAAACCACCTAAATGGATCTATACTATGAAAAATGGAAACACTAGAATCATGAAATGTATCTGTCAACTCCAAGAATTTGAATTCGAAATTAATTAGAAATTGTAAGGTCTAATACGTGGGCAAGGTGGTCAAGGATTTCTATGTACACCGCTAGGGCATATGTAAATACTTCATCAAAGGTATCGGACATAAATAATGTTTACTTAATTCTATGTATATATATGTTATACTATCACGACAAATTGAAAATTTACTACAAGAACTGAATCACATAGACAGTGATGATGACATGTACTTTGAAAATAAAGAATTACTTCCAGTGGAATATAATCCAGAATATGACGCATTAATTGTGATTAAGAAAAACCTATTTTCCAACAAATAGATGAACAGATGGTACAAGATGAAGTAAGTTACCAATGAAGCTACTCCGCATTCCCGACACTCTTCTAATGAGCAAATATGGATTGTAGACAATGACAAAAATGTAAAAGTTGAAAAACACCAAATTATAATAACTAGAGGGCATAAAAACGAACAATTTACCAAACCGTTTAATTAATGAAGATATGGGATTTCTTTTAATAATGAGGAAGAATTGGACCGAATATTAAAACAAAATATACACCCAAAGCATGTTTATGGAATTTATTGTGAACTCAAACTCAATGTAATGACTACTTGGTATGATAAACAATTCAATAGTTTATCAAGAATTATACAGAAAAAATACCCTACTCTTAAGATAAAAAGATACAAAATCATGTACTAAATGTAACAGATAAGGACGAACAAATTTGAGATTATTTTCAATTATCACACAGGGAATACCTCAGTGAAACACAGAGGAACGATAATGAACGACTTATGACAAATTAAGAAAACAATATTATTCCCCTCTATGAAAGAAATCATTGCATATTATATTAACAAATGCATGATATGTAGAAAAACTAACTACGAAAGGAAACTAATTAAAGCTAAATTTATGGTAACACCTACACCAGAAAAACCTTTTGAAGATTTAATGATTGATACTTTACATTACGAAAGACAATACGTATTCACTCTAATTGATACTTTTTCAAAAAGACTATTCACTAGAATCGTGAAAAGTATAACAAGTACTAACATATGTAACGTTATAAAACAATACTTAGAACATTATAAAACACCAAATTATAGAATTTGATTCGTATAGACGAATGGACAATGGACAAATAACTTAGTTACTAACTTCCTAACAACGAATGGAATAGAACAAATGTATGTAACGCCTAATAACTCGAATTCTTTAGGACTTTTGAATCGTGCACACAAAACATTAATTGAATTATTAAGGACATTAAATAATGAAAAATGAAGTAATAAGATCCTAACTATCAAACTGTCTTTAGCACCTATTGCATATAAAACTACCTTAAATGGAAAACTAAATATTACTTCTGACGAGATAACGTTTTGAATAACTAAACAAAATAACCAACAAATATCGATAAAAGAACAATATGTTGAAAGATGTCATGATGGCGAACGTCTAATACATGATTTAGTTAAGACAAAAATAAGGAAATACTGATCGAACAGAAAAACTATTGTAGAAATAATGAAACTATATTTATACCTAATATTACGTTACTGACAATTAAACAATGTTATAAAGAACTACTTATTATATCAAAACATTTGGTAGGTTATACTTTTAATCGTTTATACGACTATCCTTAAATATCTAATGTAACTAACTTTACTCTTATTGAACAGGTAAATATAATACAACCTAATATAAAAAATATAGAATATACTGAAAATAATATGCACTATTATATTGTAATACTCATACTCTTACTCATTGTCGGGATGTGTAATTCCTATTTGTTTAAGAGATTCTGCAAGAAACAAAGAACTTCGCCTACTGCACCACCAGTAATCTATTAAACAAACCAGTATCTTGGAGACACACGAATTCTAGTACCTATGAAAAATATATACTCTGGAACAGCACTCAAAATCTTCTAATTCCTTAGGGACAAGGAACTTAAAGAAGTTATGGAAGCAGACAGCCTGTATCAGCACTGAAGCATATCCTGCCCATTCTCTCCTCTATATAAACCCTCCTCTAAAATAATTAGTTCTTCTTCTCCTTAACACTTAGATCTGTAACAGTCACGTTATTATATTCCTCTAATTTATTATTATAATCTGTTGTTATTCATAATAAACTTTTTAAAAAGTTTGCTTTGACATTCTTTTACTATTTTTTTAGTGCTATCGTGGATCATGCGTTTAGGTGAATCCATCCATTTCTGATGTATCCTTATACGTTGGGGAAAATTTGCAACGTTGTGAAATCCTCTAAATTGACGCAACGGGACGAAAATTAGCCCACGTCATGTCTTCTTTCATAGTTGTCCCGGTCTTGCTGTTAGATTGTGACCGAAATATAATCAGAACTTTTCAAATCTATTGAATCATTTTATACCGTTATCCTAGACCTATCTAAATATAGACAAACAAACGAAACACATTTGCCCGTTACTTGCTTCAAAGTACAGCCTCTTCCTCCTGTCTCTAAAGCAAGAAATATTTTGGAATGTTGACCAATATCACTGATGGAGATTATACATTATTAAAATTCTGCTTCCATCAATTGGATTCACTCTACATGGTTCCTGTCCCTCGGGATGTAGTGGGCACAGAGGAGACGAAGTCCCATACGAGCGATGGGGGCTCAAATCCCACCCTGAGAGTAGTTTTTATTAAGCAATATAATGACCTTCCAGAGCCACGTGTGTTGGATCCTGAAGAAAAAAATAGTAATGCAAATCAAGCGAAGTGTGATGCATAACTCAATTAAGAGTTTCTTTATAGATGCGAAAACTATTTTATAGGCAGTATTGCTGATTTTATATAATTATAGTCCAATTTTTTATGTAAGTCCTAAAAAATATTACGTATTATCACGTGTATATTTCATTTGTTTCCAAACTCAATACAGGAATAAACTTTTTTAATTACCAAATATTTGAATTATGACCTTTTTCTATTTTTCATAGGGCTTCTTTTAATTTTTAGCACTATGGTGGTTATTATAGACTAAACGATTCATCATAAAACGATATATAATAAAATATTACTAATCAGGAATCGGCCATAAGCGCAATACAGGGTAGCTCAATTATATAAACTAATAAGAATACGTGGTATAATGCAAAAAATGTGCTCTCATCAAAGAAATTAAATAATTACAGATTTATTTTGTGATTATTTTTTTCTGGTGGATGGATTAAAATGCAAATAAATTTAATTACTCGATAAACACATATTTTATTAAAAGTTGATTATTCGACGTTACAAAAAACTAAATGAAAACAAAACAAAAATCATTATAATAATAATGTACTATAAAAACTCAACTCCCATTTATGCTCAATTTCCAAGAAATCATAATCACTATTATGTACTACCTCTTTTCACCTGAAGTATGTCGCGGTGAAAGGGAGTGGATTCAAATTTCAATCATTCTGAGTTAATTTAACACTGAATATCAAATACTGCTAGGATTCTTATTAATAGATTATAACTGATCATAAAAACTAAACTAAGCTAAACACCAAATAACAATATTTTACTCTAAAACAACTACCCTGTACATTTTTTTTTTAAACTACTATCTGCCTTATTAGGTAATAAGTAATTGTCATAAATGTTCTCATTCATACCAAGTAATTAATAAATATAGAAAAATAGAAGTTTTCAGCCTCGTCGACCTCCATACATTAAAATTGCCTGTATACAGTAACGAACTAAACAATAACCTTTACAATCCAAAAAAATATACAAAAATAAAAAAAAAGATAATACAAATGTTTATTTTCAAAATTAACTGCAAACATTGCAATGACGAATAGAATAAATGTGAAATCACAAAAATAAAAGGACAGGATAGAACAACCTAAAAATAATCAACAACAGCTTGCCAAATCGTTATGGAAAAATTCACTGCTACAATTGTTACACAGATATCCTTAAGTAACATCCCGTCATTAAATTAATTACTGACATGCGTGCTATTGAAATAATGTAATTCTGCGGCTAAGTCGTTTAACAGTTTTCTTGGCCTAGCGATGAGAATTTTATTATTTTATTTATTACTTGTAATAAAGAAAACAATTAAGTGGTTAACTGTTAATAGTATATTTTTTAGATGCTTCTTGAAAATGAACTAAATTAGTCTGAAACGGTATAATAAATTAAAATGAAGTATATTTTGCAGATCATTTTTAAATAAAAATTAGTCTGGCAGCCTTTAACTTTTTTAGGAATTTATGTACATATAATGATTATAAAAACATGAAATAAGAAAAAAATATAACATTTGAATAAATATTTCAAACTTAATATGTAAGAAAGAATTGTGAAGTTCTAAAGGTTTCTAATCTATACGTAATATTTGTATGCAAATATATTTTTTAATTACGAATTATTGTTTTACACGAAAAGTTAATTTCAATTTCATCAATGCCTTCTTATTGTAGTAACATTCGTGTTTAATGCTACGTTTGTAGGTTTTTTTTATTGAAATAAATAATGTATCAATTACAGCTTTTCTACCCACTCCACCTACAAGGAAAATCGATTTCATTTTATTTAAATAATAATTTGAGGTTTGAGGTAATAATGTGCCTATAATCAACCAATCGTTGTATCAATTAATAAAATAATTGGAAATTTATCATTAGGTATTTTTATTTATATTTTTTTGTTTCTTTCTTTTCTTTCTTGGAATATTCTGTTTTTTTTTTGCTTTTCAATCGGTGAACACCGTGACTTCAGAAATTATTAACCATTTGGGTATGTTCGCTTTGAAATATTTCTTTATTGTTCTTTCCCATGTAACCTGTAGTATTTTTCTACTTCCTTCTAACTAAGACAGACCCGGATGAAAATAAACGTTTTGCATGAAACTCGGATCGTTGACTCCCCCTTACCGGAAAGCTTTTACCCCATCCCCTACGCAACATGAGTACCCACCCGCAGCTGGATTGCTGATTGGATAAAAACTTTTAAGGGGTGATCGGTAAGAACCATGATGGATGTCAAAAGGTTCCGACGAAAAGATACTGTTTCAGTTATTATTTAGAATTGGGTATATAAACGAGGATTGAATTTTATCCGACTCTAAATACGAAGTCAATGAAAGCAAACCAATCCATATAAGTCTGGATCGCATTGCGTGTTTATTTGTTTGTTAATCAATCTGAACAGCAAAACACTCTAATATGTTGTGGACGAGCATCACACATGCAGATATCATTGACTGCCAAGTTGAGTGCTTGGGGATTTGATTTGATCCATTCTATTACTTTTTTACTTAATTGGCACCATTCCTATTCTCATTTGTAAAAAGTTATGTTTCTGGAAAGTACATCATTAATAAACACTGCAAGAAATGTTTAATTTGTATTTTTGTCAGAAATCTCTTTATTGTATATACATAAAAATGTATATTTAATTTTTTTAAATCAGTACAAATTCCACAATATGGAATCATTACATAAATGCACATTGTCCTTATTACATATACTGTAGCGTAGCTGCATTGTATATAATGTGTGAGGTTAACAAATATTGAGCTAAGGTAGGCTGCTGCAAAAAATACAAGCCAGAACAATTGAACAAGTGATAGGGCTCACTTTATGAAAATGTGGTGCTTATACTAACTTAAATCTAAATAAACTAACTTACTGCAGGTTTCCCGGACAGCCTGTTGCCATCGATGCGGGATTCGGGGTTGGGTCATAGTATTGAGCACTGGATTCGGGAGGTGCTTCAATGAGTCAAAAAACTTTTAGTGTCTCTAGTGGAAGAACTCGCCCACCGTCGGCACACCAAGCAACGGGTGCAGGTCGGTGTATTTCAATCCCTCGAGGGAGGTATGACAACTTTTCCCGTGATTTTGTTCTGAAATTCTCTTGTGTCATCAAATGTGCTTGCTTGCTAATATACTTTATATTCAGATGCATATTATGTATAAAAGTAGTCAGTTTGACCCTATTATAAAATAGTTCACCATCTTTGTGCTAGGGAGTGCTAAGTGTCGTAGAAAGGTAGAACCAGTTGATTGTCAAGTTGAGTCCTTGAGATTTGAATTGATCCATTCAATCTGTTTCTTCCTAAATGGCCACCATTGCTAATCTCAGTTGTAAAAAGGTTGTGTTTTTTCGAAAGTGAATCATAGTATCAATGCAGTAAGTAGATAACAGACTTACACGGCTCTATAAAATACTAGAAAATATCATAAAGTAACAGTAAAGGTAGGGTTTATTCCTGATAACCGTTATGAAAAACTGAAGGTAAGTTAAACCAAACTTATTTGTTTAATTACTTTTTAACATTTGCTTTGATAGGTGTTATGATATTTAGGTGTACACAACTGTGAATTAGTGAGTGTGAATTCGTGTACATATTTTATTTTTCAATCAGGGTCCTTGTTCTAATTTCATTGTTTGTTTTTTACATGTATTTCACTAATTATGTTTTATATTCACATAAATTATTATTTTCAAAAATTTATAAATATGTGTCCTTTATGTGTATATGTACATTTTATAGTACATATTTTCTTTTATTTAATTTATTTTTATATTCTTTTTGCACTTTATTTTAGATAAATGTTTCTTATTAAGGAGTATATTCTCAGGATAATAAATATATTATTAAGTCTCATATATTAAAAATAACAAAGAAATATTAATAATTTGTCACAATAACAATATTAATAATAATTAGCCATAGAAAAAAGATATTGACAGGGCCTGGGCAAAAAACCCATGATGTGCCGGGTGTTCTTCCACTGAGATACCCAACCTCTAGCCTAGTTAATAACAAATCTCATGCTACGTTCTTGCAAAACATTGTACCAGAGGTGGTATCAGGCAGAGATGGCTGCCATGTTGTCCTTTGGAATGTAAGCACGGGCTTTCTCTATGACAAGCATTTGTAGAAAGAAACAATTGTAATTTCTGTATTCATTTATATAAATACATATTTAAATTGTATTTCTATAATTTTATTAAAGTAATGAATATGATAGAATAGACCAAAGTGCCTAATGTTGGTAACAAAATGTTCAAACTCTTTATATGAATATAGTTTTATGTACTAAAAACCAAAATGAAACCGGGTGAAATCTCGAACAACGTTCTTCATATTGTATTCAAAAAAAGAGGTGAAATTTGAATAATGTAGGTGTAATCTTCTTACAATTTAAAATAAATGTTGAAAGAGAAAAATTATTTATAGTGGATTAATAACGACTGGGGGTTCTTCAGTGTAAATAAAACGATTCGTTTCCCGTTTCTTGTGTTTTATACATTTTTAAATCAGATAATATCAACCGAATATGAATTCAAACTAATTATAATTGGGAATTTTAAATTCAGCAATAAATGTTATATAACTAAGAACGTAAAGGAGTAATATAGTAAAACTGTGATTAATTATAATGTTTATAAGGACAGTACAAACATATGGCAACCCTGGCAAAGGCCCACAAGATAAATAAAATTACTCAAGATTTTTATGTTTTATTGTTTCCCCTACATATACTTTAATAGCCTTTAGAACAGAAAAGGACCTTCTGTTTCTGAAATATTGCTGAGATGTCACTATTTTTATTTTGTGTGTGTGCTATTTAATAGTAATATTTGCAGGCTTTGCGTAAATTATAATTTAACTTGAGTTATTAAGTATTTAACTTAAATTAAATTTCAAAAATTTTTGTTAGAAGGATTTCTTCCTATTTCTTATTCTGCCTTTAATAGCTAACATATAGTTATTTCCATAAGCAATTAACCATATTTCTATAAATTCTTGGTCTATATCTAGGGTGGTGCTTTTAAACATATAACATCATTTACAGAAAAATAGATGCATACATATAGCAAAAATATTGCATCCAAGGCACATACCCGCAATAAATTTACAATACTCGAGAATTTGAATTTGATTTAGTTTCCTTTATCATTACATAGGCTTTTGATCAGAAAGAGCTACATTGAGTCACATTCCTGTAAATGCTTAGGTTAGAATTTTAAATACAGGGCTGTTTACAAAACCTATTTTTAACTCTTGCATGGTTCATCTTACGGATTGTAACATTTAAAAAAAGTGGAGTTCCCGTCCATTTATTTTACAAATTACTGTTTAATACTTTTTCCTTATTAGCAGCGTGTATAAAATGTGTAGAATAGTGATTGGTATTTCTATTAAAGCGTCCTGAAATTCTAACTTACAGCTATGTTGACTATAGATCATAAACATCTAGTTTCAGGGAGTAATTGTTTATTTCTTTTTTTTTTTTAATATTATAGAAAATACTATCTTACATGTTCGAAGGCTGATTTGTCAAATACATTTTGTTGTGAACCATCGTTATTATCATTGTTTTCATGCATTTTAATAGGAGAACCAATAGAAGGAGCAATATGAATTTTACGAAATTAATTGCCAAAGTTCTATCATGATGTTTAACGATACAATGAACATATTGTGTCACCGGCGTAGTTCCTTAAGAAAAATGATAGAATTTTTTTATTTGTCCTCTAAATTATCGCTAAGACTTTTGATCGTAAAAAGTTATATCAATAAATTTTAAACCACAGAGCTTCTATTTACCTAACGAAAGTTCCTTTCATAAATTTTTTATAAGTGTTTAGTCAAAGTAAGATAAACTATTTTTTGATGGGTAGCACATACAAAAAATAATTATTAATATTTTTATTCAATTATCCGAAAATTGTAATTTCTATCTACGTTGACTGGCCAATTTGAAACATTAGTTTAATAGTAAATCAGGAATAGTGTGAGAGTCTATTACTTTTCACATTAGGAGTGAATTATATATTTAAAAAATAAATGTATAGGGTACGTTTACACGATTTTACAACATATCCGTAAACTGCACTCATATTAACTTTAGAGTCACGAATCAATTTTATTACGATTGTTTTCATTATAGTACATAAGAGTAATATAAGTCTATTCTGATGTTTGTAAAAATACGATGAGCATACTGGATACGGTCATAGCATACAAAAAAAAGTGACAGTACTAGAAATTTTTATATTTGGTTTTCTTCCCGCGATTGCTGCATATAATTTTGATCAGAAAAAGTTAAATTGAATGGCATTCCTGTCACTTTAAACACTAGTTTGTTTCAGAAATATATTTATATACTTCACTGTTAATATTTTATTAGAATGTAAAACACCTCAGTTTAATCAGCAGTGCGTATAGAAAGTTCAAAGCATAGCATTATTGCTATTTCTAGTCAGGCATCCGAAAATTTTGACTTCTAGCTAAGTTGACTGCATAACATAAATGTTTAATTTCATACAAAAAATTACATGTTATGTGCTTAAACATCTGTTTAGCAACTGCTGTTATGTCCACACCATTTTATATCACATCTGTGGACTGCACTGTCATATTGGCATGTCATGAATTGTTACCAACATTATTATTATACATTATAATACAAATGAAGAATGTAATTTAATATTTAATGTATTATCAAAGTTCTATCCACGGTTTATTTCGTAAGGTACATTTGACACAATACATTCAGATTTGAATTGTTTTAAGTTGATTTTTTTTTTTTTAAGGGTTGGTATTATTGAAGCACGATAGTGTCTATTAATAACAAGAGGACGACTTGTGGTATATGTGAGAGATGCATGCAATAACAAGACGACTACATACTCACGACAGCGAGGAGCGTGGTGCCTGGGACCGAGCTCGCCAACGACTGAGCCTGCCAGCCCTCGGGATCTCTGCCACCTGTTGCTCCTCTCCTCACTAATACACTAATACCTCATTAGTGCCAATATCTTTCTTAGCTACTGCTAGCCCTTTTTTTTTTTCCTCACTTGTTTTATCTTTACGGCTGTGCATTTTTTATCTTCGGCGTTTCCCATCAAGACAAGCTTCTGTTTCTCAAGGAGGAAGTGCACACATTCATTCGATTCCTGTGCTGGAATAACAGACTATTAAGAGGCACGTGATAACTTTATATATGCTGGGAGATTACCGTGAGAACCTTATCAACTTGTGTTGGCAAACAACTACAAAAAAAATTTTCATTTCATTATCTCAATAATTTTTTTTTTTTACATTTGTTGTGTTCAAGGTTCCCAATGTGCTTGCTCACTAATACATTCAACTTAGTTATATACTTTGTATTCAGGTACATAGTATGTTTAAAATTGGTCAGTTTTGCCCTACCATGGCTTAGTTCATCGTCTTTGTGCGTTTGGTGTCGTTGACAGTTTATAGCTCTGGCCAACATACTTGGTTCGAAATTTATATTCACACATTGATTAAGGACTAAATTTTATTTTTTGAAAAAAACTAATAAGTAAAGATTTAAAAAATAGCTCATTTTATTCGCTATACTATGGTCAGTTAAAATTGTCTTCTTGACTAATTACCAAAGTAGTAAATAGAAAAAATATTTACTTAAAAAAAACCGTTAAAAACCTGGTTGGTATTAAAAAGGCTATTTAAACTGTTGTTTTTCAAACCTATGTTTCAGAATATCAGACCTTCAAACCTTAAGTTAGACTTTATGAGGTTTACTTATTTTGTTGGGTTTACTTATATATTTCCCGTTATTTAATTTTAGAACTCTCGCGCTCTTGGTCAGCCTCCACTGGCTAGTATCCGGTGACGCGGCTGACGGAGGAGCGTGGGGGACTTCCCAAGACTCCGCTTTCTCTTCGCGGTGGATTTGGGGGGTCTCTGGGCTGTCTGTAAATATTGTATGAATGAGCGAGTGAATGATGAACTGTAAATATGGTATGAATGAGAGCATTTATCTTAATTACTTATTGCCTTATAAAAGGCAGATTGTAATTTTAGCACAATAAAGGAATTTAACTACAATTTTAGCCAAAACCAAATCAGCACATTTCGAATAGTTTCTAACGTTAATAATTCAGACGGATTCAATTCGATTATCGTCACCGCTTTCGTAGAAACATCATTCTTACATTATTCAATTTATAAATGTTAAAACCCACATAATATTCTCGCAAATAGCTAACTCTAAACCATTATATATACGCGCCGATACTTTATATATAATTATTATTAAACCTAGTACAATTGAATCCATGCCATGGAATGCGTAACCATGTTTTTTATAATTATTTCAATAAGAGAAACGCTCCATGATTAACAATTGCATAAAAGTTTAAAGTAAAGCTGGACTATTTATCCGTTAAACGATTTTAAGTTACGATACAAGCAATAAATCCTTCTCCTTGATCTAAAATTAATAAAGGAACGGTATAATTATTATTCAAGATACAAAGTTATAATTAACTACTGCAAAATACAAAAAAATGGAATAAGCCCAAAATAAATTAGAGTAATTATGATGCTATATGTAAACGCTGAGATTTCTGTTAGAGGATACGAACATTCAAGCCAATTCGCAGTGAACCAAAGTGTTCTACTGAAGAAAACGTGAAGTCCATTGCTTTTTTAAAAGAAACTGTATGCTATTTCAGCCATAACGGAGAAAGAGGTCCGGCAATAAAAGAGAGATTGAGTTGTTAGCTACCGACCATTTGGCAATCGTGGCTTGTGCCTTGGCTGATGTGGAATCCAGAATGATAAGCCATATTATTAAGAAAAGCAACTTGTTACTTGAAACATAAAAAACTAATAGAGTTCTTGCTACCTTCTGTTTTGTAAACTCTATATCCTTGCACCTCTTTCATAAAAGTTTAAAAAAAAAAAAAAAAAAAAAAAAGCCTGAGTAGTTTCTCTGTGAGTATATAGTCAAGGAAAATAATTTTAAACTGCTCATCGTGTACTTGTTCAGCAAATATAGATCTGTCAATACTCCTGAGTATAGTTCTTCAAAATATTGAGTAGAGCGATATCCACCCAACGAGCGGATGGAACAGGATTTGTCAATTTTAAAGGAATTCTAAACCTGATTTTCTATAACCTCAACCATACTGCAAAATCAGCATACGAAAGTTAAATTTTTCAAAAGAATAGTTAACTGGTGGATGAAGTTGCACAATTTGCCAGATAATAGATGAACTACCAACACAATCCCTTCGTAAATAGTAACTAATATTATGCCTTTAATGAAAGCAACATTTCCATGGAAACTGGTGCAGACCAGTATTTTGATTTACCTTTTGAGTACGGATGTCCAGTCGATTATGAAATCGGAAAAAAATTACTTTAAAAGCGACTTGAAGAGTACTTCATTGAACAATTTTTTTGTGAATATGTATTTCCAAAAATAAAATTTAATTTATAAATTAGAATCAACTAGTTCTACATCTATGTCAGTTTCTAAGATTTATCATGTATCTTGTTACGAGTTATTATTCTGGGCTTCAATTGTTACCAGTCCTATTATCTCGTAATTGTCATAGTAATTGTAGAACGAAATGTAGATCCAATTTAAGGATACATGGGTGGACCTTCAAAGTTTTTGTTTCTACGAAAATGTTTTCTTCGATATGGGCTTTTTTTTTTATTGATATACAGGTTATTCCACCAGATAGTATATTAACGCAAAGTCTAAAATATAAACATTCTCAACTAACAACAGAATCGCTTAATGCTTGTAACTGCGAGCCACAATGGACCACTTCTGTCACAATGGACCCACTTTACCCACGCGAACCTGAGGCTTCGTCGCATCTCTTTGGAAATAATAACTCGGCCCACACTATATAAAAGAAAGGAAAAGGCGATGTTGGCCGAGGCCGAAGGGAAAAGCTCTGCTTTCATACAGGTACAGTTATCGTTTTTCGTCTGTCTTTATGTCCCACGATAATGGCAGTGAAAACAATCTAACCAATACGAAACTGTGAAGGAATATTCAAAAACTCCGCGTTCTATACTGTACATGTTTTAGTTAAGATATAAAGTAGGTGGAAAAACATTCAACCTAGAGAAAATGGCGCTTGTATATTTTAACTGGCCCGCTTATTTCTAGTTTCTAAGTAGTTCTCGATTGTTTCCCAACCTATAAAACCCCTTAAAAATGGTAACACAAAAATAAATTCAATGATACTCCATAAAATAAAATCTTGAGAGCCAACAATAGAAATCGTGTATTTGATGTAAATATTACAGCTATTTTCAGTTTTTGTTGTTTTTTGAATGACAAATGACAGGGTCAAACTAAGGAGTTTGGATATAAAATACAGTGGTGTTGATTCTTTCATGAACCAAAAAAATCTGTTTGAGAAATCTTCGACAGATTGAAGGATTACAGAGTAAAGGTTATAGGTTTTCAAATGACCATATAACCTTCAAATATTGTAAAAAATACATATCGTGAGTTATTTTATTATTAAAGATCTGCGAAATAAATATCTGATAACAAATTGAGAGTTTTGAAGTCAAAATAATTTAGCATTACTTCCAAAATGTAGCAGGGTAGAGGTAAAACCTAACAGACATCGGGTAGAGATCATTGTCAGAAACAATAAACATTACGAATGGATCGGGTTGCGCAACATACAACGTGGAATTATAGAGGCTTTTCAAATAAACGTTTGAAAAGGGAATATAAAAAGGATGAAGGACAATGCAGTTTCATTACAGGACAGTCGAGTATTGATCTTCTCTTACCAAACTTTCGCAGAATAAAAACCACTGTAAAATTGGCGTAATTGTATCGTTTGATTGCTCAAATCGAAGGGGGGGGCTTTACTTTCAAGCAGATGTGGGGAACCGTCGGCCTGTCCTGTCTATATTCTGCGAATGGGAATAGTCGGTTAGTAGTTTTTCATAGGCGTAAAACCAAGTGATCATCGACGCCTTGTGGCCTTGGTAAACACATAGTCTAGTTGACTCTATGAGCGTATAATCGAACATAGGTTCCCCCAGAAACAAGCAGAGATTCCGGCGGCACAACAGGTCCACATCCCAGGCAGAGATTTCTTATCCGGCACGGAGACTGGGTAGAGGATGTGGATAAAAAAAAATTGCAATAGCAATGAACCACATGTGTCCAAATGCTTCTGGTCTACAGAATGAAACATGTTCTTATGATCCAATGTGCCCCCCCCCCCAAAAATACCCCAAGCAGCAACTTCTAACAGACCCCAGCCCACCACCAACTTATATGATTCAATCGATCTGAAATGTTAAAGGTATATCGGACCTTTTTCGATTTATGCAGTCTCATAACTACCCTTATATTTACAACACTATGGTTTAAATCCTCAGTCTAATCCCGGAAATCAAGATCCTTTATTTGGGCTTTACATTCCTTTCCTGTTCACTCCACCACTCTCAGCAACACTCTCCTCTTAATATACATTATCCTTACACACTTTTAAAACCACCTTATCCCCTTCTACATCTCTTTCAACACTCAGAGACACTTGCTAACCTAAAATTTTTGAACTCATTTTAGCTATTATTATTATCTAATCTTATCATTATGTTGACTCTCTACAAATGCCTCCCCCATATAATAACGATAAACTCATAGATTAAAAAGGCAAATAATATATATTTGATTTCATTTTTATTATTCTCCCCTTTTCTTTTCGTTTTTTTTTTAATTTGATTATGTGGTGCACTGTAATTTCTTATTTTATATTTATACAAACTCTTGGATGACGTTTTTTAATTTGAGGTATGCCCTAATATTATATTATTATTATTTTTCCACTCTGAAATGTATTGTATCTTTTTTGTTGGCCGGGAATGGATTTTTGTATTTGTGTTGTTATTGTTAGGTGATTTTTTCCTATACTATTCTATAATCAACAACTGGATAAATTCTGATTAAGAGTAAATTTGTTTACCGTAACACAAAGTTTTATTTTTTTTTCTAGTCTCAGCTGAGAAACTATTATTTATGTAAGTTTATTTAAAAAAAATGTTCTCTAGAAGTAAAACAATGTGGGTAGTATGATAACTACAAATATCACATTAACTCCCTCCTTTACAATGTTAACAATATATAAGGTATTGTTATTTTTATTCAGAATAAACAAAAACAACAATTGTTTCGGGATTGCTCTTCCCATGTTGTTCTGGAGCTCTTGGGATGAAATATAAATACAGAAATAATTTGTAAATAGATTCACCTGAGGATCTATAATTATATAGAATTATCTGCAAATTTGAAGGGGCTATGGAGAAAAAAAAAAATGATGAAATATAAATAAAAAAATAGAGCTTAACTGTTATTTTTGAACTATTGGCTATTGATGCAGCGAGAGAGATGATAGAGATTATCTCACAGTGTAATTTAAAGGTAAAAGAGGGCAGTGTTAGTAGTTTGTCAAATACTTCATTTGAGAGTGTCATATTTGGACATTCCACTCTGGGCTCTGGTTTGTATTCTCCAAACTGCATATCTCGCAGCATATTTCGTTGGTTCTGCCGGAATCTATTGTTTCCTGCTAGTGCAGAGAAACGGTTTATTTCAGCTGTGGTACAGGGTATTATTTCCCCTTTGTTTATTTTCGTTTTTTTTACCTTCTTATTCTGCTTGTTATTCCTGCTGACAAGATAATAAATAATTTATTATGATTCTGTAAAATTGTAATATTAATGAAATTTAGCTTTAGAGCATTTTTGGATATATATTCAATTTTAGTTTCGTTAGCCGTATATGTAATTATTAACAATGCCTATGGGGTCAATTATTATAAACATGGCTTTGCCATATTATTTCTTTATTATTAATTCACTAGATCGTTAAGCTAATGAACTTAAATATTGGGCGTTTTAATCTGAGAAAAGTGGAATTCATTGCATGCAACATTAAATTAAACCCACTAGTCCTGTAATATTGTGATTACATCATAGTTTTTACACATATATATTAATAACACTGTGAGCTTACTTCGCATCTCAGGCTGAGAAGTTTAGCTGAATTAAATAATAGAGAGAGGGGGAGAGAGGGAGAGATGGTGGAAGTTGTAAAAGCCGGGGAGGCATCTGCCACGCTGCGGTAAATGACAGATCTAAGTTGAGTACTTCGCATAGCTGCCTACCTACCTTTAATCTTACTAGGACGGACGTTGCAGTCGTTGAAGGTGTCTTTTTCAATCTGAGGATTTTATCTATCAGCCTGCGGGAAGAGGTTATACTTTCAAACATGTACCCAGCGATTTCTACTGTACTGGGAGAGTACATTAAAGAATTATTTTTAGGTTTCCACCACTAATCAGTGGTTAAAACCTTGAATAGCCATTATAGCTGGAGAAACCTTAAATAATATATTATTAATTTTAATTAATTTATTGTGATAAAATTACAAACTGCCTTACTGTGCAATAAGTAATTGTGATCAATGTTTTCATTCGTGTCATATTTACAATTATTTATTCACTGGCTCATTCATACAGTAATTACAAACAGTCCCAAGACTTCCCAAATCCACATGCCCCTCACATGTGAAAGAAGAAGTGGAGTCTTGGGAAGTCTCCCACGCTCCTCCATTAGCCTGGAGGTTGCCCAAGAGCGCGAGAGCCACAGACTCATTGCCAGGACTTCCACTGTCATGTATTAATAGCAGACTACGAGAGAGAAATGATTCTGAGGACCGGTGTCCAAACGAGGGCCCAATATCTGGTAGGAGCTCTACTTCTGAGCTCTCCTCGAAAGGAACTCAGATTTTATAAAGGAGGAGTGACTGGGCGAGAAGGATAGATGCGATGTTGAATTTTGACAATGGTTGGATTGGCATTAAGCAAAGAAGTAAACATTGGAAAGTCAGTTACCCCGCCAGCAATGCCGGGTACCTAATTACCTTGTGTACTTTTTTGTGATATGTGCACAATGAGTTAACGGTAGGTGGCAAAGCTGGCCCGGGCATTTGCTCAGGTATTTACATAAGAATCCCCGTGTGCAGCTTACAGCCGACCAAAGTAAGGAACAAAACTATGTAACATTGAACAGTACCCGCTGTACTTCAGGTAGAATCAAGCAGGCCAATAACCATTCTGATTTTTCTTTTCCCAGAAGCATCTACTTTTTTGGTACAGATAGGAGAATCATAAGGTGAATTGCTTTCGCGTATTATACCATTTTTCAATAATATATTTATTTCTTGTTGTAGTCATCTTTAAAATGTTGTGGGTATCGGTAGTTTCTTGTAAATATTGGTTTGTCCGTTTTGAGTCTAATCGTATGTTTCAATAAGTTATTATTTTTAATTTCTCATCTTCTGATTTTACGATGGTTGGGTATTTCAATAATATATTAAATAATTTTCTTTTATTATTTTTAGTTATATGTTCAGGGCTTACAAGAGTTTCTTTCTTTCTTTCTTTCTTTATAATTGATTTATTCTTTATTAAATATAATTCATTATACATTAGCTGACCATTATTAATAATTACGTTTATTTTATTCATTTCAATTTCATTATTCGTTCCCGATTTAATCTCTGTTTCTAGAGTTTGCATTGTTTCCATTCCTAATAATATTTCGTATTTGTTACTAAAGTTGTAGATTTTAAACCTAACTAAGAGATCTCGGGTCAAACCCAATCTTGGTGCCAAGTTTAGAATGACTGAGCCATTGCCTTTTTCGCTACCAGCTGGTGTTACCACTATGAAATTTTCCGACTTAATTTCAGTCCCTACGGGTACGGAACATGGGTGTATATAGTTAATTTCTGATCCTGTGTCTATTAACTTATTGTCTCCGAGTAAGTCAGTAAATGATGGAGTTTCCTTCACTAGGTTAAGTTGATGTTGGGGGGGGGGGGGGCAAGTGGTGGTTCGCTTAGTCCTAAAAAATGTTCAAATTGTCCTCCAAGTCTTTAACTCTCTGTTTCAATGTTTCGTTCTCTTGTTCTAGTGGGCGAGGTTCGTCTTCTAAGTGATCTTCGTTACTTCGAACAGTTCTCATTTACACGGTGTTTTGTGAATGTGGATTGAAGGGTTGTGATAGGAATGATGTTTGTTGAGGTCTTTGAAAGTTAAGTGGTCGTTGATTGTTTCTAAAGTTCTGTCGGGGTTCATAACGTTACTGATGGTTATCGTTATGTTGAATGTTATTGTTTTGTTGAAAATTATGTCTATAGGTATTTTGGTTCTATCGGGGTTGAAATTGTAGTCATTTCTCCTATAATTCTTTTGTCTAGGTCGGTATTCTTGTTGACAGCTGTTAGTGTTTCCTTGAGGATACATGTCTTCCATTATAATCTCACAGTTGTTATACAAAAGTTGTTAGTCATGTGATAGTCGTTAAGAGCCATTTCTGATTCTATTTAAAATATCTCTTATACTTGCACTTGCCATAAAAATAAAAATTACAATGTATGCAAAAATAATGCCTTAAAGTCTTTATTGCTGTTAACGAAGTCTTTCGTGTGGTCTATATTACGTTTATTGATTCTGTATAACCTGCATCAAGCGTTGAAACACACCTTCAAGTGAGCAGTCCCAGCTCTGTTAATATTTCCTCGAGCCTTCTTAGCCTGTCTTTAATTCCGGCCTGTCCGTCAGAGTGGTAGCCAAACAATGCCAGGTCCGGTTATATAAGCAATCTTATAACTCAGGAATTACTCACAGATGCAGAGAATATTTCTTCGGATCTTCTCGGCCTGATGACGTCTTCTCTTCTGACTTGAAGTTTGCAGGTGTCTTCAATGAAGTCCAGCTTTCTTTCTTCCTTCAACTTCCTGAGATATATAACGAATTTCTTTAGGTGATTACCTGGTGAAAATCTATTGAAATAGATCAGTACCCAATATCGGCTAAGTCCTGCCCTGTGGGTTATCTTACTAGAGGTATCCGCATAGCCCTTCTCACACTATTGGAGTGGTCCACTGTCCGTTGCCAAATGAGTGATCTCTAAATGGTGGACTACCGTGAATTTACTGAGTTTACCTCCAGGTGCCTGTTTGGGGCGCCAGTTAAATCATCTTTGTAGAGGATAGTATTTTAAAAGAAAAAGAAAAGCTTTATTATGAAGTACACAGGTTTGTTTTACAAGCTCAAAGGATATTTACCGCAGACCCTATCCCTAATCCTACAGTCCCACCTTTTAAACCACTTCTTCCAAGTCCGCTGTGGTTTAGAATATTCTAACCACTATCCCATAAAAGCAGGAGTTCCACATGGTAGTGTCCTGGGTCCCATCCTCTACAATCTATACACCGCTGATGTCCCCTCTACCACCAATACCTTCTTGGCAACATCTGCAAATGACACTGCAGTCCTGTCAACCCATCCAGACCCTGATATAGCATCCTTCAAGAACACCTTGATGAGATCGAGTATTGGTGCAACCAATAGCGAATCAAAGTCAATGAAGCAAAATGTTCCCACATAACCTTTACCCTCTGCCGCAAGTCCTGTCCGCTAGTCTTTTTAAATTCGATTCCTCTCCCTGTGTCTGAGACACAGGTATCCGGACACAGGTATTTAGGCTTGCATCTCGACAAAAGACTAACATGGAACCCACACACGAGGCTAAAAATACAAGAACTAAACAGACGTTTTGGACAACTGTACAGACTACTTCGAAGGACATCCCATCTCTCAATAGAAAATAAACTACTTATTTACAAAGTTATACTTAAGCCCATCTGGACAGAATAGAGCTAGGACAGCAAAAAATTCGAACATCAAGCGCATCCAATCGTTTCAATCACAAGTCCTGAGATCAATAGTAAATGCCCCTTATTACGTCAGCAACCAAACCCTTTATAATGATCTGAATATACCCTACATTCTTGAACTCATTCCTTCCAAGTTCATAAAATTACATAGTAATCTATCCAACCACTCCCTAGCACAGTCATTGCACTGTACCACTCATCCCTATAGTCCTCTTCTGAGACTAAAACGGCAGTGGTTTCGTGACCTGCTATAAATAAGTGACAGTGGGAGTCCTGGCAAGTTTCTCTAATCATATCCTGAGCGTCTGTGGCTCTCGTGCTCTTGGCCAGCCTCCGCTGGCTCTTATCCAATGACGCGGCTGACGTAGGAGCGTGGGGGACTTCCCAAGACTCTCCTTCGTCCTTCGCACGTGAGGGAGGTGACAATCGTGTGGACTTGAGGGGCCTCTGGGCTGTTTGTAAAGTATATATAGTTATATGACGATAATTAATCCAAAACATTGGCTAATCCATGTTGAGACTTCCCCCTATATATAAGCTGAGCCTACGGCTCTCGGATTATTCATTCTCTGATAGTCACGCGACTCATTTCATCTCAGTCATAGTAGTTTTATATCTTTCAACCCGTATGTTTTGTACTTCAATAAAGTGATTTTAAAAAGATCTATTCCTCTTGGTTTGATTCAATTATATAGTATGAATAAGCGGGTGAATGAAAATTGTAAATTGGTATGGATGAGATCATTTATCACAATTACTTATAACCCAATCAGGCAGATTGTAATTTTATTATAATAAAGTTGTAGTATTATGAAGTACAAGCAAAATACTGGTATATAAAAAGATTAAGATTTACGTTACTACATACTAGGTGGAAATCCTAGAGACGATTGGGGTCTGGGGCTAAAGGTGAGACATATACTCGTAAGTATAAGAAAAGGATGAGATTCTGGGAAGTAGGGAGGTCTTCGAGGGATACGGTTGCTTACTTAAAAATAACAGGGAACCATCAGTGACTTCCATGACGTCTCAAGGCAGGTATACAGTTCTGCTCAAGCCCCTTCTACTTGTTCTTAGCAATATGAAACTATCGACGGGCCATGCCATCATTTTCAAGGGTTTGAGCTGTATCATTCGAGAGATACAATTACAATTCTGTTACACTTTCAAAGCCAGGCTTGATTAATTGTGTTAAAAACTGTTAAAACAATTAAAATAAATAAGTAAATGAAGCTATGTAGTAATTAAAAAAAATTAATTAAATACGCAGATATAATTTTCTGACCAGCCACATGAAATCAGAGAACAATAAAACATATTGTTAAACCACGGGACAAACATTTTTATGTTCAATACCGAAATATCGTCTAAAAGTAAGGGCTCGAGATACTCTGCCAAGTCTGGCACAAAACGCCGATAGTAATTAAGCCTACCTAAAAGTCGTCGAATGCCCTTGACGTCTTTCGGCACCGCCATTTTCCGAATTGCGTCGACTTTCGCAGAATCCGGCTGGACTCCCTCCCTCGAGATGGTATGCCCTAAAAAGTTGATCCGATCCTCTCCCAGCGATGATTTTTCCATGGACAATTTTAAACCGAATTCACGCAATCGTCGGAATACCCTCCGGAGATGTTCAATGTGTTCAGATACGTTCGGGTGAAGATCAACAGATCGTCCATAAAAATCTGGCATACCGCCTCGTCAATCCCCGTCAGGATTTCGTCCATCAATCGCTGGAAAGTAATCGGAGCGTTCTTCAAACCAAATGGCATCCGAGTGAGCTCATATTGCCCCCTCTCGAAAGTAAACGCCGTTTTGTGTTGATCGGTAGCGCTCATTTTGATTTGATGGTACCCTGCTTTCAAATCCAAGGTGCAAAAGATTGTGGCTCCATTCAGTCTGTCAAGGATGTCCTCAAACCGGGGAATCGGATACTTCTCATCCATTGTGTTATCATTTAATTTCCTAAAATCGACGACGATTCTATATTTCTCCCCCTCCTCTCCCGATTTACTCTTCTTTCGTACTGCCCACAGAGGACTATTATACGGTAATTTGCTATCCATGGTTATACCCTGTCGTCTTAAGCTGTAGATTTCTTGCCGGATATGTTGGCGGGGTGCCTGCGGATATCGTCTCTCCTTCACGTACGTTATTCGGTCCAATTTTAATGGGGTTTCATGTTCTGTCTTCCCCGTTGCCCCCAACATATCACCTTTCACGTAAAAAATATCTCCGAACTCCCTCCGTAAGATTTCCCTCGAGTCCACCACTTTGTTGACTGCCCCTATCCGCGCTCTCCTACCTCTTACGGTCCCCTGACATTGATAAGTTACCCCCCCCCCAACTTGATTTGCCACTCCTTTCCCTTGTTCTCTACAAGCCCGCCTACCCATCCCAATAAGTCACACCCCACTATTATTTCATACTCCGGCGGCATTATTTGATATGTACGTTAATATCGCCCTTTTTTTTTCGCTCATTTCTCTAAATTCACGACCGCTTCTCCCACCACTTCACAGGGCCCGCCCAGGGTAATTAACTTGCACTTACATACCTTGATCTGGAGTGTCCTCTCTCTGCCATACAGCCGCTCCAACGCACCGCGTGACATTATGGTATTGGTGCTACCTGTGACCACCAAGCACCTCTCTCCCCCCTCGACTCTGATTATTTGCAACTCGCACAGTATCCCTCTCACTGTATTACACTTTAGTGCAGTCGCCTGTCTTTTGCCACCCTCCTCAGGCTGCCACACGCAGCTCCCATCTTCTCGAAGTAATCTTCTATCGCTCGTGCTCTCGGCTCCTGTCGCGATCCGGCTGTTCTCCTTCCGTTCCCAACGTTCCTGACGCCCCCAACAATTCCTCAGCTGATGATATATTCCCTCTGGGTGATATCTTCCTTCTTTCCCACATCGTTTGAGTATTCACTTCCATGGGTTCTGCCCTATGAAGATCTCTCCTCCGATACACGTATGGGCAATGCCTCGCGATATGCCTCTTCTCACTGCTCTCGAAACATTTTGTGCGAAGGCACTGTGTCACTAAATGTCCCGTCTTCCCGCGCCCATGGCATTTTCTCTCTCCTCTGCGGGGTCCATACCTGGGTCTCACCGCCCCGAACCTCCTTTCGCTTGCCGCTCCCCTGTCCTTACCGGTCGTTGATGTTTCGATTTTTTTCCATTTGCTTTAGGGACCCTGGTTTATTTGTACACTATCCAGCTCCATTCTGCAACATCCTCTTGTATCCTCGATTCCTCCTCCCTGGCGTTGGTATCAATCATGACTTGGGCACTCGAGGAATGAGCGCTCTTTAGGGAATACCTCTTTTCTCCCTGTTTCCTTCGCCAAATGAACCTTCAGTATAGTAGAGAGAAATCCCATTCTGCCCTCTACCTCTTCGATGCTTATCGTCTCTCTCATTTTCTCCGTTATTTGATTATAACGGGTTACAAGACCTGTGGCATATTGGCCGCTACTCTGCCTTGATGATCTTGTCTCCCGGAATATCTTGACATCTGAAAAATATCTTCTTCTGGGGTCCATCGCCCTCCCCCATATGCCACATCTTCACCGTTTCCCACGACGGTTCCTCATCCGCTTGGATCTGGTTGAGAATACTTCTCTTCACCCGACATATCAAGGCCGATCTTAGTGACTCTGCATCCCTGGGGTCCAGAAGATCTTCCTTTGCTTTTGCTAGGATTAACGCAGTGAGGCGATCTCCTCCCTTCAAAAAGTGGTTGAGTTCTCCTAATTTGCCAGTGAACCATTTCAGCTCTGAAATTGTTTTTCTCAGATCTTGAGTGTTCATTGCTTTTACTCTCATCAACGCGAGAGCGGTAGCATGAGCTTCTGGCAAAACGCCCACCCTTCTCGTTGCTACATGTTCCACGCCATCCACTACATTCAGAACAGGTCGTCGTAGCACGCCTCCTTCCGCCATTCTTTCTTCACTTTTTTGTTGAACACGGCAAAAAGAATAAGAAAAAAAAAATCAAACAGCCGTCGCTTAGTTTTCTTCCCACTTCACGAATCCCGGGTTTCGGCACCAGTTTCGAATTAAAAAAAAAAAGGTTTAAAGAAGCAACATGCATGAAAGTTAGAACTAGAGTGTTTATTTCAAGTCTATAACCCTCTATATTGACGTTCGGGATTTTTACATCCCGACATTCGGAGATTAAGGTTGAATACTGATGCTGCCCGGAGCTTAACTTTTATATATATATATATATAAGTTATCGTCTCCCAGCTGTAGACGATCGAGAAAAAGGAATGAAGAAAGGAGGTAGATGATATAATAAGAAGGTTTGTTTTATAACTGGCTTTATTTTCCTCCTGATCCTCTATACACACGTTACGGGTTTGTTTACCCTAGGCTACAAGGTATTAGGCTTAACATTGCCGTACCGCTAGACGTAACTCCCCCCTACCAGTTTACGGACATTCCCCGTAAACTAACATGTGACATCAGCTATGTATCTATAGCAACACAAAACAAAAAGTATACTCTGTTAATAAAAAAAATTTGAAAAGAAAAATGTCTTCCAGGTCCATCTAAAATCACAGCACAGACCCATATAACACAAAAAAAACATAATAAACCAACAAAAAATATATATATATAGGCCTCTCGGGACTGGTCACCTGTGACACACACCGGAGTTATGTTTCGACGACGGGGCTCCCAGGCTCCACCGCGGGAAACTTGAGCTGTTCCACATGTACCGTCCGACGTTTGATCGGGGGTGTAATGCTTTCGACCGTGACCACGTTGTGTTCGCGGAGAGCGATCACTCGGAAAGGACCCTCGTACCGCACTAGTTCCTTACCCCTGTTCGACCCTTTTCTCCGGTACACGAGCGCGCCGAGTTTAAGATTGCCCAGAATATCGCGGACTTTGAGGTTGTCGCGCGCCACCCGTCGCCGTTTCTTATCCTGGAGCCTTCCCCGAACGGCCACCCACTGTTTCTTTAGCGCTATCTGATTACTTACTACCCGTGCGGCCAGTTCTTCATCGATCGCCGTACTCCTGCTATCGCGCCGGCATCTTCGAAGTCCAAACAGCGTCTCGACCGGAGAAAAACCGGTGGCAGAATGGATTGAGTGGTTATACGCGATGACTGCCTTTTCCATCGCCACGTTTGGTTCTAAGCCCTTCTCTCCATGGTAAATTCGTAGGTGGTCGCTAAGCGTGCTGTGCAGCCGCTCTACGTCTCCTCGACTCTTCGGGTGTCCTGGGGTGTTGAGATGCCAACGGATCTCTAAGGCCGCCGCCTCAGCCCTTATTTCGGCGTTATCAAACTCCCTACCAGCGTCGGAAGCTATCGTGTCTGGTACGCCATAAAATTGGCACCATGTGCGTAGTGCCCTTAGGACTGCTTCCGCTGATCGTTCTGCTATCAGATGGGCCATCGCTGTTTTGCTGAACCTATCGACAATGGTGACCCATTTGTATCCCCTCCATGTGAACGTGTCCACCTGCAAATCCTCCAACGGTTGGTCTGCCGTTGGCGTCTCCTCCTGTATTGCTCTGGGGGGGTGGCGATCATATTTCGTGGTGAGGCATGTGTCGCAGGTACCAATAACTCTCGCAATCGTGTCTTTCATACCCAACCAGAAATATCTCCTCTTCAATGCTTGCAGGGTAGCGTCGATTCCCCGGTGGTTTGTCTTCCCTTGGTGGAATGCAAGGGTCACTTCTCTCTGCCGCGTTTCTTCTTTTACTGTCTCCACCTTCAGGGTACATCGGACGAACGTACGATCGACTCCGATCCTCTCCGTCCTCCATAGGCGTTTGATGCGTCCCCAGATGGTCGCATTTCCCACGTACATGTGGTGCGTTTTCCCTGGAGTAGATGCGTCCTTCAGAGCGCGGCAAATCGTATCGTCGTTTATCCCCGGTGTCGACCAGATTTTGACGATGTTGCAGTGGCCGTACTTCTCAGATTCCATCTTGAAGAGCCCAGAAGTTTTGGTGAGCCAAATGATCTGGCGCCTCTTGTCATTTATTATGGCGTCGAGGTCCTCAATGTCCGAGGGTCTATCCCCCACTGAACTCCCGTCACTCGGAACATCATTGGCTGGAGCCCCCTCCCGCTCCCCTTCCTCGCCGGGTGACCATTCCTGGACGAATTGGTGGGTGTCACGTGATGGTCCCGGAATCTCCTCTTCGATCGCATTCACGACCAACGCGCGGGATAACCAATCGGCCACGACGTTCTCCTTCCCCGGTTTGTAAATAATGTCGATGTTGTATTGACTGAGGAACTCCTTCCATCTGGTAATCCGCGCTGATGACTCTTTCATTTTTCCCACCCATTGGAGGGGTCGATGATCTGTTTTAACCCGAAACTTCCTCCCGAATACGTAGGGCCGGAAGTGTTCTATCGCCCATACGATACCCAGTAATTCGCGTTCTAGCGCGCTATATCTACTCTCGGATTCAGTAAGGCGTCTGCTAGCGTATGCTATTGGTCGCTCCCCCCCGTCCCGATCCTGCGAGAGTACCGCCCCCAACGCGTATTCACTCGCATCTGTGGTAATCATGAAGGGGAGTGCAAAATCTGGAAACGCTAGTATAGGCTCTTCCTGTAGCCGCTCCATGCAACGTCTTATATTGTTCTCCATTACCGGGGTAATAACGACTTTTTGTCCTTTTTTAAGGAGATTGTTAATAGGGACCAGGTACTCCGCCATTTCTGGAACGAATCTGCGGTAGTAGTTCAGGGATCCGAGTAAGCGCCGGATTCCTTTTACGTCTTTCGGGATAGTCATCCGCTGGATGGCCTCCACCTTCCCACGATCGGGTTGCACTCCCTCTCTGGAAATTATGTGGCCTAAAAATTTCACCTGCTCTTGTCCCAAAAGCGACTTCTCCGCAGACAATTTCAGCCCGAATTGCTTAATTCTGTCAAAAACCTGTCGCAGATGGTCCTGGTGTTCTACCTCATCTCGACTGAAAACCAGGAGGTCGTCCATATATATCTGGCAAAACGACTCCCCAATCCCTCTTAAAAATTCGTCCATCAGCCTCTGGAACGTTATTGGCGCGTTTTTCAGCCCAAACGGCATTCTGGTGAATTCGTAATGTCCCCGCTCGAACGTGAATGCCGTTTTGTGTTGGTCTCCACGACGCATCCGAATTTGATGGTAACCCGCCTTCAGGTCCAGTGTACTGAATACCTTTGCTCCACTTAGGCGGTCCAGGATGTCTTCAAAGCGAGGTATGGGGTATTTTTCGTCTATAGTATTGTCGTTTAATTGCCTGTAGTCTATTACTACGCGATATTTTTTGTCACCGGACGACCCTTTCTTTTTCACTGCCCACAGGGGACTGTTGTATGGAGACGTACTATCTACTATGATGCCCTGTCGTTTCAATTCCTCGATTTCGTCCCTTATATGCTGTCGCAGCGCCTGCGGGTATCGTCTCTCTTTGATATATATCACTCTCTCCTGCTTCAGTGGGATCTCATGGAACGTTTCCCCCGTCACTCCCAGTTTGTCCCCTTCGTTGAAAAATATATCGGCATACTCTCGCCGAATAGCGCGTTCCCAGTTGTCCTCCCGATCGATCGCTCCGATTCGCTCCTTCCCGTCCCCCACGGTTCCTGTACACCGGCATAACATTCTTCCCAGTCTAATATCCCATATTCCGTTACGGCACTTCACTCTTGCTCCTACCCTTCCCAAGAGATCGCACCCTATGATACCATCGTACTCGCGCGGCATCTTCCTAACCACGTGTATTTTCAAATATTCCCCATTTTTCGCCCACCTATCCAATCCCATCGTCAATTCGCCTTCGATTTTACACGGCCCTCCCAGGGTGATAAGCTTGCACTCGCATGCCTGAATCCGCGACGACCCCTCGCCCACACACAATCTGTCCGCCGCTTTCCTGCTGAGAATAGTACAGGAGCTCCCCGTGTCTATCAAGCATCTCACTCCTCTCGCCACTCCAATAATGGGTATACCGCCGTAATTCCCTCTGACGCTATAGTTTATTAACGTGCGGCCACCCCTCTGCCAGCCCGCTCCTCAGGCCACCGCTTGCCGTTTCCTTCCTCCTTCCGTGCCATATCGTCTGCTTCTTACGTAGTCCCTGTCGTCCTCTGCAGTCTCTCCTCTTCTGCTCCTGGGTTCATCTTCTTCTTCTTCTGTCTCCGACGCTCCCGTAGTTTTTGACGATTCGGAGGGGGTTCTGGTTCTTCTCCATACCCTCTGTGCGTTTACCTCCATCGGTTCCGGCCTATACCTCTCTGTTCGCTGGAAAATGTATGGACACTGCCTCGCGATGTGTCCCTCAATTCCGCATTCAAAACATTTTGTTCGCGGGCACTGCGCCACTAAATGTCCAATTCTTCCACATCCGTGACATTTTCTGTCCTCCTTCCTCCCGCTGGCTCTCGGTCTCCTTTGGCTAAGTCTCCTTCCTTCAACCGCCGCCCCTTTTTTCTCCGCATACCGTTGATCTTTCCTCTTCCATGCCTGTTGCGGCATTCTCGGCCTCCTGTACATCACTTTGGACCACCCTGCCTCGTCTGCCTCTAATTTTTCTTCTTCCTCACGGGCACTAGTGTCCATTAAATCTTGGGCGCACTCAATGAACGATCGGTCTCCCGGTAGACTATCTTTCTTGCCGGTATCCCTGGCCAACTGTACCTTCAGAATGGTCGATAGGAATGCCATCCGGCCTTCCACTTCCGCTAGGTTCACCGTTTCTCTCATTTTTTCCGTTATTTTGTTAAATTTTGCCAAGAGTTCTCCGGCGTACTGCCCTTTCGTTTGATTGGGCCGTCTGGTCTCCCTGAACATCTGGAAGATGTCCTCTTCTGGTGTCCATCTGCCTCCCCCGTATGCCTTCTTTAGTCGTTCTTTTACCACGGTCCATGGGGTGTCTTCGTCGGCCTGTATTAGGTTTAGTACGCTCCGTTTTATTCTACACACTAGGCCCGCTTTGATTGATTTTACGTCACCAGGGTCGAGTAAACCCTCACTTGCCTTCGCCTCTACTCTTTCCATAATCCTATCCCCACCTTTGATGAAATGGTTCAATTCGCCTAACTCTCCTGAGAATTTCTCTAGGTCCGATATTGTTCTCTTCAGGTCCTGTGACGTCGCCGCTCGCACCTTCATCCAAGCCAGGGAGTTTGCATGAGCTTCGGCCATCGTTTCCCTAGGTAATTCGGGCACTTCGAAAGCCGCAGGCCGTAATTCTACCATGTAACTAGGTCACTTTTTCCCAATAAAACAACTGGAAAAAAAAATTAAAATTTTACTCACAGTTGTTTACCAGAATACTCGTAGTTCCCGGGTTTCGGCACCAGTTATCGTCTCCCAGCTGTAGACGATCGAGAAAAAGGAATGAAGAAAGGAGGTAGATGATATAATAAGAAGGTTTGTTTTATAACTGGCTTTATTTTCCTCCTGATCCTCTATACACACGTTACGGGTTTGTTTACCCTAGGCTACAAGGTATTAGGCTTAACATTGCCGTACCGCTAGACGTAACTTATATATATATATATATATATATATATATATATATATATATATATATATATGCTAGGTTAAATTTTATGACTCATGTTATACTGGTTGGAATAGTTTAAAAAACATTAAAATGTCATTAAATATTGGCTAAAACGATCCCGGTCGCAATTAAAATAAATAAAGACGCCGATTAAACCAAAACAAACAAAGAAGCAGTGTCATGAAAATGGAAACACGTGGGTGAGAATGACGGCGTAGTCCATCGAAAACGTTGGGATGAAAATAAATAAAGGCGTGGAGATGTTTTTTACATAACATAACAGATGTTTAGAGATAACATACACACTCGAGACCACCAATAATCCATACATCTGGTTAAAAGTAGAACCACTCATTTTGGCTGGGAAATAGAATCGTCCTTGTTCTATTGTTTCCAACTCAATTTATTTCAGATATTTACATAACATAATATTTTGTTACTATACAATGTATCTAGCTTTTATAAGGCCATATTGTTTTTATCATCCCGAGCAATTAATTAATGTATCTAAAATCACTCCAATACCTATCCCACAAAAAAAAAAGTATTTTTTTGTTCCTCAGTTTTATTTATACCTCGCTTTTTATAGCATTTCCAGGTAGACAGATTACAGGTTTATATACTCCAATTTACTGTTTTCTATTTTCATGTTGCTTGTTGACATCTACTGCGCTTCTCTGTGTAAGCTTTTTACTTATGCTTCTACCTCGCTACTTATAGTACTTAAATATGGAAACAGACCTTATCCATTCTAACGAGCAATAACTACGGATCGAATTAAATCCAAACTTGGCCACACTAATATGGCAGAAAGAGGGGGGGGGGGAGACGAACTTAGTTTTATTCTAGACCGGCGCCTTTAAACTTTTTAATGGATTGTCACTCATAACTCGGGAAAAAAGTGATTCCATTACACTTCTTCCTTTTCCTTTACCCGTTTTAACAAATCTTCATTCCATGAATTCCTTTGCCTAAACAGAATTATGAAAAGTTAGAGGCCCTTCTCTGTCTAAGCCACCAACCTGACGAATCTTTCACCACTTTGTTAAATACAAATTAAGTTTAATTTGTGTCCCTTTTCCCCGACTGGGGAGCCGGTATCAACGAGGAAAACTTGAAGAAGGAATATCATTATGTCTCTCTTCGTCTCTCCTAATCTGAAAAATATTTCACCTCGACTGGGAAACTTCCAAATTAACTCACCACCTTAAGAAGGTACTACTCTGTGGCTACAAACATTAAACTAAATATCTTAAGTTTGCAAGTGGTACTAAAACCTGGTAAAATATTACTGTTTATGTAATTATAAAGTTTTTTTCTGGAAATAATTAATAGATGTCCAGACCCGGGTTGATTAAGAAAGTTGATCATCCTTAACTACCGTGGATATATATCAGATAATTAAAAAAGAACCGCCGGTGCCATTACATCTAAAAATTCTATTCCAAGGATAACTTCTTGAAAAATTACTTCCGCATATTTTTTGACGAGAAACAACATATTTTCACACTTAACAGGGGATGGTGGGAGGGGGGCTCGCCTCCCTACTTGTTCCTTAACTTTATTTACCATACAAGATGTCTCGTTTTTTCCAGACCAGGATGCTCGGGCTTTACATTGAATGCAACAGATTTGTTTTCATTGATAATGACCGTACTTAAATATAAAAACAACTTTATTAAGATAAAATTACAATCTGCCTTAATGCTTAATAGGCAATAAATAATTGAGATAAATGTTCTCATTCATACCATATTTACATACAGCCCCCCAAGTCCACATGGTTGTTGCCTACCTCACATACGAAAGAGGAAGCAGAATATTGGGAAGCCCCCCACGCTCCTCCGTCAGCCGCGTCACGGGATACGAGCCAGTGGAAATGAGCGTACTAATGATCCCAATTCTCCGAACATTTGTAGATACATTTAACAACATCCTCTGCTTTTTATAGTTCGATTAAGACATAATAAAAAGGAAGTACATATTATTTTGTCCAAAAATGCAAAATAGTTTTTTCACAAACATTTAATAAGTATTTTAGAGGCTGAAGCGAAGGTGACTGGAGCGACCACATACACCTCTTGATAGGGTACTTTTTTTTTTCAATTAGATTAGAAAACGAACGAACAATATTGAAGTATACTATTAGAAACTTTGATTAATACCAAATGTTCAATATTTCATTCAATCTCTTATTCATACTATATATAAAACGAACACATACATACGTAGCCCAGGAATACCCTAGATTCACATGCGGGATTGTCATCTTCCCAGCTAAAGAGGAGAAAATAGGGTCAGGGAGATTCCCCACACTGCTCCTGTAGCCAAATCACATTTAGATAGCAATGATGGCTGAAACAGAGAAATGAAAGACCCTCAGACTTTCCGCACATGGGGGGGGGGCGAATATTAGGCTATAGCAAAGTAGGCTATAGGAGGATTCGGAGCCCTTTTCCACTTTAATCTCTGAGGAGGGTCCATGGACGAATGGTACTGGCTAGCAATCATGCTTTGCAATTGTGATGATCAGATAGTTTTTCATGAAATTTAAGTACAGTCAGAGGCTAGCCATAATATGTATAGAAACATAGCCACGGCTATGATATCCCTAGATTGCACCCAAGCTTTCGACTCGGTGTCTCACGGGACACTGTGTCAAATGCTCTGCGAGCAACTCTATTCAATTCTGGCTAGCTTCCTGAAAAACAGAACGTTGCGGGTGCGGGTGGGTGATAGCTTCTCCGAAGCTGTGGCACTGACCTGTGGAGTACTCCAAGGAGCCGTCTTATCCCCTGTACTATTCAACGTATACACATCTGAGATTGTCGGAGCCCGGTACAAAAATACCAAAGTTACTGCTTTCGCAAATGACATAGTGGTGTACAGTAGCAGCATGAGTGCCAAGGTAGCTCTACGACAGGCTGAAGTAGCCTGTAACCAGATCAGTGAGAGATTGGGGAGACTCAATATCTCTGTAAACGTGGGTAAGACTGACTGTGTAATTTTCTCTTTCCAAAAGGGAAAAAGCCCGCTCCCTACTAGTTACATAGTAGGAACAGAGAAAAATTCACCAGCCAACGACCTAGTATATCTGGGAATTAAAATGGACATACATCTCCATTTTAGTAACCATTTTGCGAAGAAGTTGAAGCTAACACTCACGAAGTCTTGTCGGCTTGCGCACTTATTTACTTCCCCCAATCTATCACTGCGTCTCAAGCTATTGATATACAAGAGCATACTAAGGCCTACTCTGCTGTATGGTACTCTGCTATTTCGTTATCTGACGTATAAGACAGCTAAGAAACTCCAACAATTCCAAAATGGTATACTGATGAAAGTGGTCAGAGGTACTTCATTCGAGCAGCGAAGAAACAGTGAGCTGCATGAGATATTTGAGCTGCCTACGGTGAATGAATTCATCCAGCGTAGACATATCAAATTTTTCGACTCATTACAATATTTAACAAACCCGGTGTTTAACACTATAACCCCCGCTCCGTTCCCCTATCAATGGCAGGACGCTGTAGCGGCTGTAACACTCTAGTCCTAGGTTCTAGGTAGAGATTTAGTTTGTTTTGTTTAGTTTAGTTTTGTTTTGTTTTGTTTTGTTCCTAGTGTTTGGTGTTTGGTGTCGGTGACAAATAGAAGGTGAGCCTCATCACCTAGTGTTGTATAAGAACGATGAACTTTTAACGACAATAAAAATTTTATTATATTTATGCACTCCGCCAAATGCATGTAAATGCAGAAAGAGGAGAAATATGTAATCCAATTATTTTATTATTTTTTTTGTACATTGTATTATTTTGTTGAGGTTTTGAAAAACAAAATGAAATTTAAAAATTTAAGGTAAATCTGTTCCCGGATAGTGGGTGGTAAGCATGGAGTATCTTATTCATGATTTATAGCATTTACTATAGTTCTTAGGACTTTAGATTCTAAGGATGGGGTGAGCTTGGCGTTCAAAGGATTTTTTGTCATCGCATGCTTTTCCCCATAAGTTTTCGGATGGTTTTATCTATCGGTATTCTGTTTTTTATGAAGAGATAATATTTTCTGTTTACCAGTCTAAATAGTAGTCCAAAACGTCGCATAACTTTTTTCCTTCTAAGCCTCCCCAAAGTTTTTCTTTTGACATATCTAACTAATATTTCACTTCAGTTGAAAGTGTTTAAACACCCGATATCATAATATAGAGACAGTGAAAAGACGCCATTGCAGAACGTAGAGCCGCTCCCTTTGAAAATAATTATTAATAAAGACAATACTGGAGGAAGGTGGTGATGGAATGTCGAATGGGAGAGCTGTGAGGGTGATATTTCATAGGCAGGGGAAGATGTGTGGCTGTTGGAGTGGACAGACGAGACCGGAGACCCAGTGGTAACTCAATACCAGCCATTTCGGGTCCATTACGTCGTGTCAGTAGTTTTTCATATTCCCCAACCCATTCATTATTTCCACCCTCTATCACCATCCATGACGCTTCCAATTTGTCTCTGTTATCTCTAAAGTCTAAATACGCAAGCGCTCCCCCCCCCACGTATCGGTTAGGCGCGAATTCTCCAATAAATGGTTTCAGGTAAGTAGCTATTACCTTCTACTACTAATCTTTTCTCTAAACCTATTTTCTCAATGATACGCCCTCTACCCCTCAAAGAAAAGTACAGTACAATTGTAAATACTGTGTTAATTGATAGATGAATGCAATTTGTCTCTGGTATGTCTAAATTCTAAATACGCTAGTACCCCCCTCCCCATGCACCGCTTAGGCGCGAATTCTCCAATTACTGGTTTCAGGTAATACCTACCCTTAGTAATCTAAATTGTAGATTTTATTTTCTCAATGATACGTGCTCTACATCTCAATGAAAAGTATAGTTGCAAATACCGTGTTAATTTATATAGAAATGCAATATTATATGTATTGTATGAATGAGATGATATAAGTACCCATCACCCTATTTGGGCTGATTGTAATTTTTTTCAAATAAAGAAGAATTAAAAACAAAAAGCAGCAACTTAGCTTCAAGAAATATCAACTTTTATTTTATTAACAGTCAATGAACAGTCAAACATTAATTTTTTTTGTGTGGCTAAAATTTTGCTAGATCGATTGTATTACAACTACTAAATCGTGTTTTAATGCGTTGAACTGTTCATATTAAAGTCTAATATGAAGCTTGATACACTTCAACGTTCTTGATAATGATAATAGTAGTTAATGTAATATAATTTATGTAGACAAATTGTAGTCAGAAAACAAAATGTTGGTATTTATTAGTTTGTAAGTTAAGATCCGGACAGAGCAATGCATAGCCTTACGCCCCAATTGTCGGGATGTAAACATCCCGACTGCATATATGTATATATAGGATTAGTAAGAGGAATAAAGCAGTCTTGTGACAACTATCAAACGTATTTTATTTCTAAACCTTTTTCTTTTTTTTGAGGTTAAGATCTCACGATCATTAACTGGTGCCGAAAACCGGGAGTGGTGGAGATAGTGAGTGAGAGTGTGCGAACATAGAACTTTTTTCCTCTTTTCTATTTTTTGTTCACAATAGGAGTGAGATGACGGAAGGAGGGCTAATAAGACAGCAGGTATTAAATCTCGCGGAGAGTTCAGAGTAGGAACTATGCCTGCGGCTCATACCACGGCACTCGCGCTGATGAGAGTTAAGGCAATGAACTCTGAAGACTTAAGGAAAGCCGTTGCAGAGCTGGGGAGGTTCACTGGAGAACTAGGTGAACTAAATCACTTTTTAAAGGGAGGAGACCGCCTCATAGCACTGATCGAGGCGAAGACGGAAGAAAACCTGATAGACTCCAGAGACGTGGGATCTTTGAAGGCGGCCTTGACATGCAGAGTCAAGAGGAGTATCCTTAACTAGATTCAAGCTGACAAGGATACTTGATGGGAAGTGGTGAAATTGCGTCTCAAGAAAGCCTACGGAGGAGGAAGATGGACTCCCGATAAGGACATATTTCAGATGTTTAGAGAAACGAAGTCCTCAAGGGAGAGCAACGGTCAATACGCGGCGGGCTTAGTGATCAGATTCAATAGAGTGACGTAGAAAATGAGAGAATCATTAAAATGGAAGAAGTGGAAGGGAGGATGGTTTTTTGTCCACAATCCTGAAAGTGCAGTTGGCCAAAGAGACTGGGTGGAAAGAAGGATTCTCCGAGGAGCGCACACGTTCCTGGAATGTGCGCAATTAATGATATACGCTAGTGCCAGATAAGAGGAAGTGAGGGGAAGAGACATGGACAACGAGTGGAGCCGGGTTACGTACAAAGGACCCCGAACATCGAGACCAGTATGGAGAAGGCCCGAAGCATCATCGGGCGGTAGCCGGAGAAGAAAGAAAGTTCGGAGGGGCTCGACCCAGATATGCCCCACGCAAATAAGAAAGACGATGTCATGGATGTAGTAGGACAGGACATCTGGTGGCAAAGTGTCCTCGTACGAATTGTTTCGAATGTAGTGAAGAAGGCACATAGCGACACATTGCCAATATATTTTTCGAAGGAGGGAGTATCAAAGGCCCGAACCTATGGAGGTAAATGCCCAGGGGGTAAGGGCAAGGCGAAGCAGGACTCCTCGAGAAAGCGGATCGTCAGGAGACGACTCCTCTGGGACATCAGGTACCGAAGGAGAAGAATCTAAGTGCAGCAGGGCCAGAAGACAGACGGGACCCAAGAGATGAGTCACGTAGGTGGGAACAGCGCGCAGAAGCCTGAGGAGAGTGGCAGCAGAGAGGCGACCGCATCCTTAGGTGCAACAATATTGGGGAGAGGATGTGTGAGTTGCCGATCGTCGAATTTGAGAAGGAAGTGAGTTGTCTGGTGGACACGGGGAGCACAAGCACCATAGTCTCGTATAGTGCACTAGGCAGGTTGAGTGGTGGAGAGAGAGAGAGCACACCAGATTCCTATCCAGGTATGTGATGGTAAATTAATTACTTTAGGGGGGCCGTGTGAGATATTGGGGGAAGCGGTCGTGGGAATCCGAGGGTGGACGAAGATAAGAGGTGAGATTAGGGTGCACGTGGTGAAGTCCATGCCACGGGGATACCAAATGATCGTGGGTTGTGATCTGCTAGGAAAGGTAGGAGTGCGGATGAGGAACGAGGGAAGGAAGTGGAGACTTAAACTAGGTAAAGTGGTCTATCAGAGCTTGGCAACCACCCGGGGAGAAAGGGTGCAAATTGGAGTGGTAAACAGGGTAGAGGTTTGGAGGGAGAAAATATAGGGGGAATTTCGGAATATTTTCTTCGTAGATGGAGACACGCTGGGGGCAACCGGGACGACGGAGCTGAAGAAGGAGCACGTGACCTATGTGAAAGAGCGGAGATACCCACAAGCATTATGGCAGCATATCCGAAAGGAAATCGAGGAGCTAGTTAGACAGGGAATAATCAAGAACAGCACCTCATTGTACAACAGTCCCTTGTGGGCAGTAAAGAAGAAGTGTAGACCCGGGGACAGGGAGTAGAGGTACCGGGTTGTGATAGATTACCGGAAATTGAACAAGAACACCGTTGATCCCATCCCGAGGTTCGCGATTATTATAGATAGGTTAAGTGGAGCTAAAATCTTTAGCACCTTGGATCTGAAGGCGCTAATCTAGAATTTATGTGTGGTGTATGTAATATTTCCCGCGCAGCCTGGTGCCACCTTTTGTTATCAGTTATAACCTTCATGTTACCTTTTCATTCAGTAAAATAGATTCCATCTTTATGTACGACTACTAGACAGAAAACTACTTTGACAATATAGTCGTACATAGTGAAACAAAAGAAGAATGTCTCGAAAATTTAAGAAATCTGCTTCAAAGATTAAAAGAACATGATCTCCACCTTAACAAAGATAAATGTGTTTTTCTCCAGTCTAAAATTGAGCATCTTGGGTTTTTAGTGGAATGCAACAAGATCAGCAAATCCTCAGCAAGGACTGCAGCTATTGAAAAGATGCCAAGACCTGAAAATCCAGATGAGCTTCGACGATTTCTTGGCCTTGTGTCATATTATTCGCGTTTTTTTCCAGACGCTTCAACGCTCTCACACCCTCTTCAAGCTCTTCTATGCAAGGGGGTCAAATGACATTGGTCACCAGCTTGTGAAACCGTTTTTCAACGCATCAAAGAAGAACTCTGCAGCGACAGGGTACTTATACCATTCGACCCAAAATTACTGATGCCAGCCCTTTTGGGGTGGCCGCTGTTCTGAGCCCCGTCATAAATGGTTGTGAAAGGCCAACCGCTTATTCATCAATTCTCTTAACCCCTCTGAGAAGCATTACAGTCAGTTTGATCGCGAGGCTTTGGCAATAGTCTTCGGCGTTCTCTACTTCCACTATTATTTATATGGAACTCATTTTACTCTGGTGACTGATAATGCTCCATTATCTCTTTTTTTTTCTCCAGAACACAGCTCTCCCACAAATGATGTCATCGCGCTTGCTACGATACGCCTCTTTTCTCTCAGACTTCAATTATTCGGCCAAATATAAATCGGGCAAATAAAACACAAACGCTGCTTGTCTTTCTAGAGCTCCTGTTCCACCATGTAGTCAAGATGAGTATCGAGACATCTCTATTGGAGAAGAAATCAATCAAGTCTGCGTGCAAACGATTTTCCAGATATCCAGCCAGAACATCACTGCAGCAATAATCAAAGACGAAACAGGCAAGTATCCAGAATTATCACGAATCATAAATGACCTCCAGACTACTACGTGTGACTCCGAGTATACTATAGTCGATGGTATGCTATTTAGACGGAATCGAGTAGTCATCCCAAGCTCTCTACGTTCAACTATTTTCAATGAGCTCCACGAAACTCATCAGGGGATCACAAAAATGAAGCAACTCGCCCGTCGATATGTATACTGGACAAGCATCGACATGGACATTGAAAGATTGGTGCGTGGATGTAAAGATTGTGCTGTAAACCACTCAACACCGACAAACGGCATTTTTCAAAAACTCATTGCTCCAGGCCAACCAGCGACAAATGGTCTGGCCGAGCGCAGCATTCAAACCTTAAAACATCTCCTCAAGGCAGCATCCTGAGATCTGGCTCCTATAAAGGATAAAGTGTAAGCCATCTTATTCTACTATCGAGCTACGCCGCTTGCTTGAGGCCGATCGCCACTGAAAAATATCTACATCCAAAGTTGCGCATGCACCTTGATGCTATTTTTCCCTACCAGCCTAAACCAGCAAGCGTGACAGCAGCACCATCAAGCTCTTTTAAGGTAGGGAAGAGAGTCCAGATCCGCCATTACTGTGACAACAGGAAGATTTGGCAATTCGGCGATGTCATCAAAGTACTTGGCCAACGGCACTATTTGGTCAGACTCGACTCTTCGGGGTGAATACTAAAACGCCACATTGACCAAATTGTGGCAATTTTGGTTCCAAAGACAAAATCCGTTTCGTTTGGACCGAGGAAATCATTTGAGGTTCCCCAACTTCCACCTACTCCAGCCAAATCCCTCACAGAACCCATCGACCCAGAGCCAGCTGGTCAGCAACGGATTCTTTCTGGTGACCCGGAGATCAAGGCCACTCCACCACCAGCGCCAACTCCAGCAGCAGCGCCAAATCAAGGCCGACCTCGTCGTGAGATACGCTTTCCGGCCCGATTTAACGATTATGACTTGAATTGTGTTACCTGATTTTTCAATTTAGTGGGGGAGAATCTGTGGTGTATGTAATTTTTCACGCGTAGCCTTGTGCCGCCTTTTTTTTATCTGTTATAACCTTCATGTTACCTTTTCATTCAGTAAAATAGATTCCATCTTTATGTACGACTACTTACTTATAAATCTTATAAAATATATGTTTTTCACTAAAATGTGTTACGGATTACAGGCTGGGTATTGAGAGAACGGACCTTGGCCCCCTTGTGATCAGGGGATCTGAACTTAGTCTAGTGTGCCTAGGCAGCAGAGATAGTAAAGTTTACGTGTTCATGCACGGAAACTGGTGCGGTGGAGTTAAGATCCAGACAGAGCAATGCATAGCCTTAATCCCCAATTGTCGGGATGTAAACATCCCGACTGTATATATATATATATATATAGGATTAGTAAGAGAAATAAAGCAGTCATGTGACAACTATCAAACGTATTTTATTTCTAAACCTTTTTCTTTTTTTTGAGTTTAAGATCTCACGATCATTTAACCTTAAGTAGTTAATGTAATAAAAGTTATGTAGACAAATTTTAGTCAGAAAACAAAATGTTGGTATTTATTAGTTTGTATACATGTATATATTGTAAATACTGTTAGGGTGTGAGAGTAAATGCAATACTTCATGAATGAGATCACTTGTCAAAAGCACCCATTCGCTTATTAGGGCAGATAGTAATTATTTTCAAATGAAGAAGATATACGTTGGTAAAAAAGGAGTAGAAGTCCCTGAAAATCAAGTTTTAAACTAATCCTAACAACTGTTTGCAAGAAACCTAGATATTGAATATACCCATTATAGTATGAAAAGTACCGTTTACATGGTTCGCTCCCAAAACTATGCCTTTATTATAATATCTTCGAAATTATTTTAGCTTTACGATCTCTAATGATCTCCTTATTGAGGGGAAAATATCAGAGTTTTAGATCATAAACAGCACCTAAACTGTCACTTGAAAAACCTTAAATATTTCTTTTCATAGTACCCTTCAATGTATTTTAGCCAACAGCTCATCAGCGAATGTACACAGACTGACAAATAGTACTTTACCCGTACCTGAATGAAAGTATTCCCTCTCTCTTCTGGCAAGTTAAACATACACAAACAAATAACAGTCCACATGAATAAAATAAGGTATAATAAAAATACATTTTTTAATATAAATTTGAAAATCGCTGAAAAATTGTTAGCTAATACAGTATCAAGAAGAAAAATTACCCGAATCAACGATTTCTATTAATCGTTTACAAAACCTATTTTATTTTACGGTTGAGTTGTATTACTTAACACTTGTATTACTGAACACAATTAATTATTGCCCAACAAGGCAGATTGTAATTTTATTACAATAAAAATTTTTGATTTGAATTTGAGATGTGTTGTTTTTTTGTTAATTCACTACGTTTGAGTGCATAAAATTACGTATCTTTTTAGTTCGTTCCCTAGGGTATTTACAGAGGCGGAAACCTAGTTGAAGATGGGGAATAAGTTGCTAGGAACAGACTGTCGAAAGCGTCAGATTGTCCTAGGGTGAGAGACGTTAAGGATTGAAAGAGTGATATGGAAATGTGTGTGATTTAAGGAGGAAGCCACCCCAGGGGTAAGTCTGTCACTGTCACATTTCCACCCAGGAGCTTTTGTCCTCCAAACACTTAGCGCTTTGATACTCTCAAGTATTATTTAAAAGGTGATAAATAACTGTTAAACCTTCCAATTAAACGTTATAGTTTTTTGGGGATTGGGGGTCCACATTACTTATTATTATACCATATCGTGGCGCGAAACCGAGTTTTATGGTTTATTTTTTTGTGTGACCTCGTTTCCTAGTAATGGATTCCTATATTTACCCCCTCTTGTATATTTAAAAGTACACTTCAACTACACAGCAATTCGATAGCTTTACCGTGGTAACACGATCCCCTTGGCAGAATAAAAAGTGAGCAAAATTAAAATTGTTAGAATGATTTCGTTCTCACCAGTGAGAGTATAGAAATCTTCTTTTTTTTTGGGGGGGGGGTCCCATATCTCCGATCGAGGTGGGTTGGCTAAGCAGAGTTTATGAAGAAATTGTCATAAAGTTTATCAAAGGATAAAGTTTCAACATACTATGTATATCACCATCAGGTCCTGATAAAAGAAAAACGTGTGATTATTAAAAATTATTGGTAAGAATTAGTGAAACTAGTTAGGTGTAAAAGAATACATGGGAGGTGGATATAAGTTCTTAGTGGGTAGAAAATGAATTTATATTAATATGTAACAGTTGATAAGATATAAATCGATAATAGATGAAGCAGCTATATGTAGCTTACAAGAAAATATAATATACCCTCTTATTGCTAGATATTACACTTTGAATTTTTTTTTTTATATATATATATATACTTATTTTTGTAAACATATGATATTTTATAACAGACTAGTTGATTCCTTTTCACTTTATATCTCATATTTTTTTTGTTACAAACTGTTACATGTTACAATTGTAATATGAATACACCATTACATACCAGTGATACATAGTATGTCAAAACGTTATCAATCTTCATAGAACTGGAAATAGCCTTTGACCTCATGTCCTCAGCCACTCAAGAACTCCCCACTACCACTACTTCTACTTAGCAGTGATATGACTGCAGGGAATTTCTCCTCTCCAGTGTAGTTAACGATTCCGTGAGAGAAATTTGGGCGGGGGGGGGGGTACTGGGACATATATATATTTATTAACTACATGTTTGTATATCGTATTAGTTAGTGAATGGTATACTGTAAATATGGTATGAATAACATCATTTATCACAAATACTAATTCGTTGTTTTTTTTCGGTGATAAAAACTTACATATGCATACATAAATATATCGTTGGTATAGAAGTAAATAAGTCCATTCTGTCCAAGTGCTATTTAGTCAGTTTTACTTCTAAATACTCTGGGGAAAAGGGAGATTTTAAAGAGACAAAATATCCAATATCAAGGACGCCAAGGAAGCCAGGGGTTTCTAATGTTTGAATTGGACTTGGACAGTTTTACCTCTAAAAGACGGTCCATTTTTTAATAATTTGGCATAAATATCACTAAAAATAAAAGGTCACTTCTAGTTCTATGCCGATATATCAATGTGTAATTTTACTCTCAAATAATACCGTTTAATAATATCTCCAGTGTACTGGCATAAACAGAGAAAACATAGTAACTATTACGAATTTTTTATTAATCAAAAACTTTATTATGATGAAATTACAATCTGCCTTTACTTAATAGGCAATCAATAATTGAGATAAGTGTTTTCATTCATACCATATTTACAATTCATCATTCACTCGCACATTCATACAATATTTACAAACAGCCCAGGGGCCCCCCCAATTCCACACGGTTGTTGCCTCCTTTGCAAGCGAAAGAGGAAGCGGAGTCTTGGGAAGTCCCCCACGCTCCCCCACCAGCCACGTCACCGGATACGAGCCAGTGGAGGCTGACGAAGAGCGCGAGAGCCACATACGCTCAGGACATGATTCATGGAATAATTGAAAAAGTGAAAATTCATGGCCAATAATGATTATTCTTGTTCTGAATACTTTTTTATATCTGAATTTGCATAAGCATAGCTTTAGGCAGATAAAAGAGCTATTGCTTCCTGACCTCATTGCTGTGATTGGGAAGTTTTTCATGACAAAAAGCCGTATTCAGATTGGTGCAATTTCAATATAAGAAACTTCAATTTGATGAGCTTATAAACGAATATTATTTTTAAATATTTAAAAGTAGTTGTGGTATGGTTCCCAATATTTTTAATACAGTCCACGACTAACCTGCATGGATGGGCTCAGAGATGGTGGGAGGGGGGTGTACAATTGGGCAAATAATTTACCAAGAGTTACTTTAGTGAAGGGCCTACACAGATACCATTTTGAATTTGACAAAACGCTTGTTGAATACAATCTTAATAATCCAATTGATTATAAATAGAATCTGAAAAAATATCAAAGAAAAATCTTGTATATTTTGGTCAATTTTATGAGTTAGTTTGAAATAATATTAGTATCCTTTTTTGTCTGAATTCGAAAACCATTTAAAAATGTCTCCATGCAACTTGTCTGGATATGCAAAATATTTATGTGGCTTCAGAAAATATCATGGGTAAAGTCACATATCGTGTGCTTTATGTCTGTGAATTTACTAAATACGTTCGTATACATGGTTCTTGTGGAGCATATTAGTGAACAAAATATTCAAATGAATTCCGGAATTTCAATATGATTCCGCCTGAGGTTTTACCGCATCGGATTAGTCCATTTCAGATCAGATTTTTAATCGACTTGTCGACACGGTTCAAGCGAATATCGATTTAAAACTGTCAAGTCTGGACGAATCTGTTTTATGGAGGATTTTGTGGAGCTGACCCTTTAGGCTGTTGAATGGTGGAAATCCCATGATAATACTCCGGCAAAACTCTTGATTCAATAAGACGCTTCCCAGTTGGCTGGGCCACTCAGCGCCAGGAAACCTTTCCAGAAAACTTATACCAACAGTGAGCAGTCAATCATCATTTGTCAATAGATATAAGGGAGTCTTAGCTGGGGCCTCCTCGACCGTTCGCTTCATATTTCCGCACCAGCCTCACCTTCACCTTGAGCCTAATTCTACCCATTTTCTCTCTTACCGGTTATTTAGAGGGAATGGTAAAGATGGATAGGCAAGTTAGAAAACAAAAAAATGTATTCAACTACCCACATCACTTGGTTAATTATTCATTTCTCAATTTTATCATGGATATGAAATTATTGATGAGTCCAAAGAAGGCTGTAGATTCATTCTTTCTATAAACGTGGTATAATACCCTAATCATAGAACTTTGGATTAAAGCATAGTGTTTGAACTACGGTTGTTTTTGATAACTTTAAATTCAATGTTTTAACTGCAATTGAATAAAATCTAGAATAAGTGCGACCAGGGGTATGGGGATGGGAAATACCGATTTATTGCTGAGGGTAGTAGTACATCTTAGCTTCTGAATAATTAATTACTGATTTATTTGGAAAAAAATTAAGGATTTTTTTATAAGGAGGAAGATATACATTTTTTCAGTGATCTAAATATAACTTTAAAAACCAAAAAAAATAATCAAATTTGTATGATTAACAAACAAGAGAGACGTGATGACATACATTAAAGTGTTCTACAATATTTCGGTGAATTTAAAACAAATAAGGAACTAATTAACTTCTTTTTTTTTATTAGCATATACTCCAATTAAAATTCAGTAATGGAATATCTATAAACTCTGAAAAAAAAATACTTGTACAAAATGCTTTCTTAAAAACTTTACTGCCGATTGGTAAAGCGGCGATTGGCATCCTTCCGTTCCGATTATTTCAATTCCTACCTCTCCTCTCTGTCTACCAGGGATAACTCCATGTGTAATGTAACCAAAAAAATCCTAAAGTATCAACCTGTTTCACATCCGCTCCGTCATGATGATGGGTCCTGGGCGGCTTCGGATGGGGATAGGTCGGAGGAATTTGCTCTGCATCTTACCCATACTTTCACACCTCACCTTTCTCATCAAAGCCATACTCACAGCACAACTGTGGAAGATTTCCTCACTTCACCTATTCCTCTCTCTCTTCCACCAAAAGCCGTTAATCCCTCTGAGGTCAAATATCTTCTGAAAAACTTACCTTACCGAAAATCCCCTGGATATGATCTCCTTACTCCTCAAATTCTCAAACAACTTCCTCCTAAAGCCATAATCTTCCTAACCTACATATATAATTGCATAATCCGAACGACACACTTTCCTCTCCTCTGGAAACATTCCATTATTGTCCTATTCGCCAAACCCGGTAAACCACCCAATGACGCCTCATCTTATCGTCCAATTAGCCTACTCCCTATCCTCTCAAAAATATTTGAGAAACTCCTACTAAAACGTCTACTTCCCATTGTTGAATCCAAAAACCTTTTTCCCAACCACCAGTTTGGTTTCCGCCAACGGCGTTCCACTGCTCAACAAGGCCTTCGCGTTGTTGATCACATCTCCTCAGCCCTTGAAACCAAACAGTATTGCACTGCTGCCTTTCTCGATATAGCTCAAGCTTTTGACAGGGTTTGTCACGCAGGTTTGCTCTACAAGCTCAAAAGATATTTACCACAGACCCTTTTCCTAATCCTACAGTCCTACCTTTCAAACCGCTTCTTCCAAGTCCGCTGTGGTTTAGAATACTCTAACTACTATCCCATAAGTGCAGGAGTTCCACAGGGCAGTGTCCTAGGCCCCATCCTCTATAACCTATACACCGCTGATGTCCCCTCTACTCCCAATACCTTCTTGGCCACATTTGCAGATGACACTGCAGTCTTGTCATCCCATCCAGACCCCGACATAGCATCCCATAACCTTCAAAAACACCTTGACGAGATCGAGTATTAGTGCAATCAATGGCGGATCAAAGTTAATGAAGCAAAATGCTCCCACATTACCTTCACCCTTTGTCGCAAGTCTGGTCCACTAGTTTATTTTAATTCTATTCCTCTCCCTGTATCCGAGACAGTACGGTACTTAGGCTTCCATCTTGACAAACGACTGACCTGGAACCCACATACGAGACTAAAAAGACAAGAACTAAACAGACGCTTTGGACAACTGTACAGACTACTTCAAAGGACATCCCATCTCTCAATAGAAAATAAACTACTAATCTACAAAGTTATACTTAAACCAATCTGGACATACGGAATAGAGCTATGGGGGACAGCAAAAAAGTCGAATATCAAGCGTATCCAATCCTTTCAATCCAAAGTCCTAAGAACAATAGTAAATGCCCCTTATTATGTCAGCAACAAAACCCTTCATAACGATCTTAATATACCCTACATTCTAGAACTCATCCCTTCCAAGTTTATGAAATTCCACAGCAGCCTTTCCAACCACCCTAATCCTGTAGCACAGTCATTGCACTGCGCCACTCATCCCTATAATCCTCCTCGGAGACTGAAACGGCAGTGGCCTCGTGACCTACTATAAACGCGTGACAGTGGGAGTCCTGGCAATGGCCAGTTTCTCCAATCATGTCCTATTGTATGAATGAGCGAGTGAATGATGCTGTAAATATGGTGTGAATGAGATCATTTATCTGTATTATTATTGCCTTATAAAAGGCAGATTGTAATTATTGCACAATAAAGATTGTTAGATTAAAAAAGTTAAATTCGAAGTAAAGATTGATGTATCCCACAATCAAGTTTACAGTTTATGATTCAACAGCAAATGAGGTCGTGGAAAGTTTTCGAATATGATACTAATGGCATTATAAATGAGCTATGTTATGTTAGATGGGCTCAACGTATATATAGTTGTTAGACGCTGAACTAAAACTATAGTACCATTAATTAGTATAACTAAAATTTATATACCCATTCATAAACAAATAAGAAAAAACAACCTACATCTAACGTTCACCTGTTGATAATAATACAACAACAGGAACTGTGAGAAAAAAAAATGTCTGAGCCGTTGGTCTTACTCGTACCCTCTCCTTGTTCAAAGGAAGGGTTTGAACAAACAGAAAAAAGACATTCAAAGATAATACGAACTGAATATTGGTCGAGCGGAGGGGCCATCGAGACATGGGGTGAATGACAATTGCGTGATAACTATGGACAGCGTACATCTAGACTGGGGTCGATTTCAATAGTTGGCACATGGAGTGATTTAGCTTTGCGATATAGGCTAGGCAATCCTCTAAGTGGGACAATTATCATGAGTGGATCCACTCCTTCGCGCCATACCCACTGTCCAGTCACCACCTCCAAATTGTTTTTATTATAACAGCGCTCTCCTTTCAGAGGTGATAAACTTTCCCCCTTTCTCTGACGGTAGCCTTAACCAAATTAATGAACAAAAGTGCCCACGCTACACTACCGTAGCAAAACTCCTTCCGTCAATACTATTTTTAAATATATTCCTAAATATAAGCTGCTAAATTCAATAACAATTTCACAGGAGTTGATGAAAATTGAAAGAACAATACCACACCAGGCCAAATCTACCAAATCGACTGCTACTGTTCTTCTGGGCCGTCATGGGCACCTCTGATTTGCTTCAGAAGGATTTCCTAATACAGTTAGTTAGAGAGAGAAGGTAAGGAAGGGAATTTTCTCCACGCAAATGTCACAGGTTCGTCATAATCACACGCATAGTATTTTAGTTGATAATTACTCGTATAAGAAAGTACTATTGTAATATAAAATCACTAACAATACTTAGCGGCCAGTATGTATTTAACTAAAGTAAAAACTCCCCTCATTTCCCCCTTCGCGTGGCTTCCTGCCATATCATCTTGCAGCACATGCTAATATGTAATTGTTTTTAATTATTATTTTCCATACTGTGAATATATTTTCATGTAGTAACAGGTAAAAGTATTGCTGCCAGAAAAACATCGTTCAAAAACTATTATAAAGAATGAATGGAGAAAACTCATTATAGAAGCAAAAACACACCACACAACAAGAAACCAGAAACAACAAGGTATTTAGCAAATGAGCCAAGAAACCATTAGATCGGTGGTCACCAATTATTTTTCTCGAAGGTCAATTTCAATACATTGTCAAACCTTCGCTACTAACTGAAACTACCCGCTTATCTATGTAAACATTTTCTTTGAAATCTGTTTTTATGTTACGTGAAAAACACAATGAATACCAGCGAAATAAAGTGTATAAATACCAAATCAATATTGTTTTATAATGGTTTTTAGGACCAAAGAAAATCAATAAGACTACACACTAAAGTTTATGATGGTTAAACTTCAATGGGAAAAATGGCCACCTAAAATTTCGGCACAAGTTGTGCAGCTGATTGTCATCAAGCTGTTACGGTGTTCATCTGTGAGTCAAGATCGGTACCGGTTCTTAATGAAGTATATTTTTGGTAATGGCTGCTTCACTCGCATAAGCTGACATGGTACACAATTTTTTGGGTGAAACAAAGAGCTGCCGTATTTAAATCCAGCACCCCCCCTCTCTTTTTATCTTCCACTGAACTAATTTATACCACCTTCGCACTTTATCCTTTATTTATTTCTAAGTTCCTTTATTATTAAGTTAACGAATTACCATTTTTTCTATGGACATTTCGTTGCAAAATGTAATAGAAACAAAACCCAATGAAAGTTAGGGTACACTAATGAATAAACAGGTCAAAGCGAATTGTATAAACATAAGAGTCAAATACAAATTTAATATATAATTTTAAAGTCAACAATAATTTCATTGTCATTGTCATCATTACCATGGGATTTCCTAACAGCCTGGTATGTACATTACGTATTGTTAACAAGATTGGCATATTTTTTATTACTAATAAATCAGAATGCCTTAAAACGCCATTAAAACCACTTCAATACCGTTTCGCAGCTTATAACTTTATCGTGGCAAACACGATACATCAATTGTTGGGAGAACATTGCGCCAGTTATAAACGATGTGCCTTGAGCATTCAGAACAAACAATATACATTTTTTGTTTGTATTTTAAACTATAATTACAAAAACTCTTCAAATCGGCCATTAACATGGCATTAACATTAACTATTAAGCTCGCAACACAACCAATGGATTTTTTTCAACGGTCTAATATATTGCAAGGCAGTCCCATTTAATTCCACAACGCTAAAAGTAAAATCTATCCCATGGAAATGATAAAGAGTTATTAATAAATTAGTTAGTACCATGTCATATCCCCACCGTCTAGTCTAGGCTGTCAAATTAATAATGTGGACCATGTGTTGAGACTTTAATAGACTGTAGTTATGTACTCGTTAGCCTTGTGTTTTATGTTACATAATATTTTGAGCGGTTGTTCCATTTCATGGCACGAAGAAAAATAACGAAGGGGCATTAATTAATCAAGTATGATACAAAATCAAATATTTTTCTATGGTAAGGTATCTTATCAGAAATATCAACGTAATTGTAAAATTATTTGCTCAAGGCCCTAATATTAGTACTACCTTATCTTTCCCTTGATCACGCCTAACAAAAATATCGATATAAGTACTTCATACTTGTCAAAAAATCGACGCTGTATTTCCTGTTCACCTTGACATTCTTCTTTTACCCCTGCACCATACCTTTCATACACTTACTTACCTCACTTTGAGCTGAGATGTATATGATATATACTAAACACAAGTTATCTATATTACTAAACACTAAGTTATCTATATTACTAAACACTAAGTTATCTATATTACTAAGCAAACCACCGTTTTGATAGTGAACACTTTTTTGTACGAAATTAAAATCTAAATTAAAGCTAAATTGTCCCTTATTATTATTTATAGAATAAAGATTGCTGTAGTATCTTATTCCGCAAGACCAATATTAACCCTCACATCATAGATGGATATTACACTTGTTTTATTACTATTAATTATTTTTAATTGTTCATTATTAATTGATCATATGTTTTTAAAACATGGCCAATTCAACGGGTTCCGTTCATATTGAAGTAGAATTGTTGTGGGAACTGTTTTGAATTATGGAAAATTATTTAATATTGACAAAAACAAAACAAATACACACTAAATTTATGAAGGGATGCTAGAATAGATGATAAGATTTAGTATCTAGGTTATTAATCAAAATTTATTAAATCTTCAAAATACAATTTTCAAATCGCAAAGCTCATCAATTATCACTTAATTGATTACATCGTAGAATCTAAGACTATGGATACGAGGTATAAGGTAGCATTAATGATTATTGATAAATAAAGCGCGGTATCATACCTACTAAAAAAAAAGTTGAGTACGTAAACATATATGTATTTATTTTAGTATGTAATATATCCCATATAAAATTAATTTTTTTATATGTTTTTAAAAATATATATTCTTCTAGCTTCAACTATAATATAATTACATTTTTTTTACGCTTTTATAAATGTATCTTCATGATAACGTGAACTTCGAAATATTCAAAGAAAAAACCCACGAATCAGGCCTGCCGATGATTTATTTTTAATAGAAAGTTTCTATTTGTTTAGTTGCCATACTAACCATAAATATACTATCAATTAGTGAGTGACATTCCAAATGTCCGGCCGTTTTTTTTTTTGTATTTAACAAAAAGAACGAACATTACCAGAATGTTGAGTTCTACCTTGAGACAAATTCAAAATTTAATTTATCATCATGATACAGAATCAAATTGTAACAAACTACAAAGATCAAATGAGAAGAGAGAACTATTAATTGCAAATAAATATATGCACCATGAGGAACATAATATGAGAGCCAATGAGGAATCGTTTAATGATTATTATTCTTGCTAATTGAGCCTAAAGCTTTGCGTTTTTTGATTGTCAAATAACAAATCATGATAACATGACAGAAGATACATTGCAAAAACAGGCTTTCTACTGATAACCTAATACAATAACATACATCACTGATTTAAACGATATTTTGAGGATAATCTCTGAATCAGAAAAAATAAATTTTTTGGATACATGCTTTTTGACCCTACAGTTAAACTTATTTTACAATTACGGAAAACTGTCGTCATATTTTCAAAGGTTTTCCATTTTGATAAAGTTTGGATAATTCAATGATATTGTTTTAAGATCACAGATTTGTCCCACAGCCTTGTTGATACATTTTTAATACATTGGTGCTGGGTGATCATTTTAAATCTATTTGTCGGTCTTTCATTCTGTCTACGCTTTGGTAGTGATAGTAAGAACGATTTATCTGTCTGAAATGTATAAGGCGTATTCATGGTTGAGATTTATGGATGAATGTGAACACAAATGAATCGAGTTACAGATCAAATGCAATTTCATTCTTAAGTTCTGATTTTTCAAGGGTTAATGTTACATAAAAGATGGCTAAAAGTTAAATTTAAATATGTTACAAAAAGCTTAGGGAGTCAAAGAATAAATTGAGTTTTTAATGTCGTTCAAGCCAGATTTTGATGTTTTTTCTAGTAAATAGTTTAGCAAGATATAATTTTTGTTTTCAATTTTAATTTTTTTCTTATGATAGATACATATCAGTATATTTGACAAGTATAGTGAGTAGTTTTTTAATAATCATTTAGATACTTACTTCTTGATGGTGTTTTTTTTTCATTTTCTTTTAAAAAAGTTTGGAAGCACTAGTTTATGAATAAACTAGATTATCATTGAGCGAGAATTATTTTTTTAATCTGAAATTAGGTATTTGTATGTTAGGTCTATTGCATTGATCTGTGAATGTGTTAATCCTAAAAAGATTTTTTTCTTATTATACATACATATATTTTTTTCTGTTTTATATTTCTTCTTGCTTTGCTAGTTTACATTGATAAAAATACTTTGGAAGGAGATTTGAGAAGGTTAGAGGTAGCAGGCTCCTTGGTTCTGGAAGCACCACTGTGGTTGCATGGTGTCTGCCTGTATTCCTCTCTCGACCAACTTCTCCCTGTGGTAAAGAAGTCTGTGCTCGGCTCCTTGCCAGAGCCCCGGGCCGGACCATAGTGCCTCTCCAAGTGCTGAAGCCCTCGGCCAGAACCTTTAACAACCATACAAAAGTTGTTACAAACGTCCTTAGGCTTGAAGACATCATTGACTTTAAAATTACATTCCAACACAACACATAGTGGACATGATAGCTAATGGCAGGTCACCGTGACACACCAATCTATTCACAATAGATGTCGAGGCAAACCCCGCTTTCGGTGACGAGCAATGAGTGTTACTGTGACTGCCTAAGAAGGAGTTGACTAGAATTTCGACGTGTGAATAGGTTTCATGGAATTGGGAAAAATCTTGAGATTATAAGCTCAAAGACCGTAGGTACATGGAAATCATATTGCAGGAATGAGTTTGTGATGTCAAAAGGAGAGTTGACTATAATTTTGAGGATTTTTGGATTAGAGTGCTTGAATTCGTTTGATGTTCGAAAGTTTGGCTGTACTTCACAATTCTTATGTACTTCTTGCAGTTATTAGGTTTTAACTGTTCGTTAGTGTACAGTTTGTTGGCTACTGATGCAAGGATAAATTTTATGTTATTATAAACTCACTCAGGTTTATTTCTGGATACACAGATAGGTTGCATACCTGTTATCGATAGAAGAATCGTCAGCTTGCTCCGTCCATAGAGCAGCCTCCGCCCCCAACGCTAGGTGGTGCAGATCCTCCTTCACGCCGAGCTCTGCCAGCAGCTTTCTTGGGTCATTCTGGTACACCGTCTGCCAGGGGATGTACGGTGAGCACCAGTTGTTCCCTGCGCCCACCCAAGCTCCGAACCTGTTTAACGACATTATTAAATATTGTTTGTTAGTTATTAATATTTAAATAGAAGGCTAACCAAAACTTAACATTGCTCTGGTCAAGTAAAAAAAGAAAAACAATACATAAATATTTAACAGACTCTAAAAGCCTCTAATTAGAGCTTATTTGGCGAGAGAATGATTATTATGTTGATAATTTGTGTATCAATGCAATAATTGTAATTATTTAATATATAAATCAAAAGGATCAAAACCAAAAAGAACACTTTGTATATGTGTAATATTACACTAGAGGTGTAGTGAAAAGATACAGTCACATCCAGGATTAGAACCCGGGACCTCCTGATCTCCGGACAGGCACCGTTTCAACTGATCCATCCCTGTCAAACCTATAGCCTAGTCCGCTGGTAGACATGTTGCTGATACAGTTCAAACCCGAAGAAGATTGCCAATTGATTGAGAATGGCAGAAAGATTTAGAGAAAATCTTTCAAAGTAGTTTATTTCAATTTTCCGACAGCCCGTTTCCGTGTTAGAATCCAGGGATTATCACTATATTTTTCATGTAAACAATAATCATCAAACCAGTGGGATTATGGATGAAAATTTAAGATAAGTTTCAGGCTAAAAATACAGACAGAATATATTATATGCTGTCAATGGTACTTCACAGTGGTATGAACACTAGAGAGAAAATAAAATAGCTGCGCTCAAGCGGTTATACAATGGTACGTAAAGCACTGAGTGAAGCCAAGAGGTAAAGCCCTAAAGTTATATGGAATATCGGCAATTATATAACCACAGCAATCAAGTGGAACGTCAATGCTGTCACAAAATATGCAATGGTCCAAGATCTATCATCTGACAACAGCAACGGTCTGTTGAGAAGAAAATATGTAGTACAGAGTATATGAAGTAAAACGGTTATATCTCTTATGCGCAAGAGATGCATTGCATCATACAGATGACTGCCCACCTAATGGTATTGATGAAGGTGAGAAATGGAGCCCTTATCATTGCTCCTAAACCAATGAGCACAATGAATAGAAGTGAAAATCGAAAAGAAAGAAATTTGCACCCTTCACTTGAAGGAACTTCACTTGTTTTAGAAGCAGCATTAGACACTCATAGGAAACTGCTAAAACTCTTATTCTGGACAAGTCACAACCCATAATTTGTTTAACACTTCTTAGTAATCTTCTTACTTTTAGTAAATAAAACTAATGATATGATATTTTATTAACAATTTAAGTGATTTATTTATTATTTTAACATTATTTTCTTTCATATTGTTCATAAAATTATTATATATTATTTCTGAACCCGCTCCTTGGTTATAGTACGATTTCGCTGTACATATGTTCCGTAATCTGTAATTAGGTCTTTGTATGTTAGGTCTATTGCATTGATCTGTGAATGTGTTACTCCTAAAAAGAATATTTTCTTATTATCCATACATATATTTTTTCCTGTTTTATATTTCTTCTTGTTTCGCTATTTTACATTGATTCCCTTTTTTCTTATCTTAATAAATCCGTTCACTAAAATCATTAATCTCATTGCATTATTTTCGGCTCACTTCTACTTTCTATGATACTTGGTGTTATTTAGCGGTGCTGAGCGTTATAAATTTCTTTATAATTTATTATTAAATTAAAAACAGATTTTTATAATTTAGTCACCAGCTCACCAATAAACAACTTTCTAGTTAATAACATAAGTTAAATTAACTTTCTAATTTAAAATGAGAAGAGTGAAACACAAGGAGTGGAAAATATAACTTTGAAGTTCCGTAAATTCAAAGCTTTTCATCAACTTCATCCTGAAACGATGAAGAATTTCAATGTTAAAAGCGATCCTTCCTTTAAAAAAAATAAAAAGCGATGATAATTTTATTTTGAAATTACCCTTTTCCAATTCTTTTTAAGCATTTATAAGAACAATGAAACGATGTAAGATAAGAAAGATAATTAAACGGTACAGTTGAACATAAGTACGTTTTTATTTTTCCATAATTTTTTTTTTTTATAATTAATATTTTTTTCACTGAAGCACTTTCAATTAAAGGCTATTACGTTATTCGATTTCAAGTAACATATCCTTTCGTAACTAACCAACCAAGCACACATATATCTTTACTTGGTTTCTAGGCATCTTTCAAGGTTTTCATGTGCTTTTTCACTCGCAAAAGTGGTTTGGAGGTAGTCCAAAAGGCCTTGTTTTCGGGGTTGGTCAGTGGGGATCGGAGGGTCTCGTAGGTTAAATTTTTATCCAAAACCAGAAACCCTTGTTGTTCGACCATTTCTGGTATTTATGAGTCACTAGTCCATCCTTTTACATAGAATACCCATTTATTTTACGACGACATGAAAAACACTGTCCCCTCAATAAAACATGGTTAAGTGTTAATAATTAATCGATTTCTTCGTAAAAAAAAATTGTCATTAATTTCGAGTATGGTATGAAAGGAAGGCTGTTGGTTCCCCGATTAATAAAATACAACTTTTGTTTTGTATTTAAAAACTATCATTATAAAACCAAATTAAACCTCTCAATCAATCAGTCAAATTGACCCAATGTTTACAATTGTTTTTAGATTTGGCATTTAGTGTTTACAATTGTAAGTTATATTTGGCATGGTAGTGTCATTTTATATCATAAGGGTCAATGATGAAAAAACACCAACACTACGAAGTCTTACAAAGTGAGCTAAGATCTAGTTCTAAGGGGTAGTAAGATTCGAGATGCCGTTTGACAAGGCAATAAATATTGGGATCACATACAATCAGTAATGATTATTAATATACGGTGATATAAATTACTAGAGAACTTACCCACAGTCGAAGTAAAGAGCGTCGTAATTGGATAATATAACTTGGAATCCATTGTTGACAAGGTGAGCTATGGCTGGATCGTCCTTCTTCGTCCAAATCTGGACGATGTAGTCGGAGCTGTTGAGGTAGTCAGTGAGATGTTTGCCTTCAGTCAGTGTGCTGGTCCACAGGAGTGGTTTCACCGATTCTCCCACTTCTTTAGTGACGATCTTCCTGGCTCTCTCCTGGAATTTAGCCCAGAGTTTGTGGAATCCTTCACTGTCTGCCTCCAATCCCCTGTATTAAACACAGTAACATTTAAATTTTACTAACCTTTTCATCTATCCAATATTGTTCCTTACTACTGGCTCAATTCGTTTCTATTATGTTAAGAATAAAATTTACTTATAATTTGTGAAAAGAAATGTTGCTCACTATAAAAAAAAAAAACTCCCTGCCCACGTGAGGCGTATTCCAAGTGACTCCGGCAAGAGGCCTTTAAGACTGATTTCCCAGTATTATTCGAGGTACTGGAATGGTCAAAGCACGTATATTGTCTTTGAATTTCATAGAATACATATTTCAGTAAAAGATTTCGCTGGGAGATTGGCTCAGGTTTTAGCGAATTGTTATGTTTAATCAAATGTTGAATGGACAACGTTTCGAAATAATATGCATATCTGCATCACATGCTGTGTGAAAGGATGTTGACTTCTTAAGACATTTTGGAGAACCTGGAAAAACGTTGTGCATTAATAAGTTTGATGAAAACCTATCCACCGATCTCTTGACAAAACTTCTATATATATATATATATATTTACGACTAACAATAAACTCACAGTAAATATACACACTTATATATAAGTTAAGGTTCGGACATCGTAGGTAGCCAGCCTAATCCTCAAGTCATCGGGATGTAAACATCCCGAATGTACTTAGAGAGGCTTTAAAAGGCTCGATAAAAACAGTCTTGTGATAACTCTCGATCTGTGATTACGTTCAACCTCTTTCTTTTTCCTTCAAGTTTTTCGTTGACGATCATTAACTTATATATATATATATACTTATATGCCAATATTGAGTATATATATGTGTGTGTGGGCGTGGCTTTCTTGATCCCAATAAGCAGTGACGGATTTCCAAGAATACGCCGCACCCTCAAACTGAGATGGTCTGTTGAAAGACCCAGAGGAGTCTGGTGAGTACACTGATGGAGTCCAGACTGTTGTCAAGGGAGCCCGCCCTCTTGCTATCTTATGCTACTGTTTATAGTCCATTAAATAGTTATCTCAATCATTCCAAACAGTGTTTCTATTATGATTCCTGGACACGGCTAATTCTGATACCTCATTCTCCCAGATATATATGTACATATATTTACCACACCTTCATTTTGTCATTAAATCTATTCTCTTCTATATATCAAATTTTAATTTCTATATTTTCTATAAAAGGAAATTCAAATTTCTATATATAACCGTTTGTTTTTATTGCACACTCATTTACGTAAACCACCATTATTCTTGATTTGTAATTTTTAAAACCGCAACCAGGAAGCTGTCCTTACTTACATTTTTTCCATGTTGCGAATTATTCTGTCAACCGATTTCCAGCACTGTAGGTTGACTTCGTCCCCTCCCATGTGGAAGTGATCAGTGTGGAAGAGTCGGCCCATGTCTGAGTATATCCCGGCGAGGATGGAATATGTGAGCTCGTGAGTGGGGTCCAGCTGTCCACAGGGAGGTTCCACGCAGTAGGTCTGCCAAGGCTCCGCGGCCAAGCACACCACGGAGTCGTTGGCCCACTGCCACCCTTCACCGACGTGGGCTGGCGCGTCGAACTCCGGCACGATGCGGATCCCTCGTATCTCAGCGTAGTTCACTATGTCTTTGATGTCCTTTTCTGTGTAGATCTAAAACATGGAATAGATGGTAAGTGACTCTATAAGTGATTTATTTTTGACGCATAAACATTTGGTGCAAACAAATCATACTATTATTATGGATTTCTTGATGGGGTAAATCCCAATTTACATCAATCAAGAAGTTCAAAGAATGAGTATAAAGATATACGAAGAAAAGACGTATCATCAACGTACACGAAGTAGAATGAAGACCGCAAATGAAACCTTACCTCTTCCTTTGGAGTATAATATAGAATAAGCTCCTGAGCTGTACCACTATGTAGGGATTTTGCAGCAGACAAGATAGATAGGTATGAGAGGAAAATTAAAATTTAATAACGGGATCAATAAGATACGAAGATGATTTCAGAATGAAAAAAAATAGAGTGGTAAGGGGTGGAGTATCATAATCCTTCGATTTCTTCTTTCATGACAGCTAGATCCTAATTGAATGGGGAAAATATTAAAAAAAAGTATTACAGTGGACCGGACGACGTGAGTACTCGTGGAAAACTATAGGGAAGATGAAAAGATTTCATCCCCAAAGAACTCGATAGTTAAGAAAATTCCACTAGACAAGTGCTGACCAAACCAAGGGGAGTAAGAGTAGAGTCACAACACTACAAGTAGTACAAATATGTCTTCCAAGCTATCTCACAGTAAACTAATACTTGAATGATTCCCTCCCCCCTCTCCCCCTCCCCCGGGTACAAACACTAGCTAAAGCAAGCTAATGGAGTAATGCGGAGTAATGCAAGTAATGTGGAGTAACATTCACATGGGTTTTACTACTTTTTCATCATTACAAATACACGTTTTTGAAGAGAAGCTAGAAAATATACATCAAAGGTATTGAACATATTGAGTTATTAAAGATCAATTTAGATTATTTCACGTTTCATTCATGTTTGTCATTTTAAGGAAAAATCATTATCTAAAGTGCCTTTCCATTGAAACACTGATCATATAAAAACCCTCAACTTGGTATAAGCCATTTGAGTGCATATTTACTATAAATTAGCAGTGGATGTTACAAACCTTATGTGACAAGTCGAAGGTGAGCCTCATCACCTAGTGTTGTGTATATTGTTATGACTTTTTTACTACAGATTATTATTTACTATTTATATTATGACCTCCTCCGAATGCATCAGTGCATCGCAGTACGAGGAGCAACTTGTATCTCTATATAATATTTTGTTCATTGTAATATTTTGAGGTTTTGAAATAAAAAAACAAACCTTATGTTTAGAATAAGCCCCATATTTTGTGAGGTTCGGGAAGGATCTTGACTCGAAGGGGAAACTGTGAGAGTCGGTAATGTGCCAGTGGAAGGTGTTCAGTTTGGTTGCAGCCATCGCCTCCAGGGTCCGTTTGATGGAGGCGACGCTAATGAAGTTCCTGGCAGTGTCGAGGGTGATGCCCCTGTGGGTGTAGGCCGGCCCGTCAGTCACCTCAATCTCCGAAGGGATGAGGATACTGCCGGTAAATGGGTCGCGGACGATCAGTTGGCCCAGTGTCTCCAGGCCGTGTCTCCCGCCCAGCAGGGTCTCGCACGTGATCGTCGCATTTACCTGTAACACATATTAAAGTGACTAGATATAGCAACAGAAAATCTATTGATAATGTTATCAATTTGGATTTCATTAAAGATTATAATGCGTAAAACCTATTTCATTAATCCTGTAGAATATAAATAATAACGTCAACTCCTTATGAAGAGGTAAGGACGGACCGAAGGCTGATCTCTAGTGTGAATAGCACTAGGCGTTAGCTCTTAAACTAAAAAGTCGGGTTTATTAACGGAATTCACTACTTGCTTTATTCCAGTAGCATTTTATTTAGTTATCATGTAAAACAAATGTAGGTTAGTTATGCTTTTTTTAGCTATTTGTGCCAGTATTCTACTTGTAAAGACAAATTGTAGAGGACAAAACAACCTGATGTGCAAGCCATCGGTTTCTAAGCTTACTTGAAGACAGAAATACGGAAAGCTTACAATAGAATCAATACAACAATATCAACATTAATTGCCTTGTTATTATTTAAAGGCCACTAAAATATTAGTGGTTATTTTTACTATTTTGTGACATAAAAGTTTGAGGCTAAAGTCCCTGGACAGGCAATGAGATGTTTTTACTTTCATGAATATATGTGAACAAATTCAATCCCCAAAGGATATTCCATCTGCCCAGTAGTAATATATAAAAACGTAAAATACAAAAAGTGGTCAAGGGAGAAGTTTTATTTTCAAACTGGTACGATACAGTTGCCAGTCAGAAAGTATGCCTTTCAGTTTATTTTACTGAAGCAGTAATTTCAAATATACAAATTTGAGATTTTAAAGGTATATTAAAATCGCCTAGAACACGGTATAGATGTTACAGCCCATTGGTCAAGACGTAATAAAGGGAAACTAGTGGAACGAGCATTTCTATGTTATCTACAGGCACAAATCTGAAGCTACTTAATTAACAAATAAGAAGATATTTTAAATATTTTGTTTTTAAGGCCCACTACACTAATAGTGCAACCTTAACCCTTTGAAAAAAGTTTAAATATCTTCAGAGGTATGACTGGAGAAAGCTTAGATAAAATTAGTGAATTTAATTGACATTTAATCTGGCAGTTACTTATTCTGTTATTGTTACTGTTGTTGCGATATACCATTAAAATTTGAGGTCGATCGGATAATTTTTAGGACCACTATCCTATTACATATAGACATACAAACTGACATGCATTCATATGGACAGACGAAAGACGATTTTTCCTCATACCTGTTTCTAATTGAATAGTATATTAATAAATGATCAGGATATTTAGTGCAATAAAAAAATTTATAATGAATACAATACCCTTCCATCTTGCCCAGGGGTAACGACGAGAGTGTATGACTCATTGGCCGATTGGACATATCTGAACTGCTCCGGGTAGCGGGCCAGTATGCGCACACCGAGCCCTTGTCCTGAGGCACTGCTGTCGCGGTCCAAACGCCTGATGCCCTCAGTGAACCGCTCGAAGGCACCATGGATCATTTTTGTCGCATCAGAACCACCTGCCGTTCAGATCAACTAAGCTATAGTCTTCTATAAATACATAACATGAAGCATCAAGGAATGAAAATTCCGTTCTCCACAATGACATTTTTTTGGCAAAGCGCTTTTGACAGTAAAAATTGCATAAAATGAGTATGCTACTGATTATCTGATCAAATAGTTTTCAACAGTTTGGTGCAGGAAATGCCATCTTATTTTTATCGACTGGTATGAATGTATTATTTTAACAAAATTTTTTATAGTCACACTTAAAACCAATAGAAAAATTTGGCTGCAATCATTATAGAAACATTATTTCATAATGTCGTCCAGTCAACGATGTCCATTCAAAACGACTCAATCGCTCATTCACAATAGCTGTGAGAAAAAGAATAAAACAATTCCAACTATCCAGTTATAAACGTTATGTATTTAAATATAATTCTTACCTCCGATCTTCTCGCTGTTGGCAATGAAAGCTCCATAAGGGTCCAATCTGAAGAGCCTGTTTGATACTTTTTGAGTGAGCGGTTTCGGCCAAAGAACTCCAGACGCAGGGCAAACTAGACGACAGACTTCTGCACTCACAGGTCTCTCGCCTTTGCCCAGTCTTTCTTTAGTGCACCCTTTTTCTCCGCAATTCCACGTCCACACCCTGGAAGGAAAAATACAATGTTCTCATACACTCTATCATTGTTTGAATAATTGGGAAATATATATTTTATAGTAGTACTGACCATTTTAATAATAATAAAATGTTATATTGTGCCATTAAAATTTGCATCTTTTTTATAAACCTTAATCGTAATTATTGTAACATCAGTACTTTTTTTGTTTTTACATTGTATCATAATGATTAGTAAAAATAAACAGCTTTTTTTTTAAGGGGAGAGAATGAGAGCCACAGACGCTCAGCACAAGAGGGGATGGTGGCTATTGCCAAGACCCCATCACATTCTTACCTGTTTACAACAGATCGCGAGACACCACAATTTTAGGGGATAGTTTTTCTAGGAATTTGGAAAATCTTTAGGCTCAAGGACAGTAGGCACAGCATGTAGAGATTACTGTGAAGGAATACGTTTGTGATGCAGGAGGGAGTGTTGACTATAGTTCTGAGGACATAGGATTGGAATATTTGGATTCTTCTGATGTTCGAAAATTACAATTATTAATAACAAAAAGGATATCGACAAGGGTTCGAAATCGGACTAAAATGTCACCGAAAAAATAATTGGAAAAATAGAATGCTTTAAAAAATGGTAATTGCATTATATTTACGTATGCGTATTGCAGTATTATAATATAACTATATTTTGCTTATCCACAACCAGTAACAAATCCTGAGGAAAAAAACTTTTATAAGAAGTAAAAATAAACTAGCATAAAATTGCAAAAGAAATCCTTACTCATCTTTGAAGGAATCCGGTGTGAGATCATCTTCTATTTCAACTTTGACAGCTATTACATACGACACTGCATAGATGAGGAAACATAATACAATCTTCATGCTCTGAAAATTAAGAGAAAAAAAAACTCATCATAAGCTTATAACACAATTAAGGGTTGTCTAACACGTAAGAACACGACATTTACGCCACTTAATGACTTTTTTCAGATCCTAACGTAAGTATAGTTCTATGCCAGTTCTTCTTAAGTTCAGTGCCTCAACATCGCAACAGATATTATTACCTATTATCAATATATGAGGTATACCTTCAGTCTGATACCCTACTCAATACGATAGGGAATGGGAACTAATTGATTAATGACCCTTCATGATTTTCCATGGACTAGCTGATAGATAAGATAGACATCAAATAGAACTACTATGTAAAATAGTTATCCTTTAGTTGTACATGTTCAAGTTAAAGTTGCAAAATTTATTTTTCTTTCTGTTTTACTTGTTTCCAGTTTTAAGTTTGAAAAAGCCAAACCCAAATAACATATTAATTAAGGAGGTTTTTGAGATCTTTAATTTTATACCCTACCCAAAATTACAGAAAAATGTTTAGTTATGTTACCAACCAATCAATGACTCTTAACCATGTTTGGTTGATATAGTTTTCATGCCATTGGGTCATAAAAAGAAAAAATTGAATTCCATGTCTCTAAGTTGAACACACAGAATTCAGGGAAGACACAGACAAGCAAGCAGATATACTGGTGAGAACAAATGGCTTTCGAGTTTAAATGAAACCTACAAAATATTTAATACGAAGTAATCGTAAAGCATAATTATGTGATTCTACTATACTTACATAAAATAAATACGAGAGAATTGTTTATATTGATTTGAAAATAGCAAATGAATTAGAAAACATTAATTGATCAAATAATTTAAAATAATGGGATACTCAATCCTATTGTAACAGCTCCTGTTCAGTAGGTATTTCGCTATTTAATTATACATAGATTTGATGAGAGTTAATTAGAGCTTACTTAATTAGAGTTTTTTATATGTTTGTTATTATATTTCATTTTTATGATTTTAACGTGAAAGGGACATAGTAAACAATCCTCGATTGTACACAAATCATGGGTGGCCAACGAAAGAAAAACTCTACCAGAGAAAGTACTAACTGAAAAAGGGGCTACTGAACTTTAATATTTTCACTTTATATTAATGAACCTTATTTCTATTTAACTTTTTAGGAGGATGAATCACTAAATAAATCCGAAGGTGCCCTGGGATGTAAAGGCCGACCAGCAACAATTTGGTCATAAATTTTAGTAAAATAAAAAAAAAAGAATTAGATTAGGGGTTCCGTTAACGCCGTGAAAACGATTTTAATAAAATTATTTGACACTTTGTTTTTATTCATACCTATCCAAACGATCGACGATTCCATGTTTTTATCCAAACTAGAAACTAGGCCCTTCTCCAATGGTACTGTACAATGGTTCCGTTCTTTATTTCCGACTGATCCCAACTCGTCCTATCTGTCAATAACCCCTTTCTTCCCCTCTCCCTGTAGCCAAAAGGGCTGTGTAAGGGCATTCCGTCGCTTTAACTCTTTTCTGCCTTTACGTTGAGGAACTCCAAAACCAAACTCAATCCTGTTCATTCCAAGCAAATGCCGGTAAAACACAAATATACCTCTTCTTTCATTCCTTAGATCTTCTGGCTATTTCCCTTAAAATTTAAGAAGGCCTAAACCGAATTGGTTTTTGATCCAAGGTGAATAAATTGTATTCAAACCCTCCAAATCTAGATTAATCGAATTATAGGTTCCAAAACCCGTAACCATTCCCCTCCCGGACCTACCTACATTTTACATCGTTCTATCAAATACTCATCTGACAAAAACATGGTTCTAGAGCAATCCTTTAACATAGTATGAGCATGTTTCCCAAATCACTAGATGTTCCATATCGACTCTAAAACTGTTCATAATCCCCAGTATATCCATATAGCTGACTGTGGTTTTAATGTCAGTCTGGATCTCCTTGTGAAATTTAATGTCTCTAAATAGAACAGGGGGCTCACAAAGAGTAGAACTGACTGAGTTTCCGAAAGAACAACGAATGCCAGCTAGACATTAGCTCTGGATGTTCTCTTGTGCTAACATTCCATAAAATAACTGTACAAGGCAAATACAGTTAGACTGTTCCTGCTGGCCGTGAATAAGTGACTTCTGGTGCAATGACAGGAAACACAACATTAGCAAAGAGCACTAGTAGGCTTTGTAGGTAATAAAGATATTCGCAAATTAACACAAAAAATAATTAGTTGTTAAACTGTATGAATGAGTAAAAGAAAGATTCATGGACACTCCATAAAATCAATCATAACCAAACATTAGTGCGATAAATATTTAGCTCTAACCTTCCTCCTCCAAGTACCTTTCCGATGCCTATTTTGGATATGCACCATTGTGAAAACAGATTGTTTACCATCGTTTAGTTAGTTGTGTAGCTTGTTGCTAATATCTGATTTCCATTGAATGAGGTTGCATAGAAGCTCTATTTTTATATTTTCTTTCGCTTCAAAAACTTCAGAAGATTAATCTTAATTTTTTTAGTACGCCCTGAGTTTTTTATAACTTCAAAGTCACACCGTAGTCCAAGAGAATAAATTCTTGAGTGAGAAAACTTACAGCTCCACGTGGTATTGAGTCATTGACGATAAACTCTACAAAGGATTTAGTATCTGGAGGTTATTGACTTTTAAGAACTTGTTATTTATAGCATTAAGATCCTCTAGAAGTATTATTTTAGAATTATAAGAGGCATTTTGAATGCCCCAATTTTAATCTCTTTCTATCAAGTCCTTTATAATTAAAATTATACGCCACCTAGACAATCCATTTTTTTTTGTTTCTCAACTAAAATCACGTTGCATCAGTTGTAAGCTTTCTTTCTAGGCATAGGAATCCTTCACTTTATTTATTACATACTATAATAGCGAGACGAAGTCATCAGGAATAACCTCTTTGTCCTCCTCCAATATTCCAGACCCTGCCAATATTTCAGACGAGTTAACACATGAGCTCACAGATGGTCAATGGGGTTCAATCAAGGACTACATGCTGACCACTCTAGACACCGAATCGAAATCATTTAATTTCTAATCTAAATATTCTTGTAAAGTGTAACAGCGCCACCAATCAACTATTGCTACCATAGCTCCTGCCATGCCATGAATATCACTGCAGTCTAGTGCTTAATTTTCTATCTACTGTTCTTCGTTGATCTCGAGCGAACACCTGGAGTAGAGAAGATTTATGAACTAACACACCTGTACTATACAAGGGTACAGGTTGAAAAACCGTTCCCCAAACGAGACATCGTCCAGTGCCATAATTGTTAGGCATATGGGCACACGAAATCTTACTGCCACCACCCTCCCAGATGTGTTAAGTGTAGTGGGCAGCACAAAAGCGAATTGTGCAAAAAGCCCCTAAAATCGCCTGCGGTATGCGTACTCTGCAAGCAAGGCCATCCGGCCAACTACAAGGGCTGCAAGGCTTACAGAACGCTGAAGTCGAGGACCGAACAACGCCGTCAGCCAGAAGTGGAAAAACTTGCAGCAAGAAGCGGCCCAGCCAGAAACTTGAGGCCTACTGTCTCTTTCGCCGATGCCGTTCGCAACAGAGAGCAGCCACAGGCACCACCCACCCCCTGTACACAAGACCACCTTTCCCAGCATTCCGTTCATCCCGTCAACCCACAAACTCTATCCCATCCTCAGCCACACATATCGTACATTCCTCCACCTTCAAGTTCTTCGGATCTCACTAGCCTTTTAACCTCATTTCTTACAGAGTTCAGAACCCTAATTACTCCTCTCATTTCCCTACTTACAAATCTGGTCTCCTACCTTATCCCCGTTAAACAAAATCCATAAGTGGATCCTTCCGACTCCTTATCCATTCTCCTTTGGAATGCGAATGGTGTTCGCACCCACACTAACGAACTGACAGCACTACTCCACGACAAGAACATCGACGTAGCTCTCATTACTGAAACAAGACTTACTAGAAAACGACCATTTACGATTCGACAGTACCATACTTACCGAACTGATCACCCAGATGGAAGAGCTCATGCAGGTACCGCTGTCATTGTTCATAATTCCATTTCTCATCACATAGTTCCTTTGGTAGCACATGATTTCCTTCAGTCCACTGCAGTGTCAATCAGCACCTTCCCTTTCCCCCTTACTCTAGCATCAGTGTACTGCCCTCCCAATAAATCCATTTCCGATTCCCAATTCATCTCCTTTCTAGACTCCATAGGACATTGTTTCCTTGTGGGTGGGGACTTTAATGCAAAGCACCAACACTGGGGGTCAAGATCCACGAATACACGCGGACGTGCTTTGCTGTCTGCACTCACACGGAAACATTGCTCCACGATCTCTCCTGACACAGCCACCTATTGGCCATCAGATCCCAACCGAAATCCAGATCTCCTAGACTTCTTCTTCTACAATAGTTTAGGAACACTAAACTATTCACTCGAGCGCCTCGATGACCTCTCCTCCGATCATAGCCCTTTATTATTAACCATTTCCCTAAAACCAATTCACAAACTATCTCCTCCTTCATTTATTAGGGGCCCAGTCGATTGGGACCACTTCCGTCAGCTTCTTACAGAGTCCGTAAACCTCAAATTATCCCTGAAAACATCCCAAGACCTAGACGATGCAGTGCATTCTTTCACTACTCTGGTCCAGAGGTCGGCTTGGGAGGCATCGTCACCCCATCGTCACCCAAAAATTCATAATCATAATAGTTTACCTCAGCATCTCAAAGATCTAATCCTATCCAAACACCGCTCCAGAACAGTGTGGCAAAGATCCCGGCATCCTGCCGATCGCCGCTCGTACAATCAGTACTGCCGATTGGTAAAGCGGCGATTGGCATCCTTCCGTTCCGATTCTTTCAATTCCTACCTCTCCTCTCTGTCTACCAGGGATAACTCCTTGTGGAATGTAACCAAAAAAATCCTAAAGTATCAACCTGTTTCACATCCGCTCCGTCGTGATGATGGGTCCTGGGCGGCTTCGGATGGGGATAGGTCGGAGGAATTTGCTCTGCATCTTACCCATACTTTCACACCTAACCTTTCTCATCAAAGCCATACTCACAGCACAACTGTGGAAGATTTCCTCGCTTCACCTATTCCTCTCTCTATTCCACCAAAAGCCGTTAATCCCTCTGAGGTCAAATACCTTTTGAAAAACTTACCTTACCGAAAATCCCCTGGATATGATCTCCTTACTCCTCAAATTCTCAAACAACTTCCTCCTAAAGCCATAATCTTCCTAACCTATATATATAATTGCATTATCCGAACGACGCACTTCCCACTCCTCTGGAAACATTCCATTATTGTCCTATTCGCCGAACCCGGTAAACCACCCAATGACGCCTCATCTTACCGTCCAATAAGCCTACTCCCTATCCTCTCAAAAATATTTGAGAAACTTCTACTAAAACGTCTACTTCCAATTATTGAATCCAAAAACCTTTTTCCTACACACCAATTTGGTTTCCGCCAACGACATTCCACTGCTCAACACGGCCTTCGCGTTGTTGATCACATCTCCTCAGCCCTTGAAACCAAACAGTATTGCACTGCTGCCTTTCTTGATATAGCTCAAGCTTTTGACAGGGTTTCGCACGCAGGTTTACTCTACAAGCTCAAAAGATATTTACCACAGACCCTTTTCCTAATCCTACAGTCCTACCTTTCAAACCGCTTCTTCCAAGTCCGCTGTGGTTTGGAATATTCAAACTACTATCCTATAAATGCAGGAGTTCCACAGGGCAGTGTCCTGGGCCCCATCCTCTACAACCTATACACCGCTGATGTCCCCTCTACTCCCAATACCTTCTTGGCCACATTTGCAGATGACACTGCAGTCTTGTCATCTAACCCAGACCCCGACATAGCATCCCATAACCTTCAAAAACACCTTGACGAGATCGATTATTGGTGCAACCAATGGCGGATCAAAGTTAATGAAGCAAAATGTTCCCACATTACCTTCACCCTTTGTCGCAAGTCTTGTCCACTAGTTTATTTTAATTCTATTCCTCTCCCTGTATCCGAGACAGTACGGTATTTAGGCTTCCATCTCGATAAACGACTGACCTGGAACCCACATACGAGACTAAAAAGACAAGAACTAAACAGACGCTTTGGACAACTATACAGACTACTTCAAAGGACATCCCATCTCTCAATAGAAAATAAACTACTAATCTACAAAGTTATACTAAAACCAATCTGGACATACGGAATAGAGCTATGGGGGACAGCAAAAAAGTCGAACATCAAGCGTATCCAATCCTTTCAATCAAAAGTCCTGAGAACAATAGTAAATGCCCCTTATTATGCCAGCAACAAAACCCTTCATAACGACCTTAATATACCCTACATTCTAGAACTCATCCCTTCCAAGTTTACGAAATTCCACAGTAGCCTTTCCAACCACCCTAATCCTGTAGCACAGTCACTGCACTGCGTCACTCATCCTTATAATCCTCCTCGGAGACTGAAACGGCAGTGGCCTCGTGACCTGCTATAATCAAGTGACAGTGGGAGTCCTGGCAATGGCCAGTTTCTCCAATCATGTCCTGAATGAATGAGCGAGTGAATGATGAAATGTAAATATGGTATGAATGATCGTATATCTTAATTACTTATTGCCTAGCAAGGCAGATTGTAATTTTAGCACAATAAAGGAATTATATATAAAAAAAATTTTCTATCTAATAACATTAAAAAAAATATGGGCCTCATCATAAAAATAACTTCCTCTGACCAGTTTAAGTGTTCCCAATGCTGCATCTATGTCACGGTTCTTTTATTTGTCTTGTTCGAAAAACCGCCTTCTAAATCGCACCTTACACGATCAGTATTAATGCCATTATCTGTAATGTCATAGATTACCATAATAAGACTTTTATCATTGCTCCTACGGCTTCATTACTTTTTAACTTATACGATCATCGTTAATGTCATTACTTTTCATCAATAGGTTGTAATGACATTAACGATGATCGTGTAAGTTGAAAAGTAATGAAGGCGTAATGATAAAGGACTTATGTAGGTAATGCCATCAACACTAATATTGTAAGGTCCGCTTAGCAGTTTCTAATTCAGCAGTAACAATTAATCTTCCTCACCGAATAGCTCGATACACTAACAGCACCTATTACTGCCCTAACCCTACAGTCCTACCTTTCAAATCGCTTCTTCCAAGTCCGCTGTGGTTTAGAATATTCTAAATACTATCCTATAAAATCAGGAGTTCCATAGAGCAGTGTCCTGGGTTCCATCCTCTATGACCTATATACATACAAATGGTGGTTCAAAGTTCAGATACTATACTCTTTATTGGGCTATAATTACAATCTGCCTTTTATAAGGCAATCAGTAATTGCGATAAACGCTCACGGTGGTTCAAAGTTAATGAAGCAAAATGTGTCCACCTTTACCCTCTGCCACAAGTCCTATCCACTAGTTTTGTTTTTTTTTCAATTCTATCCCTCTTTCCTGTATCCGAGACAGTACGGTATTTAGGCTTACATCTTGAAAAAGGTGGACATGGAACCCACACACGCGGCTCAAAAGACATGAACTAAACAGACGCTTTGGACAACTATACAGACTACTTCGAAGGACATCCCATCTCTCAATACAAAATAAATTACTAATCTACAATGTTATACTTATGTCAATCTATACATACGAAATAGGACTATGGGGGACAGTAAAAAAGTCGAACATCAAGTGAATCCAATCCTTTCAATCAAAAGTCCTGTGAATACTAATTATTGACCCTTATTACGTAAATAACAAAACCCTTCATAACGATATTAATATACCTTACACGTTTGAACTCATTCCTTCCAAGTTCATGAAATTCTATCGAAAACTTGGATAGATAGCCAGCCAAAATAATATGTACTTCCTTTTTATTATGTCTTAATCGAACTATAAAAAGCAGAGGATGTTGTTAAATGTATCTACAAATTTTCGGAGAATTGGGATCATTAGTAAGGTCATTTCCACTGGCTCGTATCCCGTGACGCGGCTGAAGGAGGAACGTGGGGTCTTCCCAAGACTCCGCTTCCTCTTTCGCATGTGACAACCATGTGAATTTGGGAGGTTTCTGGGCTGTGTGTAAATACTGTATGAATGAAGAATTGTAAATATGGTATGATTGAGAACAATGATCACAATTACATATTATCCAATAAGCCAGATTGTAATTTTATTACAATTACGATTTTTTATTTGTATTACTAGCGCATGGACTGAATCCCATTATTCTAAGCGATTTTATCATTAAATATTTTCAACTTATTGACGATGGTATTTTCAAACTAAACTAACAACTTTTCATTATTTATCTGACAGAAGTACAATAAAATTACATAATTCTGGTTATTCTGACAGTATGACGGTCATCTAAAACGATCAGACAGAAATCATCATCTCCAACTAAACTATAGGATAAGGGCCGCCAACCTTGTGCCCGCGGGCAACATGACTTCCGGAGATAAAATTCACGATAAAAAATGTTTAAATTTGGAGAAATATTCGCTTGCCTATATCGTTTGAAAATAATTATTCTTTATTTGTTATCAACCTTCAATTAATTCAAGGCAAGTTTGAAAAATTACTTCAACAGTTTAATATGAACGAGCGAATGGTAACCTTTTTGATTGACCATTTTACTCGACGAGTAAACGTAACCGAAATATCTACGTATAATGCAGAATTAGTCTGAGGGTTCAGAATAACTGGATATAGGAATTTTGTATCTTTAGAACGAGATTGCTCTCAAATCCAATGTGTTAAATGAGAATCTCTGGAGCATAGTTGACAGAGACAAATTTCTATTCTTGAAAAAAAAAACACCATACATGATAAAATGAACATCTTGATAATTGCTTAAGAGCAGGAATATTAATACACTCGCCTAATTATGAAGAAATGAACAATGAAATCGTTCTCAAAGATCACATTGACTTAAGATTCATATTTTGTATAAATAATTTTAATACCATGTATACTTTTATTCATATTATTGAAAAAAATATATTTTTTACATGAGAATATATACAATATTTTTTATATGCTAAAATTATATTTTTGGAAGTATGTCCAATAGAAAATTTACTTTGAACAAATAAACGGTACCCACTGCTTGACCGATATTCTAGGAAGAGATCTTTGATACAAAAAGGTCAGGTACTCCTGCTCTAGGAATACTAAGTGCACTTGACACAAAAAGTGCAGATAGATACAACTCTCGCCATATCCATTGGATTTACCATCAAATTAACAATAGGAATGCGTACTTATGTAGACTATACTGTAATGAGTTAGTATCATAGACGTACTGTAATAGTAAGCTATTACATGGCCAACATTATGTAGGATTTGTATTTGAAAACATGTTGATTTTACCTTCATCTTTTAAATTTCACATTGAAATACAACTCTATATTTAAAACAATATTTCTACCTAGCTATTGTTTCATAGTTCATAGATGTTACATGAAAAGTTGGACACATACCTAGCGAATTCCGAAAACCAACTAAGTTACTGAAAATCGCTTTTAAGAAACAAAGTTACAAAGAAATCTAGCAAAATTACTGTAAAATAAATCTATTAAAATCAAACTGACAAGTGAAGGAAATATCATTAATAAAATGATTTTTTTTTTTGTGGTTTTTAAGTATTATATCCTTATAATAATTACTTTTCTTACTTATGTATCCAATTCATAGTTGCTCAACAAATCAAGTATGTTTATTTTAATAGTGCTCTTCATTTATTCATACTAAAGCCAGAACATTCCTGAATAGACAAACATTTGTCATTAAAAATGGCTCAAAAGAATACACATAATTCGGGGAAGACTTAATCATAATTTGAAAAAAAAATACTTTGTATGCTACTACATGTTTGATTCACATATGTCCAATTACTGTACCTAAACAAGTACACCTTAATAGATACAGGGTTGTCGTTCAATTTACCTTTGAAATATCACATAGGCTCTAGCTTCATTTTTAAAGGAAATTTAGTAGAACCTACAGTACCTGGTTGAAAGCAAATTATTTTCTTGTTGATTGTTTGGCATTCTATCTAAATAGTTTATTTTGTAGCAGGAAACATGTTATTAAATGTAGAGGCCAAACATTGGGAACGCAAGACTTTTCACGATGTTAGATCCTGTGGAAATACCAGACTCCGTGTATACTCGCTATGATGTTTAACAGTTATAACATTTCAGCATTAAAGTTTTTCAAAAATAATTCAAAGCTGATCTGTTCTTAATACCAACCAGCACCTTAGCTGTTTCAGTGATTCCCTTCCGATTTGGAAAAGGGAAATACGTCTGGCAAAAGTGACTGTGACTCGAGAGTTCTATGTGACAGATGATTGAGTAACACTGAGCCTGTAACACACCATGACCTTCTCACATGCACGTGCACGATGACTTTCCATCGACTACTATGACAAAGGACTCAATCCATTTCCCTAGTCGCCGTCTTGAAATGAAATATTTACAATCAAAATTTTATACAAACAAATTTTAATAGTTTAGTGACTCACTGGAAACATTTTTCACTAAAATATATTTCATATAAATCGTTGTAAACCCCCGACTTTCTCTCTTTTCCTCCTCCCCCTAAATGTTTACAGGAATTTGGGGAAAATATTAATGCCAGGAGAGGGCATTACCCAAGGACAGGGGAACCTGAAATATTACAGGGAATTGACATATCTAGGGGAAGACAGATTTAGATTACCGACATTTATTAGATGATAATAAACAAATAGCATTTGATTAAAAACCCAAAAAAAAATACTTAAGCTATTTGATAAAAACTCCTTAAACTATTTGATAAAAAAAATACTTAAACTATCTGATAGAGAAAAACTCCTTAAACTATTTGATAAAAAAAAAATACTTAAACTATCTGATACAGAGAATACTTAAATTGTCTGATTAAAAAAAAAATACTTAAATTGCTAATTTACTAGTGAATAAAGTACAGTACTTTGGACGGCTTCATTGGGTACCCAATCTGTCATCGTTGCTAATTATCGATGGCATCGATTAGTGGAGAGTTGAGCGAGGTCCTCACTGCTACGACTTCCCAGTCGAACTCTCCCCAGAGGTGCTCCACATAAACGATCGGCCGATAAGGCGGTGATAAGTAAACCATACGCCGATAAGGCGGTGAGATGATGGAGGGCACTCGCGTGTGTGTTAGCCAACTCAAATCTGAATCCAATCTGACTCTGCGAGCGACTTATCAACCGGTGCTCCGTCCTTTTAATCCTCTATAAAGGATATAGTGTTCTTAATCCGATTACGGGGCCTCGGAGGCGTCCCGTATCGGTATTCGTTTCGTTTACCTTCCAACATATTTCACTTAAACAAAATCAATACACTCACATTCGAAACACAAAGATATTCTTAGAACATTTATAATATTATCAATAATTATTAATTCGTTATATAAACTAAACAAAAAAAAATATTTATCTCTAATTTACACTTTAAAATTTATAATAAATTTCACGAGGGTACTTTGTTAGATAATTACTTGTCAGCGCAAGACCCCTTATTCGGGCTTAAACAATGAATGATAATTTTTTTTCCCTTCAATAAATAAAATAAACGAATTACAGGCGTAAACAATCGCTAATTTACATTGGCTATAAAAGTCTATCGGTCACATCGTAAATTACGAACACAAGGGCGGTATTGAAGACAACATTAGCCCTTAAGACTCCCCAATGTCTATATTTATCATTAAACCCATTTCAAACATCAACACCTACTTGGTCATTTTGTGGGTGAAAAATTTAACAATAAGTAACATGTATTGCAATTATATTATAATAACCATTAAAAAAATCCTACATAAAACTGTAATATTATGAAAGCCCTTTAATAACCTTGGAATGAAAACAAAAAGGGGTATTCAAAAGTTAAATAAGTTTAATTTGTCAATTTGCTAATGCAGAACTTGCGAATAATCTGTAATATCCCAACGTCGATAAGTGGCATAAGTCCTACTATTATTTATAAATATTACTAAAAACTCAAATAAGAAACATACTGGCAGGATCGGGACTCGAACCTGCTATTATTTTTTTAATAATTATAAATATTTTTGGAGCAATACAAAAAAAAAATCATTCCTAAGATAATTATAAATACACATATTGGAGCGTATAGAGGTAAATTATTGTATTCAATATTTCCTTGTGATCTAAAATTGTCTGAAAATAATTAGTATATTATGAGCTTCAAGTAATACAGGTATCTTAGATGAAGTAAAATTCTGACATTAAATACTTCTTAAGCACACAGGTCTGGAAATAATTATTTAAAATTTATATTACTTAACAAACATTCCAGAACTATGCTTGACGTGATCTTCATATCAAGAAAAATATTTAAAAAAATAAAATGGAATATTAAATTTTCATAATTGTTGTTTGAAGAGAAAAAATAATATTTTAATTGTGACAGTTTCAAAAGGTGTCCATACGACAATCCGCTGAGCCCCAATATGAATTCTGGCCATGTAAATAAATATTTGTGTACTACAATCCATAATTATTAAAAATGTGTGGCGATATTATGTACCACAACTAATAATTACAATAACGATATTAAATATTTCAGCAATTAAAATGATCGGATGATTGGATGTTTAATAAGCTAACAATTAATTGGTTTCGTTAATTGATTAATTTCATGTTTAGACCATCTGTGTGAGAATAGTTTAAATATTTACAAAAAATGATGTATTAAAATTGCCTTAGATGACATTAAATAGGCAATTTCAATTGCTGTATCTTTTTTTGGGGGGAGGGTCATTAAATTGGCTTAAAACCTTTTTAAAAGTAGAGTCTCTCAATGCTACGTTTTGATTTACAATCCGTCTTGAATTACTTATTGTAATTTACAGGTCACGGTAATCCTTTTCATGTTATTTTATTTGTTTATAACATAATTTTACAAAAGTTATCAAATAGCAGGAAAAATAAAAAAAAACTTACTCAATACAAAAGAAACGACAAAACGTTACCTTATTTCCAAATTAAATAAAAATACCGGGTTCGGTTTTTTTATTTTATTTCAGCAGGTATAAATGCCGAATCGATAAATAATCACTTGGAAATTTATAATATAAATAACACCTAAAAATAATTTATTCTGTCCGACATATATTCTGTGTATAAAACCTAATCACATTTAACAAATAAATTAGCAAAAAAAAATATCCTTTTTACCTGCTGGTGACCTTCGCGAGACATTCACGGGGGGGGGGGGAACGCATTATCTATTCTAAAGGTATATTTGATCTGGGATTTTTTCATCTATAACAATAGTGTAGAAACAAAGCAAATCCGTAAATGTGTTTACGTTACGTGTTGTTTTCGTGTTTACGCAAGTGTCGGCCACTTACCAAGGACCATAGAAGATCAGGTATAGTAAAGATCTGGATAAGTAAAGCTCATTTCAGCGAAATTTTGTTTTCATTGAACCGCAAGATGTTTCGGCGTCAATTTCGGGATTTCAAACCGGTCTGAGCCGGTCGCGAAGCTGTGAGGACTTAGCAATATAGCGAGCGCCCTGAATCCACTAAACTGACTAATTGTCCATTATTTATATTTTCATAATTATAACATCCATAATTGTATACGCAGCTTTACAAATTCATAACGGTAAATTAAGGTGCGTTTACTGAGTTTATAATTGTTATGATACTAGTCACTGAATCTGTTTATTAACTGACAGCAACATCTGTCTGTTAACTACCAAAAAAAACAACAGATTGTTTATAGCAGCACACTCACACATATCGATTAATGACCTTTTATTAGAAAACAACCCCTAAATCAACATTGAGAAACATTTCACAACCCACTTGATAATGAGAAGCTTCTAAATTGTACTTTTACCAGTGATATCGGAGATAACCGCAACCAGTCCTTGACTATGTTCCATTTCCCAAATTTTAACAAGATCTTTTTTGTACTTTAAAAATTTGGTTGGTTATAATCTAACCAATACGGTATCTTTGACAGAATCAATTACAGTCACATAATACTTTAATATCAAATATATAATTTAAGTATTTTGGTGGTAATTGTGAAAATGTCAAGAATGCTTCATTCATCTATAAGCTATTTAAACACTGAGGTCGTTACCTAACGGAATGGAAATTCGTTTATGTCAATAGTATTTATGAAGTAAAGGAATTTAAAAGTGAAGGAAAGATATTAAGAGGTAATCAGTGAAAGCTTCTTAAACGATTTTGAATGAAAAAAAAAAACATTTTTGTCCAGAAATACTTAATTTTATTTTAAAAATTAATCGGCTCAGTAAGCATTGCCTTTTCAACGAAATGGAAAGAAACACTTTCTGACAAAGTGATCGGAATATTGATAGTTGGGTACTAACTATCAATATTCCGATGCCAGAGTCACTAATTTAATAGGACTGAGAATAACTGATATAATAATGCATTGCATAAAAATAATAATGATTTTTTTTTGGTTTGTTTCAAAGCCTTCATTCAATATATTTACACGGAGTGAGTTACAGACTCCACAATATGGAATCTTTACAAAAAAAATAAATAAAATAAAATAATCTCATATAAGTGTGATGATGGATGATTAACAGATAATCGATAAGAAGCCCAAACCCTATGTACTTTATAGAGTGGTTCTTCAAATAGCAAACAAATACCTCTAAAAGAAAAGTGACTTGAGAGCTTCTCATATAAACATTTTAAAATACGGATTAGTACCCCCTGAGGTCTTGGCGATGTGTCGATGGAGGCGTCTAGTTCTGATCACTTACTTAAAAGACTGGATGTAATTTGGATTGGTATCGATAGACAGTTTTCGCAATCCGGAATTTCAAGCTCGGAAATCAAAAAAGAAAAAAAAAAGAAAATCGAAGTGGGCTTCGGACATTTTTAAAGAACATTCTTAGTAGCAATATCATTCATTAATTTCTGTTCAACCTTCTTCCTTGTGAGGGTTTGACACCTTCCAGCACCTTTGCTTGCCATCCTTATCTTTCTATCTCACCTGGTAGTCACTTCATGGTAGAGGCCCGGTAGTTGGGGTTCGCTGTTTAAAAGCCGGCAGAACTCACTAGGGAAAGTGAGACAGAACTTGCTCGTGAGACACATTCAAATTCAAATCTCATATTATTATTTATTTTTTTTATCAGATAATGAACTTTTAAATGCAAAATAAAGTTATTATATTTTTCTAAAAGATATAAGAATGACTAAAAGGACTAGGAAATTGAAAAAAAAAACAGGAAGTAAGTTTAATGAAAACATAGTTTAGATGCACATTAGTGAGGTATCGTCATATAGAAATATACATAAAAATTTTATCTATGAAAGTGATGAAAAATAGAAGTGAATAATCATAAACACATTTCGGGCACGTGTAATAAAAGTGATCAATCGTAAACAAATTTCAGGCACAAATAACTAGTGTGTAAAGGGTAAATAGGTACACAGGTGGTCTGAAAAGTTTCCGACCTCAACATGAAGATGATAATAAAATAAATAAAAGCTAGTGAAATAAAAGCTTTGTTAGGTAGGAAACTTTTCAGACCACCCTCGTATATTGGATTTTCCGGACACTTTCTTCGTTATTATTTCTCCTTCGTGGCCAGAATGCATAGAAATCGTGAGACTCTCTTTTCGGAAATCGTCTCATCTTTAAGTCCATCTATTCATCTGGCGCTTGTTCTCAGAGCCCTCACTAGAGATTTTTGGTATTGGGGCACGTATATGACACACAATGAAAAGATTTAACAAAAATCAACATAAAACCGTAATATTGTAAAACAGCAAACAAATAAAACTAATAAAAATCAAATTCCGGTACTAACGAAAACGTAACGTGAACACTCACTACGAATTTCTTACGGTACGGACTTTTTCCACAAAAGCTCTCTTTGCCAAGTATTGAGGTCGACGAAACATGGACTGAGGACGATGATCATGGAACAAATAATGTAAACACAGCTATACGGAAGCCCTATCTCCCCACCAACTCCACTGCTGAATTACCAGTGATTTATTTGTATATACATTTATTATATATTTCATATATGAGAGCAGGACAATAGTCTATCTATATGTACATCTATAGCTAAAATACTGAAAATACAAGAAAAACAATGTTGCTGGATCGACATAGAAAATTGGTGGTCTCCAACACGTTGGTTTTAGGAATATTTGAATTTTTTTAAGCATTACTCATTAACAACGGGGGGAAATGAAAACTTTTAATATAAAAATGTGACTTGAGAAAGCTTAAGACTTATAGACCCTCGGCCAGTGTTTTTCACGTTATTTTTTTCAGTGCAATGTCCCTTATAGCTTAACTTAAACATACAAAGCGTAATCCAGAATATACAAACAGCAGAAACACGACGGCTCCGTAACTTTTAAAAAGTAAAATCCACTCCTTCGGTTTCGAAAAGAATATATTTATTCATATTTGAAGCAAGATAATTGCTCATTGAAGAAAAAATAGGAACAAGAACTACTCACTTCCGATCTAGTAAACTGCGACAGAGGTTCACCGTGACTGAAGCGGTTTCGTAAACAACACAATTTATAGGCATCGAGAAGAGAGTGGGGAGCCAACAGTTGTGTTGTATTGTTTTGGGCAATCGGATTCGAGGGTAAGTGATTAACAATGAAATATATAAAACAAGGCATAATTTTTTTTTGCAGATATGTTTAAGCTGCTTCACGAACACTTACTACTTTGAACAGAGAGGATATATGTTATAAAATACGGCTTATGATCAGTGAGCACCATTTTACTGAAATAGATCCGGGCGGAAAATTTTAAACAGGTTGAGCTGGGTTTTAGTTATTCCAATCTTCTTATTTATCAAATTATATCTCATCAAATTTTATTTCTTGTATCATGTTACTTTTACTTTTAGCTGGCTTTTTATTACTTAAGATTTCTTCGGATTGTTTTTCTAATTAAAGGGGCTTGCCGAGTTAAGATCCTTACTTCTTGAAATGTTCACAGAAGTTATTCCCCTTCAATATAAACAAAAAAAAGGAACTAATCTAATAAAAAGTTGTTTTGAAGCCAAAAGCTGAAAATACTGCGTATAGCCTGAGAAATTAAACAAAAAAATCAGGAGAGAGATTTTGTCACTTTCTATCCAACAAAAGATTCAGTGAGATTGCTTGAGAGCATTGCTACCCTGAGAAGTGAAGGTATACTAGTATTGTGTGGATAAAACGACATTTTTTTTAGTTGTTTGTTAAATCATCTCATCTGCCGAGAATTGCATATTCTAACAAAAAAAATAATTGTAAATAAACAAAACATTGTATTAGGTTTATAAAAAAGTACTTATTGAAATTTAATGCCATTACAGCCTAAAATATGTCTTCAGCCTTGGAGAAAAGTATAATTTTAAATAGCTTGAGCCTGTTTCCAATCTTTTTATTCGGGAAATTATAACTCATTGCATTCTATTTCTTGTATCGTGTTACGTTTGAATATATTTCTTATACAATGTTAAAATTCTTATACACCTTGTTCTTAATTGTTGCCCTGATGGTGCCTAAATAGGCGAAACGTTGTCCTGATGTGTAGTCAATAAAAACAATACACAGTACAAAAACTACCCAAAATAAATATACATCTGTAAATGTCTTTTTAAGTATTAATACTCCGGAAAATTTCAGACAGATCGGATCATTTTTAGGACTGCTGCCGTAGAAAATAAAGACGACGATGTTTGAATGAAATTAGAGCCTCTCCGTTTGGGAACGGTAATAAATTCAAGGTTGTCAATATTTGTGTATTTGAAGACATCAGAACGAGTAAATGGCAATCTCAATATTATTACGTTATCAAAACTGCAATATTTTATCACATTCCGTCTTTAACTGGTCGCGGATGCGAATATATTATCTACTTTCAGTAATCTAAAAATGAAAATACTACAAAGAACAAGAACGACAAAAACAAGGATGTTGTGTGCTTGTAATGGCGTTAGAAGGGCCTTGACAACGAGACTGAGAGGCAGAAAGCTGAAAGAGAGAGTGACTGAGACACTTACCTGGAGCTAGCCTGGCTGAGGACTGCTATGGTCCACACAATGAAGGCTACGATACTGTTACAGAACCTCCTGGACCGGTCTTACATTACCATAGGTCATCAACCTCTTCTTCAGCGCCTTATATCCACCATTTTCGTTTTACATCACCATCACTGCTTGATTCAAGTATCGGTTGCCTCGCCATTTTTCCACACCATTCATTAACTAAGTGGTATCAATTGAATCACTAAACTCCTAACACATTAATATTAAAAAGAACACCGAGATCTTTAATTTGCTACACTATTCAATATGACAGGATATATTTTTTTAATTACATGTAATTAATTAATAATTGGCCCTGTATTGTTTTTCAATAGGTACTTTTATTTTTAGCATCTCTGACGCATGTGGTGTCAATGAACAACCATATGGGAACCACTTGTGATGGCCTTAAGAAATACGCAGTGGAATCACAAATGAGAAGGAGGGATAAATAATTTTATATTTTGATTTAAAGAAAATAACTAATCAATAATACCTTTTACCGAATCATAAAACTGTGAAAATTATAAAATAAAAAATGTACAATGAGGATGGGATTCAGAGAGAGGGCACAGAGGAAGCGATCAGGATATATCGAGACTAGAGCCAGTTAATTAGCCTGGCGTAGTCAACGTTATAGACTCATGGACTCAAAACAACTCGTACAATGGACTAAGGATCCAAACTACATTGTGGCCATATGGACAACAAAATAAACACAGCCTCCCTGTAACTTTGCAATCGAAATAGTATATCCATTTATCAGCACAAAGTAAAACTTCCATGCGAAATATCACCTCTCTGTATGAAAACGGGGCTGCGAAAACCCACGTTAACTCCTTTGGTAACTGCATTGATGAATTTACTCAACTAAACACCATTTTACCCCTAACACATATTACACATCATTAATCTGGACGTCGAGATCTTTAATATGACAACCTACTAAATTATTATTAGTGACCCTCGTCATTTTCCATGGGTCCGGTTTTATTTTTAGCACCAACTGGGCCTCATTTGGAAGCACGTGGTAAAATATCATGTCTCTTAAAAAAAAAACAATGTACAATTTAATTATGTAAAAAAACAATAGACAATTTTATTGTTAATCAGGAGGTTGCAATATTTAATATGATAACTTTCTCAAAATCATACAAATATTTATATTGTTTTCCTACCAAATAATTAATTACTGACACTTACTCTAGTTTTATATAGATTGGTATATATTAGTTATATAATTTACATGTCATCTTTATGTTGAATGGAGCATCTATTAAAATGTCATGTCTCTTGCTTGGCAAGGTAACTCAACAAGACAAAAACAGACAGAAGGACAGACACATAGATGAAAGCATGAGGGGCTGTGATTTGCATAAAACTAACGAAATCCTAAAAAAATAAGAGCGTGCAAAATGAAAAAATTGTATTGAGTAATGTCCGCACTATAATTGCCTACATCATCAAGCCGAATTCGGCATTAAGCAATCAATTTGTCAATTGATAAAACACACTATTTCTTACAGCATGATTTTAAAAATTATGGAAACTAAAAACGAAACACTGATGAGAAATTATTTCATCTCATGTTAAGTTGAATATTCGTCCATAATACCTTAGTGATTACGGTCTTTTTGTTTACTAAGATCATCTTCACTCCTCAAAAGTGTTGCACCCATTTAAAATTATAAATTCTCTTTGCGGTCTCGAGAATGAAAATATGTATATATATCAGTGATATACGGGGTTTCCTTTTATATATATACTGAGGGGTCCAAAAAAATGTATCCACTGGTTAACAGTCCATAACTTGCAAACTTATTGACGGAGTTGTCTCTTTTTTGGTGAAAGTCCAACTTAAAGATATCACTGTAGGTGTTCGAAATGGTCACCATTAACATCCACACACAAACGATGCCGTCGAACTGCAGCACGAACTACTGACTGCAACGTGTTCAGTTGGATATTTGCACATGAGTGTACGATGGATTCTCGAAGTTCATCCAATGTGCGTGGCTTTTGTCGATAAACGCCGTCCTTTAGTGTTCCCCACAGGTAAAAGTCCAGAGGAGTTAAGTCTGGGGAACGTGGTTGATACTCTACAGCACCTCTACGGCCTATCAATCTTCCTGATAGATTTTCGTCGAGATAAGCCCTAACACGATTGTGGTAGTGGGCTGGGGCACCATCTTGTTGAAAGTAAAATCTACCGTCTCCATACAAGTCTTGGATGGCAGGTAAAATGGATGTTTGAAGCTTCTGAAGGTACACCTCACCGGTAACTGTGCCGTCAAAGAAGAATGGCCCAATCAAGCCCCGGTAAGACAACCCACACCACACATTTACTTCTGACAAATTCACGGCTTTGTCTACATGGACGTTTGGATTTTCGGCGGCCCAGTAGATGCAATTGTGGCGATTTACTGTACCATTGAGTTTGAACTGTGCCTCATCAGACCACACAATCATCTTTGCACACCATGTTATTAAACCACTCGCTGTACTCCATTCTACGATCTGGATCGTCGTTCGTTTCATCAAATGTAAGCCTTACGGCAGCCATGTTTACTCAAGTAACAAGGTACAACTAACAATAAAACACTAACTATCTGGCGACTGTCATCTGACAAAACAAAACAACGCAATACAACGCTTGTATGGCGATTGCCGAAACTACAAATTATTACACTACCAAAAATGAGACAACTCCGTCAATTAGTTTGCAAGTACATTTTTTTGGACCCCTCTGTATATATATATTCAAGTGAGTTTTGTACCAAATTTTCTGGCAAAATATAGTTTGGAAAATGTCAAATTCAGACTCGGAAAACGAGATCATGATTCATAAAAATGTGACTGTCACGAACTCGTGTACAAAATAGCAACAGCATGCCAGTTACTATTTACGAAGACTCGCTGGAACTGGAAATGGATAATTATTAAACTTGATGCTCGTTATTTTATTATTGTATATATAATTGAACGGTTAACAGCTTTATCGTCGTAATATTTTTAGTTACTCGAATATAATAATAGAAATATTATATAAATGTCAACGGTAAGTTATTTCTCAGTCACAGCTTATCAAATATTTTTTTGAGTTCTCTGTTTTTCGAATCACAAAAATTAGAATAGAAACATTGAAGTAAAATCTACTGATTGCATTCAATTTCACCTGTTTAACAATGTAACATTATGATTGATATACCGATACTAAAAAAAAGCATTTATTTTTAAAATTCAAGTATGCAATTAGAGTATATACCTCTAATATTACCGTGGGTGATTAAGTAACAGGACAACGAACTTTTTGTTTTTTGTTCTTTACAGCACAAGCAGTTTACTGTTTTGTCATTTATAAATAAACTATTCAAGTTCGTTAACCTCTTATTAATAGATATTATTAATTATTAGAGTCGCATCTTGATGACCTCTTATTAAACAAATATACATCGTATCAGCATAAACAATAAGTATTTAGAAATATAAGCCCTTTTATTTATCATACAGTTTTATTATCTAAATAGCGACTTTTGTTATTTTTTGTTTTGGTTGTATAAAATGATTGGCTAATAAGCTGGTTGCTCGTTATTATTAACTTAATATATAATACTGCAATAATTTATGTATATTGACACAGAAAACTTGGGTCTTCCCACAAAATGGAACATTTACTAGGATATGGTTACTAAAGTAATTTTAAGTAAAAAGTTAAATAACAGATAAACATCCATTAACATGTAATATAAAGCAAACTGATGATTGCAACATTACCTTTTTAAATACTTGCTTCAATTCTACATAGAAAATGAAGAATGCAACGGAAATAATATTAAAAACGTATGTTTCGCTATCTATGAGTAGATACTTGAATAAAATATCTCGTCCTGATTAACAATGCAAAATGTCATTAAAATTTAAGTTTCAAAGATTAAACACTACAAAAATGTAGTGTTGTGATTTTAGAGATATAATATTTTTCGTGATAGTTCCATTTGATGACCAGTGATGCTAAACAATAAAAATAAAAATATCATATCATAAAAACTAAAACGCATCAATATAATAATAATAAAACTGTTTGGATTGTTAAGCCATTGGGGAATCAGTGCATAAATACAAGAGTATATAATAACTACCGGACTGAGAGACAAAACAGTAATTGAACGATATTTCTTTGAAAAGGTGAACTATAGTTCATACCATGGAACTGCCAAGTGAACAAGAAGAATTATTGGTCAGTCAAAATCAAATAAAGAATTACTGCGGGAAATAGGGCCAAGGTGCTATTTAAGGTGCATAATATGGCCCCGATTCACCTAATTACTGTGTTACAATACTCGTCTTGCTGTACGGTATACCTCTAAGGGATGGCCAATCAGCAAGAAAGATCCAAAGACACTATGATCTTTGAGAGACGAGTTACTAAATGAAATTTAGATGGATCTCCCAGTGGCGAAAAGTTGAGGCAGAGCACAGAGAACTAACTGTTGTATAACAACGATATGTGGCTGAAACATTTCTCTAAGACACTATAATTGTGGGGGAGCAATGGTTTAATCAAGGATCTATATGATAGCACGGGTTTGTATCAAGAGGGTCTTTGAAAACTGTTAACCACCATACATAGGACAGGCATGTCAAACACGCGACCTGTCGAGGGCATCGTCAAGTCCACATTTACTACATTACTGATGTCTCAAGGTCATTCAAATGTACGTACTTTGCGTACAGAAATGAGTCAGGAAATACCAGTAGATTCGGAAGCTATTCGTTAGCAGTACTGAATACTGCGTTCTAGCCTAGTTTGCACATACACAACAATTTGCATCTACTTTGAAGAAGCAGTGTTCTTTGTTTAGTGTTTAACTGACAATTTATTAAAACAATGCACAAGCCCTCCACAAGTATGAGAAAAAAACGATCATTAGAAGAAGAGCAATTTTCAAGAAAATTGGGGATTACCGAGATTGCTTTTGTAATTCAGGGAAAATTTAAAAAAAATTGTTTGTAATGTAAACACTCCAAAGCGGTTTCTAAAGAGTATAATAAATATTAAAATACACGATGATACTTTTCATAAAGAAAACTATGGCAAATATGTAGGGAAGGTTTGTGAAGATAAATTGTCAGAGTTAAGCTTAATCCTTCAGAAATAACCACGCTCTCTCAAATCTACTAAAGATAATACAGCTGTTGAAAAAGCGAGGTATTTGATATCACATTTAACTGCAACCAACTTGACTTGCAACAATTCAAAAAAATAAGCTTAGCAAGAAATACCATAGCCATCAGAATTGATGATATCACCGAAAACTCAAAAATTTTAACATTTGAAACTTATTCCATTCCATTGGCAAAAGCACACATACAGGATAAAGCTCAGCTAGCTGTTTTTATTTGCGGATGTGATGCGAACTTGAAAGTAAGTAAACAGCTAATTGAGATTATCCCAATGCAGGATTCAACCACTGAGGTTGATATTTTTAACACAATGATGGATGTTCTGAATAAATATAATTTAACATTACAAAGACTACTTTCCATTGCAACTGATGGTAATCCTGCTATGGCTAGTGTTATTAAACAAGTAAAAGAAAAATTGACAGAACAAGGTAATAATTCTCTTCAACACTTTAATTGTATTATTCATCAACAAACATTATGCTCTAAAGTTCTAAATATCGGGCATGTCTTAAAAAATGTAACTAAAATTGTAAATTATATTCCTGCACATGGACGTAATCACTGTCTATTTAGTAAATTACTAGAAGATATAGGAAGTGAATACACCGATCTCCCTTATTACACAGAAACTCAAAGTCTTTCCAGTCATAAAGTTTTAAAGTGATTCTTTCAATTGTTGAACAAAATTATCATTTTTTTAAACTCCAAAAATTATGAATGTGAAATATTATAAGAAGATCAATGGATAAAAGACCTGGCATTGACATTACAAATCACCTTGGTAAACTTAATCTCAAACTACAAGGCAAACAGCATGTGGTAACCACTTTATTTGACAATATCAATGTTTTTTAACAGAAATTGTCATTCAGGCAATAACAAAATTTATCTCACTTTGAATCTTGCCAGTCATTTTTACAAAAATCACCAAAATTGAAGTTTTCAGAATATCCCAGCCAAATTAAATTATTAGAAAATGAATTCGAAAGAAGATTTTTGGGCTTCAAGAAATGTGAAAATCCATTTCAATTATTTAATTCTCCTTTGTCCCTTGATATTGAAACTGTCTATGAAAATTTACAACTGGAACTAATCGAAATTCAGTGTGATTCTGTATTGAAAAAAAAATATATGAATGTTGGGATTTCAAAATTCTATAATTATTTATCACTAGAGTTTTTTCGCAATGTGTTATTAGCAATTAAATGTATTTTATCTATGCTCGGTGGCACTTATTTGAGCGAACAAATATTTTCACTTTAAAAAAAGTTATAAAACTGCGGATCAAGGTAAACAGACAAGCATGTGCAAGCAATTTAAAAAAAGACTAAAGCTCAACGAATCGAACCAATTTTGAAGATTTTCTTAGTGAAAAACATTGGCGTTTCTTAAAAAAAAAATATTTTTTTTTTTATTTAAATAATGTTAAATAGAAAAACGAAACTTTCCTACATACATATGTATTTTTATAATCTGTGTATTATTATTTTGTATGTATTGATTTTATTATAATAAAAGCTATGCTTCATCTTCATTTCCATTTGTTTTGAGGCATGCCTGACCTGATATTGGATATTTTTTCTTTAGTTGCCATTTTGCAATTGGTGCCATTTGTTGAACACAAGTATTAGTTTATGCATGATAATCTGCACCCACATTCATCGAGCAATGTTTCAAGTGTTCTGAATAAATCTTTTTTTTAACCATCAAATTTCCTACATATTAACTGTCAGTTGTAAAAAAAAAAGAGAGTTTTACAATTATAAACGTTAAAATTGTTTTATTCCCCTACATAAGGGGCCACTTTAGGACTTGAGCTCATATCTAATAAAAATTTATTTCATTTTGTAAAAAAAAAGTAAAGAGAAATGCGATTTACCATATTGTTATTATATATATTTAATCAATATAAAATTATGAGTTAGCAAGAAAAATTTTTTTTTGAAATACTTCTCTGTTACTGAGCAATAACAAAAAATTTAAATTGAATTGAAATAAATCAGCCTCTCCAGCATGAACACATGCCCCTTTGAGTTATTTTGTGTTAAACCCAAACTGAACCTGAACTGTAGTAACTCAGTCTCGTGTGTTGGGCACAAATTGGGTTGTTTGTTCTAAGAGGTTAAGTAGCCTTTAATCACTTATAATTTTGTACTCTCTTTTTTTTGGGGGGGGGGGGGGGGGGGTGAGTGCGACCTGTTTAGAAAAGGGGAAGAGGAAAGGGTTATACAATTTTGTAATAAGAACACTAAGCACCTTTCGATCGACTAAGTGAAGTTATATGTTTTCATTCCTTAAAAAAAAAAGTTAAAACTTTTAATATAAAATAAAAAATATTTAAGTTCTAAAAAGCTATTAAAGTTCTTAACTCACATACCATTTTTCAAATAATAGGGATACCACATTCAATAGTTAATTAACCTTAACAGGAACCATTTTCGAAGAACTAGGATTGGAAGTAACAGTATGGCATTTGATAAAATATTATCGAATTGAGGTTGTTTGCTTTGCCAGCCCAAAGACTATATTTTTTTCTAAGTTTTCAGAAAATACATCATATTTTAGAGATTTTACTACACAAGTATTAATAAAATTACCATAGTTACTTCCTGTAAAGATGGGAAATTGACTTTGCAAGTAGGGGTGTAGCATATACATTTTTACAATATCTTAAGTATAGGCTTTTCAGAATTTGGTGTACTTCTTAATGATCTTCGCGTCAAAAATATATATATATATATTTTTTTTAATTAAAAAACTACAAATAACTTTTTTTACAGATAGAAAATCTTAATTCAATCAGGATATTTTAAAAACTATGAAAAAAAGAACAAAAACAAAAAACTAACTGTAAATAAGAATATGCTACATAGTTAAATTTTGAGCAAAAAAAATATGATAAAAAAGGTACAATTATATTTTATCTAAACATATATAGTAAATAATACAGTCTTTTAAGTGTATGTATACATAATGCTACACTTTACATGGCACTAAAGACACTAAAAATCAGTTCTTTTCAAAAGATAATATGAAAAGTTCCCCTTAAACTTGTACAAACAATGTTATAAAACAGTTAATTAAAACCTTTAAGTATAAAATAATTTACTCATAAATAATAATTTTAATTTATAAGAAATAGACATCACAAGACCATTTTTTCTAATTTGTATTATTATTGAAATAAAATTACCGAAATGAATAATTCTTTTCTATACTGTAAACCAAAAAAATAAATACAACTTATAAGTTTAGTTTTCTTAATTACATTTAAGGGCATTCTTAATTGATAATTTTGAAAATGCTGACTAGAAATTACAGATCACAAATTGGCAATTAGCTGTTAATAATTTTAGCATTTCTTTAGAATGGTACATTCATTTTCAGATTTATTACTTTTAAAAATAATTTAAACTTTAAAAAAAAAACATGTGAGATCTTTAAAATGAGAACAAAAGAAATCAATATTTATTGATAGAACATAAAACAACTAATTTGACTAACTGAGTATACTTATTTAATATTATACTCAAATATACATTTTAATAATAACACTAAAAATTTTTAGAAATCTAATTAATACCTGAACAGGGAAGTTAAATGAATTGTTTATAACAAGCATTTAATTTACACTTAATTATATCACAAAATTTCTCAAATTTTACAATTTAAATTCACTCAACATAAAAAAAAGTTAGTTAAGCACTATCAGGCAATTAAAGTCTTTTGACGATTGAAGAGCTCAATACTGATCTAATATTCAAATCTTAAATACTAAAACAAAATAATACTATTTTGATGTTAAGTGAACACAAAAAAAATTAGTTGTATTTAAAAAAAAATACATTTAGTTTTTTTGATTCATAATGTCAATGGGACTGATAAGTAAGCTGTAATTAGAAACAGTATTATTACAAAAATTGGTTTTTGAGTAATCATGCGTATGTGTATAATTATTTATAAAATAAAGTGCTTTTCATTTTAAAATTCATATAAATTCCATATTGCGAGTAATAAAAAACTAAATTTACAAAAACTTTATAAATATTTTGTACAAATAAATTATATCAAAATATGATTATCATCAGGATATAAAACACTGCTTTTTAAAATTACCAATTAACACAAAAACAGTCTTCATATTCAGGTATGTTCAGCTGAACTTACATCTGGAATTAAAAATGTTTATTTAATAGAAGTTTATGAAGATATAGAAATAATTATAGTACAATTAGGACAATTTGTTCTGTATAAAAAAAAAAAAACATTCAACTATAACCTTAGGAGATGAAAAAAATCTTCCCCCTCTTCTTTTACTTATTTCAACATTGTCAAATCAAAAAATAAGTTTATAACCACAATCCTAAATGCTGTTTTTTTGTATCTTGTATGGTTTAGCTTACACGTATTTACATATATTTAGAAAATCTCCAGTGAATCAGAACAGTAGATTAATAGTTGTAGTAGTTTTACATAACAATTTTTCATTAAATTGCAACAAATTAATTTCATTGATATAAATATTTATAAAAGAGTAAAAAATATGAAGCAATACATTCTAAATAAAAAAACATATATTGTTGTGGCCACCTCTTAATTACAAATAATTATAAGCCACCCTCTTCTCGATCAGATTATATCTATAACTGTTTTCATTATGTTTAATAAAGGTTATAACGTCAGTGAGAGTGGGAGGAGGGACTGAAATAGTGGGGGAGACAGTCGTAGGTGGGGAGTTATCCCCACCCTACTGGCTGGCCTCCTATATAAACCCGAGCCCGGCAACTGGTGACCCCGACGTGATCTGGAGAGTGTAACAGACTCTATACCAGCACACAAAAATAAATTAAAATCATAGCCATGGTTTAAGTATAGAAGCAGCAGGCCCAGTGCAGTGAAGAGTAGTACTTTTCCCTCTGAGTTACTGTTCAATTAAATAGCCGACCAGTATTTTCAAAAATCCGAGTAAGCCTAATCTCAACCACTTCACGAAGCAAGACATCCGATGACTCCTCAAGATCAATTCGCCAACACAGGAAGAGACAATACATCCACTTGGACTTCATGGGACTGTTGCCACCGCCTAAGAAGATACGATACGTACTCACTAAGATTGACCGAACTTTAGATGGCCAGAGCCGCCGAACTTCGGCGACATAGAAGCTACAACCGTAGCTATCGCATTCAAAAAATGGCTGGTTAACAACCTTAGAACGACTATCATCTCTTCAAAGTGCCTCGAGTTCATCCACTAGCTTGGACCTGCCCCAGACACACGGAACCCCGGGGGAACTACTCACTGCATATAGACGACCCATGACACCCAGGTGATGATACCACAACGAAGATGCGAGAGACGACTCAAGACAAATCGACACCAACCTAGCAACCCTGCGAACGAGTACATCCTGATTGCCGCTACAAACTGCCAACCTGTCTGAAACCTGCCTGCCACTGCCACATCGGTACCTCGGGCCGACACTCCGGCTACCATTTCTTTTGTTTCAGATCACCGAGAAGAGTGTAACTTGGGGAAGCTATGTTGTAGCCACCTCTTAATTACAAATAATTATAAGTCACCCTCTTCTCGATCAGATTATATCTATCACTGTTTTCATTATGTTTAATAAAGGTTATGACGTCAGTGAGAGTGGGAGGAGGGACTGAAGTAGTGGGGGAGACAGTCGTAGGTGGGGAGTTATCCCCACCCTACTGGCTGGCCTCCTATATAAACCCGACCACGACATATATCTATACTACTCTAAATAATGGGTGTCCCAGAATTAACGCAAGATTTGATTTAAATAGAAAACCGAGTTTTTAGTATTTTTGTGTTATTTTTTTATTGAATTATAAAGTAAATAGGAGAGGGTTAATTATGGAATAACACATCGGGCAAATGGCCTCCACGACTTGACATACGCACTCTTTTGTCGATTTTCTATGACCATTTGGCATAAATGTGGTTGAATTTCGTTGATGCAGCATTACATTTCCTCTTTTAATGCACAGGTGGATGTGGGCTTGTTGACATACACCTTTAACTTTAAATAACCCCATAAAAAGAAATCTAAAGGTGTTAAGTCACACGATATAGGAGGCCAATTCTGATCGCCGAAACGAGAGAGTACACGACCTGGAAATGTCTCATGCAGTATTTGAATTGTTTCATGGACTGTGTTAAGGCCTTAATATTAAAGTTTTTATTGTTTCTCTCGAGGGTAAAGTTATTGAAGGCAAAACATTTATTTTGTTTTATTGTTTCGCAATAAAGAATACTATAGAATAATAATAATAAAGAATAGAAGAAGCAGATCAACAAGGTACGCGTCATAATACAGCTCCGACAGTCAGCCCACCATAGCTTGTCGACAGGGACCTTACTAGTCCTCATGCTATCGACCATCGATGCTCTCCGCACCATCGATATCACAGTATCTTCTCACATCTTGCTTCATCGAGGACGGTTTGGAACAAGCAACACTATTGGCGGCTCGGGAAGTAGAACATTTTATTTTGTCTCATTATCTCATCCAATAAAATATTTATCAACGAGCTAAAAGACAATTTATACAATTGACAATGCTAATCAAAAAGTTGTTTACTTACCATATTAGTTATTATAATAATATTTTTGTTTTGTTTTTAAATATACAATGTTCATTAACTTGTACAGATCGATCTGTTAATTTTTATTAATAGTTTATTTGAATTGATTTTATTTCTAGGGGTATTTTTTTAAATTAATGTAATGTTATTTGTACTCATAGTAAATAATATTGATATTGCGCACAAATTCTGCAGTTGCCTTTTATTATTATTTATCTGGTCTTATTGGGCAAACCTTTTATTTATATGATTTTTGTTTTCAATAATTTTATTTTCTATCAGCTAATTACAGTTTGTTCCCTATACCGTCAAGCTCCTTTTCAGCCATCTAACCGTTCCAGTGCCCTTTGCTAGTGTTCGAATATCAGTTCGAAACAGGGTTGGAGATTAGCATTTTGGGATCCAAAGTTACCCCTCCCCTCATCAGGCTGTATAGCATGTGGCACCATCTAGTTGAAACCACATATTGGCCACATCAATATCATCCAATTTCAGCACAAAGTGTTATCACGATATCGAGCACCAGTAACAGTCACTGCTTGACCAGCCTCACACTATTCCGACCATATTTTGTATGAAATTTTCGAACTGCGGCCGCCAAACTTTCATTATTTTTGAGATAATGTTCAACAATAAAGACACGTTGTTCTATCGTGTAACACTCCAATTTTACTTTAATTAAACTGTCAGCTGTCAAATTGTTTTTTTTTTTGGGTTGCCAGCACTTTACTACATAAATGGCGGCGAATTCAAACCTTACGTTAATTCTGGGACACCCTATAGAAGGAGTTTTAATATCATAAACAATATTGCACAACATTTAACATAACAATGATAATTTAAATGCTCATGAGAAGTTATTGGATGTAACAGAAAGCTGAAACTTGATTTGGAAAACAAATGGTTGATTAAATGCTTTATATATAAATTTGACTTCTATATTTCAAAAGGAAGTTAAGTCTTAATTGTCTAGTTAAACAATTTTTCTTTAGTGGTATAATGCTAAAATAATAGAGCATTTTTCAGTTTTATTTTTCGAAATTGTCCTGTAGTTTGGTACTACATAAAGTGAAAAGAAGAAGTATGTACTGTGTTACACTGATTTAATAATGGACATTAACATAAATTTTCTTTTTTTAAATGTTGAGTTAAAAAAATATTTTTATTATTTCTTATCACTAATCTGCCTTTAAATTATATGAAAAAAACATACCTAAACCTTCATCTTCATTTCTTGACATGCCAGAAGGTCCAGCCTGTAAATTATAGTCATAATTTAAATACAATTTTTAAACAATAAACGGATTTTGAATGTTCTTATTAAATTATTATAAAGAAATTATTAAAATTTATCTTAAACTAGTAATGATTTATTAAATACTGAATCAGATTTGTTAATGACAAATAACACATATGGTTACTGTTTTACATAAGATATCCACACGGTTCAATACGGGAAGATGTGCTTACACGTTTTACTTGCCTAAAGGGTTATGCTGTATGTTAAACAAGTGGATGTGTTTCTATACTGTTGTAGCTTTTCTGATAAGAGTGGTTTTTTTCCCTTCATTTTATTTACTAGTTTCTTTTTTTTATATGTATACCTCACTTTTCTTCGGACTACTAGGAGTTAAATAGAAGAATGAACTGACAGCTTGTATGGATTAAAGAATTATAAAGTTCCAGTACTCTATATTGGTCATTAAATGGAATAACCATTATGCTCAAAGGCAGATGTACACAATCTTCTGGTTCAACTGTAGGCCACTAATCGTTGGGATTTCTTAAGACAACCTTTAGCAATTAGATTTTTTCCTTTAGAAAAAATATTCACAATTACTGAAATAAAATAAAACAATTTGTATTGTGAGAATGCACAAAAAGAGTCCTTAAGAAGTAAAAAATAAAATATATATTCAGTTAAGGGAATCAGGAGAAAGTGAAGAAGAAAATAGTCACATAAAAAGCTAAAAAGCTCAAGAGGAATAGAAACAATAGGAGAGTGTCAAAACAATGGGTCAGAACATAAGAAAAGTAGTAAAACAGCAAGCAAAAAAGGTATACGATTTGTGGTAGTTGTCTCTATGAGTGACCTTAACGTTATAATGCCTCAAAACTTAAGACTCTTGGAGAGTTCCTGAAAGCTTGGCTATAAATCGATAAAAAACACCCTTTCATTCAGAATTAATTAAATCTTCTTGTTCTTTTTAACTACGCAGCATCACCACCTTTCAAAGACGAAGAATTTACCACTGAATAATAACATTTATAATTTAGTCTATCAGATTAATCTTAACTACGAGATAATAAAACTGTTGTCTCAAAACAAATCATATTTATAACATATATTGTATTTAAATATACTCTAATACTAATTTAGGAACTTACCTGAACTGGAGATTCTTGAGAAGGAATATTATAATGATGTGGACGAGGTGTTTGAATATGATGCCCAGGGTACTGCTGGTATCCAGAATAATAGGTATGCAAAGGGGGTGCAGATGGATTACCATATTGAGAAAATGGCTGATTATAAGGATATTGATGCCTTGAAACACCTGAATACTGCTGAGAAGAATAGTATGTTTGTGGTGATGGTGATGGTGGAGGCATTTGATTTTGCTGAATTGCAATGTTCCCTTGATTTGAATATCCACTAGAATATTGTGTTTGAAATCCCGATGTAATAGGTGGTACTGTATATGGCACAGAGGAATTATTTAACTGTATATCACTTTTTAATGACTGTCCAGTTGTTGTACAAGAGGCAGTTGCAGATCCATTAGATGTACTAGATGTTTCTTCTTTGACAGATGATGGCTCGGCTCTTTCTCCCTCTGAATTCTAAATAAGCAAAACTTGGTTACAAAATTAATCTACATTATAATTAAACTACAGGCAATAGATGCAACTTATGTAAATAATACAATTAGTCAACCAGATCTAAACTTTTTCCTATGTCTTTATAAACAATGATATAAATATAAAATTGATTCAATCACACTGAAATTTTACAGATGTATTGGGTTCAGGTTGTGATTCCACTTATATATTCCAGGTCTCATTTCAATTACATTAGTTTTAAAACCCTAAGAGGGATCAAACAGGGTCAAAGTAAGGTGAATTAAATTGTGGATTTTAAATATCATGTGAAATTCTTTATTATCGTTGATTTAATATCCATAATGCATTGGTGGTACCAAGCAGTCTTTTGATTTCAGACCTAATGGAACCTAGGAAACACCCAACAGAAAATACTAGAAGGTGGAAAAGAAACCCAGCTGGTGAGAAATGGCAGCTTTATGGAACATTAATTATCAAAGGCCATAGTCTGGTAATAAATTAACTTAAACTGTAAGTTCATATTTGGCCATTAAATTAGATAAGAATTGGTGTTTTTGTTGGAAATCGGTTTAGGTTTAAGAAAAGAAGATGATAGATTTTGATTTAACATTCTATCTGAATAAGTCTATAAAAATACTGAACAAGAAATAAATTAAAGGATGAGATTAGATGAAAATTATTATCTACCTCACTTGAAGCGCTTATGTTCTCTTCAGCACCTGAAGAAGTTGCAGTAACAGGTTCTACTTCTCTAATTCCATTTCCAGAATCACTTGTAGAGGAAGCTTCTTCTTTTCTCGTCTCTTCAGAATTCATCAATGTACCACGATTTCTTTCTTTTCTTAAAATTTCAGTTTGCCTTTCCACCATTTTCTGATAAGTTTCCTCGTCTACAGCTCTTTGGCAATGCTTAGGAAAATGAATTACATTTAAATAATATAAATAACAAAATCAAAAAAAAAGGTAAGGTAAGCAAATATTAAAATATTATATTAATCAAATATATTAATGGAACAGTACCTTCATTGTATGATTAAATAAGTTGTTCATAATGTAAATAAAACAGTGTTTTCTGTTGAAAGGCATTTGATTATTTTATATTTTGTTTAACTCTTTGCAAGTGAATGGCAGAAGATACCCTGGCTTTCGAGGTCTGAGCTCTCCAGACAGACTTTTTTTTATCAGTTCAGGCTATGAGCTTTAATCCCATATCATTTAGAAATTCAAGTAGCCTTTGATAATATGTAAGTTTATCATTGTCGGTTCTAATAAGGGAATATGGGATTGTAGTTAGGCTAATAAAAAATATATATATATATTTTTATAAAAGTGAAGAAAATTAACTTTTTTTTTAACTATTTATTTTCATGTGATTTTTTTATTTCTTTTCCTATCCATGCTTGAATTTTGTTTACACAACTTTTAATTTTCATGAATTAATTATTTTTTACTGTATAGCTAATTTTAAGTTAGCTTTGTACGTAATCTATTCTTAGTGCTTAGCCATAAGCACAAAGAAATATTGGGTGAAAGTGAAGGTCTGCCATCTATTCACTATTCAAAGAAACTATGGTTACTTAAAATGTATACAACAGCAAGGAAAATATATTTATTCTTAGTATATGAAGCACAGACTGTCAGGATGAAAATATACATCCATAGCGTCTGGAGGATGACATGCCAAAACAATTACATGCATCCTTAGCATCAGTGTGGCTATTATTAGCTACCAGTTAACAATATCTGTAACTATCATATGTGGACTCCCCAACCATAGTGATGTTAGTTCAAATCCTGCCCTAAGGTGAAAAATTTAAATTTTTCATGTGGTTTGCGGTTTACCTAATTTTTGTATGCTAAGTTGAAACTGTAACCTGTTTCGAAGATCACAGAACACAGATTTACATATTTACAGTAGATAACAAGGAAAGCTGTCAGTAAACTTGCAATTGACTGCCACTAAAATGGTACACTGTCTCCAAAGCCAGTGTTATAAATATATATATAAAATCTTAATTCGAAATTTACAATACACTTGAATAGCATTATTAATTGGGACGTGAGAATTTATTAATATTAATGTTCTGAGGACTTAGGATTTGAATGTCTGTATTCATCTGATTTTCAAAGATTTGTCTGTGTTTAAGGCCCCCCTATAGTTCTAGTCTGTAAGTCCAAATTGGTTTTAGCATCTGCTTACATACATCTCACTTATTTTCTAGTATGAGGTTGTAAGTTCCTTTAAAGTAGTCTGTATTACAGTCCAAACCACCTTTTGCCTACTTTCAGATACTAAGTGTGAACTTATGGCCATTCCAAGACCACGTAAACTACCTATAAAACCTAGCCTGTACCTCTTCCCCTAAACATAAGTGCACTGTTGGGGTACATATCTAACAGATATGGACTCAGATAGCATAATAATAAGACCCGTCACCAAGCAATCATCCAGGTAATAGACTATTCAACTCTCTCTCCATCTCCAGGACTAGGACTACTAGACCTCCTCCTGATGACCCGTCAGTGGTAAAGAGATTTTTAGCTTGTATAGCAAATCTGCAGGCCATACCCATTCAAAAGCCTCAGCTCCGTCCAGAAAGGTTAGAATTTGCTTTTAAGTGCAGATGATATATGATCAACAACACAGAGACCTTGATGAGCAGTGGAGTGTCAAACAGAAGCCAAATTGATGGCTAGGAAGGAGGCATTTGGACTCAAATAAGAACAAGAGGCGTTCAAAGATGGAAGTAAAGAAATTTTGTCCTGAACGTTCGGATAAGGTCAAGGCTTTGATGGATTCCAAGCAAATTGTTGGTGGACTGAGGTAGTAAAAGATTGTACCACACATTGTCTAAATCCTGAGGGGTTTTTAGGGTAACTCTAAGATCAATGGTATCAGTTAAACGTTCACGGTAAAGGTTCCAATTGACAAGGCCCCTGATGAATGAAGGAGAAGGTAGTTTGGGGATTGGGTATAGAGAAAGTGTGAGGAGTAAAGGGCTAAGATCAGAGAAGAGGTCATTGAGCCATGTAATGGATGAATTTATCATTCCTAATCTATGTTGGATGAAGAAATCAAGAGTGTTGAAATTCCTATTGGGGCCAGTAGCCCAAGTATGAGAAGAGAAAGTGGTAGAGTTTCTGGATGAAAAAGAAGTCTGTCGGATGTTAGTGGTTCTTGAGCACCATTGTTGGTGCTTTGCACTGAAGAACGAACTCTCCACCCACAAGGAAATTATGTTCAATTGAGTTCATGAAGACTTGTAGGAAATCATAAGCAATCAAGGAGATGACATGATGGGAAAGGGATGATGGATAAGGTTAACATGTGATGTTGCATCAGGATAGTCTGTTTGGTAACCCTGGAATTGTGGGTTTTTGAGGGATCTGTTAGCAGTTAGTTGTGTTTTAGTAATAAGTCCAATGTCAATGTTTTTTTCATGTAGCAATATTGCCAGTTTTGGACATATACCAGAGGTGGTTTTGGTCTATTGGGAGTAGCTGTAATCTTCATGTCATGGTCTGACAAGACTTGTAGTAATGACCCGAAAGAATTTGGGGTGAAAAATGGAGATTCTCGAGTTGGACCAGAATATGGTCCTGGTTGAGGTTTCAACTATTCCACTGATGTGGCAACTGAGTCGGATGGCGGCAAAACTCTGTGAGATTTCTGTTTCACTGGTGATGAGTACGTGTAGTGCCAACAGACCGTATATCATCACCAAGTGGTCTCATATTTCATGGAGAATGAGTGTAAATAAAAATTTATTTGAGAGAAGAGGAAAAGGGGGAAAAAATATGGTAAACTTAGAGTTACAAAAGACGGAAGGCCGGCGTTTTTTAGCTCTTTGTTACTTAATCCTGCACAGAATCGTCCACATCGTATTAACACGTAAATCAGATAACTACACTTACGTGTATGATGACCATTGCATTACCTAACACAATAACCGCTAAGGCAGTTTTCTAAAGATGGCATTTTAATTACAGCAGGGGGGAGAAATTAACTTGGGAGAGAGGTGTACAACCTCAATCTAGCGCATTACAAAAAAACCGGAGCTATAATGATGCTCAGTTTTGAAAATTTTAACAGCTACAATCTAAGAAAATTTTACTAACATATAAAATGCGTACAATTTCATCAGATTTCTATTTATAAATTACAATGGTAATTAAGGAAAGCAGCTAAGCAGAAAAGACTGGGAAACCACAAGAAAAGACTCTCTGCGAGGAACCTAATAATATCGGCCTCAGCCATAAAGGTGATAAATGAATGTGATAATTTTCTAGGGAAGATATAAGTCTTGATTTATGAAAAAAAGTAATTGTAAGGGTGAAAGAATTGAGTAAATTATTTCATGAATAACTATTACTTACTTTTTTTAATTCTTCTTGAAAAGCTTCACTTGATTCAGAAAATTTACGTTTTTTTGCTTCAAATTTTTCTTCTGTCTGTTGAAGTTCTGCTTCCAGTTTTTTCTGTTGATAAACAAAAAATATTAAAATATAGAATTATTACTAATTAACAGAGGGACGTATACCACAAAAAAATGACTCATTAAAATGCACAGTTTTCAATTGTTTGTAAGCAGCTTGTGTTATCCCACATTGCATTGGATTTTCAAACAGCTTTTTATGTAAAACAATAGGCATTTAACTGGGATACCTGATCTTAAATGGATAAAGTGTCCTAGCCTCGAAGTTGTGACCCCTAGTGTGAGGCTAGATAGTATTTGTGACAAATTTGGTGGTAATATAAGAATAAATAAAAAGGGGTTAATATCTCAGGGGTGGCAAGTAGGTATATTTTGATTAGTTGATATTGGGGATGATGGTCAGTGCACCTTCCTCAATTTTTGAGGGGTGCTCCTATCTATCACCATGGCTCTACAGCTCCATAAGTAGGGTCATCACCTGTACAAGCCTATCCCACACAGAGAGGTGTGGAGACAGAGGAGGAAAGGAGTAGACCTTGAAAATTGAGGTATGTGATGCAGCCACCTTACTAACTGAACTGGTCGAGCTATACTCTTCAATATCCCTGAGGAGACAAACCTACTTCAGGGTTGACCTTGCCCACACTCTTGATTTCCAAGCCTCCTAAATTAAGGGGAATCATGTCTCCCAATTAAAAGGGATTGGGGGGGATTTGGCTATCTACCCAAACTTTTCTTTACCATATCCCTACCTACATCAGTATTGTCATCGAAGGAGAATCTGTAAGTGAGAAATCTGGAATCTGCTCAAGATACTAAAGCAAAATGGTCAAGTTCTTTGAAAGCTGGACTGCAGGAAATCTAAAACCATATCCTTTCCCTCTTCTATCTGCCTTGAGTTCTTAAATCATGTTTTTTCGGGGGAGTCCACTTCCTTAACACACTCCTCCTAAATAATTTTTTTTCACAATATAGCGAAACCTCTTCATCCATAAAATTTCTATTTACTGGTTATCACTCCTAAAAACATCCGACTTCAAACTAGACTTAAATGTCATAAGATACTGACAAAATTCCTGCTTTTTACATTAACTTAAACCTACCAGTCACTTTAACATATATCCTGCATATATACAAACACTCTCTCACTAACAAACATCTAGAAAAAAACAAATATTATTTTAATTCCAAAATGTTCCAACCACTCTCTCCGAAAGCTCCTTAAAATGGCTTCTTTAATCTTTCCTCTCTAGTCTTGCTCAGCCCATGACAATTTTTGACAACCCTCAATCTCAATCTAACTCCGGAGATATCCTGAAAGGTGTACCACAAGGTTTATCTTAGTCTCGCTTCTTTTCCCTTTATCTGCATGGTTACCCAAACATCCTAAAAAACTGTAAGTACTATCTGCATGCCAATGAATTCCAAATTTACCATTTTTTTCATCCTTCAGACTTTGATACAAACTTTGAACATATCAATAAAGATATCAACTTACTCTCTCCATGTGTGGTCCAAAATCACTTGAACCTAAATATACTCTTATAAGAAATAAATCACTGACAAATCAACTAAAGGCATACCAAATTTAAAAATCAATTCAGTCGGAGTTGTACAGTTCTGTAGGACTTCTCAACTACACTTTAAGTTATGAGCTCTTTCGACCCACTGCTAAACTGAACTAATATGACTATATCATTCTTCCTGTCAGCAATACTTTCTTTCATTAACAACTCCATCAAAAATCACTCTTACCTATATAAACTTCTCCAAATCAAATTTTCCCACAAAATCTTGCAAAATGAGATCGCCCCATTCCTAGTCTATGCTGTAAATCTATGGAACTCCAACCCTATTAGCATTATACAATATCTCCTTCTCTCCCAATTTTCAAATCTAGACCTTTTAAGTTTTTTTTCACCTATTAATCTGACAATGCAGCAATTTAAGCACCCATATTATGGGTATTTTTGAGTAGTAGATATTAGTTACTATTTCATTTATCTGTCAGTTGAAGTAACTTACTTAGTTTATTCAATAAAATATATGTTTGCATATGCCAATTTTAAGCGTATTTTTAACTTTTTTTTTTAGGGGGGAGGGTTCCCCCATGTAACAAAAAAAACACACATTACACTACCAACCAAAATAAAGATTTTTTTTTCCTCATTTTATTTAAGTAAAACTTATGCTTTCTGCTTTTATTTGCTAAAAGTATTCATTCTATTGATCTTGGTGAAAATCTAACAGGTCCTACACACTTGTTAGTACTGGGCCTGTATAATCAGTACAGGCTGACAGTTGTCAAGGCTTTATGCAAATATGACAACAAAAAAAATTTATGGTTATAAAAACTATATACCTGATGCATTGTTAAGGACTGGACTTGTCGGTTAAGAACTTGCATTCTGGCTGTTGTGACTACAGACCTAACATCAGGGACGATAGAATCAGAAAAAATTTCATTGATTAATCGATGATTTCTGAGGTAGCGTGCATATGCAACATGTTTGACTGAATAGCCATCGTCTTGATCTAAAATTAAAACAGGGAAATAAATGGTTATTATATTTATATCAATATATCAAGAGATATAAACTAGGTTTAAAGATAGTAGGTTAAAAAATATAGGAAATAAGTAAGTAATAAACTAAGTAGTATATTAAATATCCTATATTTTGAAAATTACTATTTGTTTATCCATTATTTTATTACAATATTCTACAGTAATATAGTAAAATAAAAATTAATAAATAATTAGCCAAATTTAATTAAAAAAATGAATAAATTGAATCTGGTAGGTAAACATGGGGTCTAGATAACAACGCATGGAACAAAATAAATCCCAATCAAACAAAATCTTACCTCAGACTTGATTGAGCACATTGAATATTACTTATAAACATATTAACACTTATTACATGAATAAGTATTATGAATGTTGCTATTTATTAGCAGAAAATAGGAATAGGTAATAGGTAAATAAAGGATATAATGGAATTAGGAACTTACGAAACAGCTGTGACTGATTCTACATCTATCTACCAGACTTTTTCCAGGGTGATGACTTATTTCCTTAGACAAACAGCTTAAACAAACTTGATGAATGTCTGCACAAATGTTTGCACGACTGAATTCTGAACACCAGTCTAAACAATTCCAAATGGCCGAACTTATAAATCAGCCTGATCAGTTCAACAAAAACTTGAAACCTCATAGCAAACAAATGCCATCATGCAGTAAAATGCACTTGAGTAGTACAGATTAGCGGGTTGAGTAAGAGCACGAAGGAAATGACCTTGAGGCGTGCTGTAGCAGGGTCCCGTATGACCTTGGGGTCGTTGACCCCCCTTGCTCAGGCGGGAGGGGTGTTGTGCTAGGGCCAGGGGGGGGTTTGTTTATGTTATGAAATACCGGTTTTGGTTGACCTTGACTGGTTGAATACGGATTAGAATCACGATGTGGCAACGCTGTTGATGAGGGGTGGCAACAGCGCGGAGCAGGTGTGAGGGCAGGTGTGTTCATTAAGAAATTCGATCCTTGTCGTCATCGGTTGTGAATATATAGGTCGTTTCATTCATTGGAGTGGTTTGACCTTTGATGACGTTGACTTCCGCTCGACTGGTCTTATATTTGTTTACTTCCGCGTTGACGCGGGCGGTTTCCTCGGTGAGAGGACCTTGAGGGGCGTTTTAAGTAGTATAATTTATCATCAGTAGTAGACATATTAATCAGCTGTGCGACGACATTCTCGTATGTGTTTTTGACGTAGTTCAGGTTGTTTATTTTCGGGCGGTTTCCTCGGCGAGAGGACCTTGAGGGGCGCTTTAAGTGGTATAATTTATCACAATACATTTTCTCTTCGTCTTGAGGTAATTAGACATATACATTAATGTCAACCTCGATGAGATGTGACTTTAATCGAAGTCAAATCCGAGGAAATGTGTCCTTAATCGAAGTCAACTCCGAGGAGATGTGTCTTTAATCAATTGTACCAAGGTTTCAGGAGCATGTGAACTTGGATGCAATGAGAGGTGTGTTCGATCGTCTAGCAATATTTGTCTTTGTCAAGGAGAATTAAATGAAATTAACTTAATTGCCCCCAGAGTTTCTCTTTGTAAAAAACAATCAATTGTACCAAGGTTTCAGGAGCATGTGAACTTGGATGCAATGAGAGGTGTGTTCGATCGTCTAGCAATATTTGTCTTTGTCAAGGAGAATTAAATGAAATTAACTTAATTGCTCCCAGAGTTTCTCTTTGTAAAAAACAATACATTTTCTTGTATATAAGACCATAGGATTTGCTATACCTTTATTCATTTAGCTGCTTCAGTTCTCTTTGCAACCATAGCTGCTTCGATTCTCCTTGCATCCATTGTAAGTAAGTTTTTATTTTTCTTTGAATCGTTATATGTTTATTTAATTGCACCACTATATACCTAAGCAAATAATATGATTTTTAGATGTCTCTCCTTAAAAAATTAAACGAGAGTAGTCCTACATATAAGAACATTAGCGAATTGACTATTGGACGGTCATACGAGATAATAAAACTGACCAAAAAGGAGACAGAATATGGTCCTTCCATTGAGGCCATATTAGAAGATGAAGAAGAAGGAAAACTGCGAACTTTCCTACCAAAACGATATACATGTGCGTTCACTGAGGAAGAATTAGCAAGCTATAGAGGTACAGCATATTTAAATATATAATAAATATAATATTTTTTTAATTAGCTAAGTGATTATTCTCGTTTTTAGGGGGCCTGAAATTGCAATACCTTGGAAAAAAGAAAAATGCATATGACATTAAATTTGAATAGTTGGCGCATTTTATTTATGAGGTTTTTGATATTTTTTATATTTTCATTAGTTTGGTTTTGGCTTTGTATATTTTAGTGTTAAGAGTAAAAATGAGTAGTAAAAGTAGTGGAAATAATTATTTATGTGAACAATGTGGAATATTTGTAGCAAATAGAAGACACAGGTGTAAATGGTTGTTTTTCTTTTGTCAAGGCTGTGGCAAAGAATTTAATAGAAAGTTTAATTTTGATCGACATAAATTAACTTGTAAAGTTGCTAATGGGGTTAGTAGGAATGATACACCTAACGCAAGCACAATGGAGGTTCCCAATAAAAAAAGAAAATATAGTATGTTCTGCAGACAGATGCGAGAGAAGACGATTGCTGAAGAAAACGGGATTATTAGAGCTTCTTTAGGAAACGCGGTTGAGGACGTTTACATTCCTAACGATAGTAAAAAATTAGCAGCTACCGATTTTTTAAACAATAAAAAAGAACTCTTAGTAAATTTACTATATTCTTATGTTGACGAATGGAAAACTTACAAAATAAATATAATGTTAGAATGCACATATAGTAAGAAAAACGGAAACACTATTAGTGAAAGAACGGATTTTAACTTTAAATCGAAAAGTAGTACGATAGATCATAGCATAAACCTCGAAAATTATATTGAAACAACTTTTGAAAAAATTTTAGCGGAACAGGACGAGTTTGAAAAAAAAGGTTCAGGTTGGATGTATATGTCAGCAAATTATATCTGCTTACATTTAACTAAATATAAACCTTTTGGAGGATCTCAATATATTGAATTACCTAAAAAAATACGGGACAAACGTTGTGTTATAAATGTAAGAAATAATACTAATGATTGCTTCCGTTTAGCTATACTTAGTGATAATATTAGATCAAATGACTTTAATGCATACAAAAATATTCAAACTCCATATTCCTTTGATTCTATATCGTTCCCGACTCCAATAAAGGATATAAAACGATTTGAAAATTTAAATAACGTGTCCATAAATGTTTATGGCTTAGACGAGAAAAATAATGTGTATCCAATTAGAATTAGTAAAAAGGAAAATTATGATAAAATGATTGATTTATTGTTTTTACAAAATGGAGAAAATTCTCACTATTGTTTGATCACAAATCTTTCACGATTAGTAAGTTCTCAAATATCTTTGCACAAATGTGCATATAGTATCTGTCGTAGATGTCTGTCCGTATTTCCAAAGACGTATGTAAACAAGTATGGGAAAAATGGTGATGAGCGAAAGCGTGAACATGAATTATTTTGTCGTAATCATAAACCAATTCGATCTGACTTTCCGAAAGAAGAGAAAATCGAATTTAAACATGTGGAATATACTCAACCCATTCCAATCGTAGTTTATGCAGATATTGAATCTCTTTTAATACCAATTTCGGGGCCCGCTCCTAATCCATCAATATCTTGGAATAAAGCTGTACATGAGCATCGTGCATTTTCTGTTTCACTTCTGGTAAAGTCTAACATGTTCCATTTAAAACCGTTTGTTTATACGGGAGAAAACTGTATGCTAGTTTTTTTAGAAAAACTTGAATCTATAGTTGCCGAAGCCGATAAAATATATAGTAATCCTCTTCCAATGGAAGAAATGAGTGAAAGGGATAAAACAATCTTTTATTCTGCTAAAGTCTGCATATTATGTCAATACCCTTTAGATGAACACGATCGAGTGCGTCATCACTGCCACATGACAGGAAAATTTATTGGACCAGCACATAATGCATGTAATTTAAGGGCGAAAAAGCCTGATTTTATACCTGTCTTTATGCACAACTTACAAGGCTATGATTCTCATTTTATAATCCCTTTCTTGGGCCAATGTGAAAAGGTTCATGTAATTCCTAGTAATACTGAAAAATATATAAGTTTTAGCATACAATTTAAAGGATATAGGACAAAAATACGATTTGTTGACTCGTTTAAATTTCTTTCATCAAGTTTGGATACATTAGTGAACAATTTAAAAAATCAATCGAAATCAATTATTGAAATTTTTCCAAATATGGCTACTATTATTAATGATGAAAACAAAATTAAATTGCTAACAAGGAAAGGTGTATTTCCATACAATTATTTTAATTCGTTTGAATGTCTAAATGAAACAAAACTACCTTCTAAAAATTCATTTGTTAATGACTTAACAAAAAAATCCATTAGCGATGTAGACTATGAGCATGCAAAAAATGTCTGGGAAACGTTTAAAATCCAAACATTAAAAGATTATGCAGAATTATATGTAAAAACAGATGTAATTCTCTTGTGTGAAGTTTTCGAAACCTTCCGACTTCTCTGTCAACAAATTTATAAATTGGATCCTGCATGGTTTTTTACTTTGCCACAGTTATCTTGGAATGCAATGTTGAAATATACAAAAATCAAATTAGATGTAATAAAAGATATTGATATAGTTCAGTTTTTTGAAAAGGGAATAAGGGGAGGTATTTGTCAAGTCGTTTCCCGATATGCCAAAGCTAACAACAAATATTTAAATGAGTATGATTCCACTAAACCTAGTAATTATTTATTATATGTTGATGTTAATAATCTTTACGGTTATGCCATGAAACTTCCATTGCCATATGCCGAATTTGAGTGGACTGACGAAAAATTAAATTTATTAAATCTAGAAAACGATTCAGAAACCGGCTATGTGCTTGATGTTGATATTGAATACCCCGCAGAAATTCATGATAAACAGTCTCAACTACCATTTTTACCTGAAAAAAATAATCCGCCTAATACTAAAACTGTTAAGCTATTAACGACTTTATCACCCAAAACACGTTATATAGTACATTATATCAATTTAAAACAAGCTTTACAACTTGGGGTAAAAATTTCAAAAATTCACAGAGTATTAAAGTTTAAACAAAAGAATTGGTTGGCACCATATATAGAAATTAATTCAAAGATGAGAACATCAGCAAAAAATACATTTGAGTCTGATTTTTACAAATTGATGAATAACAGTTGCTTTGGCAAATTTATGGAAAACGTGCGTAACAGAATTGATTTAAAAATAGTGACCAATGAAAAATCATTACTTCGACAAGTTAATAAACCAAATTTTAAAGGTAGGATTATATTTTCTGATAATGTTACAGCGGTTCAGTTGGAAAAAGAAAGCATTATTTTTGATAAACCGTTGTATGTGGGATTCTCAGTGTTAGACTTGAGCAAAGTTTTGATGTATCATTACCACTATAATGTTTTCTTAAAAAAATATGGTATAGAAAATGTTACTTTATGTTATACTGATACAGATTCATTTTTATACAATATTAGGACTGAAGATATTTATTCTGATATGACTAGAGAGTTACAAAATTATTTTGATACAAGCAATTTTCCTACTTCTCATTTTTGCTATTCTGAAAAAAACAAAAAAGTTGTTGGCCTGTTGAAAGATGAAACTTTTGGAGATCCCATAGTGGAATTTGTCGGGTTGAGACCTAAAATGTATTCTTACATAACAAACAATGATATAACGGTTAAAAAGTCAAAGGGAATAAAAAAATCAGCTGTTAGCGATTTTACTTTTAACGATTATTTAAACACACTTAAAGACAGTAAAAGTGTATATTCTTCGTTTTATATAATTCAATCTAAAAAACATAGCGTTACAACCTCACTAATAAATAAAAAGTCATTGTGCTCATTGGATGACAAAAGGTGTACATTAAGCGATGGAGTGCAAACACTCCCTTATGGTCACTATAGCCTTAATGAATAAAAAAAACAACCATTAAATGTAAATGTTAATGCAAAATGATAAAAAAAAAAAAAGGCAATTTAATGTCTATTTGTAGTATTAGCACTAGTACTATTTGTAGTAAGTTTAGGTTAAAGAAAAACAACAATTTGAGAGAAATAAATATATTTTAAATGTAGAGTTACAATAAATATATAAAATACACAGGTATTGTAAAAAAATAAATAATAAATGTCTGCTATAACATTAAGTGTTTTTTTTACAACACTATGCAATATCCTTCCTGTCAATCCAGCTGCGTTCCTCTAATCCTAACCACTTTACATACAATCTATTTCCTTTTCTTTTCAAAACCTTTTCTACAAGGTATACATCTGGATGTTTTACTTTTTGAAGCTCTTCAGCGTAAAAGGAACCACTGATAGGTTGCCCTTTCAGATCTTCAAGTTGATATGTGTACGGATACGTCTTCTGAACCATGACTACTTTAAATATTTCACTCGACCAATTTGGTGTATAGCCTTTTGAAAATATTGTCTTTTGTTTTGATATCCTGACAAAATCGCCCTCTTCAAACTTCTGCTTTTGTACATTTGATTTGGCTATGGACGAATACACATTTTTTAACAAGTACTTTTCAGATTTTTTATTGTGGGCATCGATTGGTCTCATACTTATAGTTGAATGAAATGAGGTATTGTAATCGAGCAGGATCTGAGGTAAAATATCTAAAAATTTGTAATTTCCTAGTAAGCTGAATGTTTTCCACATTTTTGCTTTCAATGTTCTATTAAATCTCTCCACAATGGAAGCCTTTATTGAGGAAAAAGTAGAATAATGATTAATAGAGTATTTTTTCATCAGAGAATTAAACTTTGAATTGTAAAATTCCTTTCCCTGATCGCTTTGAATATTTTTTGGAGATTGTTTACTCGATAGAAACACACTCTCCGTCGCTTTGACCACGTTGTCCGCTGTTTTCTGTTTTAGTGCCACAGCCCAAGCGTATTTCGAAAAGCAGTCTATAACTGTTAATAAATATTTATGACCTTTATTTTCTCGAGAATAAGGTATCATTTCTACAAGATCTATTTGCCACAAATCATTTATTCCTTTCAAAACTGTCTTTCGCCGGGGATATATCTTCCGAGCCGGCTTGTGTAATTCGTCAACAACAGTTCTTTTTATCAATGATGAATTCATCTATAACTTCTTTTTAAGTATTTTGTTAAGATAACCGAGCGTGACCACATCAGCTTCCTCTGCAGGCTCACCAACGTTTGCTATTTTCTTGCCAGCACAGTCATACTCATTCGCAACCAAAGTTAAAGCAACGGTGTTTAAATATTTTCTGGTAACAACATCAGATCCATCTTTAGGTTGTGCAAAGTTTACCAGTCTTTTTCCTTTTCCATCTATATAATTACCAGGCCAATTTTTTAAATCGGTATAGTAAAATGCTAAATTATCACAATACACTTTATTGGCAGCGTCGCGAGCAGAGACTGGATTTGCAATATTGATTATTCGTAAATGTTCCGCATCGATATCCTTTTCAGACTTTAATAAGCTAAAGGGAAAATAACGTTTTTTGTACTTTGAATGCTTTATCGCTATGTGGGATCCGAACTTGTTTATCGTCATGCTTGTACTGAATCTGAATGTAAAAATGTGAGCGTTAATATATGATATTTTCTTCTCGCAGCTCTTCAATAATTGATTCTATTTCGTTTTGGTGTCCTTCATGTCCGGCATGAGTTGAAGACATTAACAGCCTTAGTCGATCGACAAGTTCGTTAGGGTCGTTCCAATACTCGTACAAGGGTTTATTGGCTCTCATAAGACCAGTGCCCCGTTTGTAAGTGTAAGAACGGAGTGAAGTTAGCCTGCTCGAAGCTGATGAAGCGGAGGAAGGGGGGCGTTGTTTCAAAGTTTGCGATGGAAATAACTTCGATATTATATTTCTATATTTATCGGATCTATTTCCTAATACCCCCTGTTCCTCACTATATCCTCTCTTGTGAGCATTGGTCGAGAGTAAAATATTCTTATAATTATCCAAGTCCGACTCTGTGTAATCTTTAGGATTTTTTAAGTAGAGTAGCTCCAGCAATCCCGATGTTCCTTCATAAACCACATCGTTAATAGACATATCGTCACTGTTCTCGAAAAGCTGAACATCAGTCGAGTCACCAATGGCTAATCCCCCAGAAGGCATGACTCTAATGCCGTAACGAGAGTCGTGTGTCTTATCACCTTTCAACATCTTATCCAAGTATTCTCTCTGTAGATTTCCAAAAGCGGCGAGACGCTCTTTAAATTCTGCTTCTCCCTTTGGAGTTTGAGCATATTCTTTAACTTTTTCTGATAGTGGATCGTCTGTCACATACTCGCCCTCATCTACTTCTGGTGATATGAACTCATGAACGGGAACCGTTAAGTGAGATAATGGTGTTTGCACAGTACTAGTTTTTGTATCATCGGATGAAACTGTTGTAGCTCTTTTGTAGTGAGACATTGTTTTTGGTAATAATGTTGATTTTCTGTAAATACTAGTAGACTCTATCTCGCTTTTATCAGGTGATTCGTCCCAAACATTAGTATCTCTCCTTTTTACTTTTTTTGGCGTCACTGGGGGTTCCAATTTGGTCTGGTACAACTTTACTGATTGTTTAATGTCTTCTAGTGGTTGGAGCACGGGTGTAAAAAAATCTTGCCGACCTTTTTCAACATCCTGAAGAGTACGCTTCAATGACCGAAATTTGTTTTTCAAAATCTCACTAGTTTTTATAATATCACGAGTGACTTTTGGGTCCATGGTTGTTAATGACAATTACTACCACGACTGCTCTTTATATATATCTACAATGAATGTATCGATTCCTTTTCGAAAACGTCCATTGTTCAGGTCCCTACTCTTGTCAATTACAATGTAATTAAAAGGCTCTTTCCAACATAATGAACATCTCTTTAAAAAGTGTGAAACTTAAATCCGGAGTGCTTACGTGCTCCTCGTAAATATGTTTCAAATTTAATTCATCTTGAGGAAATACTATTAAAAAGTTAATGTTACATCTGATAAGGTGTCTTGGGATACAAACATAACTTTGTGTTAAATAAAAACAATCAAGGTTCATATGACGACCATAGCTAAAGTACCGTTTAATTAAATCTTGATTTTCCATAGTGACGTCATCGAATATACACACCGAATTGGATTCAACTTCCTGAGGCAATTCATTCGCATCTTCAAATTCATATAATCCTATTTCAGGAACAAGATTTATGACACTCTTTAAATACTGATATTTAGACTGATGTAATGTTTTTCCGAAAAGATAAACATTTTTAAATTTTAAACCATTTGGATTTAATAAAAGTGCAATAATAATATTAGTCTTTCCACAACCGCTAGGTCCGCAAATTGATGCTCGAATGGTGTTCGGTAATAATGCACTATGCCTTCCTTCTGAATCAACTTTAACTGGTGAAAAGTTGATAGTGGAAAAACGTTGTTCTTGTTTGACTAATTTCATTCTGAATGCATACGACGGCATTATGCTTCAGTATATATAGATATATAAGTCTGTTCTTCATTTTCTTAGTACAGTATGATTCGTAAAGCTCACAAAGGAAGAGGACTAGTGAACAGTTTTATAAACAAGTTGCCTATTGAATTACATCTTCCGGGCTATCAGTATTGTGGTCCTGGTACGGATCTAGAAAAGCGACTAACTAAAGGTGATAGTGGAATAAATCAGCTTGATAAAGCCTGTAAAGACCACGACATAGCTTATAGCAAATATAAAGATATGGATAGTCGTAAGGAAGCAGACAAAATCTTAGCTGATAGTGCTTGGAAACGAGTTAAAGCTTCAGATTCGTCATGGGGAGAAAAAGCCGCGGCTTGGTTAGTTACAAATGCCATGAAAGCGAAAAGAAAAATTGGATCAGGTTTAAAAAAGAAAAAGAAGAAGAAGATTATCTTCATTGACTTGGTTAAATCATCAAAAGTAGATGATGTATCATCTATTCTGAACGCGTCAAAGGTGGCATATAAGAAGGCTAAAATGCATCTACGTGGTAAGACAAAACCTTTACCGCCCAGAGTTCTCCCGCTGCCAAAGGAGGGGGGCTTTCTCCAATTTCTTGTACCGTTGATGGCAGGACTTTCCGCTGTGGGATCTTTGGCTGGAGGAGCCGCAAGTGTAGCGAAAGCGGTCAATGAGGCTAAAGAAGCCAAGCTAAAATTGGATGAGCAAAAGAGGCATAATTTGGCCATAGAAGGTCAGAAAGTTGGTAACGGACTTTATTTGAAACCATATAAGAATGGTTACGGTTTGTTTATAAACCGACAAAAAAGGTCGAGAACAATATGACTGACGAATAAACCGTTGAGCGATCTTGAATTAAATCATATAGCTAAAGTTTTAAACATTGAAAATTTTCGTGGAGTATTTATGATTGATAGTCTCCCTAAATATCCAAAAAAGCATGAGACAGCTATTGTAAATTTGCATACAAGTTCAGAACCTGGTTCTCATTGGGTTTGTTATATAAAAAAAGATAATCTTGTAAAATACTTTGATTCGTTTGGAAATTTGAAACCACCACCACAGCTACTTGATTACTTTAAAGGTTTACAAATAACTTACAACAGACGTCGTTATCAGAAGTGGAATACTCCGATTTGTGGACATCTCTGCTTAAAGTATTTAGCTGACGTTTCTCATAAATTTTGATCATTCATAATAATGAGCTATACAGTAACGTTTACGGGAAATTCTAGTGTTCTTCATGCGAACTTTTTACCTCCGCTGGAATTAGGCTCAAGTTATACAGTTGGGTTATTATCTTTTGACACATATAATACTATTCCTAATATAAGAAAGGATGTTAACGATAAGTTTTATTTTGGAAATTCGACGATCAAGATACCTGAAGGATCGTATGATATCGATGCTCTAAATACTTTTCTTCGCGCCGAAATTGATCACCAGGAACCTGGTGGGGGGTTTATGCTGCGAGGAAATCAGAATACTTTAAAGGCTGAACTTAGAACAACGAAGCCGGTCTACTTCAACTTCCCCGACAAGCCCCATTCTATTGGTCCACTGCTGGGTTTTCATCGTCCCAATCAAGTCATTAACCCAGTGCATCGGTACAGCGAATCAGATGGCATTGTGAAAATTCTTTCTGTAAACACTATTTCGATTCATTGTAACATCGCATCAGGGTCTTACGTCAATGGAGATCCGGATCATAGCATACATCAATTCTTTCCGGCTGTAGAACCAGGATATAAAATAATAGAAACCCCGAATCCTATCATTTACTTTCCTACTAACGTGAGGACTGTTGGCAATATTACCATTCGGTTAGTGGATCAAGACGGAGAACTTATTGACTTTAGGGGAGAAACTGTTACATTGAGAATACATTTGAAGAAAAATGGGGATTGATTTTACTATGGATGGTGTGCAGAATAATAGTGTAGCTCGTTATAAAAGGAGAGAGCAAGCCATGTTAAGAATTAGTAATCCTAAATTGACGAGACAGTTAACAAGTGCAAACGCTAACTTTTTGAAACAGTGCGGTTTTCGGTTACAAAATAAGAAAAAATGAATAACATACTAAGCGTTACATCAGATATAAAATTTGACGATTCCCTTACGCAATTCCAGTATCATTCACATCAGCCGTATGCGGGGAACACCTTTAACAGCTCCGACGAAATCAGAATACCTGTACATCAACAAGATGTCTACACGTTTCCTTCATTAAGTTATGTTTATCTTGAAGGACGAATTTTAAAAAAAGATGGTACTCCTGGAGCTACTTCAAAATTGACTAATAACGCGTTTGCGTTTTTGTTTGATGAGATTAGATATGAATTGAATGGCATTGAAGTTGATAGAGTGAGAAATCCTGGAATAACTACAACGCTTAAAGGTCATGCATCATTTTCACCTACTCAAGTTAAAGGACTAGAAAATGCGGGGTGGACGATGCCCGGTGTCAACAATACTCTTTCCTTAGACAAAAACGGATTTTTCAGCGCATGCCTGCCCCTGGATATTCTCTTAGGAATATGTGAGGACTATAGAAAAATTTTAATAAATCTTAAGCAGGAACTCGTTTTGATTCGATCGAGTACGGACTTGAACTGTGTGAAGGGTGGCGATGATAACGTCCAAATAAAATTGGACAAAGTGGTTTGGAAGATGCCTCATGTTCGTGTTTCTGATCAAGAACGTCTGAGATTGCTGAAGATGGTTGACAAAAACAAGGTCATCTCTATTCCGTTCAGATCATGGGATCTTTACGAATACCCTAGTTTGCCTGCAACACAGCAGGAAAATTGGACTGTCAAAACATCGACAAATTTAGAAAAGCCGCGCTATGTTATTATAGCATTCCAGACTGATCGAACGAGAAACGCTACCAAAGACAGCAGTCAGTTTGATAGTTGCAAATTGAAAAATTTGAAACTCTACCTGAATAGCGAACAATATCCTTATGACGATTTGAATTTAGATTTTGCACAAGGAAAAGTGGCTCTCCTCTACGAAATGTATGCTGAGTTTCAAGAGAGTTATTATAATAGTAGGCATTCTCAGCCTCTACTGTCACGATCTGATTTTGAGACGTTTGCACCTATAGCCATCATTGATTGTTCTAAACAATCTGAAGCAATAAAAAGTACGACTATTGATATTCGTGTATTACTAGAGGCGGGTGAGAACTTTCCGGCAAATACTAAGGCTTACTGCCTTATTCTTCACGATAAAATTGTAGAATATGAGGTGGGAACCGGTTTGGTCCGTAAAATGTACTGAAACAGCACATACATCTATATATAGAGATTAAGTCGACTGCAAAAATATCACTTCACCGTAGGACATTGACTCAAGCATATAATGCGTTCGGCGGTCATTGATTTTCAGGGCTATCGCTCGGCTTCTAACTCATTGATCATTAAAGAACTATCTGTAATCTCCATCAGCCATGGTTCATCGTGGCATTGGTTTTTCAAACCACCTCGAGATGCTGGAGAAGTGGGTGAGTCGAAAACAAATCTTTGGGTAAAGAAACATATTCACGGACTGGAATGGAACTATGGTGATGTACCATATGAGGATATGAAATATTTCTTACTATCCATCACGGAAGACTTTGACACATTATGGGGAAAAGGAGGGGAAAAGTGCCATTTCATAGAAGAACTTATCGATAAACCAGTCTATGATCTTCATGATTTCGGCTGTCCAAACTTGAAAATTTTAGAAAATGATAAGATTGCATGTGATTTTCATTTGAACACTTCCTTTGTTTGCTCATTAAATCAAGCCCATCGATTGGCTACATGGATCAGAAAAAATTCTGAGGCTATAAATTTCAAAAAAGAAGAGGTACGTAAGCAATCATTTAGAAACATCGACTCGCCTCATCATCTGCTGTCGTTTGCAGGATTTATACGCGGAGTCAAGGATAGTGTTAATTGTGTATACTGCGGACTGGTCTATGACTCCAAATCACTAATCAACCCTCTCAAGTACCATAGGAAGAGTCGTCCTCAGTGCTTGTGGTTTGAGGAGGAGTATTATTTATGAAAGGAACGGAAGGATCTGACATCATCACTTTGATAATGGACAGAATGGAGACTGTAATCCGTCACTTGGGAGAGGAAGACATAGGAGCTTTAACTACTGAAGAACTGAGAATTTTACCTCGCTCGTTGCTTTTGTACGTTTTGAACTGTACATTGGATTAAATCTGGAACAACTTACCTGAGGAATGGCAAAATGACGAGGAATTTATCCAGAAACGAAGACATTCCTACATTGATGAAGACTCTACTTATTATTAATTGTAATATTATATCTATAATTTATTCATGTTTTATTTCAAATAAACCATAAAAATTTAAATTTTTTTTTTATTTACCTTTATTTTCCTTTTTACTTAGGGATAGGTTCAAAAAAAATGTATAGACATAACAATTATTTATTGAATATAGTTCAAATTACAATTTATGTGGGTATTATTACACATTTTCTCGAGTTCATTTAAATTATTAAAAAGGGTATTAGTATTAATATTAAAGTCCATTGATGTAGATTCCACAGGTTCTACGTCTTGTTCATTTTTCTTATAGAGTTCAGCCATCTTGGTTATCAAGTCCAATGATTCGTTGATTTTCTTAACGTCTCTACAAAGCTTTGTCACATCATTTTTGTTAAAACATGCCGAAGGTGTATTCAGCTGAAGGGTTAATGGACTCTGGTTAAACATTGCGAAACAAAGAACTACCTGTTCAATTTTCATGATCCTGTTCCTCCCTCTCTTGGAAAATATGCAATATACATTTTTACATCCTACTCGGTCTTCAACCTCCACTTTCTTGGGCCTGCTTTGGAAAAGAGACAACATCCTTGGAACTTGGTCGACGATGAATTTCCATTCTTCTGTGTCCATATACACTGTAGTTTTCTTATCGATGACAGCGACAGTGGGCACAAAATCACAAAGACCGACTCGGACTAGTTTACTACTAGTGATGGGGTAATCAGTCACTAGTTCCAATCGTCGTGGACCCTCCATCTTGCTAGGCTTCAACGAGACTAAAAGATTTAACAGAGAGGTGGGGATAGATGAAGTTTTTCCATTTTTTTTACTAGTTGGTTTATTTCGTTTTTTTTTATTTCATATAAAACTATTTGGTTTTTTAAATGAGAAAGTTGTTGAATAAAAAGTTTAAACCTCTTGCGCATGTTAGCAGAATCCACAGCTGTTTTCCTGTTCTTTTTTATTATCAACTTCATCTATTATTAATAATGGTAGCTTCTCTAGTTGTTCCAAGTACTCGATAAACGGGCAATATTTAGACCATTTCTTGTGATCTACAAAAGGGTCATCTTGTACCAACCATTCGTGTAATATTACTCCACAAAAAGGACACCTTGTTCGGTCTGATTTTTTCAAATAATAAAAACCTGCTGATGCAAGTTTAACGGCACTCACCGGTGAAGACCATCCAACAAATGTAGACAGACGATCATCCTCATACCTCAGGCTCCAACCTGTTCGCTTCCCCATCTTGAACTAATTGAAAGAACGAGAGTGGTGTTCTGATGACATATTTAAAGAGACATTTCCCCCTCCTGGGACATGTCAAGTTCAAGGCACATTAGCATTCGAAGTAAGCGAGGCATGACGTAACTCACGTAAAGTCGAAAATAAAAAACCTGAACTACGTCAAAAACACATACGAGAATGTCGTCGCACAGCTGATTAATATGTCTACTACTGATGATAAATTGTACTACTTAAAGCGCCCCTCAAGGTCCTCTCACCGAGGAAACCGCCCGCGTCAACGCGGAAGTAAACAAATATAAGACCAGTCGAGCGGAAGTCAACGTCATCAAAGGTCAAACCACTCCAATGAATGAAACGACCTATATATTCACAACCGATGACGACAAGGATCGAATTTCTTAATGAACACACCTGCCCTCACACCTGCTCCGCGCTGTTGCCACCCCTCATCAACAGCGTTGCCACATCGTGATTCTAATCCGTATTCAACCAGTCAAGGTCAACCAAAACCGGTATTTCATAACATAAACAAACCCCCCCTTGCCCTAGCACAACACCCCTCCCGCCTGAGCAAGGGGGGTCAACGACCCCAAGGTCAAACGGGACCCTGCTACAGCACGCCTCAAGGTCATTTCCTTCGTGCTCTTACTCAACCCGCTAATCTGTACTACTCACTTGGAGCAGAAAAGAAGAGTCTCTTCCAGAAAGGTACTCAAAATCCATAGTCAGGAAACATTCCTTCCAACTCAAAGTCTTAACTTAGCCATCCAACAACCATTAATTCTTTAAAAATAAGGAACACAAATATACATAGGATAAACACAAACTATCAAAACTCTTAAAAATACAAAATAAAGAAATAAAAATACAAAACAATATAATTTAGAAGTTAATTTAGGGAAGGTTCCGAATGGTAGAACCTAATACACACTTGGAACCGTTTGGAACAGCTCAATCAATTGGAAATGGCTCTAGTCGGAGCTGCTTTTTGGGCATTCACTCAAAGTTGACTCCCAATCGCCCACTTGGCTAGTTGAATCCGGTTGGAGCTGGAGCCGTTAGCATATTCGTTAAGTGTATTAGCTCCAGGACGAGGACTCACTTACCCTTACTTCGCTAGTTGCCTATGATCAGATATCTTAAGAGTTGCAGTCTCGCCTATATTTGTACAGCATTCGATTTGACTCGACACACCAACATGGCTCCAGTATTCGATTATTTTTATAGAGAAAATTCTTTTCATTTTCTTTTGTTAATAACATCACTATCTTTCATTGATTTATAAAGAAATATTTTAAAATAATAATATTAAAAGTAAAATTAAAACCATTTTAATTTTTTTGTTTGACAATATATTAAAATAGTGGATGGTGTAGAATTAATTGGTTGGTTGAATTTTTAAATAAAAGGCCTTCTATCATCAATATCTTTTTTTTTCTTTTTCTTGCAACATTTCTGAGTATATTTTTTTAATATAAAATAAGATTTTGATACTTATGAATTCCAGAGCATTGAGATGTGATTTTATTTAAAAAAATAAATAAAATAAACTGAAATCAAATATTTCAATTCATAACTGTTTAAAATATTACTGGTATTATTTGAAATAACAATCACATTTTGTACTCACTGGATATTCCAAAAATCTATTTCTTTTATTTTTAAGAAATACGATTAATTTTAAATCAAAATCCAACATCGGTGGTCTAAGTTAGTTTATGGATTTAATGATTTGTTTCTTTTATCTCAGATGAGCATTGGTCATACAAAGCTTTTGTATATTATTGTTTTTGAAATTTAGTCCAAACAGTCAGTATGTAAGGTTAAAAAAATTAAATTAAAGAACATTTTTTATTTTAAGTTTAAAAAGTATTAAGAATAAAAAGTTTTACAAATTTATTTGTTATTATTTTTTGTGCCATGATTTTCCAATATTATATTATTATTAAATAATGAGAACAAATCATCGCTGGATTAATGATCGTTCTATTTCCGTCTAACACCCCTAGGGGTCCGATTTCAGTATGCAGAAAAGGACAAGGAACAAGGACTAGCGACGAGTAAGTAGATCAGTTGAATTGAAACTTGGAGCTTTTTGTAACTGGAATGCTACAGGGAAATACGATGGTGGAGCTGGAACGGTAGGAGCTAATACGTTATTTTATTGGTCCCATAACATCCCTAGTTATATTTAGTATTAAAATTTCAACCAGTTTTTAATATTTGGTAATTTAACAAAGTAATGTTTATATCCTATGTGTCGGATAAATGGCTACTAATTAACCAGTGGTCAATAATTACCCTTTAATAAATAACTCAGTTCAGTGTCCTAATGCAACTTAATAAATTTAAACAGTCTCATTTAACTGATTCGTCAGACTAATTTTACATGATACTATTTTTTGGGAATGCAGAATGACCCAAATATTATTTTAAACCATGACTAATGTTTAATGAATGGAGCAATAAATAACATGGAGACCAAATGGCTAATGTTGGGGTTTCACCAATATTTGAAACCAGGGTGGGTGGCTCTCTTTGAATTTCATTAGGTTTAACTAAAACATTTTTTTAAGTATAATTCTGATATCATGAATTCCAAGAAAGAGTTACATTCAGAGTTAGTCACAACAATGAATTGTAATAATACATATTCATCAAGATTGTTTAGGCTAGATTATTGTTTGGTTGCCTGAAGAAATAAGTGATTACCTTGGAAGAAATTTGCAAGATAGATGTAGAATAAGTAACAGCTGTTTCGTAAGTAGCAAATTTCATTATATCTTTACTGAGTGGCAATTATGCTATAAATATATAATTAATTTTTTTTAATAATCAGCCTTAGCTTGTTCACAGAAACTTAGTTATATGCTCATGGGAATAGAATGTTAAACAAGGCCCTGCTACTGTTGATGGTCTGTGTCCTGGGGCTATGGAGGCATTGCTGGTCTCACTTTATTAGCTCTGAGGTGCTGGGAGGATTTGTACTTTTCTGTGTATGGAAAAATGTAAATATTGATGTACTGTACAGATGTATCAAAGTTAGGTGGTTTACATGCTTTTCATTCACCCATAAAAGTTTCCTACAAAACATTATCTATAACCACTGCCTTATATGTTGGTGAGCCTGGGCTCTGTTTTCAACCTTATACTATCTCAAGGTTAGATTGGTGGGCTTCCTAAATAGGTTTTAATAAACAAATAGTGTTGATGATCTGCAGGATTTATGTCACAATAAATCCCAAAAAACACACAAACAATGAATGTTTAGTGCAGGTAGTTAGCTACAAAATAAAAATTTAAATAAATATACCGTCATCATCTTCTGCAGGCTGAATATCAATTCTTCTATCTTGTTTACTACTACCAGATGATCGATCGTGAGCTTCCCTATCATCCGCTGATTGTTGAGCTAAAATGAAAAATATTTTGTACATACAAATAATAAACATGTATAAAAATAAACCCAAATATATTACTTTTTTTTATGAAAGAGATCTATTTTTCTGAACCCTCAAGTAAGATATAGATGTAGCTTCCTAGACATTTTCAGTGAATATGTATTGAGTGTTACAAATTTGTTTTAAAAAAGGTTTTAACTGCTCAATTCCTAAAAGATAACCCTGCCTCTCAGATGGATGTTTTCTTAGCATTTGTTTTTATATGATTATTGATATGGTTGATTGAGCTAGAATAGATACAGTATTGAGAGGTTGCCATCCGTGCATTTACCTGCTCCCAAGCCAGACCTTTTATAAAACCGTTCAAAAGGATTAGATGGTAAAGGGCAGAGCCTGTTTGCATTTGGATGTTGAGCAAACCAGTTTACACTGACTGTGAGTACATCTCTTTTCCTCATCTATGCCTAAACTGTTTTTAGCACTTAATGATCTCAAAAACATACAGTTGTCTACTTATTAAACATACTGTTTTCCATAACATGGTATAACTTGTATTAATCAATTTCTCCCTCTTTCAATTCTTTTGTACATTGCAACAAAGTATTTTTTGTAATCAAATTATTACTTTTAGCTTATATTTATTGTTTTGATTTATTTGTTCATATCTTAATAGTGGATATTCCTCTCAATGTACAGAGGAGAGTTGATGTTACATGATAAGGGTTAATTGTGAGACCAATTAATTATTAAGATGTGAGTAGTTTAAGTCATATATTAATAACAATAAACTATCATCACCATAAAATATAACAATAAATCATAGATCATAACAATTAATTTCTACAGAAACCCATTGATAATCAAGAATTTAACATGTTCATGAACAGCTTGGAGCAGCTTGCATCTGGAAGAGGAAACAGAAAAGGAAGGGTAGTGATGCCTCAAAGATTCTACAGCAAGCTGGAAAGAAGCAAAATTTTCCAGCTCAGTTTAGATGAGTCAAAGTTGTCATTACGAGAGAGATTTACTAAGGAGGGATACTTTTCTTCACATTATTGATAAACAACCTCAAATCAGCATGTTATCTAAAAGAGATTTATGAGAAGTGTGTCCCATTGCACTGTACAGGCATGTTTGGAGAATTTCATTTTCTGGACGATAATGTGACATAAATCAAGATTAATGAAATAATCAAGACTCTGGGAGGTGATTCCTATTGAAATAAGCATTGATTGGTAGTATGCCTGCGGGATACAGGAAAATTGTATGTAACAAAGAATAAATGTTGATATAATAGACATCTTTTTTAATGTTTTATTTATTATTTGAAGTTTTATACACATATTACAAGTAACAGTAAATTTTAAAGAAAAGTAGTAAATTGGTTTTTCTATTCAATAGTGTCCAACTTTGATATCGGTTCTAACTAACTAATTTCATTATAAATTGACTTGTGACATATCTTTTTAAATTCCAGAGTAGGTATCCTCAATAAAATGTGATCTAGCTAAATTCATATTAATTTAAATTATGGTAATGTATTGAATGATGATTCCTTTAACTTAGACTTAATAATATCATATTTGGTTACAATTTCGTCAATTAAAAACAAATTTTGTTGGATCAATGAAATAATACAGAGAGACTGATAAACTACTGCAACAATTTGAAAAGTTAAGAAAATGTATCGAAAGACTTTTTGTAAGATTTTTTTGAGAGAGGGTTTTCCCGTATAGTCAAATAAGCTTAATTTAGCTGGCCAGCAAATAAGCAAAGTCAAGTTACAATAAAATTGGCCAGTATGGGGGTGGGTAGGTGGTCACCCTGGCTGCTCCCCAGGTAAGATGGAACCTATCAGCCAACTAGAAGAAAGTTATATTGTCACACTTCAAATACTTCAAAAAATCTTTATTTAAAAAAAAAACAAGACAAAAATCACTACTAAATAATAGAAAGTATTGCTACACCACAACTAAATAATATAAAGTATTGTTACACCACAACTAAATAATATAAAGTATTGTTACAAAAGATTGTTGAGGAGAAGAGTGATAGATAACTGGACGCAGAGCTTGTAGGAGTTTTGAGGAAGCTGAATTAGGAATGAAAATGTAAGTAATTCAGCATCTGTATCATAGATACTTAATTTACAAGTAAAAAAAAAGTAAAAATAACCGAAATAAGGTAAAAATATAAAAGCTACTGAACCTGAAGAAGAAGTTGACCGATAATTATGATTGTATGGATGAGAAAAAGTTTCATATGTTCTTGTAAATATTTAAAATACTCTATAGTAAGCTTATAAGTCAGGAAAATACCAATGAGATCCAAAATAAATAAAAAAGTACTTCTAAATTTAACAAAACGTTAGTTAAATTTTTTTTTTCAAATAACACTGACGCAGGAAGAAGTAAAAATTACTATATAATATATTTTAATTTATTAATTGCATTAAAAATATTACTTTTAAAATAACTTTATCATAAAATGATTATAAGAAACATCATTATGCTGTTTATGACTTTCTTTTTACCTGATTTTCCACGAGCTTTTGCTGCCATATATGCCAAATAAGCTGGAGAATTATGGTAAGCTTTCAAACTTTTTTCATATTCTAACTGAAAATACAAAAAATAAAAACGCATTACAGACTAATCACATTCAATATAATATTTGTTATTCAGCATGTAAGAAAAACACTTTTTATTTATAAAAAATAAACTAATTTATAATAAAAATCTATGATTTATGAGATGGTAATCAAGTTATTTAATGAAGGTAACACATTAGAAAAATGCATATATTTTCTTGGAACTTGGTTAATTTTTTTTTTGCTACATCTGTCTTAAATCATTAGAGTAGAGAAGAATTAATAAAAAGCACTATAAAATTTTAATTTAGTTATAAAAATGAAAAAAAAACAACAATATTTTCTAGGGTATTTAGCCTGTATTATTTTCATAAAACCTGTTCACACCAGACCTGGCTTTTTAATTTCCTAATCATTTTTTAACTGCTGAATAAAATCATTTGAAATTTGGAATCAACCGTAAAAAAACTTACCTTCTTACGGTGATTACTCAAAAACACTTATCATTCATAAAAAAAAATGTCTTCCACAAATCAGTAATTTATTAAACACACTAGTGCTTCGAACTGCTCACGCTGCCATTCTTAAGTGCTAATAATCAGATAGTAGCTCATTTGCACTTTAGAATGGTGGCTTGGTTGCTGAAACTCGCATACACATCTTAAAACACAGTTGTAAGATTGTTCACACAGAATCGAAAGAAACTATATTTTGTACAACAATTAGCTCTGTTATTGCTTGTCTGACATTGAAAAAATCTGGACAGCCCAGTTAGTCCTTTTCTTTTCTACTATGCATTTCATTTACAAACAATAGGTTATGCATAGGTTTTTTAGAGGTTTCTTTGTGTGATCGTAGACAATATTTTTTATTAATAATTATTGACAGTAAAACTTGAAAAAAAATAATTTTGGTGATTTTAATTTTCTGCATAATTTTATAAAAGACAGTTTTAAGCCAAGTTATCTGTAAATTAGGAGCAAAATAAAGTATGATGATCATCAGGGAATATCCACTGAGCTTCACGACATCAAATGACTATAAAAATGGTTACCACAAATCAGAAAAAAAAAATCAACTCCCACATTTTATGGCTTTCTATAAATACATAATGAATGTTTTCAACATTTTTTAAGTTTTAGAGGGTAATAATCATTCATTAAAAAGTAATATTCTGAGCGTATTTCATATTCTTGTTGTTTTTATAGTGCAGATCATGCATTTCCAGATTAACTGAAACTAGTTCAGTTAAGTTTGAAATAATAGCCCAGTCTATAATATGTTTTTATCCACACATCAAAATATGTTAAGATTGAAATTAATAGAAGAAATTTAAGAACTGCCAGTACACTACTAAAATCATAAGAACATAATTGCGTTCCAAAAAAAAATTATTAAACAACCAGTCAATAATAAAATAACAGTAATAACCTAAAATCTATGAAAACAATATCATGGATTGGTGTAATGTTCACTGTGCTTATCAAATACATAGAAAAAGACATAGCTGTGGAGGATAAAGCTGTGACATAATTTTTTCAATACCTTTTCTGCTTCATAATCTTCAACATATTCTGTCTTTTCCTCATCAGGTAGATCTCTCCACATTTGCCCTATAATTTTTCCTATTTCCCATAATTTTAGCTCTGGATTTTGTGCCTTGATCTGATCCCATACTTTCCTAGAATACCTCATATAAGGCATCAAAGGCTTCTCTGGTGGTTTTGGGGGCTTTGGTGTTCGTGACTCACACTAAAAATAATATATTGTAACATTGTAAAAACATTTATTGTAACATGAACCAAGTGGCACAATCCTAAATAAAAGACTTGCTAGTAACATTCAATACCCATTATTTTTAAGTATTGTAATCAATTATTATGGCAGTCTGCTAATGCTGGTAAACCAATCAAGGACTATATCAAGGAATAATTTTAAGGATGAATTAGTATTTAATGAAAGCACCATCCTCAAGACTCATCAGCATGTTGACTGTCTCAAATCTATGGAAAGCTGATCAAAAATTGAATATTATGTATATATATATATACCCAACTTGTATATTCCCCCCCTCTCACAAACAGCTTCACTGACAATGATTAGGCCTACAATCTTAAAAGGGGTGGACGTAATCATAATATGTGCTAAACCTGTGATTGGTTTTCCAGCCAATACTTCTTCAGCTTTGCTGTATGCACTTTAACGTTATCAAGGCATAGGCTTACTTCGCTGTTCATGGGAAGAACCCCTCCAAGATTGCAACATGGCAAAAAAATCATCAATCAATGATGTACGATCCAGGCGCATTTTCGACCATGATGCAAAAATTAAAAGATGTATCAAAATACTAGGCATTGATAGGGATTTATTGACAAATTCAAGCCAACATGGCAAAAATATTAGGTAGTCTTTATGAGAACAAGCCTTTGAAGTATGGTCAATACATGAAAGGCTGACCTTTTAAATCCTTTTCACCAAAACTGTAATTACAGCTATATTGGCAAATCTATACTTTGTTCACTATGAGAATGCCATTGAAACGCATCCCACTACCAATCCAACTTGGACCTTAAAGCCCTTGAGAAGTCATGAGTCTAAAGGTCAGTGATGTTAGTAGGTGCATTCACGATGAGTTAGTAAGGCGTGGTGGGGTAAGATGTAAAGGAACAAAAAAAAAATGTTCTGCCCCACTACTCAGAAGCTTGGGGATGGGCAGTAAATATCTTTATCAACATCACTATCTGATGTTTTTTTAAACAGAAAATGCTCTTTTTAGAAAAGATAATTGCATGATATTGAGAATAAATCAAGGATCGCATGAATCAAAGAAATGCTTTCAATCACAAAGGATCCAAAAGTAATTTTAACCATAACACTGAAACTACAAATATTTTGTTAATAATTATTAGACAAAGAAAAAATAAACTGGCAGGATCAGGACTCGAACCCAGGACTTTCCCTATATCCAGTCGAGAGCTCTAATATGTTATATAATATAATACTTTAGTTAAAAAAAAATAAATATATTTAAGGAAAAATAAACATTAAAAATCACCCGAAACAGCAGTTTTTATTGTTGCTCATCATTATATGTAAAATTTCTTTGCTTTACTTTAATCTGACTTAATAAGTTAACCTGGTTATTTCTCTTGAGTACCTTTTCAGCTTAAATTTGAATAAATGGGATCAATTTTATAACATAGATGCATTCTTAAAAACACAGCATTCAAAGTCTGCTTTTCTCATTTAGACAGTTAGACAGTGACATATTGGACATGGATATGCACGACTCATAAAATGAAAATGATACAAAGAGTTATTACAGATTCACAGTAAAACAGTATGAATAAAATAGGAGTACAGTACTATAAGCTCTCCCTAATTTTAACTGTGACTTTGTGGAGTAACAGTATATATAAGCCATCATCAAGTATGTACAAAGCTACAGGACCATATCCAGTTTCTCGAAACTCATCAATGCAGTCCTCAGTCTTTATAGTGCATACTTTGAAATTGTAAATCTATTCTTAGCTTGTGGACCATACAGAATGAGGCAGGGGGCTAGCCTTGGCCAACATGATGTTGTTTACCAACCTGTGCCCTAGGGCTCTATGATCGTCTTCCAAGCTAAAATGTATATCATAAAGGGCGTCCCAGAATTAACGCGAGATTTGAATTTGCCGCCATTTGTGCAGTAAAGTGCTGGCAACCCTAAAAAAAAAACAATTTGACAGCTGACAGTTTAGGGTTAGTAAAAACGGAGCATTACACGATAGAACAACGTGTCTTTATTGTTGAACATTATCTCAAAATTAATGAAAGTTAGGCGGCCGCAGTTCGAAAATTTCAAACAAAATATGGAATAGTGTTTTGACTTCATCAACTGTGAAGAGATTAATTAAAAAATTTAGGGAGACTGGATCAGTTGGAGACACTAAACACACTGGTCATCCAAAAACAAGCCAATGTCAATCTCAAAGCAGTTGTTGAAAATCCAGGAACATCAATTCGGCGTCGTAAACACAGTTCTTTGTGCCGAAATTGGATGATATTGATGTGGCTAATATGTGGTTTCAACAAGATGGTGCCACATGCCATACAGCCCATGAAACAATTCAAATACTGCATGAGACATTTCCAGGTCGTGTACTCTCTCGTTTCGGGGATCAGAATTGAACCCCTACATCATGTGGTTTAACAACTTTAGATTTCTTTTTATGGGGTTACTTGAAGTCAAAGGTGTATGTCAACAAGCCCACATCTACCCGTGCATTAAAAGAGGAAATTTAATGCTGCATCAACGAAATTCTACCACATTTATGCCAAATGGTCATAGAAAATCGACAAAAGAGTGTGTATGTCAAGTCGTGGAGGCCATTTGCCTGATGTGTTATTCCATAAATAACCCTCTCCTATTTACTTTATAATTCAATAAAAAAATAACAACAAAAATACTAAAAACTCTGTTTTCTATTTAAATCAAATCTTGCGTTAATTCTGGGACACCCTTTACAAGTGACAGTACTCACCTTAGCCACTATTGAAAATTCAAGTGATTTATTGATCACAGTTGACATCAGCCTTTTTATAAAAAACAATAGAGATTGTTCGATTATTTTAACTTTTATTATTTAATAGCACTTCAACTGCCTTTACATAAATTTCTTTATATCTTTGTCTACATCTTGCCCAATTAAACATCAGTTTCCTGTGCCCAAGGGGCGATTTTTTGCTATAAACCAGATAAAATAGAAATAACCTTCTCAAAAACTGAAGTGGACCACTTACAAAAATTTAGATATTATTCATTTTATTTTACGAGGATTGATTTAAAATTTTGTCCAGTTTAAAATAAACTATTTTCACAACTTATCTACAATCTTCATCTCTATTAGGATTAATAAAAAAAAAAAATTCATTTAGTATACGCAATTGGGATTTATTCACCTAAAGAAATCAATATTGGTCTTTCATTATCAGGACTGATTTAGCCAGTGCACTAGACGGATTTTTAAATATAATGCCTTTACTAAGTACTCCGTACTTACTATTGAAGAACTACGGAGGAATTTAGCTCTTTAAGATTTAGGCCATTCTGAGCATGATGTTAGCCATAGACTTGGTTGCTATTTTTCATTTTATTTTCTGCTAATAGCAATTTTTCTTTATTTATTGTCATCCTAATTAATGCTTTAATTAAAAGTAGGTTGTATAAATCAAACAATAGATTTGCTTTTTGTATATTAATGCAATTTTAAGATTAATTAAAGGCCTTTAGACATAATATGTTCCTTTTAAATACCACTTATGTAAATACAGTCCTTTGTAATCATTCTAGTTTAAGTTATTTGAGTTTTTGTCTTCTATAGTTGATAAACAAAAATAATCTTAACAATAATAAATATTACCTGTAAATAAATTTCATGAACACAAAAACTCTTCTTTTTCTCATCAGTTAAGGGCAAATCCCAACAAAAAACGTTTATTATTAAAATTCCACATTACCATAGATACCACCTAAATGATAAACTTCACGTCCCATAAAAACTTATTAATGGTGCCAAGGATAATGTGAAAAATTGTATTATCTTATTTCTAATGGTAATAACAACATAACATGATATATTATCTATTTTTTCAAAGAAAATTAGTAATTTCAAAAATTCAAGGCTGTATTATTTGAAATATGTTCAACAGAGCTATAAAAGACAAATTTTGCACAGTAAAGCCTTCATGTTTTTGATAGTGCCAAAATAAAAGAACCCCTACCATAATAGATGATGTAGGATTTATTGTATGTGAGTCTTTTGATTTATGTGTTCATTATTTTGTTTTTTTAAGTGCTGTTCAATAAACCATTTATATGATAAATGATAGGATTAGTAATTGCACAGTAGGAATTTTTCCAAGAACCCAGTTTATCACCTCGTACATTAGTAAAAAACTAAAATATAGCTACTTACAGCTGTTGCTTTTCCTACTTTCTGTGGATGAAAGCCTGGATTACCATGAGGAGTTGTGATAAATGGTGATTGGTTTATGCCCTCTTTCTAAGAATTAAAAATAAAACAGTATTATTTAACAAATTGGGGCATATACCCGTTAAACAAAATTAAGCTGAATCATTAAATTAATAAACATTATTAGTTCTATCCCAATATTAAAAGAAAGAAGTATTCTAATATTGTAAGCGAATGCACGAGTAATCAAACTGCAATTTTTTTTAGGTAAATTGATTTTTTATCGTAGAAGTTAACATAGACCCTAACAAGATAATTGATTAGGCTTCTCTTAACTCTTGTAAACTTTTGTACTCGATTTTTGTCAAAGAATGTGTAAAGCTATGATTATTTAAAGCTTTACCAGACAAAACTATTGGGTAAAAAAATAACTTTCTTTCAATACTCTATGAAGCAGATGATTATTTTTAGGTGTCAAAATTTCAAACCCCACAAGTTTTCGCAAATGGGAAGTACCATTGCATAATATTATGTGAATAATTGTATAACATCTGTTTAAAAAGCTTATTCTTTATTACTTTACTAATTAAGTCATTTTGTCTACTAAGATAGGAACCAAAATTTAAATTTGTTAGTTATACAAATAAATGATGATTAACAGTTATTGCTAACTAACTATAAGTCGAGAAAAACTCAGTTTGTATTTGAAACAAATAAATCATTAATAGACTCAAATTCTGGTGATATCTAACTTAATATTCAACACATTTCTTCATTTAGATTCAGAACATTTTTTTTCTTTTATACCAAAAATTTACCCTCAAAAACAACAGGAAATTTAAATTACTATAATAACTTGACTTCTTATTGTGACCTTTCTCCACACATCTTTTCATAAAAAGCTTTATAAATTTTGTTTTCATAACTGAAGATGGCACTGATCCCACATTTTATTTCAGAGTTAATCTAAAGCATGATAACAACTTCAAAGAACTGATACTTACTCCACCAGAATTATTTGAGGATGTGGTAGCTCTTAAACGTTCTGGAAAAAGTAAAAACATAAATTATAGATATAATTCTGCTTATTTTTGTTTAGGTATAGATCCCACTATCACATGAACATAATTTTTTTTAAAAGACTTGTCTGCCTAAAGTGTTTTTATCATTTCTTACTGTCCATAAATACTGTGGGCAGACAAGCCTTTTTCTTAAATCACAACTAACCTACAACCGGCATTCCAACAACAGCATAAATATAATCTTTAGGTTGTGAAATAAGATTTTCCATCTCCACAAAATATTATTAAACATAATAGCAACCAAAGTGTATTAAATACAACATATTAATTCATCTCCCACAAATTAATTTGTACTTATTTAAAAAATAAAAACTATTTTTTTGGAACAGGACACTGCTCCACAAAAAAAGTGACACACGGAAAATTTAATTTATTTTAAGATATGTTGTATTTTCACACCTGACTTTCTATTTATTGTTTGATATACAAATCAGATCAAAATGTTAAAAGTGAAGGGATTCTTATATTTTTTTTCTTAAATAATGTAATTGTGATTGTTAATTCTTTTGAGTTGCATTAGATCAACACAAACCTGAGCCATTGTTTATCGAAAAACAAATTTATTCACATTTGTGTCATTGACTCCCTTAAAAAGAGATCGTAAATCCTTTAAAGATCTTAATTAAAACTGGTGATTATTGGCAAACTAGTAGGACATGGTATAGCATGAATTGATGATGGAAGGATTAAATTATCTGTGACCCAAGCTTTAGGCTTTATGCATGCCAGAAACGGCAGTATAGAGGGTCATCCTGCATTAATGAACAGCCAGCCAATGACTAAAAGTTTTTGCTCAAGCTCCCTATAAAAGAATAAAAATAAAACCACGGTGTAATACCTCATGAAGAGGGAGGGCTGATGGTGGCAATGAAGTGCTAATGTGATTAGCACTAGCCATTTCCTCTCGACCTTAAATTCAGCTTTCCTAATCAGTTTCGCTACTTTTTTACTTAAATAATTACCCATTTATCCTCACAAGGCTGATGAGTTAGTCCCAAACATACCTATCCCCTTGGAAACAATCTTAGGGAAGCATGGTCTCCACAGTTGGAAGTCAGCATGCTAACCATAACCACTAGACTGTGGTGACAGTTTAAGCTGCCTTTTACATAATTCAATAAAAATTCAGCAACTCAACACAGCTTAGCACTTGATAGCGGAAATAAAATTTCAACAGAGAAAATAGAACAAAAAAAAATCACAAAACAGTAAATATTTGTCAGAAACTGCTTAAAAGGTAAAATTTTACTTAATACTTTAAGACTATTACAAAGTTTCAACTGCATTACTAACTACTGTAATTAAATGTTATACATAGTATATTCAACTTTAGGAACAAATGTATTGCTAAAAACATTTAGTAATAAATAAATTCTATTTTGTAAAGAATGTGAAAGTATATTTTAATTTTTGCTTCTTCATTGTTTATAACACATCATATTTTATATAAAGGGTGCAGAAGATGAAGACATTTCATATTCTTCATCGCTTTGCAGCAATATCCCTACTTCACTCAAGCCTTTAATTATTTTTCAAAGTTATAATTGTAGAATATAGAAAACCTTAACATCAATGAACTTGGTGATATCAATTCACCTTCACTCTTGATCATGCTCATACATTTATTTAAATCTGTTTTAACTCGCAAGTTGCACCTCACATCTAATAGATTAGATATATTATGATACTCAAACCATCCTGTTATTGTCACAGTTTCACATTTCAATCTCGAAAAAACTGCCTTCCCAATGTAATAAAAATCAATCCCTCCTAAATTGAACAAAAAAAAGAAACTAGTGAAATTTGATAGAGGGTCATTTCATCCATTCACACATATAAAATAAAATATACATTTAATTAGACAATTTATTGAAGTGGTTCTTTAAATTTATCATTCTGTAAGATGTTTTTTGTTTTTTTTAAGAGGCTAGCCACACAAGCAAGCTAGTGAAAGACATGCGTGTTAGAGCAAAGAATGAGAATTGGGAACCCACGAAGCCCTAATATCAATCAATCTTCAGGATAATTTTAAACTGAGTCAGCATTTGATCGATAAGGTAGTATTTAGAATTGTTCAAGAGCTATACAATGTACTACACATTCAGATTAAAAAGAGCTATAACAAATTTCTCAAGAATAATAACATTACATATAAAAAGTACTCACAGATATGTCTGCAGCAAATATATAATAATCCGCTTTGTACAGAATGAAGTGAGTTTAATTCTCACCTTGGAGAGCAGCTTTTATTTTGTAGCAGACAAACAATATAAATTCAGCTTTTAATTTTGATCAGTGCTAAACCAAATAAACAAATAGTAGCAAGAGCCATTAAACAAAAAAAAATCTTAGTCTTGTGTAACAAATTTATGTAAAAAATATTTCCTTCTTAAATTAAAATCATTATTTAAAAAGTTGATATAAAAGCAAAATAAAATTACATCTGCGACATATAAATTAGTCACAAATAACTACATTTATGGATATACCGTAATATTTGTTACGATATATCAAAGAATTAGTAGTCATCAAATTAGTAGGTAATGAGGCCTAAAAATGACAACAGTTGACTATAAAAGTGAAACTTCCAAACAGCTTTAAAAAAATACAGTAAAGAATAAAAAAATATATAAAATCAAAACCAGCCCCCTTTTGAGAATAATAAAACCAAACCACTAAAATAATAGCACAAAATAAAATAAAAAACCTAATATAAGGTCAAATGTTCTTTCTTTTTAAAGGAGAAGAATAAATACCGAGAAATCTAAACAAATAATGTGGCCCAACTAATGGGCCCAAAGAACTATCAACCTGAACCACAAAAAATGGACATGTACAGGGAAGGCAAAATAATTCATTAATAATCTCCTGCAGAAAATAATTTTACAATCATTCTAGTAAAATGTCTAAAGGAAAAAGATTAAATAAAAGAATATAAACATAAAACAAAGATAAAGAAAAAAAGCTTTAAAAACATGCTCACCTTTCAATATATTGAAAGCCATTGGCACACCTGCAGTCAGCAATTCTAAGCACAAAATTATATAAAATAAAGTTGATCATAAAACTTTTCACCATACAAAATTATTCTAAAATAAATATTAACTAACTAGCGTTACCGTCAGGTTATACTTATTAGTAGACAGTAATGAAAGATTCTGTAACTATAAAATAAACATACAGCATTTTCGAAAATAGCAGCATACATGCAAGATGAAAACTAAACACATTTATTAGATTTATTATGAACATATTTACTAAGCGCATGCAAAGCAAAGAATAAATACAAAAGTTTAAAAATCTGACTACAATTGCTTATAGGCATGCTGGATACATTGATATTCTGGGTTTAACTGTTACTAGCAATGCCTTTGGTTGGTTTTCTATCTCATCTGCAGTAAATTCATTCATATACAATGATGCCGGATATAACAATAATCCGGAATTAGTAATGATCTCTCAAAAAGAAAACCGGTCTATTCATTTGTCTACAACGATATTCTTAGGTTCCCCTCTGCCTTAAAACTTTCTGAGTATTCATTATAAACTGTGATGACTGAAGAGGTCTGTGTGTTTACTTTATTTTATTTCTATTAACTTTGTGGAATCCTCTTCCTCACTGGCAAGCCCACAGTACTAACAGCAGTTATTTATCTCAATCTCAGTTGTCGTTTTGGTGTTGTTCCGTGTAGAGAAGTTTCTGTGTATGTTAAAAATGTCCAAAAAGAGCTGTTCTTTTACTATTGCTGAAAAATTGAAAATAATTTAACATTTAGAAAGCGGTGTTTCTAATAATGTTCTAAGTTGGGAGATGGAAATTAGCCAATCAACATTGAAGAACCGAGTGATGACAATATTTTCCAGTCTATTTTAAACAAAAATGAAGAGGAAAGTGGGAAAGCTGATGGCGAAGCTGTAGAAATTGTGTTCAAGGTGACATCAATTTAAGAAGAGTTCTCTTCTATTGATCAGACCCACACTTTTCTTGCGTTAAACAGTGAAATAAATACACTATAAGGATTTATGGATTTAAGAAGTATTAAGAACTTTGTTAAGAAATCTGATTCATCCAATATATCAGCAAATTAATCATAATTATGTATGTGAAAAAACTCACATCATACTTATCCCATTAATCTTTATTGATCAAATATCTAAATTGATTTTATGCAAAATGAAGGTACGTATGACTTTTATCAGTCTTTTTTTTTTTTTAATTTGGATACAACAAAGTTAGGGTGTAACAATCTGAATCCCTAGGATTCCTTGAAGATGTTCGTTATATGGGAATTACACTGCATATATACGAATGAGTAACAAAATATCACAGTTTGGTTGTATTTAAGAGATTCGTTAAATAGTCCTCAGAATAATGATATCTGGTGAGCATTAATAAGTTTAAAGCTTCTAAAACTTACATAAGTCCTTGTCAATTATTGCATCGGTTTATTTGGGTTTAACAAGGAACTTATAAAAATAAGGTTATCTATGAGATACAACCATTTTCTAGACAGAGTAAAAGTAATAAATTTATTTTGTGGGCCAATCATTTAATAAAATCTGCTCATCCAGATGATAGAATCAAACTCTTGCCACTTTGGTTCAAGCGAGCTGTAATCTGTGCTTTAACATGCTAGCCTGTCTCAGCCTCTTCTTTTTACAACAAATTCAGATATTTTTTTATCAGATACTGTGCCTATGTTGCCTGATAGATTTATGAAAGTTAACATGAAAAAGGTATAAAAGTGAGACATCATTCTTATTTAGGACAATGCCTTTAAAAAACAACTGTATAGTAAAAGTGGCAAGGAGAAAGAGTAAAAATTTGTTATCATAACATTTTGGATTTCCTTTTCATTGTCCAAATTATCCTTCAAAATTGGAACTCACAGGTCGACTATCACCTACCTGAAATGCTTGGAGAAGCCTTTTAATTTAAGTTTGATTTATTTTGATACCTTCCTTGATCCTGCAAATCTCCAAACCAAGATAAAAATCAGCTGGTTTAGTCTTGATTTTGAACTCGTTTTAATTTTTTTAAGAGCTCCATTGTTTCTCTTTCTTCCAAATCCTTTTACCATTTACATCTTTGATAAATAGGCAAGGATCTGCTGAGCTAATTTTAAAACCAATACTTAGTAAGTATTGCATTATTTTCTCTTTCCAACAACGTGGAGCCTGTTTCAGCCCATATAGGCTTTTATGTAATCTGCAGACTTTTAGGAGTTGTTATTGAAACCCTCCAGTTGGCAAGCATAAATTCCCTTCTCTTCATGATATATGTCAATACCTTTTCTTTCCAATGAATAAAATGTAGGTTTTCCACTCGGTGCTTTGAATGACTCCTAGAATATGATGTCTCTTGATCTAAATAATTCTGATTTAAAGAGATTTGTAAAGTTTGAATTTACCAGGAAGAGATTTTTAAATTTTGCATATCAGTAAAAACATCTTTGTTTTTGGCAGGTTGTTTATCAATTTCTCCTCTCAACCGGTTCCATGCATTAGAAATTCTAGTAATAAATGTGTCATCATCTGAAAGGCACTTACTTTCAAAAAATTTATTATACAAATCAAAAATTCTGTCCTCTGAAAATGTATTGATAAGTTGACATAATCATAACCACATATTTCTACCAGACTCATAGTGTCTTACTTTTTCAAAAATCTCCACAATCAAGTTATCAGGCATAACCAGTAATGCATGTTTTTTGATTGAATTAAATGTGGCTAGTTCTTAATCAAAAGCTTTCTTAGCTTGGACATCAGCTTGGTCTGGGACATTTATAAGTCCTATCTATTATCTCTATTGCTCTGGGTATCATTTTTAATCCCATTCTTATTTTAACTTTCCGATTCTCTCAGTTGTTATTCCCCTTTAACAGAGCAATCTGAGGAATGGAGACCAATTTTGGATCCATTAAAAAATTAGTAAACTTACCTCAGAGAACTGATTAACTTCTATCAAATTTTTAATTTACACAGAGCTCCTTTTCTCTCACCCACATGCTGTGTCCATAACTTGTTCAGGTAAAATATTAATAATAAAATAAAACCAACACTTTAAGAACTGATTTACTCAGCAACAAATGAGCAAATCAACTCCACATCAAGCTTACACAAGCAACCTACTGATAAGGAGGTTATGAAGTATCAACAGAAGTAATATTGATTTTACAATAACTGATGTTGGTTCTTCAACAGAATTGGCATGTCCAAACCCACTTCCCAACTGGAATAATGGATATATAATATCAGGTTGGCCAAAAAGTCTGTTTGGTTTTTGTCATCACGAAACTTCAAGCAGTCTAATATGTAGCTAACTTCAGTCCGTCCCTTGCGAATGCGCTCTCGTCAGATACTAGACACTTTAACATAGTTTGATGCGAAATTCCGATGAGATTGATTGTATTTTGTGTGTTTAGGATCATCCTGAAAATGGAAAACCAAAACGAACATTATCGACACCTCATGCTTTTTTATTTTAAAAAAGGCAAGAAAGCAGTGGAAACTTGCAGGAAGATGTGCGCTGTATACGGAGAGGATGCTGTTACAGAACGTGTGTGCCAGAAGTGGTTTTCAAGATTTTGATCGGGAAATTTTTCGGTTCAAGACGCACCTCGCTCTGGCCGGCCAACTGAGATTAACAGCGACAAAGTGAAGGAATTAGTCGACACCAATTCCCGTATACAAATCAAAATATCCAAATCGAGTGTTGAAAACCATCTGCATCAACTTGGCTACGTGAGCAGCCTCGATGTTTGGGTTCCCCATCAACTTAGTGAGGCTAACCTTGCCCAAAGGATTTCCATCTGCGATTCATTGAGGAAATGTGAAGAAAACGATCTTTTTTTGAAGAGAATGATGACAGGGGACGAAAAGTGGATCGTCTATAACAATGTGGAGCGCAAATGCTCATGGGGGAAGCGCGGCGAATTGCCACAAACAACCCCCAAAGCAGGACTTCACCCAAAGAAGGTTATGCTCTCAATTTGGTGGGATTGGAGGGGTGTTGTCTTTTACGAACTTCTTCCCACGAACAGGACCATCAATTAGGATGTGTACTGTGACTAGCTGGACAAATTAAATGCAGTGATCCACCAAAAGCATCCAGAACTAGCCAACCGTAAGGGGATTGTCTTACATCATGACAATGCCAGACCGCACACTTCTTTGCAGACGCGGCAGAAGTTACTGGAGCTTGGCTGGGAAGTTTTGTCACACCCTCCATATTCGCCCGACCTTGCACTTTCAGATTTCTACCTGCTTCGGTCTCTTGAAAATTCATTAAATGGACAGACCTTCAACTCTGAAGAAGATATAAAAATCCACTTGGAAAATTTTTTTGCCAGTAAAGACAGGAAATTCTTTGAGCATGGAATTATGAATCTGCCCATGAGATGGCAGAAGATACTGGAACAAAACAGCAATTATATCATTGATTGAATAAATCGCTTTGTGTTTAAAATTTATGTCTTATTTTCGCTTAAAAAACCGAACAGACTTTTTGGCCAACCTATTATAATAGATGAACATTGGTTTAACAGCATTAGCTGTAGACAGACTAAGTTGTTCATCAATAAACCCTCTCAAGTAAATAATTCTTGGTTGGTAAATTGCAACCAGCAAAACATAAACTTAATAGCAAGTATCTTAACATGACACTACAGATAGCGTTATGATCGATGTGTAATAGATTTATTCCAAAACTATATACCTCTTCCCACAGAACTACAACATTCAACTGATCCTATCTTGCTTGCTTTATCACTTTCTGAAATTCTCTACTCTTAATATCCCACATGCTTCATCCTTACTCCTTACATACCTTCAGACTCCTCCTATTATAACACCTCACCATCCAGATAAAGGATTGCTAGCTACAAAATTATTTATTCATTTCTACGGAAATACTTTTACGGTGTTTTTTTTATCCTCATTATCGTCATAATTTATTTGTCTTTTAACTGTAAATGCCATGATAGTCACTTTAATTTTATATTATACTACACCTATTTTTTTTGTTCTTTATTTTTATAATGATTTGTATATTTATTTACTAAAAGTTTTTCTTGAATGTTATCTTTTCTTTTCTAAAGTATACACTTTACATTGGACAGCTTTTTTTTTATATGTTGTACTATTTACTTCCTGTTAGGTATAATTTAACTCATTTATATGTGCCATATTATTATTCATAGGGGACGTGTTCCCAGAATATAGTTTATTTTTTTATCCTATATTATTTTTATTTCTTCTTCTTAACTATACTGCACATATAAACTTTACTGATCTGAAATGACAAGTGTCCTGAAAAACGTTTGTTTGTTCGGACATATTCATCAGAATAAGAAAATCAATAAGTGACTTTGACACTAGAATATAGAAAAAATTAAAACATCCAATCTAATAAGATACATAACCACTAATTGTTTCAATCAATTAAAAAAAAATTGTTAAAAAGAAAAATGTTCGTCTGCACATACATCCTCTGTAAGCCATGTGATTTAGCCAGTAATCAAAAGTGTCATCCTAGCATGAAACAATTACTTTTATGGGGGAAAAAAAAACTACAGACTAGCTGTGAAACAAAATTTTAACTGACCACAAAATAGTAACCAGTTTTTTTTTACACATTACAAGACTACAATAAGGATTTAGATGGCAGCAGAGAGGATGAGAACATCATATAAAAACAAAAAAGGTGTTTGAAGTTTTTATGTGATACATTGAACTGCAAAACGAAGCCTGTCTAGTTTTGTCTAGTCATTTGCGTGTCTATGCTTTCGATAAGGCTATTGAAGTTAAAGCCCAGTGCGGCTTTTCAGAGCCTGTTTCAGATTTAAAGTTCAGGTGTACTGTGCTTAAGTACTACACTATTAAAGTTGCAAAAAAAGTGGCACACTAAGAAAAATTCATTCTTTAATAAAAAGAATACTCAAAAAATAATTTTTGAAGGGAAGAGACTAGTTTCTTTTCAATAAAGAGCTTTGTTTATCCTATTTAATCCTTTATGTAATTGGGTACACAAAAGCTAAAACTTTTATCATCATTCAAGATTTAAGTATGTGAGGGAAATTATCCAGGAATAATTGAACTCATTTGCATCATTTATTGATGACAATTTCATTTTCAGGCAGGACAATGTGCAACCACACATGCAAATGTTTGTTTTGTAATACATCAATGATGTGGATATGCGGACTTTGAGGTGGCCAGCTTGTAGCCCGGATTTAAATCTTATAGAGCACATGTAGGCCAAGGTTGGCATGTTGACATGTAGGATGATAGGTCAATCCTCCCTTATCTTACATGCATTAAGAACTTCTTTACTACAGAAGTGGGAGGCTATGAATCAAGAGGTTGCAGCAAACTTGACGAGAAACATGCCTCGAATACTTGAGGCTGTGATTCAAGCTAGAGGAGGAATTATCCAATACTAAAACATAGTTTTTTTTTAATAATCAGAATTGTTTTTTTATGATCAGAAATTTCTGTCTAATTTTTTTTAAATAATTTTTTTAAATATTTATTGGAGATTTCCGTCATATTTATAGTCACTTATCAATGAAAAAGTTAAATGTTAATTAGAAAACAATTGAAAGCAAAAATAATTTTATTAGGAAGCAAATATTAGAGTTTTTTTTATGTGCACCACTTGTGTGCAGCAGTGTATTTGTGAAATTCAGACATGAACCTCACTCTACTTATTACAACTGATTATAAATGCATGCGTTTTTCAGTCATAATCAAATGAACTTTGGCATACAATTCAAACAAATAGGCTTCCTATGCTTACATATTTCCTTTTATTACCAAAATTAAAGGTACTAAAATACAGTCATTGTTATGTTAACTTATGGGTTGAAACCGTTATGAATGGTACAAATCATTACACAAGGGTACAATTTTTCCTCCCAATCAGTCAATAATCAAGCTGATAAATATTTCAAACTTTTTTTCGGTGATGTTCTTTCTTCTGTGCAAATGAGGTATAATCCTGACCTGTAAATAACTAATTATACCTAAATTTTTCTTTTCAGTGGTTTTTGTTTGTCAGCCTAGTCCTGAAAAGGGTGCCTACTATAGTAAACCTTTCTACAAATGCCTATACACAACATTTACGAACTATGACTTACGATTAGTTCCAGGTGGCATCACTCCAAGAGCAATGCTCTTGTAATTAGCAGGTAGAGCCATTTTCTGTAAAAGAAGAAACATATTTTTATTAAAATAACCCATATTTATTCAAATATTACATTATGTTTTAACCATGATATAAAGAAACTATTATAGTAGGTAAAGTAGGATAATATAAACTCAGGTTAAACTAGAGAAATTTGGTTGGATTTTAGAGATTCCTTCAATACTCCTCAGAATAATATCTGATGACCATTAATAAGTTTAAAGCTTCTAAAATATACATATTTTTTACATATATTTGGATTAACATTTTATACAAAAAACAATTTTTTAATGTGACTTCCTCAAAAGGATAATTCTAATAAGCCTACTTTTCTGCCAACCTGAAAATTTCAGGTGGTACTTATCACTAATACCAAATGGAGAAGATTACACAAGACTGGCAGTCAGCTGGCTTTTGTGCGATTTGAGTCTTTCAGTACATTTGGGCTTTTCTCTTATCAACTGTATTAGGTGAACTTTTTTCATAAAATTCAGATTAGTGCAGGTTCACTCTAATGGCATGATTGAAAACAAAGTTGCTTTAGTTATAGAAATTGAAAATTATGGAATTAACTGGCATAGTTAAGTAGACTTTTGCATACAATTAATTGAAGGTATAAAGAAAATCTAGGCCTCCAGAAAACGTTATTTACAATTTTAATATCTACCTATACATCCAGTGGTCTAGTTATTAACATAATCTTCAGAGTGATAAGTATAACTTGTAAGTACCTTTCCAGCTTTACGCCAGGCATTTTACTTGTCTACGTATTCTCGTTCAAAACCAAAAATTTGATCACTTAAAATAAATAAAATTTTTACTTGTCAGTGGGTTCTTCATTTTACCATTTAAAATAGTTTTGGCTAGGCTTTTTATGAGTGCAAAAATATGTTTTTGATAATCAAGGAAAAGGTTGAAATAATAATCAATCCAAGAAAGTGAAAGTGCCCAAGAATTCACTCTTCAGTTCAAAATTGCTGTAGAAATTTAAACAAGGTTGCGAAAACTTTAGAACAGAGTAAACATCTTATGAGATTTGGCTGAAAAGTATAAGTGGACCTATCCGATAAACAAATAGGGGCTCACAATATGGATTTGGTGAGGAAAACTAGTATCCCAATTTCTAATCAGAAGATACAATGGAAGACACAAAAATCAAGTATTTAGCATCTCTCTTTCGAATCAGAATGGCTATTTCCTTGTCAGATGGCAATATATTTAGGGTACCATCATGTTCCAAATCTTCTCTACCAAAACAACATCATATATATTCCCTAATATAATCTCTTTACATTTAAATCATCTATTCATTTCCAAAACACAAGACTGCTCAGTCTTCCAAACCCTTAACATACCAACTCCTTTGCCGTCCGTGACTTACATCTTTGAGCCTATAACTCTTTCTATTGTGATTGCCTTTACTCCCAATTTTTAAATCTTGAATTCACCAATTTATTCTTTTCTCTGGACTTGCAACTACCTAACAGGTTTCAATGCTATCACACATTACCGATAAGTACCTGCTGATAATATATTATTTGTTAATATTTTTTTTTAGTGTTGTAAATACACAAAACATACAGAAGTTGCTATATCTTACCTTTTTTTTTGTATTTTTATCTAATTTCCAGGTCACTTATTTAAAGTATAATTAAACAAAATCATAATCTTATTACCTAACTTTGCCTTTGTTACTTATCTTTGTTGTTTGTAGGGAACTATAATAAATTTGATTTTTTCAATTATTTATATTTTATTGTTTAAGTAATATGTATTAAAAAATATTTAAGTAAAATATTATGACGATGTTCTCAATTTTATTAGTACATTTAAATATTTAGATTACCATCTTAGTAAAAAATTGTAATATTATAACCATACATGACTGTCACACTATTGAATAGTTTTATCAGGTTATTGCACAACATTAATAACTTATTGAAAAAGAGGTCCTATGAAATCAGTTCCGTGGCTAAATTTGTAGATGATACAGAAGTCTTACGGTGTCAATGCTAGGTGGGAACCTAACTGTTATTATGATTTTCAAGAACCCAATCATAACTTCTTTAAGAGAGAGGTTACCTTATTGTTCTGTTCTGTTTAATTGTACATTAAGCATTTGGTGTTTATTGAATTTTGATTAGCTGTAAATAATTTTGCCTGTTGTTTAATAACCTTCGGAACATTAAAGTTTACATCAGTTCCTGATTGGAACAATTTAACCTGATAAACTAGTGTCATTATAAACCAGAATCAACTGTTCTTTCCTATAAGAAAGGCCAGTTTAGAAAGATTGGATAAAATAAAAGTTGTACATTTCATTCTAATGCCTTCTACTATCCTATTTACAATTTTAATCATCGGTACAGCATTGCATTGATCACGTAAATGCTGTACTTATATAAGTTAGATGACAAAGAGAAGGAAAATGGTAGTGTGCTAAACTGATAAGGATAGCTAAAAATGAAGTAAATAGATTATCCATGACTAATTGTTAATCAAAGTACAGGTTTAAATAAGAATGTGATAAAAGAGTGATAGGCTACAAGGATTTAGGGGAAGGAAAAACAGATATGTTAAATGAAATAATGACATAATAAAACAATTTTAACCAATTGTAGTTGATGCTTGAGCATTTAAACAGAAAGTATCAATTTTTAATCAGTGCAAACTACTATATGACACTGTAATACATAAATACTGCTGCTTAGGTCAACATTTTATTTAGTACAATTGTTCAAAGTTTCAGTAGAGAATTTATTTTTCCATTTCTTGTCAAGTTTAAACAATGATTGTACTATGTTAAATGCAATTGCCAAAAAATGTATTTTGAATATCCCAAATAAACACTAATTAAGCTTTTTGAATGTAAGATGGGCACATATTGAAAAGTGATAATACTACCAAATATCAATCATTTATTTCTTGTGAGATATGCATGTACACAATGAAGACAGTATTGCTTTAGAGAGCGAACCCTTGTTGTTTATTACAATAAAAACGATTGCAGCGTTTAAGTACTAATCAAAAGGAGAAGCTGTTTACTTTTTCACAATACTAAACAGTATTCAGTCTAATGTAATATCGTGAAACTCGTATTTGATGATTACATTAACCAAATAAGACTGATATTTACACTCAAACTTCACAATAACAAAAATAAAAGACTAGTGAAAGTAAGTAAAGTAAACATTGCATACCTCTCAGTATTTTTTTAGTAATAAACTTCCAAACATTAAATGTTTGTTTTAATGAAACAAAAATAACCTTACTGTTTGATATCAGCAAACTGAGTTCCCTACTACTGAATGTTTACATGGTGCATTGTAGCCAACATAGATATCAGCTTCACTGCACCTTAATCATTGTATGTTCTATTCTATAACATATATGATTGTATTTTAAAAAAGAAAAATATTAAAACTATATTATAGCTCATCTAAAGACATATTGAGTAGCTGGGATAATCATAACAGAAATTGGGGAACTGGATAACTTAGAATTCAGTTAAATTTTTGAATTATCTCTTCCAAAGAACTTATTGTTCAGTAATTGATCATACGAATGTATGAATGTGTTTTTTCATGTAAAATTTTTACGAAAACTTAAAGAAAAAGGCAAAATTTTACGTTAAATTTCAGAATTTATTCTTTATTAATTAAAAGTAAATACAGAATCCAGTTCGTTTTAAAATGAGGTGTTTAAGGAAATCCTGTCTCTATGGAAGCGTATTAATCCTTCTCTAACTTGCAGGACATTACAGAATAATTTTGATGATGACAGGGTCATTTCGGCAATCAACTAATCTGGACTCATGATTAGTCCATGACATGAGTAGATTAGTTCAAGCAGTTTCCCTTCTAATCATCTATCAGATATGCGCAAAGTTAATCAGTTTCAGATTAATAGCCGGGAAAAGTTAATATCGATGGAGTTTGTTTTTTATAGGCATAAAACCAGGTGATTGATCATCGACGCCTTCTGGTCACGGGATATAAGGTTTTAGGAGTCTACGAGTGTTTAACTATAAAGCGCACCCCCTCCCCCCAGAACCAGGCCAAAATTTTGGAGGCACGCTAGGTAACGATTCTTATTCTTAAGGCTCGGAGGCTATCTGAAGAATGTAAATTAACACCATTCCTGTACCTTATATTTACAATACAATACAATATTACATAGTTGCTGATGTTTGAACCTTCCATGTTCATGAAATTCCATAGTAACCTATCCAACCTCCCTAATCCCCTAGCACAGTCATTACAATGCGCCACTCATCCCTATAATTCTCCTCGGAAACTAAAGCCTCGTGACCTGTTATAAATACGTGACAGTTGAGAGTCCTGGCAGTGGCCATTTTCTCCAATCATTTCCTGAGTGTCTGTGGCTCTCGTTTTCTTGGTCAGCCTCCACTGGCTCGTATCTGGTGACGCAGCTGAGGAAGAACATGGGAGACTTCCCAAGACTCCACTTCCTGTTTCGCATGAGAGGGAGGTGACAACCATGTGGATTTGGGAGGTCTCTGGGCTGTTTATAAATACTGCATGAATGAGCGAGTGAATGAAAATTGTAAATATGGTATGGATGAGAACACTTATCACAATTACTTATTGCCGAATAAGGCAGATTGTAATTTTATCACAGTAAAGAAGTTTATGAACTGACAGCACTACTCACACGGAAACATTGCTCCACTATCTCTCCTGACACAGCCACCTTTTGGCCATCAGATCCCAACTGAAATCCAGATCTCCTAGACTTTTTCTTCTACAATAGTTTAGGAACACTAAACTATTCACTCACGCGCCTCGACGACCTCTCCTCTGATCATAGCCCTGCGATCCTTACCATTTCCCTAAGACCTGTTTACAATGTGCCTCCTCCTTCATTTATCAGGGGCCTAGTTGATTGGGACCACTTTCGCCAGATTCTTACAGATTCTGTAGACCTCAAAGTACCTCTGAAAACATCCCAAGACCTAGATGACGCAGTGCATTCCTTAACTACTCTAATCCAGGGGTCGGCCTGGGAGGCATCGTCACCCCACCGTCATCTAAAAAATCACAATCAAGATCCTTTACCTCAGTATCAGTAAAGACCTAATCCAATTCAAACGCCACTCGAGGACAGTGTGGCAAAGATACTAACATCCTGCTGATCATTGCTCATACAATCAGTACTGCAGGTTGGTAAAGCGGCAATTAGCATCCTTCCGTTCCGATTCTTTTAATTCCTATCTCTCCTCTCTGTCTACCAGGGATAACTACTTGTGGAATCTAACTAAGAAAATCCTAAAATATCGTCCTGTTTCACACCCACTCCGTCGTGATGATGGGTCCTGGGCTGCTTAGGATGGCGAGAGGGCGGAAGGATTCACACTGCATCTTTTCGGTACTTTCACTCCTCACTTTACTCCTCAAAACAATACTCATTGCTCAACTGTTGAAGATTTCCTCACTTCACCTATCCCTCTCTCACTTCCAGCAAAAACCGTTAATCCCTCTGAGGTCAAATATCTTCTGAAAAAATTACCTTACCGAAAATCTCCAGGATATGATCTCCTTACTCTTCGAATCCTCCAACATCTTCCTCCTAAAGCCATAATCTTCCTAACCTACATTTATAATTGAAATATCCGAACGAAGCATTTTCCTCTCCTATGGAAACAGTCCATTATAGTCCTATTCGCCAAACCCGGTAAACCACCCAATGACGCCTCATCTTACCGTCCAATTAGCGTACTCCCTATCCTCTCAAAAATATTTGAAAAACTCCTATTAAAACGTCTACTTCCAATTATTGAATCCAAAAACCTTTATCCTACTCACCAGTTTGGTTTCCGCCAACAACATTCCACTGCTTAACAAGGCCTTCGCGTTGTTGATCACATCTCCTCAGCCCTTGAATCCAAACAGTATCGCGCTGCTGCCTTTCTTGATATAGCTCAAGCTTTTGACAGGGTCTGGCACGCAGGTTTGCTTCACAAGCTCAGAGGATATTTACCGCAGACACTATTCCTAATCCTACAGTCCTACCTCTTAAACCGCTTCTTCCAAGTCCGCTGTGGTTTAGAATATTCTAACTACTATCCCATATGTTGTGGCCACCTCTTGATTATATATAATTATAAGTCACTCTCTTCTTGACCAGATCATATCATATCAATCATTTTTTCCATATGTTTAATAAATTAAGCTTATGACGCCAGTCGGAGAGTGGGGGGATAAGTAGTGGGGATACAGTCGTAGGTGGGGAGTTATCCCCACCATATAAATATAAGTATATATATAATATAAGCGAATTAGGCTGCCCTGCCGACTAGGCCGGTGCCCAGGGTGAAAGACCATAGGTCCACCCGCCTTATCTCTTTCTGGGCGCTCGCCGGACGGGGGCTAAGAGGTTGTAGCGATCCTAGCCTGCGGTGGGCGTCTCCTCGCCACTTGGGGGATATCCAGGTATACTGAGCCCCCTAGTGACGACCCGACACCATAAAAGTAGGAGTTCCACAGGGCAGCTTCCTGGGTCCCATCCTCTATAATCTATACACCGCTGATGTCCCCTCAACCACCAATACCTTCTTGGCAACATTTGCAGATGACACTGCAGTCCTGTCAACCCATTCAGACCCTGATATAGCATCCCAAAACCTTCAAAAACACCTTGATGAGATTGTAAATATGGTATGAATGAGAACATTTATCTCAATTACTTATTGTCTAATAAGGTAGATTGTAATTTTATCTTAATAAAAATTGTTGTTGTTAAAAAAAAAAAAAAAAAAAAGTAAAGAAGTTTCTGTAAGATTACAGGTATTCTCATGTTAGATTGAACTTATGTTGTTGTTTTTTTTGGTTTTTTATTGCCTTTATTGTATTGGCTGTTCATTTGAAATATTTAAATTTTCCTTAGATATACCTAGTAGTGGAAGTGGTCAAGTGGTAGAGCGATGTAATTGTTAAGTGGTATGATCTTTAAGATTTTGGCTACGCGTTCAATGTGAATATTATTATTTGGTACTATTTTTCAGGCTCAAACATTCCTAAAAATAACGGAGCAAGCATAATCAGAAAAATTTAAGATTCACTGAAATAAATATTCAAGAGGCTTGAATTAAGGTCGTCTTTATCGACAAGAGCATTGCCTTAAACGAAGGAAATTATGAGTAAGTGTTATGCTAACCTTTTTATGGACAAGATTAAGTATTCCTAAACTTTAGTAACAGCTAATATTTAATCCGTTATAATCTAAGAATTATCTCTACAATGTCTCATGAAACTTTTTATCGTAGTCTCAGAACAAATAAAACCTCGTTTATAAATTCAAAAATTATTTACGTCTCTTAATTTTATTTTTAGTTTGGTTAAATGTCAATGTGGTACTACTCAAGATGGATTCGAGCTGGGGAGCTGGTGTGGAGTCAGGCATGGTTTATAAATAGTTTTGCGTGGGTTGATCTGTTCTGTTAGGTTAATTATGTCTTTTGTGATAAGTTTGTCTGATATCTTTCTTTACTCCCTTCATCGCCTTTTTTTAAGTGCCACTGTGGTGTGCACTGGTTTATGGATTTCATCATGTTTGTTAGCTAATAACATGCAGCTTCATGGGCTCTCCGCAAATCAAGGACAGTTTCGGACTTGATACTTGGATGTACAGCACCCTGCCTAGAGGCAACCGTTAAAAACAATAAGGAATGAACTGTGATCAAACATAATATAAGATATAGAAGAATTCTAAAGTTACACATAGTCAATTTACAAATAAAATATATGATTTATTAAATAAAATAGCATCACCTTATAAAATTATTTTCACATGTTTAATTACTAATCACAGTTCCAAGGTTTATATGTGCTTATGTTCATAATTATTGACAATGTAAAACTATCTAAATTGTCAAAATTCTTCACATTATCATTCCATTATTCAGTGCAGTTTATATTACGTAATGTCTATTAGAAACATTTACATTTTTGCAGTTAAGTATGGGTTACTAATGCTACTAAAATACAATTATTTATAGGGTATTCATTGAAATATAGACTTTCGAATGCTTGTGGTAGTTTTATAAAATGATTATTTTCAAGATATATATAATAAATAGATGGAAAATCGTCTAGACCCGTAATACTTACCGGTAAAGCATGGAGTATTTCTAAACAAACTATTACAGAAAATGTTTAGTAAAAGTTTATTGTATTTATATATTTTAAACAACCATTGGGAAATGATATCCTAATAACAATACAATTGAACCTTCAAAAATAAAAGTTACTAAAGGAATTTTACCAGTTATAAAAGTTGAATAGAGTCTTACGCTCTCAACAAATACATTCATCCTCTTTTTCATGTTCACGTAGTGTATGAAATTTATAATTGTTTTGAACTAGTATTTATTTGACAACATATTAAACATTAAAACGGGATGTGTGCATGTAGTACATTATCTCTAAGACCGTTGCATACCTAAGGGGCGCGTTTGAGGCGGTACGCCCAAAGGACATATTTTAGGGCGGCCTATGTTATATAAAAATAACAATAAAACACAATAATAATGGTGTAATGAACAGAATCAACGATTATAATAAGCATGCAATTTGGCAAAATTCTGTGCTGATCCCGGCGGCCTGACTTGTCAACATTTTTTACACTTTATCAGTGAAAAAAGAAAACATGTGTACCGTAAATTTGGAATTAGTGATGGGCTCATAAAAGTGCGTTGCCTGGTGGAAACATCGAGATCTAGCGATAATATCCATAAAAAACAACTAACAAATGATATAAATTTTGACAATTTTATTCAAGACGTTTCTAATATAAAGCATGAAAAAAAAGAATAAAAACACGCTTATTTTATCATTATGTGTATAATCTGTTTAACCAAAAGAAATATATTCTTTTATTTATTTACGTTTAGTAATTGTTAATAACCACTCTTGATTTTGATTGATTCTGAAAGGGTAGCAAACTAGAGACCGCCCCAGGTGTCAAAAGCCCTAGGTTAGCCATTGGTCTAAAATAAAATGTTATTTTTACATAGCAGTTCTTCTTCAAAATCTTATCAAAATAGAACGTAACTTAAATTGATGAGAACTAAAGTTAATGTGTAAACTCACTTGAATCTTATATTTTATTTTACTATATGGTGCATGGGCTTTACCTATCGGGTCCTTATTTTTAGCATCTGCAAAAAAATGTTGTCTCCTCACAACCAATAACTTTTATGAAACTTAGAATAATAGGTTGTTTCATATGGGTAGTTATTTGGTTTTTTTACATAAGCTTTTTTGAATGTTCCGTTTATGAGTTATGGCTGTCACAACTGGTTCAAATACTAGCATACTAATCAAACTTAACAACCTCATGAAGTAATTGTGCTATAGATGTTATTTTACCACTTATCTAGCGCGTACAATGACCTTCATTGAAATGAAATGGAAAAAAACCACTTTATTCTGTGACATTTTCCCCTAAGAATAACAAAAAGGAATGTCTAGCTGACAAAAAAAAAAAAGAAATACATAACATTACACAGATTTGAAAAGCTCATGAATAATAAAAGGATTGGGAAGAAAAAAATAATATCAAATATCTATCCATGCTTTGTAAGAACGTAGCAACATTTTCAAAATTGGTTCTCAATTAGGTTATAGGCACTAATTGATTTGTATAACCAAACGAATCAAACTACAATAACGTTATCACTCGTACCTAAAAATAATTTAGAAAACTGCTTCAATTCAGTTAAATTTGGCTTCCCACTACCCCTAAAAACTACAAACCGACTACACAGACCAAAAATACTTACGGCTTACAATGGGCAATCGACCATCATTATAATTTATTCTTCAACACTGGATCTTGTCAAAATATTTATCATTTCAACCATGATCGAAAATGAGTCTTTCTAAAATTTTAAGTTGGTGCTTCCTGGCATGGAGGTTTTAATCAATCGCCCAGTCAAATTGAAATTGAACTGTTGCTGCTGGCCCCTGGCTGATTTGGACCTCCATTAGCCAATATGTTGGCTTTTCCGACCAGTATTCAATCACTTTGTATCCACTTAGCATTTGTTCCTAGCATCTTGGTTTAATTGGTGACTATTCTCTCTCGAAATCCAAGCACTGAGCAGAAATTGAACTGGGCACTGCTTGTAAGTCAACAAACAGTTCCACAAGGTCATAATTATACAGTCCAATCTCTTTGAGCGCTAAGAGTATTGAGGCAGTCTTATAATCAAGATTTGAGGCGATCCAACCTCTACACCTCACGCCTAAGCCGACAGTGTAAATGTGACTCCACTAATGAGATGGATAGTTCTAAGCTGCTTATAACTACCAATATGATACTTTATCTTATTCAGTGGGATCATGTGTTCTGTCAACTTTCCGCCAAAGGGTCGTCCTAAAGAATGGCTAACAATTGATTAGCTCAAGCCTCTCTCTACCACCATTGTCTATATTATTAGACACGACACTTTATGAGTCTGGCCGGAAGTCTCCTCAGAGTGGTATATTTAGGTGTTCAATTTCAATTCAGCTATCTCCCTTCTAGCTCTAACATAATCTAAACCACTATGTAAGTCTATGACTGCAATATCTCACCATGTCTCCGTTATTACTCTTTTAGACCCTTCTTGATTTGAATAAGGTCCGGTATTGAAGGAGTATTTTTCAAAGATCAGCTTCACATCCTCATCGTACTCCAAATTGAACTTATCAAGAGTTGTCATGGGAAAGGCAACCCTGACCTGCATAACATATTATACCTCCTAAACGTATCAATATCTCTAGTTTTTCCGAACATATTTTCTACATGTAGACTATTTTAGCTTTTGATCCAGTCTGAATACAAAGCACGTTGCTCCAGTTGTACATGTGAATACGTATGGATTTCATACGAACTTAATTTCACGTTTTTTAGTCGAAAGGATGAAAAACTGGTCATCAGTCTTTGATAGACTTACCTTCATCTCTCATTTGAATCGGCCCACCGTTCTGATTTAATATGAAGTAATGTGCTACAACTTAGACAGTTTTCTAAGGTACTAATGAGAGTGTATGTGGCTCGTATTGCTAATTCACCCTCTTACTGATGTACGATGAAGTCAGATAGGAATTCAATAGCAGGTATGAGTCATTTATACAAACACTTAACGTAATTCTAGTGATGATAGTCACGTGAAATGTCATTGGTTCATTTTATTCAAAGGCAATGGAGCTAATAGATCACCTTTGAGGGAACTACGGCTAAATCGATTATTGACATTTATTGCAGCTACTTGTTAACCAAGTTCGAGTTATAGTATCCATAAGTTAAGGCAATCCATAATAGTAATCTAGTCATAGCTAGCTTGTAAAAATACTTTGGATTATACATTTTTGGTCTTAGTATATAATCTAATGTATTTTTTTCCAGTTCTAATATTTGGAAGTTGACAATTACCACGTATCCAAAAATCAAATGAATAAATAAAAATAAACTAATTGGAATTTTCCAAATTTTGTGCACTGAATTGAAGCTTTTTGTATATGATTCAAAATGAGACTACAAGCTCCCCCTTAACACAATTGTTGCTCTAGCTGAGAGAGTTTTTATGCCGATCCATTCACCAGGTTTTGACAAACATAACTCAAGAATGGAAAATCTGAATGAAAATACATTTTTCAATACACGTGACGAGGTATTCATAACACACAAATGAAGAGAGTCAGTCCAATTGTTGATTGTCATGGAATAGCCTCATATTCGCTATGGCAGCTGTTTCAAAATTCGCTATTGAACTGGCGTTCCTGGGCTTGTGATGTCTTGCCGCTTGTGCAGAGTCAATCCTGTGCGCAATTCTTTCACCTTACCTTCCAGGTTGATACGATTCTAGAATAAAAACACTCTTTATAGCGAAATATAATTACATTTAAATTATGAAAGAACATGTTCAATGAAAAGAGAATGGATCATAATAAACGTGGGCTAATAATTATAATTAAAGCCAATCAGTTATAAAACGGTTGCTATATCATGCGCAGAGTAATGAATGGTGGAGATCATGGCTGAATATTCTAGATAGGTACAAATAGTTAAGGAGTCTCAAGATAATCACTCGGTTGAATGGACACCTTACTTCTGGCACATACCCACTGATAGCTTAAGCACTTCAACCCAGTAAACGTGTAAGTAAGCCAGTCTATGGCAGTCAACATATCCAGGATACGATGAACCGTCCATATGATGGGTACCTAAATTTAAATGGACCACACTTAGCCACGGGCGAACAAAAAGTGTCACTCCAAAAGTCCCTACATACTGGGTTACTATACTAGTCATGCTTTGTAAAATACTTTTTACTTTCATTGTTTTATTTATTATATACCTACACTTTTTACACATTTATTTATTATGTATGTGAGTATTTTTATTACATATACAAAATAAAGGACTCAGAAATTATAGAAAAATATCTAGGGATTTTCACGTTACTTAGTATTTCGAAAGTTCATTTCATATGAAAAACCACTAAAGTTAATAAATAAAGAAAATAATAAATAGGTAACGTATTGAATAAGATAAACTATTGGGGTTGGGTGGAATAACACTATATACTAAGTGAATTGATGAATCTCAAAATTGTATTTTAACTCTCAATGCAAAACAGGGTTTTTCTTGTACTTGTATTTGTTATATTTTACTGAAAATTTGATCAGAATTTCAATATCAGAAGACAAATGTCCAATATCTGATTATTGTCTTGTTGATATTTTATTTCCATTTTACACCCTGAACAATAAATTTTATTAATAATCAGACTGCATTAGATAAATTAAAGTAGGAGCATATGGGCTGATTGGCCCAACAACTAGGCCTACTATGTGCCCTTTTTGTCCTCCCATTTCTTTGCTAGTCTTGACCTATTGACGAAGTAGAGGATTGATTTCCATTTGGTGAAATTGAGTTCCTCTAATGGAATCCTGACGTGTCCTAGAGTATAAAACCTTAGTTTTCTAAATTTATTAATACTTAAGTGAGGTAGTAATCAGTAATTAGTCCAATAGTCACAACATTGAGACAAATTGAAAATCATACTATTTGCACTGCCTGTTTTCAAGTACAGCCTCACTCTTCATGTTCAGAACATCTACACCTCAATTTCCTTCACATGAAATTAGAAATAATAGTGCTAGATGAATCATTCGGTTTTTTTTTATACAATCCATTGACATTTATATGCAAAAGCTTGCGGTATGAGCATGTTTGTTTTTTTGGTGCTGTGTATTCACCTAGTAGCAATTGTATTTACTTATGAGTAACCAGGATATCACTAGAACAGTTTTTTTTTTTTATTTGAAAAGCAAACCGTCACAATTTCATTTTCTCATGAATTGATTGATCAGCCGAGTGGTTTTGGTTTTTAAATTAATAAATAAGACTTAATCTTTATGACCATGTACTGTACCTCTACTTCTACATTTAGCCGAGTTTTCATCTCCAGCCCTTTCTGTTCAAGCTGTTTTATTTCTGTCTGCAACCTTTTTGCCATTATTGTATAGTTTCCCTGAAACAAAGGTTTGATTTAGTTGATATTAATTTAAACAAAAAAAATATATCATAACTTAAACTTATATAGCCTCTCACCGGTTCACACTCGCCTTTGGGTTCCGGATGGATTTCGCCTACCCTCAGATACCAAGTGTGAATTTGTGGTCATTCCAAGACCACACAAACTACCTACCCTATACCTCTTCTCCTGAACATAGTGAATTGTTGAGGCACATACCTATCAAAAATGGAGTTAGATAGTAAAACCGTCATGAAACGATTGTACAGGTTAGAAACTTAATCAACCCTCAATTCGTCACAAGGGCTAGGGTAACTAGGCACCCCCCTCGTCACGACCCGACAAACACCTATTCTTCAAATGTTTGTGTCGGGAGTTCGGATATATGGCCACGATTTCACACTTGGTATCTAAGGGTAGGCGAAAACCGTCCGGATTCCAAAGGCGAGTGTGAACCGGAGAGAGGCAGACTGGATCGCTGTGGGAGATGCTACTAGGTAACGTTTGTAGGGCCACGGCAACCGTCGTCCGCGAGGGAGAGGTCTCTCCCAAGGAGGTGCTAGTTTTAGCGAGGCGAAGGCAGAGAATCCCACTTGGAAGGTGTGGGGTCTGCCGCCGGACTAAAACATAGCGAGGTTAGGAAAGAGAGATGTAGAGGTATTTAAATAAGAAGGCCATGGTTTGAGTAGAGCAGCAAGCGCCACTGCAGAGAGAGAGCAGTGTTCCAAGTGCCAGTTCCGAGTCTTCTCTCGGGAATTTTTTTTTTCTTAGCTCTAAAATGTAAAAATACGAAAATTATTTGGATGATAGGTACCTTCCACTAAGGGGAGTCCCATTTGAAGGAAGTATGAGAAGGATTTGGAGTGTGGGATGCCTAAAAGTCGCGGGTGGATTCGGGAAGGTAGTGAGAGTCTACCTATAGTGGAACCTAGGGGTACCAGGAATTGGGTTTGAAGTCGGCCAGGTCACACCTGGCCTTGACCCCGTGTAGGGGGCTGCAATGAGTCGGCATATTCAGCCGGGGAATCGACCAACCCTGGGCAGGGAGAAGGGGTCATGTTGCTTCGGTTGAGATCGACCTCTATCTCTCGGCTGGGTGTGGGTCGTTCAGTCCCCGTCTGGGGGCTCGGGTTCGATGAGGTCCATCTGTCTCCAGACTTCGGCGGTCGAGCAGTGCTTCCATCGGAAGGGCATTGGTGGTGGTTATAGGTCGGAGAAGAGCGGGTTGTGGCAGTGATGAAGTGAGTCGAAAAATTTGAAGTGTCGTTTCTTGATAAAATCTTGAATGGTGAGCATTTCAAATTTTTCATGGAATTCTGCTGCTGGTGGAACGGGGTGTGCGTGAGGGAGGTACGGAGATCTCTGTTCTGAAATTGCTGGAGCGTTTTTAGAGTGTTAGGAGTTAGATATTTGTACAGCGGGGTCCCGTACATTAGAGCCGCCCGTAGGAGGCTCTGGTAAATCAGCAGCTTGAGGCGTACTGATAAAGCCGGGCTGTAAAGTAAGTGTCCTAGGCTGTAGAACGTTTTCCTAACACTCTTTAGCTTCTTGCTGAGATGTGTTGTGAACGACAGGTGTCTACCGAGGGCAATCCCCAGGTAGCATAGTTTGTTGCTCACGGTGCACTCTTTGCCGTCTAAGACGAAGGATATAGGTTTGTTTCTGGATAGGTTCCGGATTTGTAGCTGAAGATGATTTCTTGCGTCTTGGCTGGGTTCACCTTGATGTTGACGGCGTTGATTTTCTCAGTAATGTGTTGACTGGCACTCTCAGTGAATTTCAGAGCTCTGGTTGGATTGATGCTAGAGCTGTAAACACCTATGTCGTCTGCATACGCCGATGCCTCGCAGTTGGGGCACGATGTGGGCGGTGTAGATGTTGAACACCAGAGGGTCGAGCACTGATCCTTGGGGGACACCGACAGTGTATTTTCTTCGGGTAGAATTCGTGGTGCCTATCGGAACAGAAAAAGTTCTGCCTGTGAGGTATGATGTCATCAGGTTCTGTAGCTGCTCCGAGAATTCGTTTTCCCTCAGACGTTGGAGTAGGGTGTAGTGGTCCAGAGTTGAAGGCTTTCGAACAGTCCAGTGAGATCATAGCGGTAGTTCTGTTGCTTCGGATGTTCGATGCGACGTGGTGTTGCAGTCTCACCAAGTTGTTGTTCGCACTTAAGCCTGTGCTGAAACCGGTCTCAGGACTTTTTTTTTTTTTTATTTCAGAACCTCAAAAAGTAATACATTGAATAAGATAATATAATAACATAATTGAATTTACAGATTTCTCCTCTTCCTGCATTCACATGCATACTCGGGACTTCGGCCAGTCTCGCTGCTTATATAGGCAGGCCAGCCGTGGTGGGGGTTGTTCGGTAGACTCTCACTACCTTCCTGAATCCGCCTCCTTTAGGCATTCCACACCCTATATCCTTCTCATACATCCTTCAAATGGGACTACCCTTAGTGAAAGGCACCTATCAGTCCAAAATAATTTTCCTTTTATTTTTCCCACATCCTATTTTTATAAGTTTGAGAGCTATGAAAAAAAAAAAAAAAGTGGGGATTGTCCCCGGCACGCCATCTGGAGCCTGCGAATGTTTCGTACACTAGCAGCTTCTCCCCCTCTTACTGACTCCTTAAGTTTATTATAAAAATATGGAAACATAAGTAGATATTTTCTGGCCCGAGAAGAGGGGAACTTCTAATTATTCATAATTAAGAGGTTGTCGCAACAGTATAACACATAAGAGGTTTTCAATTTGTGAGTTTCCTATACCAATAGTGTGGGAGAGAGAAGATTTTAAAATACGTTTACATCTAAGTAATATGAAATATTTTCTAGTTCAATTAAATCCTAGTTTTAAGAGCACATGGAAAATGGTAAACAATTAATATTTGTTTTAAATTCATCAGATCGTCACTTTGACAATGGTGTAATTAATTATACGTGAGCTATCTACTAGCCATGAATGTTTAGTGGTCATTTGTTAGAAATTCTTCATAAATGTGTTATTAAACAGTATGAGAAGAGGTCAGTTGTTCTGGGATTAAATAAAAAGTGACAACCAATAACAAATGGTTTCATTTCCATCCAAATCTTTGAAAATAATTTTTTTCTTTTCAAATATAATATACGAAACATCAGAATCTTAAAACTGTCCTAAATTCCAGAGAATGATGCAAGATTTGAAAAAAATCTTGTCATGATAAAGTTCTGCGATAAGCTCCTATATATACATCGTATCGAATAGTTATCATCCGACATCCGATAACGGCACACAGCTTAGACAAAATTATTTTCTACTAACTATCTAATTATTGTTCTGAATTGAGTAGTATATTAAAGCGTTTACTAACTTTCACGGAACATGGGCTAGGGCTGGTAGTTATTAGGACGCCTTTCTAAATTGCTCTGGTGATAATGTAAGTAAGTGGGCAATAACAAAATTGTGTATTTCTTGAAGAACAGATCTGGCAGAGTGAGGGTAAACATTGTCATCAAGAAAAATAAATTGTTGTCCAATAATGTCTCGGAAGTACAAGAAAAAGTTACGATAGATTTTATCTTTTTCTCTCAGTCCATTAAGTGTGTCATGAATAATGTGCACAAAATTACCAGAGTTTTGAGTTATTCCTCCCCACAACGTGACTTATCATCTCTAATTGAAGGGTTTGCTGCAAAAAGGAGGTAGCTCCATCCCATAGCTGTTGGGAGTTAGAAACACTTTCTTGTGTCAAAACAAAACCTCTTTTATTTGGCACAAAAAGGATGCAGCTCCAATCGTAATATGTAAACACCATAATTGAAAGTAAGCAACAACAATATTTTTACATAACTTAAAATTTGAATTTTTTAAACGTTTTGTTTGGTTTCCCAACAAATGGAAAAATTGGAGCTACCTCCTTTTTGCAGCAAACCCTTCAATTTGTAAGGTTTGTGAACTTCCGCTGTTACGGTTTGGGTGAATGTTGCTTGATTGTTTTGATATCCGGACTCTTTAAGGTATCACTTAATGCACATAATCTTTGATATGTCACCAAACAATTAAAATTTCTAATTTTGGTTCTCCAATAGCCTAGAGTTTATTCACTCCAGTATTTCCCTTCTGGGGTGAAGAGGCAAGTTGGGTGATCTGGCAGTTCCTTATTGTTTGCTGACACGCCTGAGTCTCAGAAACTTCAAAGAGAAGATTTAGACTATTAAAAAGGGTTTCTATTTACTCTAGAAATTTTCTCTTTTCTTACACTGCCTATTCTATTATCCAACGCAATTTCCAGAACTGACAACATCTTTACAGAGCTCTTCAATAAAGAAAAAAACGCTGTGTCAGGTCGTCACTAGGGGGTGCCTGATCACCGTAGCCCTGGCGACAAGTGCGGATTGTTCGAGTTTATAACCTGGACAATCGTTCCATGACGGCGTTACTATCTGACTCCATTTATGATAGATATGTGCCCCGACAATGCACTATGTTCAAGAGAAGAGGTACAGAGGTTTCATAAAGAATTAGTCAAGTTTTCAGAGTTCGAGCGGAAACCAAGCAAGCGTCACGAGTATAGGTCCCGAGAGACTCGCGAGGAGACTGACGAGGAGACTAAGAGACTCGTTAACAGGGCCAGGAGGCTGCCTTAAGTATCCTCTCTACTGGGGGCTGCAAGGGTCTTGGCCGGCGGTTGGGGGCTGCCCACACCTGTGGTGATGCACCCACGCTTAATTACCCAACCCCTTGCCCCCTGGAGGTAGAGACTGCAAAAGGGTTGTTAATGTTTATGACTGCCAGCTGGTGACCCTTTCTCGTGTGACTTAGTTGGCTTCCGCCTTTTATCTTATGTAGTTAGCAGTCGCTACACGTTGGTTCAAAAGAAAATAACGTGAAATGAATTTCAAAGGACAGGGCTAACAATGTTTCCCTTTGTTATTTATTTAACGAATAATTATTTATCTAGCTTTAGGTGGATGTGGTCCGAACCAACACCAAATGTCTGGCTGAACTGTATACCTGATGCGCCCACCCAGTAAACCAGCCGAGCAGTTATTTTCATTTGTCGAACGATGCTTATCTTATTTCTATTTCTGCTTGTGGTCATCTGGTCCAGTGAATCCACCCTAAGAAACAGAATCAAGGGACGGGAGGTCACTACTAGCACATACTACACAGGCACATTAGCACATACTAAACATGATCCACAAGGTTTAAGAAGTACAACTTTTTGTAAATTGATTAAGTCTTCCGTTTATTATGACATATTATTTATTTAGTTTTGCCTATTTACTTTAATCAGTATACGGATGTGTTTGTTCCGTTATATACTTAAATCTTTAGTGTATGTTCGTTGTAATAACCCATTCCATCAACTAGTTAATACAACCATTAACAACGTGTGAAACAACATCATTAATACGAACCACTACAATTAAAAACAAATCGTTAAAACTAATAAGATTGAATACCCAGATTTTGTTTGGCCAAGAGACATGAAGTTTCATTTTATATCCTTCTGATAAAAAAAATAACTACAACCCAATAAAAATCATTTATTACATATATATACGTCAGGGAGGGAAATGGTGCTACAACTGCACGTACGTTTTTGATATTCAAATCCTCAGGAATCAAAGAAATCATAGTAACCTTGTGTAGCTAGAAACTAAAACGGATAACATTGCATACATTAATTAGGAAGTGTATCAAGCCAATCTACAGCGAACATCAGGTGAAATTTTGCCCATCCTTTTGTAAGGGAAAAAATTGTGTAACAAGGTCGGAAGTTAACAGATACCCTGATATCCTAGAGTTAATTGGCTACTTTCCGAATATTGTCAATCAATTATGGATGGACATCAACTCAATTTGGTAGCGTTCACAAAAAACAAATATAAAATAATTATTTTATACACATTTAGTCGTGTCCACTTCATTTATTATGTCATTATCATTAATAACTATAGTGTATTTGAGGGGGGGGACGAGGAAGTGCAGAAATCAATTGAACAGATTCTAGTCGAAATTTCTTTATTATTCGTAAGAACTCTTAAGCAACGATGTCTATGATAGTATGGTTTTAATTCTTGAACAACTTCTGGTAATAGATATCATAAGGTTTATTTGTAATGCTTCTAGAATACATGAATATGCTTAATTTCATTTGTATAAGAAGAGTATAAAACAATCAATAGTTAAACTTTAATCTGCTGCTAAAATATTATAGTGCTACAGTACTAGTAGAAAAGTGGTTGTTTTTAACTGTGCGTAATAGTTTATTCAAGACAAAATTACAATCGGCACAATAAAGTGACGGGTTGTGACGGTAAATGCTCTCATTCATACCATATTTACAATACCACATTCACTCTCACAGAGATAATGGATTTACAATATAACTATATTCACACAAATATTAATATTCAAATGGTCCAGGAATCTCCCCAAATTCACCTATAGGATATCACTTTCCGGGCTAGGAAGAAAGAGGTAAGGAATGGGTAGATCCCTAGGCTATCCATGCTGCAACATCACTGCAGAGTAGTAACAAAGAGAGTGCGAGAGTCGCAAATGCTCAGACCATGTGGAGAGAAAACTGACCTGAGGCAGGAAATCCAGTGAATTTTTGTGAAAGATCCTATTTCTACTACTTCCACTTCCATCCCTGAGGTAGATTGGTGGGATAGGTTATGCTTGAAAGTGATTTGTGTGTTAAGATAATTTCTAAAGGCATTTTAGGAAGATTTATGAAATGTCATTTTGAATTACAATTACAAAGTAACGAAAAGTACATTTATTTGATTTCTTACAACATTAGACTGGATATTCCTGACGTTGAAAAAAACACTTTATTCTGAGGGATTGCCCTCTAAGAATAAAAGCGGGAAACATGATAGGAATGTCTAGCAGACAAAAAAAATACATGATATTAAACAGATTTGATTAGCTTCTGAATAATAATGAGTAAAAATGTATAATACGATGTGATATGCCATGAAATTACTACAAACGACCAACAGCAAAAAATTGAAACCAAAAACAAAAATAAATACGTATGAAAAAAAAATATAATAAAACATACAAATTATCAATTAGGGTAAAGAGTATGGAAGGTTGCTGGGATGAATAAACATAAAATAAACAGAATAAAATGATGAATTTTTATATTGTAGGGAGATAAGAAACTGGCAAAGTATCAATTTAAAGATCGGTAGAGTTGATGAACGATAAATATCGGTGGAAATAGGGTTCCAAAGGTTTGTGGTATGGATATGAAAAGAGCGGCCAAAGGAAGTAGATTTGTGAGAAGGAAAATACAGGTCGGAAGTTGTAGTATCTAGTATTGCGGGATTTGATCAATAATTTGAATTGTAGGAAGTTTTCAGTTAGTTTATTGTAGGAAGAATAGTAAGGAGGCTTTTTAGTCATGATAGTATTGAAAAGGAGGGATCCAAGGAAGTATTGGCGACGGGTGGAAGGGTGCAGCCATCCCAGGTCTGAGTAGTACCATGAAATGCCACGGTTTCTGGGGATCCCGAGTATAAAGGTTAGAAAACACTTCATCAGCCACTTTGACCGAACATCAACATCCTTGGGGAGACCACCATACACTACGCAACCATAGTCAAAATGAGGAAATAAAGACCGGAAACTAGGAGTTGGCGCGTAAGTAATGGCAGGAGATGTCGGGATGCATTGAGCAGTTTGAGGGTGGAGATGGATCGACAGGTGATTTGGAAAATGTGGCCTTTTCAGGATGAAGTTGGTTCAATGACTAAACCTAGATTATTGACCGAAGTAGAGAATGGCTATGTTGACCATCGATGGTGAAGGTGGGAATATCATTTAGGAGACGTGAGCCAATGACGATTGCCATGGATTTTTCCGCATTCAATCGAAGATAATGGAGAGAGGCCCAGGCCTCATTTTGTATTCTAGTGTAAGGTGGGATTCCCTATTAAGTAGTCTATACGGTTATCCCTAGTTAGCGCCTAGTGTGTCTTGAATGTGGGTTCCAGTTTAGTATTTAGTCATGGAGGAATAAAAATCAAATATGAAATAAAACTTACCACTCTAGAAGGCGGTGGTTTGTTCCCTTTCCCAGACAAATCAGTGATGGACTTGTGGAGAGATTCCTTACTCCCCAGTAAGTTCTCACTCTTCATTTGGCTCTCTACGTGGTCCCTCTCAGCAGTCAGCATATCGCATTCCTTCTCTTCTCCTTCCAGTAGTCTGTCCCATGCTTCATCTATCTGTGAAATGGTAAAACTTGAAAACCGCAGTTGTGGACACAAAGTGTACAGAAACCATTTAATTTTGAAAGAAAAATATAAGCATACAGCTTTAGTCCTCAAAAGTACCAATGCACGTTGTTAGCAACTGAAGTGTGTATACAGACCAATTAACTATTTATTAAATTTTTTACAATTTATTATGTTTATACAAAAAAAGCGGTGATCTATAAACAAAGTGTTATACTAAATAAAAAAAAAACACGTTAAATCTAAAAACGAAAAAAACACTTTTGATTAAAAAATATTTTTACTGAAATTGGTGGAGTCGAGTGAAAGGAGTAGTATGGTTCTATTATTGACTTCCAACAAATATATTTGTGTTATCATCTTCAACTACTTTGAAAAAATCAGAGACTTAAATATTAAGTAGCTTCTTAGCTGTGATTTGGAGAAGATTTATAAATTAAGAGAGAAGTTGGTTAGTAGTGCTATATAACGCATAGACAGGTATATAATGTCGATTGTTAGGGGTGAATGTTTGAGCTTACAGTTAAAACTACGTATAGAAACTATATGTAGAAAATATGTATATATGCTCTATGAACCGTACAGATTATGGGAGTCTATTATTAAGATAGACATTGGCAACCACTAACCCCACTAATCAAGCAGTGGCATTGCACATCTTGTTTACAGAAAGTCTAGACTCTCATCAAATACCCAGGAATCAATTTGCCCTTACGCAAACATCAAGTGTCGCACTTAGATCCACCAGATCCGTAAAGTATTAATAATTCTATAACAAGTCTAATTGCCTTTTTTCTCGTACAATTAATATTATGCTCAAACTAAAGAAAGCATTCTTAAAAGCTTACTTCAAAAACCTAAACCAGCTGTATAATCTATAAATAATTAAGGGCTTTCTCAGTTTTTTTAAAACCAGAAAATCTCACATTTTCGTGCACGGGACTGGCTGTTTGGAGCTGAGATATTTCTCATTTTATCTAAATCCAATAATTTTGAATGAAAATTCCACTCGATGGCAGGGATAACAGGGTGGTCACATGAAAAGTTTAATACGGCTTATCAAATCATCGACTACAGATGAAGGACAAAAGAAAATGTGAAATAATAACTGGCTGTGTGCCGCGCCATAAAAAAATAAATAATGATCTAAATCATGTACGAAATAAAGGACTAACAAAGTATTAAAACACTAACGGTGAATTTGTTCAATGATTGTTAAAAACCATAAGGTATTCATTGACCAAATAATACCATTTTATTGGTCAAATTATATTGGTTAAAGAGGGTACTGTAAATTTCGTTTTCAAAAACTAAATGCAAAATTTAAAGTGCTAAAATATCACCATTAATAAACCTAATAAAATCTGAAATGACTAAACATATTTCCATTGTTGCTTTTCATTCCTTATCTTGTTTGGAATACTTTTTTCCTTAATCGCCTTTAATGAATTATTAACCATGGGGATGAATTAGGACATCAAATTTTGAATAGCTTCATAAGAGCTACATGAAAAAGCTCCCGAGATGTTTACTGTTATTGCGATTGTTTAGGCAAAAACAGTTCATATTGGCAAGGTCCTTGATCGTGCAAAAGACTAGCTCAGTTGGTAGAGCTACCAATTTTTCACTTATGAAAACAAAATATTTCGAATTTTTCAATAATTTTAAAATTAATTTATAAAATAAGTAACAAAAAACATAAGCTACTTGTTATTTTCAATTATACTTGGTTTTTACAAAAAATCCATGTGCATAAAAACTTTCATGACTTAAAGCTAGCATATTGAATTCTTATTTTAGGCTTTTAAAAAAATATAATTTATAGTATTGTTTAAACTGACAAATCCTTTATTTCATTATGAACCTCAACTATTTTTGCGTTTCATTTAATTTTATATGTTGCAACGAAATTGTCCGAAGAAAATATTGTGATTCGCGCCCTTTTGAGACACTACAGGACGAAAGGGTTGAGTGCAAAGGTGATAACCAAAGAAATTTATTCCTTGGCAGGTGAAGGGAAACTGCATTGAAATGCGACAGAGTTTTTCTCGAAACATTTCAATGCTAGGGATACCACTCCCCAAAACGCGCTTCGATCAGGTCCATAGGTAAACAATATTCTTATGTGAGACCACACGTGGAGGTGCTGCCACCGTGAGTATATTAATTTTTTAAACATACTAGTTTTATGCATAAACTAATTAGGTGACTTAGCAATACAATACACATTGTTTTATCAAAGTTTAAAACTTAAAAGTATCTCATGCGTGAATTATTTATGCATTGTATGTATTTATCGAGCCTAAAAAAAAAAAAAATTGTGTTTAAAGCTTTTTACGTTTATAATTTATAGTTAAAATGCCAACAGTTAAAAACATTTTTTAACGGCACAACCATTCAATGCAAAGCGAGAAAAAGCCGGGCAACAAGAAATATTTTAGATACTTAATAAAACTCAAATAGTTAAAAAATTTGAATAACGGTTTCTACAGTCAATAGGTTATAAACATTCTCATTCAATAATAGTTAATATCTATAGCATTATAGCTAAAAAGGCACTAAATCAACCAAAATACCTATTTAAGACAACATACTTCATGTCAGATCTAATTAAATAAATTTAAAACAGCATGGGTCGATTATTTGTTATACCTTTATTATTACCTGTCAATAGAAATAGCTCTATCAATGCCTTTTTGTGAATAGTAAAGTAACAGCTGAACATCTAGCACCTTTGTCAATATTACAATTAAAATATGAATATAAGCATAAACAAATAAACAAAAAGGTTAATATGCATTTAGAGACAACAGAAAATAATTTTCATAAAACAGAGATGGCCTTATTGTAATAAAGAGGGACTATAGTCATATTTTTTATTTATTTAAACAACTTATCAGTTATATTTTAAAATACGGATGAATTTACAGGCCCTCTTTAAAATTTATTATTTTTATGAATGCATCAATGTTTGCATTAACTAATCAATTCATAGCTTTATTAATATATAGCATGAATGCAAGCTAACATCCCCTAGAGAAAAAGAAAGACTTATCAAGGCACTTCTCATAAGTTGTAAGTGGGTAAAAAAAATCTATGTAATGCAAAGCGATTTACCTTCTCCAACTGTTGTCTTACTTTGTTCCTGAGCTCAATTATTTGTCTCATCTTCTGCTTATGTATGTCGTAAGCCAGTTTCCTCTCATCTAAAACCTTTACTATATCAACCAGCAACTGGAAATCTGTCAAAATAATTTTGCTAATTATTTAATTTTATAATCATATGCCAACAAATAACATGAATTATTTATGGTATCAAAACATATTAATCAGGAACTTGAGTCAAAAATGATATAGTTGATCAGGAGGCCAAGGTGTCCTATGTCAAATAATCTGGTTCATGGTGATGATAATTTTTCATAAATGTAAGTACAGCCTCTCCCTTCCGGATCTGGAATCATTACTACGTGATAAATTACTAATCTTTAAATTCTCAAGTTTGTAAAATATATACATACTATAATTATTCATTAACTGCCAGTATCAGAAGATCGATCAGTTTACCTTCACATAATCCTCGATGAACACGACAAGCATTCGTATTATCATCGATCGAGACTGTTCTATCATTCTACAAGTCCTCCAAACATTATACTACTTACTTTATTTTTTAATGTATGATCCACAAGTAGCTGCAAGTGTTTAAAGTATTTCAACGCCCTCTTAAAGTATTTGTACGCCCTCCCAAAATTCGTGAATATATCTAAGCTCTCCCGTGCCACTATTATTCTGGTGATGCTCTAAAAGACCAGAAGTTACAGACATTGACCATTCGTCCATAAAAGACAGACGGAAGAGTAAAGATGTGCATCATCGATCGCGTGTTGCACCCTATTTAGTCGAAATCGCTGGCCAACATCATCGAAGTCTGCCTACTTGACAAATAGGTTCTCTTTATTGAGCAACATTAAACAACAAAGAAGAAATTAAGCAACGAAGAAACAAAACCAAGGTTTCAAGTGAACCATTAAGTGAGTGTTAACATAACTACATATGTAATTTCATTTAGTGTATTCACTATATGCTTGTCTAGTGAGTGCTTCCTACTCTCAAAATATAATTTTCAATGGACCTCCATGAATCAGTCAGAAATTTATGTTTATAAATTTCTGTTCTTCAAATCCTTCGTCTTAGACGGCAAAGAGTGCCCTGTAAGCAACAAGCTATGCTACCTTGGGACTACCCTCGGTAGACACTTGTCGTTCACAACACATCTTGGCAAGAAGTTAAAGAGTGCTAGGAAGAAATTCTTCAGCCTCGGACACCTACTTCACAGCCCGGCTTTATCGGTACGCCTCAAGCTGCTGATATACCAGAGCGTCCTAAGACCTGCTTTGATGTATGGGACCCCTCTCTTCAAGTATCTGACTCCTAACACTCACAAAACGCTCCAGCAATTTCAGAACAGAGTTCTCCGCACCTCCCTCAAACATACCCCGTTTGCCGACCGAATGAAGGCAGACGATATGCATAAAAATTTTGAAGTGCTCACCATTCAAGATTTCATTATGAGACCATTCAAATTTTTTGACTCACTCCGACACAGCCACAACCCACTATTCTCCAACCTTCAACCACCACCAATGCCCATCAGATGGAAGCACTGCTGGACCGCCGAAGCCTGGAGACAGATGGACGTGATCGAACCCTAGCCCCCTGACGGAGACTGAAGATCTACACCCAGCCGAGTGATCGAGGCCGAACTCCGAAGCTACAAGACCACATCTACCTGTTTAAGCAGGGTCGACCTTCCGGCCGAGAGGCCGACTTATTTCAGGCCCCTGCCGGGGCGGGCCAGGCTTGACCTAGCCGACTACAAACCATTGCCTAGGTACCCCTAGGCTCCACCCTCGGTAGACTCTCACTACCTTCCTGATTCCACCCGCCTCCTTTAGGCATTCCACACCCTATATCCTTCTCATACATCCTTCAAATGGGGAACTCCCCTTAGTGAAAGGCACTCATTAGCCAAAAAAAAAACTTTCATATAGCTCCTCATAATTTTTCCCATTATATATGACTGTTAAATTTTTTTTTGAATTAATTATAAACTAAACTATACTTTTCGAAAGTTTTAAAATGACGTTATGTGGTTGAAAGTAAATACACAGTAGCAAAATGTACTTACGATACTCTAACGGTTTCAGTTTCTTAAATATGAATATACTACTCAGTTTATTGATATTTGGTCATAAATACATCTATTATTGTTATTTTTACTTTACCAACTCTAATGTATCTTCAACTATATATAAAAAAAACACAGGTCTTTCAAAAGCTTCAGAGGTGAGATATGAGAAATCTTTAAAGTTAGTGAAACGGAACCTGCAATGCGGTTGACCAGAATAAAACCCCAGCTCATTGGCTACTTGGGGCTATATATAGCCGCATATATAAGCCCCGTAGTTTTAGCCGATAATTCATTCTAACTATGGCTCGTCTCTGGACTGGTACTTTCAGCTGCACTGATGTTTCAAGATTTGGCCTTCTCATTTATGAAAACCTCTGCATCTCTCTTTCCTAACCTCGCTATGTTTTAGTCCTGCCTTGTCAGAACCTACACTTTCCTAGTGTGATTCTCTGCCTTCCAAGACCACATAAACTACCTATAATACCTACCCTATACCTATACCTCTTCTCCCGAACATAGTGCACTGTCGGGGCACATACCTATCGGATATGGAGTCAGATAGTAAGACAGTAGTAAGACCCGTCATGAAGCAATTGTACAGGTCATAGCCTATTCAACCTTCACTTCGTCACTAGGGCTAGGGTAACTAGGACCCCCACGTGACGACCCGACACTGTTAAAAGACGCCGTAACTCAAAAGATAAATTTTAGTTAGGAACCCTGCCAAAATAAAGTACCGAAAAATCCAACTAGCAATAATAAGGGCCTCTTCGGTTTTTGAGGTAAGGCCGTGTTTACAAATTTTGATTCTGAAACTTGGGAATTAGGCATAGTATTGTTAGGATACTATAACAACTGTACTAACAAAAACAAATAATTTGTTCACAGATAAAAGTTTTATTCATTATTCATAAGAACAAAACTGCCGATATTCTTTTAAATTTACTATAGCTTGTGTTAACCCTTTGCGCTTTTAATGTGCGCTGTTTTAAACTTAGGAACAACTATAGATTTAATTAATTATAAGAAGAAGGCATCTAGCAAGGGGGATGATCTTATTGTTGCTGGATTTTCTTTCTTAGCATAGTATTGTAAATGTACATTATTTGTCAAGAAATGCCGATTGAATTTTTGTCTTGGTGAAACCAATTAAATTAAATTTTATTAAAATTAAATTAAACATCCTTTAGAGTCGATATTTTTTAAATAGTATTAATTCTTGGCTGATTGTACTTACAATGCGGGTACGGCCAATTTGTTTCCCCTCTAGTCAAGTTGAATTCTAAAGGTACTTATAACAAATACCCCAAGTAACATATTTTAGTTAAGGCTTGGTAACGTAATATTTTAATAAAAAACGTCATATGTAAACGAATGAAAATGTGTTGATTCTCTCGCTTTCCTTAAAGTTAGGTTTTTTCTTAAGTCACTTATTAACTCACAAGGGTATCCCTCAATGGTTTTGCATCATTATTAAAGTCCTTTATTTTCTTTAGAAACATTTATGTTCTAAGTGGTCGTAAAAAAAACTAAATCGATCTAACATTTTATAGGTTTATTCCACTTCATTTGGGATTATGTTCATTGGAGGATGGTAGTTAGTTATACAATAGTGGGAATTAGAAAATACTAATTAAAGGCCAAAGAAAGCCGCTTCCATTTTGCAAATATTTTAAAGAACTTCAAGTCGAATCCTCAATCATTTAAAGTTCTTCTTAACCCCCCCCCCCGCACATGGTTAAGGGTCACATTAAATAGATTTCTTACTTTACAGAAGTGCTAAGTACGTAGAAACTGCTTGTTAGACAAATAAAATTAATTGCTCTCTCTGTTACAAAAATTACAAGTTCTCAATTATATTTTCTGTTTGGACAAATTTTGGTGGAACATGTTTTGTTAAAATAATTTGAGATATTTACATTTTTTTTTAACTGAATTCCTATAATAAAAAGAAATATTTTGGTAAAAAAAAAAAAAGGAACACATGCCGTCATATCATTCCTGTTTTGTATGTAATTCAAATTTACCGGTTATTATTTTATTTAACAGTTGTGAATCAATTATTGAAGACAAATAAAAACCTGACGCTTAGTCATAGGCCACATCCGTCCATCTGATAATCTGTTTTTTTTTTACTTTTCACACCATTTAATTTTTTTTATATGAGTTTCAAGTATGTCGATTAAGTCATAACTCGCACAAACTAATTTTAGTCTGTAAAAAAAAATATAATTTTTAATAGAAAAAAAAAATAATTGTTTATAAGTACATACAAATATCCACTATATATAATTATAAGTAAATTAAATATCCATAAAAAAAAAAAAAAAGTTAGTCTGTGAAAATTAGCCATTGATATAATAATATATATCTATCTAGTGCTAATACCTTTAGTCGTAAACACCAAATTAGGCGGGTGGCTATTTTTGCCATGTTGCCGCACTTAGTCCCTAACAATCCACGTCCAACTGCCAGTACGCCGCAACGCTGGTCGTTCCTTGTTGCCAAGTTCCTCCATTAGGCTCGATCATATTTGATATTAAGTTGTATTTTAGAATATTGTAGAAATTAAAATAATTAGTTTGAGCAAGCTTTATTTTATTACGACGAACTATTAAACGACAAGTGAAGGATCCCGAAGTTTTCGTCAGTGAATGGCTATTTAGGTTAGGTCATAGACCGAGAGTTGGCAACGCCGCAATTTCTTAGACCCGCCTAATTTGATGGCCGCGACTATAGGCCAAGTATATTTCTGAAAATTTCCAAAATTCAGGATATTGTCACCAAAATCATTATGTCTATCACCATTAAATAAAATACTATTGTTTATTTAATATCTTCAAATTAATTAATTCTATCCGTAGATAAGTGTATTTTTTTCAGTTCATAGGTTTTAAGATGTATAGTTTCAAACTAGAAATTAATATCTGTAGCTATAATTTTTATATGATTAGATTTTGAATTTAATAATATAATATAAAATATTCAAAAGGAGTAATAATGGTTTTATCATCAGAATACTCACTTTAAATCTTAAGTAGCTCCTGAGTTGGAATGTATATATTTTGAGATATCTCGAAAGTCATAGTGAAGTAAATCACTCCACTAGCTCGTATCCAGTGACGCGGCTGACGGAGGAGCGTGGGCTTCCCAGGACTCCGCTTCCTTTTTCGCACGCGAGGGAAGTGACAACCATGTGAACTTGGGAGGTCTCTGGGCTGTTTGTAAATGCTGCACGAATGAGCGAGTGAATGAAAATTGTAAATATGGTATGAATAAGATCATTTATTACAATTACTTATTGCCCAATGTGGCAGATTGTAATTTTATCATAATAAAGTTGTTGTGTTCTTAAACAATGAAGGAGTCAGGTTTTTTTTCATGAAAGTGTTGCAATTTGATTGATTTATTTGTTATGTTTTAGCAACCTAATTAAAATTAAGTAACCTCTTGGTAGTTTTTAAAAAAATATAATGTTTATCTTAGGCCGATCATTGATATTCACCTTAAACAATATATGTAAGTAGCAGAAATATTAACAAAACAAAATATCGGTTTGATAAGAGAAATTACCTATGTATATATTTAGCTTTAACCATTATTAGTTTGTATTGGCTTTGAAATTAAACATGGAGATATACGAGGGTGGTCTGAAAAGTTTCCGACCTAACAAAGCTTTTATTTCACTAGCTTTTATTTATTTTATTATCATCTTCATGTTGAGGTCGGAAACTTTTCAGACCGCCTGTGTATCGGAACTGTAATCGTCAAATAGCTTCTGAGCTATGACTTGTGAATTCTTAACTCAATTCAAGTCAATTCTCAGTTCAGTTTCATGTTTAGGTCGAGAAGTCAATTTTCTTATGCGTGAATGGAAACAAGTGACGGGAAAATAGACACAAAGGTGGTGGATTAGATCTGTTGTTTTCATCACAGTTCTTATAATTCCTATATGAAAACAGTAGCAGTCTAATCTGATCCCTGGCTCAGTCTATAGCCATCTTGTTTGCTTGTTATCGAGATTAATGATTGTGAAAAAAGACGGTCCCAGATTTTCATAACTAAAATATTACAAAGACTACCGATGGTCTTCTGTTGGAAAAATACGTGCTCAGAACATAAGTTACATCAATGAGACAGACTTCTTCCATGCTGCTATTTGTTATAACACAAAGTATTGTACTCATCTTGAAAGTGAAACTCTGACTGAACAATAAGCAGCTCTTAATTCTGAAAAGGAACTGAAGAAGGTATGAAGCTGGACTAAGAACTGGACTGACCATCTTAATTGCCCCTTGAAAGTTTGAGAACAGATCGACTCTTATCAGGTTTAATATTTTGCCACATATCCCTCATAATATATCTCAACCAAGCACGTTAGCATGATGTCAGAGATATCGCTGAATAAGCCTTCAGATTTCAGACCAATTGTAATTGCCCCTTACCCGTAACACAGCCTTATTTAATGAACCTGGGAGAACGTCTGCTTGTCTGTTGTCTACATGTCTGTAGGTTCTTCCAGTGTTTTTCAAGTTTTTCCTGATGGATTCGGTGGGATTCTTCTTCAGCTGGGAATTATTTTCTTATAGAATAAGCATCATTCTGAGTGCAGTTTTGCCCTCTTGGGACTGGATCCGCAGACTCCAGGCCAGAATGGAAATGAATGGACTGATTGTTTTCGGATCGATTGACATTGAGAATGAAACTAGCAGTGTCTTGAGCTCAGAAGATACTTTTTCCCACATGTCCTGGTGTGTGCACCGTCACCCTCCCTTATCAGCCACGACTTCTGCTCCTCCCAACTCTCCTGATGACTCTGATTTCTCCTCTGATGAAGAAAATTAGGTGAGAAACCATTTGTTTTTATTTTTGTCTTTTTTATAATGTTTTCATCATATTAATTAATGAATTAATTGCTACAACATAACGATAATGACGCGGTCTCAACTCTTAGACGTGCCTATGAGCTTTTTCAACTGAGCAAGGCAGTTAGGAGACTGTCTGTTACCATTAATACGTGCTTAAGTTTTAATTCATATCACAGTTTTATGCCCTTAAAAATATTGAAATGAAATGAAATTCTGGGGCATTGTCCCTAACCATTACAAAAACATATTTCCAGCTTACTAAAAAAAAAAAAAGGAAAAATGTATTCCATAAATTACGCTATGTAATTATTATATTAGAAATAATAAAGGACCCATGCGAGTATGTGGTGACTTCAATGAACGAACAGCATAAATGAGAAGAGTTGAATGACAATCGCTTACAACTGTAATTAAGAACATAAAGAAAATACAGAAATTAAGGGGGGGGGGAATGGTGTAAAAGGTTTCTGGGATATATTAAAATAGGGTATGAATATAATTAAAAAATAATAATAATGAAGAATTATGAATAGTTAGATTGGAGGGAGATAATAAAGTGTAGATTTGAAGGTTGTAAAAATTGACGAATTAGGGATATTTATCGGACTAAAGTCATGAAGATTTGTGGCACGGATAAAAAAATCCAAAGAAGTGAATTTTTGGGATGGGATTATATGATTTTTCCATTACTTGTGTATTCATTTTTAAAAATAATCAATGCTCCCCTTTTATTGCAGTCGTTACGTAACAAGTCTTCGAGTAGATTCTATTACCATGCTTTTCAATGATATCAAATTCACTTATCGGTGATTACAGTTGGTTTGCTAAGAGAATGCCGTCGAAACTGAACTACCGTTGATTGAAGATGAAAAAATAGACGATAAAAATATGAGAAGTCACACGTCATAAAAGCGGTGACGTTGATGGGTTGGTACATGATGAGTCAGTAAGGTCTTGGTTAATAACATTTTTTTTTTTAAATATTTATTATTAAGTTTCAGTAGAGTATTTCAATACTGTTAAGATTCATGTTACTTCATTATAAAGCATAACATTTACCGAACAATTTTACATAATCATATTTCCATAAGTTACCCTTTATGTAATAAAGTATTATATTAAAATATTTCATTATAGATTGAGTTTCAATAAATAACCATAATGAAGGTCTACTGTCACTATTTACTTTCAGGCGCGCAAGCTCATCATATCTATCACATTGCATAAACCAGTATATAAATCAATATCAACGTTAATATTATATCATATTATTTATATTAGTCATTATCATTACAGCAACGTAAGAAATATAACAACTAATTAACACGATCAGGTGTATTGCACCAAGGCTAACTAACAAATCAGAATTATAGGGTAACGGGCACCAGACCCCGAAAATAAACAGGAGGGATTGTACTAAAACCCTTATACTTATCGCAAATCATAAGGTGCACTTAGTATATCATTATCAGTAGTAAAATATTTAATCTATATCCCAATGGATTAGTACTGTGAGAAGGCAAGTGCTTGATCCCAGAACAATCGATAGATATAAAATGATTAATAAAATAGAAGGAAGGACAAACATATGGATACAAAACGAAGAAAATTACATGCACTGATTCTTTACAATAAAAATAAATAGCAATAGAAATAAAAAAGGTTATATGACAACCATAGCGAGTTGGTATGTTTCTAGACTGTATATTTATTTGTATATCGGATGAATGAGAGAGGTGAATAGTGTTTCTGGTGAAACTTCCCTTATCCCTCAGTGTTGTTAAGAAACTTGGAAAAATGGCGACCTAGATAGCTGGTTTCCTTTATTTACTGAATGAATTTATTGGACTATGTGGAATAAAATTAATATTCAAATGATAAGCCATAGACATGTGGTATAAATATATTGCCATGAGATCTAAAGAGAAACCAATAATATCAATGAAATTAGTTGGTATCAGGGTGGAGTCATGCTGGTGCTCCAACAAGCACAGCAATTGGAGCTGCTGTGTTGTTATTGTTCGTCGGTTTCTTCGTTTTACTTCGGTCCGGGTAAGCACTTAGGATACCTACATCGATAGCATGGGAGATTTGCTTGGTATAAAACACTGGGCTCCTAACAATGAGGTCGTTAGCTATCCTCTCTGTCAATTGTTCTTGACTTGTCTTGTTTACTGTCGGTCCGGAAATGCGGACCCCTGGCGAGGTAAATGAAAACTATACTTATTATTATTATTACCACGTCACTTGGGAGAGTGGAGTGAAGGAAGTCATGTGCTGTCAAATAAATCATATGATGTGAAGTGGCGTAATGAACAGTTACAGCAGCACTGGCATCTGTTTTTCCATCTGCACCTTCCATCCAGCATGTGATTAGTTTGATAAGTCAGGTACAATTTTGAACTGCTAAGTCTTGTCTCGTTTCAGTAATGTGAGCCACGGTAGTATTCTTGTCGTTAATTATTACTGTCAGTTCGTATGTAAGGATGCAAACAAGATTTTTATTCAAATAGAGATTGGATATGAAGTTGAAAGGAATCATTTACGGGTTTCGTTGTACAAGGATGAGGTAGGAGATAAGATTTGTGAGAGACAAAATAAGGTGAGTAATTAGGGTTCTGGCCTCTACAAGGAAATAAGCTAATAGGTGGAGAAATATGTGGGATTTAAGGTCGAGGAGAGGACTGGGTATTATTTATGTCAGAGTAACTTGTGTTGGAGGAGAGCGGCTTGCAGACAAGGATAGAGCAGGTCTGTGAATGATTTCAGCTTTGCGCTGCATCGGCATTGCGATCATAGAAACTTTCAATTGCAATATTTTTAACAGATATAGATTGTGGTTAATGCAGCTTCGGTGTCTGAATAAATTAGATGGCCTATTTATTTATATTTTTTATGAATGCTTGGCAACTGTTACGCGTGGAGAGTGACGATTCGTCTAAAGTACTGGCTATTTTTCTCTTTTCATTCAGGTTGAAACGGTCGCAACTGGAGTCCAGCAGGTTTACAATCAACTTGTCTATTATTCACTGGTACCTCTGGCTTCGCCAGGTCTGGTGGGTTAACTAAACTACGACCGCCTCTCTTTAAATTATATGAACATATCTAGTACGCTAGAAATTAAGCAATTTCACTCACGTGGTAGAGAGTGTTTTATGAAGAGTACACGAACATTTCCTGTTCAGACAGGTGTAAGGAAACGTTCAATGGCCGATTGTTGTGAGAGAGGTTGCTGCAATAGAGCACATAAGTGGAACTTTTTTTTAACCACAATTAAGCCATCCAAACTGTGATTAACATTGCAATAGCAGTCTAAACTTTTTTAACATTAATTAAGATATACCTGTTTGAATGTAGGGCTTTCCCGTTCGGGCTTGGGAATAATAATTTAAATAAGGTTACAGGTACAAATAATTTCTTCTTCTGTATGTCTACTAAAGTGATTTATTTCTTATCGATTTGAATTATTGAATGAAACTCTGTCTATTTTCCAGAGGATCTGCTGAAGAAGAATGAAGGGGAATGATAATATAAAAATGTAATAATAAGATAACATATGTGGTGATGAGAGTTGAATGTTTCTTGAGGGAATTGGCTTTGATTGGTGATAAATGTTTGTCTGATTTATTACAAGCAACGTTAGAACATGAAATGTTTGTATTAGGCACATGAAAGATGGAGAGAGAGCTTGGTTGTCTACAATATTAAAATATCTTAATAGCTAAATACATGGGATGCATATTTAACATTTAAATTAAATATGGTATGTTGGAAATAAATTTAAACCGATTCCTAAAGAAACAATTCTCTAATGTTGAATATATATATATTTATTTTTAAATTGTTGATACTGAAAATTTGATGTAGAAATATGGATTTGTACATGGTTACTATATCAGTACATATGTAATCGGTTTAGTTAATGCATTTATACAAATAATGTGTGATATAATGACGTTATAGAACTTTTAAATTGCATAAATAATAAAATGTATGTTTATTGATGAAGTTTTGTTGTAATTTTAATTTTGTTTTTGCAATGGAGGCTGTGACTTTTCACTCATTGTTTTAATATTAGGATTCATTAAACTTTTATTCCTGAGTAATTACAAAACAATAGGGGAAAATGTAACAGGATAGGTCATGAAATAATATAAGACGTAAATGTTAACTAATGTTTGTGATCTTATAGTAAAGAAATTAAATCAGATTCAACCATGAGACTTGGTGATGACCTCACATGTGCTTTTGTAATTATATAAATGCATAATTAAGAATCATAAATGTACAGTATGGCTAGAAATTATGACCTGATTACCACACACAAGTAACTATTACTTGAGGTTAAGGAATTGTAAAACAAACACTGATAGAACATGAATGATAATAAATGAAAACAATTGAATTTTTGACCATGATAAAAGTTTCCTACCTAACAAAGCTTTTAATTTAGCTTTTATTTATTTTATTATCATCTTCATGTTGAGGTTGGAAACTTTTCAGACCACCTGTGTACTTATACCTTATCTATTTATATTGAAAAAGCCTACAATAATGTTAAATTTGAAATTAGGGATATGTAATTGAAACAAGAATGCCCAATATACTAGTCACACTATTTTTTTTTTTTTATAATTTAAAAATACTTTTAATAACTAAATTAAATTCAAGAGACATGTATCAAAACGAAATAAAGGGTTAAATAGGGGAGGGACCCCGGTGGTTCTAGTGCCAAGACACTGAGAATCCCCTTTTATTTTCATAAAACAACATTACAAGTAGTTAAATATTGACAAATCCCATAGTGATTGGAACAGTTTGTGGGAAATGACTTTAAATATCTTTATATTATTAGCTCCCAAATCTTTATTGTTTTATATATCTTATATACGCACCTTGATCACAGCATCTTAAATATCTACAGAGAGAGATCAATACATAAAAACGGGGGTAACATGTTTTACGTATAACATTTTTTTGCATGTTTCCCACTTACCAAAAGCATAAGGGTACCAAAGTGATGTTTTAGTCCCTCTTGAGCATATTTTTTTCGACTCAAAAAATAATCCACCCTCTGGTACATTGTGTGGTGTTACATTTCGTCGAATTCATCATGTATGAAGCTGCTGGACATGACATTGGATAACAAGGATATATTTATCTCTCTTCAAAAATCATTTGCAGTTGTCAATCTTAAAATCAATCATGATGAATGTTATATCGTTCTATATACCAGAAGGGGAATATATAAATCACTTATTTTTATATCGCAATTTAAAGGTCAAAGTAAGGTTATATCTATACGAATTGTATTATCATACAATTAATGATTTCGTTGCTTATTGTTTCAATTAACAATGGAATATTTATAATTTTGTAATCCACGCTTTGGTTTCTTGTATCTTGAATTTTCATTATGATAATTACATTACTAAGCATAGACATTGTCAAACGTAAAAGGTAGCTTGTATTGTATTGTAAGTAGATTATGTCTTGACAAACCTCCTTTTGTGCGAGCCAGAAAATACGATGAATCCATATACCATCCAGAGCACAGATTATAAGGTAGCACAAATATGGCTTCGGCCTTGCTTTATGACTGGATGCCATGCACACAATCTGCTAGCCGGAAATTCCGTTGGCTGGGTATGGACTCTCAATCCAAGGCAGAAAAAAAACAAAAACCACTACTACAAACGCTTCTGAATGTAGAATGTACTGTTCTGCTCATGAGCCTTTGCAATGGTGAGTGATGAGTATCGTTTCTTAAAGTTCTATTCTAAACAAATTTAGTAATAAGTAGAATAAGTTAAATGAAATCTGAAGTAACAATGGAGTGTTTAAAATTTACTGTCTAAATTTCTATTACATTTCTCCTTTATACAATATCGCTGCGAAATACTAACAAAATAATTTATTCGTTGGGCATTTGTAAAGAATTCGATAGGTCAGTGATAATACGAGTCAGAAAGACTCATGAACACCTTTTGTTCCATTTAAGATGTATGTTTTGTAGGAGTGGGGGGGGGGGAGTACTCTTGATGTGTTTTATTTATGATACACATCATGATTTAAAAAAAAAAAAATTAATTATGTAGTTAAATTTCACGTTATTTATCATGTTCTAGGAATCCATATTAAATTTATTTACATAATTACGATAATATTTTGCTAATAAACAAAAAAAACTTCATTGAGATAATTTATGAAAAAAATAAACAAATATACCTAAATTAAACATAGTATTTGAAAAACATTTCATCATCATATATTATGCCCTAAGCCCTTGTATTTGGGCAATTTATCTATGTTTGGAATATTTTGAAATAATGGATTCTATGTTTTGTTTATCAACAGATTTTGTGGTTATTTCTTTTTAAATATCTAGAACATAATCGTTGGTTTGCTTTGTCAATTATTTAAATAAAACAGCTTCAGTCCCTCCACAGCTTTATTTAAATTAGAGGAGAAAATTGTCAACGGACTAGGCCGTCATCCTCAAAGGTTTAAGCTGTAAGGTCTTTCTGTTCATGAAAGTTCATTCTTATACCGGCACCACCGATAATATGAATGACAGACAAGCAAAGATCGTAGTAAGACTCCATACAAATATAGAATCCAAATGTTTAAGAATATAATCAATCACCTTTGGATTGATAACTTGCGTGTACCTTGGTCTGTTGAATATTGTTCTTAGGTACTTATTTAGGACTAATCCCTAAGGTATTAGATTGCTATTATACGTAAAAGGGTTAGAGTATGATCTCAAATAGTCTTAAGTCATCATGCACTATGCTAATCATCCAGTTTAAAGCTTTATTTTATCAACAATCACTCTCTTCTTAGGAGAAAATTCAAACTATCACAGGTAAGTTTTAAGGTAATCCTCATAAGTTTTATATATTTAATATTTATTTTAAGCCATATTAAAATATTGCCACATTCTATGCCATCTCATTTGTTAAAAAAATTTCTGGAAGATCCCTTACAGTACAAACTAATTTAATTTCTACCTTCACCGTTGAATCATAATTCCTAAGCAACAGTTTTTATTTTTGCAATAGTTTAGTTTATAATTATTGTTATCGATTTAATTTTATTTAATATCCTCGAATTTTTTTTCTAATTTAAGCGAGCAATTATTGATGATTTTAATATCAAGTAAATTTTTGATATGTACATATTCATTTTTATTCTTATGTCAAAGTTGTAACTACTATTTGTTTCAAGACAAAATCCTAAATTCCCATTCAGTAAAACACTGAAAAAAATAACGTATAATATAAATAAGTACGAAAAAGGTATACGATTTAATATGTAGCTGCCGACTTGTTCTAGTACATTATAAACATTACTGAGGTAACAATAGATATTTGATTTTTTTACGTACTTTCTCCAAAGAAATAAAATTCAATTCCCTCACTGAGCCGGGAGCAGCGCCCCCCCCCCTCCTCCCACCATCCCCCTCACAGACCCTTACACTATGTGGCAAAGACCAGTGAGGGGGAAAGATATCCACAGAAGCTGACTGAGGACATGAGCGGGAATGGTAAGCAGCCCCAGGAAGCCATGATGTATTTTCTATTCAAAATATAAAATTAAGGCACAACATAACAAAATAAATGTTTCTCCTTGACATACTGTATATATAATAATGATTTGTATGTTATGGGGCTTTAGTGGACTTTGATCATAAAAAGTTATTAAGAATCAAGCATAAGAATTGACTTGAATTATTAATTATTATTATAATTATTGTCAGATTATTATTTTTTCGCTTTCTACAACCTTTATTTCGTTTTTACGTTTATATTAAAAATAATGTGATATATTTTGTGATTGGGCTAAAACATATTTGATTAAAAAATAATGCATACCAATAATATACAAAAAGGATCCTTGAATGCTTTAGTACCAGCCCCCCCCCTCACCTAAATATAGCAGAATGGCTTTCTTATCCCCCTTAATCAACTAGTCATTAAACAATTTATGTTTCGCTAAGACAAAAAAAAAAGTTTGGAACCGATTAAAATCTGAAAGGAAGCGACTTTTGTTTCCGGTTTGAGTAGGCTCGATAGGTAGGTGAGAGGTGCTCACCTGCTGCTGTCGGCAGGTAACTAGGGCACTAGTTTGCCCTTTGTGCTCCCTGAGTATTCTTCGATCCCCATCAATCAATCCTCGCCGATTCGTCTTCTTGCCCACTAATGACACTTGCTCATGCATTCATCGGCCGAAGTGGGCCATTCTTGTCAAGTCTTCCCTTCTGAGTCTTCGTCCCTTATATTATATTATTATATTATAGCCCTTTAGTTCATAGCAAATAGAGCAACTAATTAGTAAGAAACGGCTGTTTTAGGAAACTTTCATTTTGATAGTTCACTGAAGCCAAAAAACATAATACATACTTTTACACGCCATACGAGTACTTGGAATAATGATGAATATTTAATTTACAATTTAAAAAAAAAAATATAGAAAAAATGTGTGCAAGAATTAATTGTACGTGAATTAAAATATATTTTATATAAACAAAACGACACATACATTGATTAACAACATCAATCAAAAGCCACCGGACCAAAGCGGACGAACAACTATCAAACAATGCCAGCTGTTCATTAACATACCCTCAAAAGTAAATAATTCATGGTTATTAAACTGCAGCTGGCAAAACATCAATTTCGTTACAGGCATTTTGACCGGACACTGCAGATTAAGCCGGCACCAATCCCTGGTAGGTGTATCCCAGAACCTCATTTGCCCTAAATGTAAACTAGAGGAAGAAGTCTCCTACCACTTTTTGGAAGAACTAAGGCTTTATTGCTTATAACCAACAGAATCCCATTAGAAGAACGTAGCTCTAAATTCTTGACTTTGTTAGGACAGGTGGATTCCAGGAAGCCCCTTTTGCTTTCACCCATCTATTAACAACATGCAACAAATCATATAACATTGAAATAAATTAAATATATATAAATGATATCTGGTGACAACAATTAATCTAAAGTGGGCTGTATAAACAAAACGACTCTTACGTTAATAACTGCAAACAGGAAACTTGTATATTGTAACAAGAAAGAAGAACGGAATGTATGAAAACGTTACTTAACATATTTAGGGGACTTCTCGACCACGGAAGTGTAACCAGCCAATTGAATTCTACCCTTAGGACATTTCATTATTATACATTAGTCATTTAAAAAAAAAAAAAAACTTGACCCAGAGGTTGCGTAGCCAGTAATTCACACCCGGTGTCAACCTGACCAGCGTGAACAGCTGACTGCCTCTATACAGGTCTAGATAATGGATCTAAAAGCCCTCCGTTCAGACGAACTCTTTATTAAATAGATTTAGAATGGGCTAACAGATATCCTTTATTAAACACCACACGATATTATTAATCAGAGCGTCCAGATCATTTATTTGATACCGTAATTAATCTGAAAAAAAGTAAGTTTCAGATACAAGTAACCGATTAAAATTGACAAACTTGAAGGAATTTTTTCCCAAACTGGTGTGTTAGTGTGTCTCAAGCCTCGTGTTGGGAAGCCCATACTGATATCGCTTGTGCGCTCACAATATGCTTTGATTCAGATCCAAAGATAAGAATATGTTCTTAAGTTTTTAGTATTTAAAAATAAATGGCTCAGAATATGCTTAGTGCTTAAATTTTTTTTTTTCCTTATTGCAACGCAAAATACTAAAATAATAATACGATAATTCAGAAAATAATGTTTCGGCTGCCATCGATAGAAATAGCGTAATTTATGGAACGCCAGTCTATTTCGGCTCTATTTTAGCAATTTAATTTTTTTTTTTTTTTTTAGGTTTTGTCCAGAAGCCACGTTGGTTATGCATCATTGGAATGATTGATAATTTTTTTGTGTTATCCTTGTAATTGAGAAGTATTTTTGGTCAAAGTATTCTGCATTTTTTTTCCCACCATCACTCAATATTTTGATGGGATTCGTGCTCAGTATCTCTCGATATTCTTTTTAACTTTTTATTTTCGTTTATACATTTATTTTATAAATTATAGCTATATGCATATGTAAAAAGTATGAAATTCAGCTCGTAATAGATGGAAACTAATCTTAGTTTGTAAAAAATGATAAAGGAAAATCTTTCTAATCTCGATAAAGACAACGGCGAGGCTGCTGATCCATGGATCAGCTAGTTAAATTTATATTTTAAGGATTATGTGGGCGCTTAAACAATAGTCTAGCTGATCATAAAAGATTGTAAACAAGTAACAAATGCAAGAACCAAAGTCTGTTTATTAGAGAGAGAGATTTATTGACAGTTATTGATAGTGAACTTTGGTTCTCAGTTCAGCCCTGATAGTTCTAAGACCTATCACGGATTAAGCTGTTTACTCGGTTTGAGGGATAAAAAAAGCTTCTAGGTCTTTACTGACCACTCGAGTCAGTTCTCTCCGCTTGGTAGGATCACAGGTAGCAATTTTCATTATTTTTGTTTGGTAATAAAAATATGTTAAGAAGGATACCAACTTTAAACTCCTAACACCCTGATAAATCATTCAAAACGTTAGTTTGGATTTCAGCGGATTAAAAGTGTAAAGGTTCGCTTGATGCTCGATGGGACGTCAAGAATAATTGAGGGTGATCAGTTAATGAATTTGAATTGTTACGACCCTGGTGGTATAAATGTTTTGATTAATATTAAGCAATTTACAATGTTATTTTTATTTAGTATTTTAATTTATATTCAATATTAACGAATTTCATCTCGAAAAAATCAGTTTAGTCCATGAGTATTGGAATGTTTGTTAACAATTTCAAATAGATAGGATCATTTTTTTATGATGGCCATTGAAGTACCATATTATTGCAGTATAAAAACTAAGGGAAGACTACCTTTTTAAAGTAAGGACGGGGGTAATTTGTTTAAAGATGACTGTAGTAGGTTGTTGTTTAATTAAGTTAGAATTCTTGCCTTACCATAAGATTTTATTTAATGTTACAGCACGAGTACTTTTAGCAATTAAACTGTTATCTTCAGGCGCTAAAATAGATATGGCAAGAAGTAGTGATAATATTTACGAATTCATTAATCCAATAAGTTTAGTACATTAACGATATATTGAACAGTGATCCTTAATTTAAAATTTTAAAATCCACAATTAATAAAACATTCATTCATTACCTTGAAAATTTATGATTAACTAATGATAGTACGCCTGTTTTAAGATACAATTAAACCCTGTGGGAACACAAGAATTATTGTTTCATTGGATATAATACGGTCCAAGAAACTAGTTTTGTCTTTATTATATTTTATACAATAAAATTTCATTATTTTTTCTATTTGACGTTTCTTCATAATCATCTTATTAAGAAAAAATACAATGTTTCTTTCTCTGTTCCCAGTACAAACGACTGGTTGAAAAACATTGAATATTTCTTTCCTGACCAGCACAGCCCGTTTAACTGTGAGTGTTTCATCTTTTAGCCTGCATGTTTCTGTTATGTTTCCTATGTTTTTTTTGTTTTTTTTTGCACAGCTTGACAGGTTGAGACTTGCTATGAACTAGCATGTTTTTTATTAATCAAGAATAATTGACATTGAACCTATTTTATTGGTCACTATGTTACTTACTATTAAGAAAGTATCTTACATTTCGAAACCATTTTTAAAGAATGGGGTGTGAGTAAAGAAAACAAAATTTAATTCTTCCAGAAAGTTCATTATTTTGAAAATAATACTTAAAAACTGATCTTCCTAAATCTAATTGTCCCTAGCTCATTTACACTGACAATTCCATAAACTATTTGTTATTTTGTCCCTCAGAATATCAGCTGCCTTTGCTTAGATTCTGGACGACCTAGGTCGGATCAGTGCTTAGTGAAACCTGAATAAAATAAGGTTAAACAGGCACTTGTTATATGTTACACGTTCCTCCTTAAATTAATGGCGATTTTCTCAATGAAACCCCTTGAAACACTTTCTGCTCCACCGTTATAAACCAAGGGATTGTACCAAAACCTCCCTTGGATTCAGCACATACCTAAATTTCCAATCGGTCAATAGATACCCTTGAACTGTTTTATCGCTCTCAAAACCTCCTTCCTCAACCTAAACGTCAAGTCCGTGTTTAAAGGTGTAACGTATATACTATAGTATAAGTAGTATACTATAGACTATAGTACCCAATTTTAAAATCAGTGGGGATCTGGAGCTCCGTGTAGGAAAGATGGAGGAGCTTCATAAAACCGTGAAGGTAGGAACCTTCATTACAGGAGAAATGCCTCTGGAAGGACATTTCATGAAGAGGATCAGAACCCAAAACTCTAGGGTACCTGATATTGGATTATGGAGACTCCTGGGCACCAAGGTGGAGAAGCATGGCTTCTTTGCGATCCTGTCTGCCCCAGAGACTAGTATGGAATACCTTGAGAAGCGGAAGCTCATGCTGAACTATGGGTTCACTAAGGTCGCTCTCAGGGTGTTGGATAAGAAGAAGCCGCCGAAAGTAGTACAGGAGAGGAAGGCGGCTGATAAGGTGGAGGAGGCAAGGAGCGATCCCGAGGTGGAGGAGTCGAAGGGGATCGCTACGACGAATTTGCCAACTCCAAAGGATGGCCCCAAGGCGAGGACTGTGGCGGCTGCGGGGGGTGGCCCCGTGGTGGGGGCTGGGGGGCGCGCTAGGTCTGGGCCCTCTGTGATGGGGAGGCCTGGGTTTGGCGCTGTCTCCCGGCGTCCGCCTCGGGGAGGCCCTCCGGGGACCGGCAGGCACTGATCATGGTGGGATAGTGGGATCACCAATCTGCAGATTCTGTAAGAAAGAGGGAGAAACGGCACGTCATATAATATGTGACTGTGGTAACTTAGCTAGAAGGCGATACTTTCATTTTGATAGTGATCGCGTTGTAGACCCCAAACTATGTGAACTGATCGATCCATTCAGTATCCTTAGATTTGCAAAGGCCGTGGGCCTGTCACATATTTAGGACAGAGACATGGACGGCGCACAATAGGTCTCAGTGAGGCCGCGGTGCACAAATGCCGGAACAAATAAAAAAAAAAACAAAAAAAAAACGTATATTTCATTATAGTGTTATATCATAAATTTGAGGTTCTAGGCAAAAACTAATACCTTATTTGAATTCAAGGCATCAAATTCATATGAAATCAGCTCCAAATATTTTTGTATGTTAGAAGTCAATTTGTTATCTGTACTTCTTGTTTTTAACAGGGGATTTTATTTAAAAAATATAAGGCAGTGAATAAAATTTTATAAATTCTAAGCCATTTTTTATTATGAATTAAATTAAATACAAGTAATAAAATTGTGCATATAACAATTAAACTTTATTTCTCTGCAACGTTTTGAAATATTTCAGTTTATCCTCTACTATAAAATCTACTGCTACAATTAGTGATTGTATTTAAATAAAAAATTCATAATACCGAATAACACAGAGGATTATACATATTGCAGTCGAAATATGCAGTCGACAGTGGACTACCGGCTGCAAGAAAAGTTAATGAAATTTCGTCCACCAAAAAATCCTAAAACTCGAGTTTAAAAAATAAATATATGTATATATTTTGTAAATTAATGAGTATTGCTATCCGTTGTTATTTACCAATTGATAATATTGACAGTTTTTAAGTTATCCGCCAAAGCATTTTAATTAATACGTACCACCTCGGAATCGGAACAAATACGAGAAAGATACAGAAAGCTATTTTACACTAATTGCTTTTCAGAGAAATGCCATACGATTTTCCATCGTTGATTTTTTTCTCCACCATTCAACACTCTTGTAATGGATACGGTCAATTTGTTTCTATATGCGCTTATTAATGGTATACATTTGACAATAATCAAAGAACTAGAAATGTACAACCAGTTTAAACACCCCCTACGCTCTGATATGAGGAAAATTATCAGTCCATTACCATATTCCCCCTTCTTCAATAGGCGAGTAAGCCAATTGAAGGGTTCGGCATATTTGGCATTGAGCCGCTACCTATTAGACTTCGGAAAACTTTTTACTGCTACAATTTTTTCTCCCTATGGGTGGAGCTCTTTTACGCTCAACCGAATCCCCCCATATTCCACTTCCTGAAAAACTGAGACTTCTCTAAATTAACCATAGTGTCATTCTCTTTTTTCAGCAATGAGCTGCGATTTTCCGGCGTAGTACTCATTACTAGGAGATCGTCGACGTAGGATAGTGTAAAATTAGTCAAAGGTCCCAACACCTTAGTGAATCCCCCATTTAAATTAATTAACGAGATCTTTAAACCAAAATCAAGCCAGCAATACTCGTATATGTGAGCCCCATCACCTTTTTATCAGTCAGTTTAGTCCAGTCACATATAATGTGTATCATTATACTTGTTTATTCATTATATAATTTTTATAAAATAACAAAACCTGTATATTATGTAGCGATGCTACAGGAAATACAAAAATAATTTGTATTTTTGTATACAGAATTAATTTCTGCAATATTTTTTTTATGGCAAATCAGGTTGCTTTTGTTGAATTCTTAACTCTTCAACTTGAAATTAATTTAAATTCTTTTATTATATCTAATCCAATTAGAAAGAAATATTTAAAGTTTTCTTGATCAATTACAAATATATTACTTTCCTTTTCTATTTTAACATTTTTACATTCTAAGTAACCGTACTATTTTTTTTTCACCCCTTTAATCGTTGTCAGATTTGAACATTGTATATTACATACTTTCCTAGTATTCAATTTAATAATTTAAGGACACATTCGAACCTGAATCATATATTCCAAATGTGTACAGAGTATCATTCATTTAATGATGGATCATGATTCTGATGATGGATCATCATTCATGGTTCTCTGTTGATTCTATTCAATACTATATTATATTGTATTCCGAAGTGCAACTCTATTGAAGCTGCTCCTATGACTCTTTGCAAATCATTATTGATTAAATGATTATATCAACAATCATTTAATGTATTTTGGCCCATCTTTGTAATTCTCTTGCGCCATAACCTTTATTCTAACAGCTCTATTATAAAATCATTGTTTACTATTATTATTATGAGTTCGGGCTGTTTTAATTGTATTTCCGTTTTAAGACGAGCACGATGTGCAAGTATTTATGTTCATTCGTAAAAAAGACCAACAACCCAGTACTGTTGTGCTGATTCCCTGTTGACTAAGATACAACAATGAGGAGTATATAGAAATTAAATTAACCGTGATTAATATGTTTTAAAAGTTAATTACTGTTTTTTCAAGGGGAAGGAAAAATAAACAACGGTGATGTAAAATGTTTTTAAAAGACATACCAAAAAATAAGGTGTTTAGAGCAAACAAAATAAATTGATAGTTCGGGGACGGAGGACGGGGGGGAAGACACTCGGGGCTTTGGGTGGTCTCACTTGAGGTCTCACAGAGCACGTTTGGCTCCGAGGACTTGAAGGGATTTGGGTTTTCTATGAAAACTCACAACAACTATGTAAACATCAGTGGACTGTGCTCATGTATAAAATATTGATAGGCAACATGGTTTTTACCCACATCCCCCGATCAGGGTCACATCTCCCGAGCATAAATACTCCAAACACATAAACGAATTTTCCTAGCGCTGTAATAATGATAAGAATTTAAATATCCCTGTTGTAAAATCAAATCCAAGAAATGATGGGATTTATGCGGGCATGAAGGCCCCAATAAAGGTTGACATGCCCTAAAACAAATTAAAAAAAACCCATTAAATTAACATTGGAGAAAATCTCGTAGTTGTATATCACATGTATGTATGTAGGGTCACATCCTGATCCTAGATTTTCTTTCATTTAAATCACGTTCTATGTTCTTTAATTTGTCATTGTTTGGCCCATAGATTAGAGGCCTTGCATTCAACCCGGTATTTCGTGATCGTCTGTTTACATTAGTAAGAAATCAAGCCAAGTGTGATGTATGACACAGTAAGAATTTCACAAAAGCTGTAAAACAGTTGTGAGCAAAAAATGAAAAAAAAAAAAATTTAGGTTCGTTTGGTTAACATTTAAGTCATAGCTAAGAGGGTGTCACCAAGTGCCTGCCATGAGTGACAAGTTGATAATTTCCAAACTCAAAGTAAAACAAACTACCCACCCCTGTATAGTCTAAATGGTAAAGTATTAGTGACCCTTAAAAAAACAATATCAATCATTTGATTTCTTAAGGAAACCACGGGGAGACTCTGAATCATCCACTTTCACCGAACTTTCGTTAGTTTACATATTTCCAAAAATACATTTTAATTCATAATTTATGTGAACAAATTTTGGTTGCTATAAAAATAAAAACCATAGATCTAATGGAGAAACATGACTATGCAACTGATCTTTGGATCCAATAGTATTATATAGTTTCGTATGAAGACGGATTTTTTCGCGGTAAATCATTTAAGCGGCTTATGATATTTTCTAAATACATAAAGATAATAGAGTGCTATTATGGAGTAGAATATGATTGTGCGAACTGGAAGCTACTAGGAACACTACGGAGTACTGCTGATGAGAAGGAGAGAGTACCTTTATCTGTGGTGGGATCCATCACACTGGGGCCGGTGCGCTGTGGGGCCGGGTCGCCTGGCAGTATCAGCTTGGATATTTAGTTATTTATGTTGTCTGTCATTTATGTTGGGAGCACGAAGAGGATAGCTGCAGATCGATGGGGAGGTATTCGCTGTTTCCTCCTCGGGCGGTCTCCACCCGATTGCTCTGTCTACAGGGGCTGGATCCCTTCTCACGACCCCCCTCCACCACGGCTGATCGACGGTTTCCTACCCTCCCCATTGCCCTCCTTTCCGATCTACCCCACTCTTCTTTCTGCTTTTTCATTTTTTAAACACGCCAAGGCCAACCTAGATGTAATTGTAACACTGTCACTCGACACAGCACAGTGCTATGCAAGACTTAAGTGTACTCATGACCGAATTATCTCTAGAAGTAAAACGATTACACTACGGCCTTGCGTTGCATTTGGCAAATGTTTTTACATTATTTATTTACTGCATTGGCCAATCTAAAATTTAACGTGGCTTCATAAAATTATTCATTCATTATCGATAATATATAATACTTAGCATGGATTTATATTCTAACTGAATTACTCGGAGTTCCCAAGGATAGTTTATTCAAATGTTTTTGTCTTCTTCCGTTTTTGTGTTTTGGTGTTTGTTTGTATGCCATTTACAAAAGTGTAGCAGTATCTTTTAATAGTTGTACTTTTTTTTTTTTTTTATATTTTTTTCCGAACTTTCCAAGAAATTTCGACTACACATCAAAATTTCTTGTGAACCATAACTGCTGGTATTTAGAAATAAATTAAAACTGCTGGTTAGTGTACGCCATAACATTGACGTCTCTTTTAAAACGGGATGCAAACGAAAATCTACACTCTTTCTTTTGAGAAGTTTAGGAGCCGACGAAAAAAATAAACACATAGTACCATAACGAAATTTTATATACGACGAAAATAAGACTAAAGTATAATTGTTATTATTTGTATAATTATAAGAAAAAAGAATTGGAATTTACAAACAATTTCTACTTTTTTCATGATAAAAATCTCTCTATATCATCTCTATATCTCTATATCGGCAAGATATGCCGAGAATATGTCACAATATACGAGACAGGAGTAGAGTTGTAGCTAAAGAAACGAGAAGAATAAGAAAAGTGGCTCTGCAGCAGGGCACAGTAGTACTAGCAATCCAAGAGCTATATGTCAATTGGAAAGGTATATTACCCGGCTTTAGATTGCGTAGTAAGGATGTGACAGGAGAAACAGCAGAGAATCCCTGGACGGCTGTAGTCATGCTGGATCCAGCTTAACGTATAATGAAGATACCAGCACTGTCGGATTTCCTCTGTGTGGTGGTAGAAGTGATCTCTGGAGTACTGGAGAGCATCTACCTAGTTAGTATGTATTGCCAATCCAGTCATCCGATTGAACCTTATCTCTTGCGCTTGCGACGGATAAGGAGGAAGCTACAAGGAAGAAGAATTTTAGTGGCTATGGATGCCGACGCCAAGAACCTTATGTGGGATCAAGATAGAAAATTCCTGGAGTCACTGCTCGATGAGCTAAACATGGATGTGATAATTGACACCCAGCAAATGGGAACTGTAGCGAACACTAACTACATAAGATAAATCACCCTGTACTCTATTGTATATATTTTGAAAATTGGTTATAATATGTTGTAAATTAATTTAAACAAATGTAAATAACATTACCAAACGATAAGTCACACCAATGTATATATTGTAAACAATAAAAGACGGTGCTGCAAAAAACTAGCCAGAGGCCGTGAAGGAAGAGTCAGGTAGCGGGTAGGAGGCTGGGTGGGTCCTGGTCTAGAACAGGCAAGCGTCACCGCAACCCTGCGGTTTGGTTGGTCAGGATAAAACCCCAGATGATTGGTTACTGGGGGCTATATATACCCCCCTAGTTTAAGCCGATAAATCCCACAGTGAGCTGCATGAGATATTTGAGCTGCCTACGGTGGATGAATTCATCCAGCGTAGACATATCAAATTGTTCGACTCTTTACAATATTTGACAAACCCGTTGTTTAACACTATAACCCCCGCTCCGTTCCCCCATCGATGGCAGGACGCTGTCGTGGCTGGAACGCTTTAGTTTTAGGTTCTAGATATAGTTTTTAGTTTATAGTTTGTAAGTTTTTTCTCCCATTTTTAAACCGAAGGCGAGCCCCATCACCTAGATTTGTTTTCAAGTTATCATATTTTTAACCACAATCTGTATTGTTGAGTAACACGAACTCCTTCAAATGCATCTGCGCATAGCAGAATGAGGAGAAACTTGCAAAGCTCCTTGTAATATTTTTCATTGTTTAACTTCAAGGGGTTAAGGGGGAAAAAAAACAAAAAAAAAAACGATAAATCATTCTAACCTCGCTATGTTTTAGTCCGGCCTGGGGGGACACCTCAGCTACCCAGCTGACGTACACCGGATCCCTGGCGGCCCCCATGCTGAAGACCTGTTTCAACGCGCCGGGTCTCTGGTCTTGTGGCAGGCTCGCAAGGGTAGGGTCAACCCGGGACAACGTGGCCCACACCTCGTCCAGGAATTCCTTTTCTCCCCAGGCTCTGGGGGGGGGGGTCCCCAGAATATCACCCTGGGCCCCCTCTTCTGTGCCAACCTCGAATTAAGGCCGGCCGTCTTAGTGGCTTCGAGGAGCCTTACCACCTCAACCAAACTTGGGGTCTCCACGAGGAGACCTCCGGCCTTTGTTCTTCGCAGTATCCTGGACGATTCACCTGGGTCCTTTTGTGGCATCCTCTTCATGATATCTACCGGGTTGCCCTGAATGGTAATAAATGTCTTCCTCTGGGTAGCCTCCTCCGTCCGCGCCTTCGGGAGTCTCGCCACCAGCTCCCATACGTCCCTCTTCTTCGCCGGTCCCGGAGTTGTCGTCTTCTTGACTTTTATCCTCCTCCTCCTCTTGCCGACCGAACTATATCCTTCCTCATCCTCCGTGGTCAGTGGGACCTCTGTCTCGACCGGGGCGGGGGCAGTTGCTCTTCTCGCTGAGGTCGGTGCAGCTGCAGGGCTAGCAGCCACCACCGCAGCCCAGCTAGTCGAGGGGAGGGATCTCTTCGGGACCTTGGTTGTCTTTGCCCTCTCCCGCTGGGGCTTTGGGGTCTCGGTGTGCGCTGTAGGCCCCGGTCCTCCAGCCACTCTGGACAACTTCCTATCGATAGAATCCACCGCCTTTTGTATTTCATCTGTGCCCTGGTCCATAAGCGCCAGAGTCTGCCCTACTACCATAGAGGTGACTGTTTCAGCCACTCCAGTGGCTATGGCCTGGATCAGGCCTCCATCTTCCATGATGGGCTGGATCGCTCGCGTTACTGCCATGTCCAGCAGCTTCTGAATCTCGTCTTTGCCTAGTCTCGGGCACCTTGGGGTTGCAGGACAAGAGGACGGGGTTTCCTTTAAGCTTTCCAGGAGTAATGCAGTTATTTCTGCGGGCTGGCGGACCATCGTCAGTAGTTTTTTGTTTTATATGACGACCTTGCCTAGGTCATCAACGAGCCCTCCTACCTTTTTGCAAATATGCTCTTGGTTCTTCTTGTCAATTTCTTGTCCCGCAGTTCAGAAATAAGTTTGCCCAGGCCATATCTTACGTCCATAGTTCGGTCAAGGAGGGAGGTCTTCTTCGAGTACTCCAGGAACTCGGCGTCTTCCTCAGTCCTCTTCCTTTTCGTACGGGTTTTTTTTCAAGAGGACCCTAACATCCTGCAGGGAAGGGAACCTACTTGATTGCGACAGGGGATTCCCACCTCCTATCCGTGCTCCCTCCAGGGAGGTGGCGCCTCGCTCGACCCTACCTGGTGATCCCAGGCTTCCGGGCATGTCCCTAACTAGAGGATGCACAGTAAATTTATTATCACAATGAATAATGACTCTTCCTTCCAACTTGGAAGAAAGAGAGAAAAGAATAAACAAAAACAAAAAACAAAACAAAGGAAATCAATAAAAAAGTCAAAATAAATTTAAAAAGCTTATCTATAGTTTCTGGTATAAATCAGTTTGCCAGTATTTACTCTGATTCATGTAGTGCTTTTGAGTTGTTCGTCTTCCTATTTAACAATTGGGGGGTATTTAATCAATAGTTTGAATAACTTACTGTTTTTTACCACAATGAAATCTTCTGACTTAATTTCATTTCCTAAGGGTACGGAAGGAGGATGAATATAATTAATTTTCGATCCTGTGTCTATGAACCAATTATCTCCGAGTAAGTCTGTAAATGATGGAATTTCTTTTACTAATGTTAATTGATGTTGGAGGCAGGTTGTGTTCGTCTTGTTTTAAAAAATATTCTTGCCTTGAATTCCCTATGTCTGCAAGTCTCTGTTTTAGAAGTTCATTCTCCTGTTTTAGTGGGTGAGGTTCATTTTCTAAGTGATCTACCTCATTACTCTACTCCTAACGGTTCGCATTGATACAGTATTTTGTGAATGCCAGTCAAAAGGTTGTGACGGAAAATAAGTTGGTTGTGGTCTTTGAAAGCTTTGTTTGGGTTGTTCAATAGCTTGTTGCTTTCAATTATTTTGTTTGCAGTTTTGTTGATAGTTTTGCTGAAGTTGTCTCTGTTGGTAATGCTTAGGTCTGTGTTGTGATTAAGAGAACCGGAGCATTTCTTTGTTGTCTGAAATCTCTCCGTGGAGTTTGGTAATCGGAACGTTGCCTATGGGCAGGGATTTAGCTCATCCATTATATTTCTACAGTTGTTATATAGGGTGTTTTTTAAGTCTTCAAGGTCTTGAATTTCTGTACTATTAAGCGTTATTTTTAGGTACATAAGTAAGTTGTCTATAACGTGATCGATTATCATGGCTTTATGTACTGGTCTTTATTAATGATTTTTTCGTCAATAATTACTCTTTTCTGTATAAGAGTCTGTAGTGGTATGACTCTGTCAATAAAGTGTAGGGGGGTTTCATTTCTTAGCATCCACATTTGTGTTATTTCCTTATGAATATGAGATATTATTCTGTGGTTTTTAAATGTATTTATTAAGTGGGCTTTTTAGTTATTAATTGTATGAAAGTCTCTAAACATGCAAGAACTTCTCGCATTTCCCTGTAATCTGGAGAGTTCGAGCTTTACCAATAATTCTTCGTTTTCAGCAGCACTAGTGAAACGATTTGGTTCACATGTCCTGTTATGAATTTTATCTAGGGGTCTGAGAAATAAAATAAGGTCTGTTAGACAATTAAATATTCTCTCAGAGAAAACAATTTTTTAAAAACTTTATTAAGGTACAACACAATAATCATTTACATGACTTGGACTAGTATTAGTCCTAATAGAATTAGTAGTTGACTGTAGGAATAATGAATGTATCGTAATATTAATAGAGAGCTATCGTAAGTTAAGAGATACCGTTGTTAATATTGTGATCATTTCTTTTACTTAACTAAATGCCATGAGGGCTATACAACGTAGGTCCATTCACTGGGGGTTAAGGAGATCATGTAACTGACGACAACCCTGCTATTGCGATTGTGTAGACACCCTCGTGTCTGTCAAAACTACAATATCTGGTCGGTAGAGTGCTATCAACACTTCTACTTCATCTATTTTGGTCAGGAGACCATCACAGTTAAAATTTAATTAACGGTGATCTACCATTTTTGTTGATTACCATATATTATAGCCATAAACATTTGGCTGCAGAAATCGACGAGGGCAGTTGCCCATTTCGGTCCACGCTCAAGGTATTGGCGCTGGTCATTTGTCAAGAACATTAGTCTAGGATCTACGTACTTACGTCTTCTATTTTCTGATGTGTCCGAAGGGGTGGGGGCCGTTCTTGACGTGGAGGGGGCATCTAGGTCTTCAGTACTAACCTGGAAGCGTTTGAAGAGCGGGTTCTGCCAGGCGTTGATAGATGGCGGTGGAGGTGGCCTCATCAATTGCTCCTCCTGACGTCTGCTCTTCTGCTGGGGCTGCTGCTTGTTGGTCGGTCTCACTCTGGTGTGGAGCTCCTTCCTCTTCGCGCAGCCTCTGTAATTTTTGGGTAAGTGAACTCCTCTTCACTTTCCAATGGTGGTGGCGGGGAAGCCGGTCGCTTTTTGGAAGTCTCTACTTCCATCTCCATCTCCCAAAAGTTCAATACTTTGAACAAAATACGGTAAAAATTATTTAATAGGGTACCGTCCCCATTGATGGTTGACCAGCAAGATGGTGGACGAAAAAACTGGTAACAAGGATGTGAACTCTTCGGCTGCTAGCACTTATCTATATGCTAATCCTTTTTTTTTTTTTTTTTTTTTTTTTTAAAACCTCTTTATTGATAATATATATGTAAGTTTTGAATGAAGAAACTTAAAGGAGGTGGAGGTTCTCAGGTAATAAATCGAACACTTGCAGATGTAGTTTAGAACTGTAATATTAAACATATGTAAACATTAGCTAGCGCTACAAATATTACAATAAACAAATAAAACTTAAAACTAACCTGAATCAATACAATTGTCGATAATAAGTGTTGACTATTGTCTTAACAAGAGTACCCATATTCAGGAGGTTACAGCTTACAGTATACGTATTACAGTCGTATACGTCAGGTAACACAAAGGCGGTGTACCATATAGATGAGTAGGCCTGAGTATACTCTTGTAGATCAGTAGCTTGAGACGCAGTGATAGATTGGGGTAAGTCAATAAGTGAGTGAGCCGGTGGGACTTCCTGCGTGTTCGCTTCAACTTCTTCGTAAAATGGTTACTAAAATGGAGGTGTCTGTCCATTTTAATTCCCAGATATACTAGGTGGTTGGCTGGTGAATTTTCCTCCGTTCGTACTATGTAACTAGTAGGTAGTGGGCTTTTTCCCTTTTGGAAAGAGAAAATTACGCAGTCAGTCTTAACCGCATTTACAGAGATATTGAGTCTCCCCAATCTCTCACTGATCTGGTTACAGGCTACTTCAGCCTGTCTTAGAGCTACCTTGGCACTCATGCTGCTACTGTACACCACTATGTCATCTGCGAAAGCAGTAACTGTGGTATTTTTGTAACGGGCTCCAACAATCTCAGACGTGTATACGTTGAATAGTACAGGGGATAAGACGGCTCCTTGGTGTACTCCACAGGTCAGTGGCACAGCTTCGGAGAAACTATCACCCACCCGCACCCGCAACGATCTGTTTTTCAGGAAGCCAGCCAGAATTTAATAGAGTTATTCCGGGCATTCCCGGTCGCAGAGCATTTGACACAGTGTCCCGTGAGACACCGAGTCGAATGCTTGGGTGCAATCAATGGAAATCATAGCCGTGGCTATGTTTCTATTCATGTGATGGCTAACTTCTGACTGCACCTTCAGAAGGGGGTGCTCTGCGCTCATACTGGATTGGAATCCAGTCTGCTCTGGCGGAATGATGTCATTTTCTGAGCAGTAATCTTTGAGATAATTCAAAAGAATTTTCTGAAAGATTTTCTCCATCTGTGGTAGCAGACTGTTCGGGCAGTAGTGGGCTGGGTGATCTCCGCTCTTGCCTGGCTTTAGTAATGGGAACAAGATGGCTTGTTTCCATGTGTCAGGAAAGTGTTGCAATCTCATACAAGAGTTGTACAAGTTTGCTAATTGTACTATCCCTCTCCTCGGCATTTGTTTGAGCAGCACTGTTTGTATCCCGTAGTGCCCTGGTGCTCGGTTTCCCTGACACCGGCGAAGAATCGCCTTGAGCTGCTTCGGTGATACAAACATGTGTTCTGTTCAGCATCTACCGGAGGAGGCATGTGGTAGTATCCCGTCCTAGCCGTAATATCCCTAGCGTAATGGTCGGCCAGTTTTGTTGCCTGTTGCTCAGCAGTCAGAACATTGTCACCTTCGTGGAGACGGACAGTGGCTGTCTTGCCTTTTGTAGTCTTCAACAACTTCCAAAACTTTCTGTGATCTCCGTGAGTGCTACAAAGTTTCTCATGCCATTGCGCTGTTTTCCAGAGTTTCGTCAAGCCCTGGATTTGCGTTGTGAGAGAATTCACAACGACCTTGGCTTGCTGATCTCTCGTCCTGTACCATCTATTCTTCCAACAATGGCGCAAGGCAATAATTTTAAGAATGTAGTCGTATCTCGTGGGGCGAGGGGTCGCCACTTTACCATCCACCGCATACAGTACTGACCTGTTGTCAGAGGTAATGAAGTCAAGGGCGGTGCAACTAGTGATACGGTGGGGTTGTTTTGTCAGTAGTAAGTCAATCGTCGAGGTAGCTTGTGGGTTACCTCTATGTCGAAAAGTAAAAGTCTGGGGGTGAACGACCGTATACTGCGTTCTCAACAGGAGTCTCCCAGCCTTGTTTGTTACGGTGTTATACCACATGGTATGTTTTGCGTTGAGATTTCCCACCACCCAGTGATTAGATCTCTGCGCACATGCGGGTAGCAAGGCTGAGTACTGCTGCAGAGACGCGTACGGTCTTCTGTATAGGGTGGTAAGGTAAATGGGTCTCCCCAAATTTACCTTAACTGTCAAATGGTGAAGCTTGGGATCAGTTGTAGTCAGTGGTGAAGCCAATTTCTTCCAATTGATACCAAGGCGTATAGTAATTAAAACGCCTCCGTAACCGTTAACCCTTTCAATGGCAGTTGAATAACCTTTAATGTGGAACGATTGTGTAGATACCCTAGTGTCTGTCAAAACTACAATATCTGGTCGGTAGAGCGTTAGCAGCACTTCTACCTCATCTATTTTGGTCAGGAGACCATCAACGTTAAAATTTAAAACTTGGCAATCTACCATTGTTGATGTTTACCAGATATTATAGCCAAGAGCACTTGGCTACAGAAGTCTACTAGGACAGTTACCCATTTCGGTCCGCATTCAAGGTCTTGACGCTGGTCATTTGTAAGAAACTTTAGCCTTGGATCTAGGTACACACAAGTGTTATTTTCCGGAGTGTCCTGCGAAGTTCTGGGGGCAGTTCTCGACGTGGAGGGGGCAGCTCTCAACGTGGAGGGGGCTGCTCTCGACTTCGAAGGATGAGCCGTTTCTTCATCTCTGGCTTGGAAGAGCTTGAAGAGCGGGTTCTGCCAGGTGGGTACAGATGGCGGTGGAGCAGGTCTCGTGAGTGGCACGTCTGGGCGGCTCCTCTTCTGCTGGGGCTGCACTCTGTTGGGGGCCGGTCTCACTGTGGCTAGGAGCATCTTCCTTTTCTCGCAGCCTCTGTACGAGGCGGGATGTGCCTCGCCGCAGTTCGATTACTTGAGCGGGGCTGCTTCGTTTCGAGGGCATAGCGCCACCTCGTGGGGTCCTGCACATCTCACACATTTGGTTTTTCTGCCGCAGTGGTTCTTTGTGTGGCCGAATTCTTGGCATCTATAGTATTGTGGGACGCCTCTCTATTCTTTGTCAACGTCACTATACGAACTATGACGTGGTTGATTGCTCTAATCTTCTTCATGTTGTTTAATGTGACGCTGGCGTTAGCTGTAACCAGCACTGGCGCAATTTCCTGTTTGCGACCAGTTGGGTCGCTCTTTCTTAGACGCCGCACATCGACTACTTCCGGTATGATTCCCCTTATTGCGTCTGAAATCTCGCTGATGTCTTCCTGGACATCAAGTCCGAGAAGCAAGTATTTTTTATTCCTTTCGCCGCCTCTCGGGGCATTATCTGCCATTATGACTACGGTTTTATTATTTCTGCTGACTACTAGGTGCGGACCAGTATAAGCTGGTTCAAGGCTGCGCCGGTGTTCTTTCTTGTCAAACGAAGACGTGTGTGCAGTTTTTAAGGTCTTTGCTAACGAACGTTTTCTTCGTGTCTTCCCGGTGTTGTTGCGTCGAACGTCGAGATCCACTCGTGTTGGTGTAAAGTATTCTCCGGGGAGGCGTAAGGGTTTTTTGTATGTTCACTCAGCGACACTGCACCCCAGGTCCTCTTTGATCACACTTCGTAGGCCAAGCAGGCCTGCTGGCAGGGTTCGCGTCCACTGACGGTGTTGTGAGTGGGCGGTTAGTGCGGCTTTAAGCGAGCGGTGCGATCGTTCAATTTGGCCGTTTGACTGTGGATCGTAGGCGGTGGTCCGAATTCTCTTGATACCCAGGAGGCGAGTCGGTCTCATGAACAGGTCTAATTTAAACTGTCAGCCTTGGTCAGTCGTTATTCGTATGGGTGTGCCGAATCTGGCAACCTAGCCACTAAAGAAGGCGTCCGCTACGGTGGTAGCTTCCATGTTGCCAAGTGGAATTGCTTCAGGCCATCCCGTGGCTCGGTCAATCATGGTGGATGTATCGCTTCCCCTCTGACGTTGGCAGTGGTCCTACGAGGTCGATATGTACGTCTTCGAACCTCCCCGCGTCTGCGAATGCCCTGGAGTGGTTATGGTGTGGCGGTGTATTTTAGAGGTCTGGCATGCTATACAACATCGTGCCCATCGAGCCACGTCGGCATTCATACCCGGCCAAAAAAAACATTTGGCTCATCATTTTTCGACTTGCTCTTACTCCTGGGTGACTTAGGTTGTGCAGCTGGTCGAAGGTGGATCGTCGAAAGCCCGAAGGTAAGTACGGCCTTGACTCCCCCAGTGAGGTCTTACAAATGAGAGAAATGTCACTGCCGGGGTCTAACTTCCATGTGGCGTTCTGTTCCCCTAAAAACTTTCATTTCCTGATCTTCTACTTGAGCAGTGTGTAACTTTGAAAATTTCCTGGGACACAGACGGCTTCTATGCGCGAGAGGGCATCTACCGCGACGTTGTACCCAACCTTACAACCTGTACTTTAGCTGGAAATGGAATGATGCCCTGGGGTGAGACATGGTACCCTAGGAATCCGACCTCGGGCTGTCCTAGCACGCATTTCGGGATGTTAAGGGTTAGACTATGAGCAGCCAGACGACCGAAGTCTGTTTCCAGGTGACGCTGGTGTTCCTCTTCGTTGGCAGAAGCGATTAGTATGTCATCGAGGTATACGAACACAAATTGTAGATCTCTAAAAATGTTGTCCATATACCTCTGGAACGACTGGGCGGCGTTGCGAAGTCAGAACGTCATTCGGATAAATTCAAAAAGTCCAAAGAGGGTGATAATAGCTGTTTTGGTGATGTCCTGAGGGTTTACCGGAATGTGATGGTAAGCCCTTTTGATATCAAGTGTTGAAAATATAGTACTGCCAAACAACTGTGTAGCAACCGCTAACTACATAAGATAAATCACCCTATACTCTATTGTGTATATATTGTAAGCAAACGTAAATAACATGAACTAAATGTATTATGAACAAATATAAATCATTGTAAATGTGGGAAGCAATAAAAAAGGTGGGGGCCAAAAAGTCACACGAGAGGGGTCACCAGCTGTCAGTCGCAGGTACCTTACCATATAAAGGAAACCGCAAGTACTAAGCAACCTTTTTGCAGACTCTCCCAGGGGACAGGGCTGGCTGGGTAATTAGGCGTCGGTCGCGGGTACCTCATCACATATGGAAACCGACACCAGGCCTAAGCAACCCTTGCCAGCCCAACCTCCCCCGGTAGACAAGGCTAGGGAGGGTACTTGAGGCGGGCTCCTAGCCCCCTGTTAATCAGTCTCTCGTGACCTCTACTCGTTGACGCGTGGCTTCCGCTCGAACTCTAAAAACTTGACTAATTCTTTATAAAAAAAACCTCTGTACCTCTTCTCTTGAACATAGTGCATTGTAGGGGCACATACCTATCAACAATGGAGTCAGATAGTAACGCCGTCATGAAACGATTGTCCAGGTTATAAACTCAAACATTCCTCACTTGTCACCGGGGCTAGGGTGACCAGGCACCTCCCTAGTGAAGACCCGACAACTGGTGACCCCAACGTGATCGAGAAGATAGAAGAAACCATTTCTTATGATGGCCGACCCACCAGCCCCATCTGACGAAGCATGTTGTGCAACCGTACATGCCATTTCTCGGACGTGCAAACTGCCAGAGTTTCACGAAGAAGACCCAAGACTATGGCTATCAATGGTTCCTGCAGGCTGAAAATATTTTTTCAACGAGCCGGATCTCTTCGTCTAAGGCCAAATCGGAGCATATTTACGCTCACCTTCCGTTCAGGGTACTAACTCACGTCGCAGACCTAGCGTATTCTCCAAGTGATAGTCCCTACGAAGATTTAAAGGCTCTTCTTATCGAAAAGTACAGCCAGAGCCACGACAGACGACTGATCCGGTTATTGGAAGAGACACACCTCGGAGACCAGAAACCGTCACATCTCCTGCGTCAAATGGAGTCACTGGCAGGACCCACGACCTCTGAGGACGTCATTCGCACACTCTGGCTACGCGCCTTGCCAGAAAGGGTCAGCAACATACTGGCAACGCACTACGAGGAGAATTTGTCGAAACTGACATTAATAGTGGATAAAATCATGGACTTAAGTTCAGCTACCGCAATACATACAGTCCAGTCCGCATCGACTCCCAAGGCAGGCTGACGCTCCAGCTGTGACTGCCAGACAGCCATCGCACAGCTCATCCAACAAGTAACTGGCCAATTCAATGAGCAGACGAGAAGAAAACAGGTCCGATCAGCGATACCAGTGACCAAAACCCACTACCGAATCTAACAATAAGGGCTTATGCTTCTACCACGACAGGTTCGGTAAGGATGTATATCGATGTCGCAGGCCCTGTAGGTGGGTCGACGACGCTACCACACCAGCGGGAAACTAAATGCCACCATGGTGAGCACTACATAGACACTCGTGGACCGCCCGTAAGCAGCAAGGCTCGTCGATTAGTGTCCAGTTTATCGGGTCGTCACTAGGGAGGTGCCTGGTCACCCTAGCCCTGGTGACAAGTAAGGATTGTTTGAGTTTATAACCTGGACAATCGTTTCATGACGGCGTTACTATCTGACTCCATTTTTGATAGGTATGTGCCCCGACAACGCACTATGTTCAAGAAAAGAGGTACAGAAGTTTTTCATAACGAATTAGTCAAGTTTTTAGAGATCGAGCCGAAACCACGCGTCAACGAGTAGAGGTCACGAGATACTGATTTACAGGGGGCTAGGAGCCCGCCTCAAGTACCCTCCCTAGCCTTGTCTACTGGGGGAGGCTGGGCTGGCAAGGGTTGCTTAGGCCTGGTGTCGGTTCCCACATGTGATGAGGTACCCGCGACCGACGCCTAATTACCCGGCCAGCCCTGTCCCCTGGGAGAGGCTGCAAAAGGGTTGCTTAGTACCTGCGGTTTCCTTCATATGGTACCTGCGACTGACAGCTGGTGACTAATAATATAATATAATATATATAAAATATTATAGCGTATATTTGGAAGCAAACTTAAAAAAATTAATTTATATTTTATCAGTCATGTTTATTTTATATTTACCGTCGCGCTACCAAACTTTTCGGGCAGAGGTATGGTGGTGGAGTGTTTCCTCTTCGCTAACCGAAGCGATCAGTATACGAACACAAATTGTAGATCTCTGAAAATGTTGTCCATATACCTCTGGAACGACTGGGTGGCGTTGCGGAGGCCGAACGTCATCCGGAGAAATTCAAAAAGTCCAAAGGGGGTGATAATAGCTGTTTTGGGAATGTCCTGAGGGTTTACCGGAATGTGATGGTACACCCTTTTGATATCAAGTGTTGAAAATATGGTAGTGCCAAACAACTGGTTGTTGAAGTCTGAAATGTTGGGCACGCCATAACGGTCTGGGATGGTTTGGTTATTTAGTTGTTGGTAGTCTCCACAGGGGCGTATTGTTCTGTCCTTCTTCGTAACAATGTAAAGAGGACCAGGGCTGTCCGAGAGCCGACAAATTCCTTCGTCCATCATACGCCGGAACTCTTCCTTGGTGGCTTGATATTTTGCTGGCGCTAATCGACGAGCCCTGCTGCATACGGGCGGTCCACGAGTGTCTATGTAGTGCTCTACCTTCGTTGGCGGAATTGAGCTCATAGGTTGTTGTGGCAAAAGGAGACGGCTTTTAATTAAAATAAAGGAATTTATTCGGTTGGAGTAAAAGAAAATGGATAAGTTCAACATCCCGCCCACCTAAAATCAGATGATTTTATTCATTCTGATCAATTCTTGGTAATATCGCTAAACGATGGACAGGGTGCTTCAACAATCCATGCGAGGTTCTGACAGTGGCCACCCTTACAACGTTGTCCTTGCCTGGATGCAGTTCTTCGATTCTTCCCAGTTTCCAATTGAGCGGAGGTGCAATAGGGTCCTGTATGAGTGCCAGTTCTCCCTTCTGCAAAGTCGTTCCGGTGTTTGTCCATTTTGTTCTCGCATGCAGAGTATGGACGTACTCATCCAACCATCTTCTCCAGAAAATCTGCAATGCATGTTGGATCAATTGCCATCTTGTCAAACGATTGACGTTTGTATCCTTTAGATCTTGTTCTGGTAGGGCTGTTAAAGGGCTGCCAATCAAGAAATGGCCAGGTGTGAGATAATCAAAATCCAGAGGCCTTGTAGAGGTTGAACAGAGAGGTCTTGAATTCAGGATCGCTTCGATGCGAGCAAAGAGTGTTGTCAGTTCCTCGAAAAAGAAAGCTCTGTTTCCCAAGGTCCTCAACAGAAGAGACTTAGCTGACTTTACAGCCGCTTCCCACAATCCTCCAAAGTGAGGGGAAGAAAGTGGGTTGAAACGCCATTGGACTCCTTTATGCGAAGCGTGGTTAGCTATGGATTCCTTCACGGCATTGGAGTTAAGCCATATGTACAGCTCCTTCAATTCGCGGGCGGCTTCTACAAAGTTGGTACCGCAATCAGAGTAAACATCACTGGGGAGGCCTCTTCTCGAAATAAATCTTTCGAAGGTTGCCAGAAAGGCATCAGTGGTTAATGCTGAAACCAGCTCTAAGTGAACTGCCTTGACTGCCATGCAGACAAACACACAGAGGTAGGCTTTTGATGTTGATGCGTTACGACGCTGACTTAGTTTTATAGTATATGGCCCTGCGTAGTCGACACCTACAGACAAAAATGGTCGCCCTTGACTGACTCTAGACCAGGGCAAATCGGCCATAAAGGGGTTATTAGGTTTCGTACGCATCTTAAAACATCGAACACAGTTCCAAACCCTCTTTCTTATTAAAGACTTTATGGAGAAAATGTAATATTGACGTTGTAAACTGGCTTGCAGAGCTTTGGGACCCAGATGGAAATTTAATGCATGAACGTGATCAATAATTAAGGCAGTTAATGGGGCTTGAGGTGGCAATAGAATAGGATGTTTCGTTTCTTTTGGTAAATCAGCATTCTTCAGTTGTCCACCCACCCTAAGAAGTCCTGTTTTGTCTTGGAAAGCTGCCAAAGACTTAAAACGAGTAGAAGTGTTCAATCCTACCTTAAAGCCAAAATCTTGTTCGAAGTAAATTCGTTGAGTTTCCCTCAATAAGTAATCAGTGGCACGATTTAGCTCAAAAACAGACAGAGGTCCCAAACTCTTGTGATTCACCTCCTTAGTCTTAATGTTTTTACAAAAACGCCTAACGTAAGCAGTCACGTGGATAGCTGAACGAAAACTCGAATATTTGGTGATGAACATCGATGCTAGACTCGCCGTCGGTTCGGTGGCTACTAAACATCTACTAGCTTGCCTTATCTCAGGTATTTCGGATAATGCCGGGGGCATCGACGGAAGTTCTATGGGATTCAATTTCATCTAGTCAGGGCCATTCCACCGTAAATTGTTGTCTATCAGATCGCCAATCCTCTGCCCGCGCGATGCTATGTCTGCTGGATTTTGAGCCGACAGAACATGTCCCCATTGAGTGAGCTTGGTATGTGTTAATATATGCCCTACTCGGGTTGAAACGAAGGTTTTTAATGTTGATGGGTCTCGCTGAAGCCAGGAGAGCACTTTTGTGGAATCCGTAAATAACCATACACTTCCAACGCGAGTTTTATTTCGAAACTCTTCCAATGGCCGTAGTAGATTAGTCAGCAGATGCGCAGCACACAGTTCTAATCTTGGGATGGTGATAGTTTTAATGGGTGCAAGTCGTGTTTTTTATTTCAGAAGAAACGTGCACACCTTCCCTTCAGCTCCTATGGTTCTTATGAAGATTGCAGCAGCGTGCCCTCTCTCTGAAGCATCGCAAAATCCAAACAGAGAGACCTCGACAGCGGGTAAACAGATCCATCGGGGAATGCTAAGGTTACTAACATTGGTCAGATCGTCCATAAATTTTGTCCAGGTACACACGATATCAGGAGGTAGAATATCGTCCCATCCTATTTTCAAGGTTCATTAAAATAACATTATCCCCTAGGAAATACATAAATGAACATAATTAAATGAATCGAATCTGAATGAATAATCGGTTAAATGATATTTTAAATGATAAGATAAAATACAAAATAATAAAAGAAGACGGCTTTTAATTAAAATAAAGGTATTTATTCGGTAGGAGTAAAAGAAAATGGATAAGTTCAACACACATTTACAATGACTTATTTATGTTTGTTGGGGGCCAAGGTGCACAAAATTAAAAAAATCAATAATAGTGAAATCCCTGAGCACCCTAGTAAAATATGCCGATTCCGTTACCTCTCATTGTAGTACAACTCGAGCTGAAGGCAATATTGAACAATATTCAGAAAATTATGAATATCAAAAATAAGATGATTTTGAAGTCAAGATTCTGAAAATAATTACTCTAATAATTGAATTGAAAGGGCATCTGAAAATAGAATTGTAACAGTGCAACTTCATCTAATAAATGCTGTCATAAACCTGATATTAATGAATTTTGAAAGAAAATTTGGCTAATGCTTAACAATAAATTTATTTGAAAAATAAAGTATACATATATAATACCAAACCACATTAATTCCAATTTTTTCCATAAACAATAAATGAATCAAGTTGGTTGTTGAAAATATTAAATTCAATTTAACAAAATAAAATCGTGAACCTTCTAAGTTAATAATTAATTCCTAGTTTTAATTTTGTTTTGGAGAGAGAGAGAATAGCGCAAATAAAATTGTTGGGTCTGACCTCTCAATCTGTGATAATGTCGTTGTCGTCTTCTTCTAAGTGTTGAACCAGGCAAGTTAATGCAATGTCGGCGGTCCTCTCAAAAGACAAAATCTCAAGTTGGATTTCTCCAACTTCCACATCCCATTTAAATGCGAAATCATTCACAAATTTAGAAATGTAAAGGCCGTTCAGGCAAGATGGCACATTTCCAATGGCTTGATCAAGCAATACTGACTTAAGATAATCCTTTAACAGGTAGTAAACAATAACAACTGTTCTCTTCCCTAACTCTCTCTTTCTCTACCGTCTCCTATTTATTGTCTCTCTCTCTCTCACACATTGCTCTTTTCTTATCGATATCAAATCCATAACATCATAACATAAACAAAACAAACCAAATTTATTTCACAACTCATTAGTAAAAAAAAAAAAAAAAATTAACTTTTATTTTCGATTTACATAATTAAATTGAAACACAAAATAAAGAAATTCTACTCAACTCTATTTACATTATTTTAGTCGGCCTTTCATACATACCGCTAACATACCGCCCACCTAAAATATTTGAGAGAACAACAATTTATTAAGATAAAATTACAATCTGCCTTTTATTAGGCAATGAGTAATTGAGATAAGTGTCATCATTCATACCATATTTACAATTCATCATTCACTCGCTCATTCATACAATATTTACAAACAGCCCAGAGGCCCCCCAAGTCCACATGGTTGTCACCTCCCTCGCATGCGAAGGAGGAAGCGGAGTCTTGGGGAGTCCCCCACGCCCCTACTTCAGCCGCGTCACTGGATAAGAGCCAGTGGAGGCTGACCAAGAGCGCGAGAGCCACAGTCGCTCAGGACATGATTGGAGAAACTGGCCATTGCCAGGACTCCCACTGTCACTTATTTATAGCAGGTCACGGGGCCACTGCCGTTTAAGTCTCCGAGGAGGATTATAGGGATGAGTGGTGCAGTGCAATGACTGTGCTAGGGAATTAGGGTTGTTGGATAGGTTACCATGGAATTTAATGAACTTGGAAGGGATGAGTTCAAGAATATAGGGTATATTCAGATCATTGTGAAGGGTTTTGTTGCTGACGTAATAAGGGGCATTTACTATTGTTCTTAGGACTTTTGATTGAAAGGATTGGATGCGCTTGATGTTCGACTTTTTTCCTGTCCCCCATAGCTCAATTCCGTATGTCCCGATTGGCTTAAGTATAACCTTGTAAATATGGAGTTTGTTTTCTATTGAGAGGTGGGATGTCCTTCGAAGTAGTCTGTACAGTTGTCCAAAGCGTCTGTTTAGTTCTTGTCTTTTTAGTCTCGTGTGTGGGTTCCATGTCAGTCTTTTGTCGAGATGGAAGCCTAAATACCGTACTGTCTCAGACACAGGGAGAGGAATTGAATTTAAAAAGACTGGCGGACAGGACTTGCGGCAGAGGGTAAAGGTTATGTGGGAACATTTTCCTTCGTTGAATTTGATTCGCCATTGGTTGCACCAATACTCGATCTCGTCAAGGTGTTTTTGAAGGTTTTGGGATGCTATATCAGGGTCTGGATGGGTTGACAAGACTGCAGTGTCGTCTGCGAATGTTGCCAAGAAGGTATTGGTAGTAGAGGGGACATCAGCAGAGTATAGATTATAGAGGATGGGACCCAGGACGCTGCTCTGTGGAACTCCAGGGGATAGTAGTTAGAATATTCCAAACCACAGCGGACTTGGAAGAAACGGTTTGAAAGGTAGGATTGTAGGATTAGGAATAGGGTTTGCGGTAAATTTCCTTTGAGTTTGTAAAGCAAACCTGCGTGCCAGACCCTGTCAAAAGCTTGAGCTATATCCAAAAGGCAGCAGTGCAATACTGTTTGGTTTCAAGGGCTGAGGATATGTGATCAACAACGCGAAGGCCTTGTTGAGCTGTGGAATGTCGTTGGCGGAAACCAAACTGGTGAGTAGGGTAAAGGTTTTTGGATTCATCAATTGGAAGTAGGCGTTTTAATAGGAGTTTTTCAAAAAATTTTGAAAGGATAGGGAGTAGACTAATTGGACGGTAAGATGAGGCGTCATTGGGTGGTTTGCCGGGTTTGGCGAATAGGACAATAATGGAATGTTTCCAGAGGAGAGGAAAGTGCGTCGTTTGGATAATGCAATTATATATATAGGTTAAGAAGATTATGGCTTTAAGAGGAAGTTGTTGGAGGATTCGAGGAGTAAGGAGATCATATCCTGGAGATTTTCGGGAAGGTAATTTTTTCAGAAGATATTTAACCTCAGAAGGGTTAACGGCTTTTGGTGGTAGTGAGAGAGGGATAGGGGAAGTGAGAAAATCTTCAACAGTTGGACGGTGATTATTGTTTTGAGGAGTAAGATGAGGAGTGAAAGTACGGGAAAGATGCAGTGCAAATTCCTCCGCCCTCTCACCATCCGAAGCCACCCAGGACACGTCATCACGACGGAGTGGGTGTGAAACAGGATGATATTTTAGGATTTTCTTAGTTACATTCCACAGGGAGTTGTCCCTGGTAGACAGGGAGGAGAGATAGGAATTAAAAGAATCGGAACGGAAGGATGCCAATTGCCGCTTTACAAGCCTGCAGTACTGATTGTATGAGCGACGATCAGCAGGATGTCGGGATCTTTGCCACACTGTTCTGGAGTGGCGTTTGGATTTGATTAGGTCTTTGAGATACTGAGGTAAAGGATTTTGATTGTGAATTTTTAGGTGACGATGGGGTGACGATGCCTCCCAGGCCGACCTCTGGATCAGAGTAGTGAAGGAATGCACTGCATCATCTAGTTTTCAGAGGTACTTTGAGGTCTACAGAGTCTGTAAGAATCTGACGGAAGTGGTCCCAGTCAACTGGGCCCCTAATAAATGAAGGAGGAGGCGGTTTGTGAATTGGATTTAGGGAAATGGTTAATAATAAGGGGCTATGGTCGGAGGAGAGGTCATCGAGGCGCTTGAGTGAATAGTTTAGTGTTCCTAAATTATTGCAGAAGAAAAAGTCAAGGAGATCTGGATTTCGGTTGGGGTCTGATGGCCAATAGGTAGCTGTGTTAGGAGAGATAGTGGAGCAATGTCTCCGTGTGAGTGCAGACAGCAAAGCACGTCCTCGTGTATTTGTGGATCTTGAGCCCCGGTGCTGGTGCTTTGCGTTAAAGTCCCCACCCACAAGGAAACGATGCCCGATGGAGTCTAGAAAGGAGATGAATTGGGAATCGGAAATGGATTTATTGGGAGGGCAGTACACTGATGCTAGAGTAAGGGGAAAAGTGAGGGTGGTGATTGACACTGCAGTGGATTGAAGGAAATCATGTGCTACCAAAGGAACTATGTGATGGGATATGGTGTTATGGACAATGACAGCGGTACCTGCATGAGCTCTTTCTTCCATCTGGGTGATCAGTTCGATAAGTCTCGTACTGTCGAACGGTAAATGGTCGTTTACTTGTAAGTCTTGTTTCAGTAATAAGAGCTACATCGATGTTTTTGTCATGGAGTAATGTTGTCAGTTCGTTAGTGTGGGTGCGAACATCATTCGCATTCCAAAGGAGAATGGATAAGGAGTCGAAAGGATCCACTTATGGATTTTGTTTAACGGGGATAAGGTAGGAGACAAGATTTGTAAGAAGGGAAATAAGAGGGGTAATTAGGGTTCTGAACTCTGTAAGGAATGAGGTTAAGAGGCTGTTGAGCTTGAAGGTGGCGGGATATGCGAGATGTGCGGTTGAGGATGGGATTGAGTTTGCTGGTTGCTGGGATGAATGGAGTGCTGGGGAAGAAGAACTTGCGGAGGAGGAGTAGGCAATGCCTGTGACTGCTCTATGTTCCGAACTGCGTCAGCAAAAGATACTGAAGGCCTCAAACTTCTGGCGGGGGCGCTTCTTGGGCTGCCTGTGGCTGGCGTTTCTTCTGCTGGGCGACGACGTTGTTCGCTTCTGGACTTTAGAATTCTATAGGCCTCACAGCCTTTATAGTTTGCCGGGTGCTCTTGCTGACAGAGCACGCATACAGCAGGTGATTTTAGGGGCTTCTTGCACAATTCGCTTTTGTGCTGCCCACTGCACTTTACAAACCTGGGAGGGTGGTAGCAGTATGATTTGGTGTGCCCATATGCCTGACAATTATGGCATTGTACTATATCGCGTTTCGGGTAAGGCTTTTCGACCTGTACTCTTGTGTAATACAAGTGGGTGACCTCATAGATTTTTTTCCACTCCAGGTGTTCGTTCTAGTTCCACAAAGAATAAGGGCAGTGGTATCTTGATACTTGCATTATTTTCTTTTCTTTCCTCACGGAGCACATTGGTAATTTGGCGAACCTTGTATCCTAGGCTTAATAGCTCCTTCTCTATCTCGTCCGCTGGTGTAGTGGGATGCAGGTTTCTAATCACTACCCGCAGTGATCTTTCTTGCTTTAATTGGTATGTGTGAAAATCGGCCATTTGAAAAGTCCAGATTTGTCTTGGAAACAAGCAAGGTCTTTAAATCGAGGAGAGATATTTGTTTTAGTTCCAAAATCAAAATCTTCAACAAAATATTGACGCTGAGTTTCTCTCATTAAATAATTTGTAGCTTCATCTAATCTGACAATTGTGAGTGCGTCAGTTTCTCTTTCATGGATTTTGGATTTGACATTTCTTATAAACTGAAAGACATATGCCATAACTCTTTAATTGTACGATAATGAGAAAACCTTGTCAGGAGTGATGTTATCAAATTTTCCCCTTGTGAAGATAGTAGACATACGGCTGCTTTGAGTTCGGGTAGATCTAACAAAACGTCTGGTTTCATGGGCAACTGTAATGGTTCCATTTTCATCCAACAAGGGCCTTTCCATCACAAGTTATTTTCCTTTAAGGATGTCGCAAATGTTCCGCGAGATGCAATATCTGCAGGATTCTGCGATGATGGAACATGATTCCACTGCTGCGGATCAGTGTTTGACAGAATGTAACTCACTCTATTTGCTACATAAGTTTTTAATTGACTTGGAAATTTAAGAAGCCAGCTGAGAACTATTGTGGAATCAGTGAACAACATGATGGTCTTAATTGCATGGCGTTCGATAAACTCTGAAATTGATAGAATTAACTGCGTTAATAAATAGGCGGCACATAGTTCGAGGTGGGGTATGCTTATGGTTTTAATTGGTGCAAGTCTTGTCTTCGCCTTCAACAGAAATGTACGAACATCTGTACTTGTTTCGATAAGTTGTAAATAAATCACTGCTGCATACCCTTTCTCGGAAGAATCATAAAACCCAAAGATGCTGCTTTTCTTCGTATAGTTTACGGGTTTCTTGATCTAGGCATTCAAGAGCTAAATGTAATTTAAGGAAGTCAGCTTCTTTGGCTATTTCGAGAGCCTTTAGTGCTGAAAAGTTTTCTGCAACTGTTTTCAAAAACGATCGTAAATACGTAAGGTTATTTACGGGGGAACTAACTGGTTTGAATTGACGTATTTTTTGTAAGTAAACGGAGCTGAGAATACGTTTATTATTAAACCTAGTATTCAACGCTGCCCACGCCGCGTCGTAATTATCTGCTACCAGTGGAAATGCTGATACTATCTGAAGAGGTTCATCTTTTAATGATCCAATCAAGTGGTGAAATTTTTTAATACGAGTCAAAGCTGATTCATCATGTACCAAGGACAGAAATACATCTCTAAACTGAGGCCATTTAAGGATATCTCCATGAAAGCTTGGAATATTAATTTTTGGTAGACGAGTCCGAGCATTAGAGGTAATTGTAGCATCAAGCATGGTAGTGGCGTCATGAACGGTTGTTCCTGACACTTGAATACCTGACATAGAAGTTTGCGCTGGCTGAGGAATAGGATTCATTATTGTCTCATAAATATTGTTACAATCGTAGACGCAATTTTTCGCATGAGAATAATGCTTTTCTTCATAGGGGAACTCCTTTGGTTCCTTATTCAATAACAAATGGATTTCCTGCAATGATTCCCAGGATTGGACAAATTGGGACAAAGGATTGGGTGTATACCTTTTCTAAACCTTTATATTTTCCTCTGAATGCTGGAAACGCATTTAAATCGTCCTTTGCAGCCTTTGCGTCCTTTCTAATTGCTTTAATCTCGAGGTACAGCTGAGTAATCTTTTGCTTTAACAGGTCTCCCCGTTGTTCCAGAGTCAGTTCCGGCATTTTAGGAAAACCTATCAAATCAAAACTAGTCGTGAAATAAGTGATAAGCGATCCGGCCCGGAGGACCAGTGTTGGGGGCCAAGGTGCACAAAATTAAAAAAATCAATAATAGTGAAATCCCCGAGCACCCTAGTAAAATATGCCGATTCCGTGTTATTATGCTTAACAATAAATTTATTTGAAAAATAAAGTATACATATATAATACCAAACCACATTAATTCCAATTTTTTCATAAACAATAAATGAATCAAGTTGGTTGTTGAAAATATTAAATTCAATTTAACAAAATAAAATCGTGAACCTTCTAAGTTAATAATTAATTCCTAGTTTTAATTTTGTTTTGGAGAGAGAGAGAATAGCGCAAATAAAATTGTTGGGTCTGACCTCTCAATCTGTGATAATGTCGTTGTCGTCTTCTTCTAAGTGTTGAACCAGGCAAGTTGATGCAATGTCGGCGGTCCTCTCAAAAGACGAAATCTCAAGTTGGATTTCTCCAACTTCCACATCCCATTTAAGTGCGAAATCATTCACAAATTTAGAAATGTAAAGGCCGTTCAGGCAAGATGGCACATTTCCAATGGCTTGTTCAAGCAATACTGACTTAAGATAATCTCCCCTGAACGCCTCCTTCGCGTCCCTCGTATCTCGTCTGGGTTTCCTACGCCACGAGAAGGAACGATAATTTTTCCTCCATCCGGTGGGAGTGGCATCGGGTAATTGTGCCTGAGAAGAGCCGTGTGCAGAACTGGTCACTCTGATTGGAGAACAGACTCTCTGGCCACCACACGATCCGTGCAATGCCAGGCATTTTTAAATTTCAACAATGACATCGCCCTTTTTGAGTTTTCAGCACTTCACGTGGAGAAAGGAATGACATTAAGATCACTACAGCGTCGTTTTATCCACTCTAGTCAAACTCGACTTACAAATAGATCATATGGCGATTTTTATTAATAAAGTTGTCTATGAAGAAAGGAGGGTACCTCCTGATCGTTCCAATTTAAAGTATTCATCCCAAATTCAAAAAACGTTAATTAAATTTAACTTCAACTAAAAATTCTTTCTGTCATTTACCATTATTTCCCCTCTCGTTCCCAAAGGTGTATCGTGGATGATAGATACAACTGCAATTGCGATTTTACATTAATATTAGCTTTTCGTAAAATATAATATTGTGAGGATATAGATATAATTCACAATCAATATGTACAATAGTAAAAAAGAAAACAAACTATTTTATGAATAACCATGAAAATTTTATTTCAAACTATGTATTTTGTATCACAAAAAGAGAATAAGAATAAATAGTCATATCTGGCAGTAATAGAATCATTCTGATTATTTTCTCTAAATTGATGTTTTAAATGAAATTAACAAAATAAACCTTCATTCACGGTATTAAAATGACTTTATGACTAAAACATGAAAACTGTAATTTGTTAATAATAATTACACATGTCTACATGAAGTATTTTAAACAACTATCTCTACTCAATCCTCTAATAGAAATGTCTTTACATTTATTACTAATATGAAATATACCATGGTCTGTTCATTGATTGGCAATGTTAATTGTATAATGATTCATCCTGAAGAATATAACACCTTGAACATCCAAAACACAGTCTATTGATCTCATCAGCTACTGTTTTGGACACCTCCTTCCTCTTCCATGAATTCGTTTTATCCCATCTCAAGTTTACCATTACCAGCCTTGTTATACCTTGAGACTACTTATCCATGGTGTTGGGGGGAGCGGCTCCTCGAAAATTGAGGAAGCAAATCTCCGTACCCGGACGAACTAGAATCACTCCCTTTCACTCCCAATTCCCGAAAACATCGACAAATAGTTAGGAGAAAAGAAAAAAACGACCAACTTAAAGCCACACAAAAGTTCAATCTATTGTATTGAAAAATTTCACAGGTTTTAATTAATCCCCAATTGAAAAAAAAAAACAAGCTTACAAACAAAAATGACTGAAACTTTATTCAGAATAAAGAAAAACATTAATAACTGAAAATTTGGACAATTAAAAAAATGAGAAAGAAGTATATAAAAAACCAAAAAAAAAACCCATCAATGTGAAAACAAAATAATAAAAAAGGTTTTCTTTATTTATACATATATATGTCCAATAAATAAAATAAGCGGAGCTCCATTACAATAATCAATCAATCAGTCTCAGTTACAAAAAAAAAAAAAAAATCGATTTAAATCTAATTATCTAAATTTGAAGAAAGTACATGATGTGAAAAAAAGAAAATGTTTACGTCACCAGTTCTAAGTAGACGAGTAGAGTCGGCTTGTTGCAGAGCGGCCACTTCTGCTCTTCTTCTCCCTTCTCGTGAACAACAATCACGGTGACGAGTGATGAACACCTAGTCCGAGTGTTCACAACGAGCGTTATAAAAATGATGAGTAGTGATGAGTACTCGACCAAGAAAAAATGAGATACTTCGGCGAATCATCATATTCGGGTGTGAGGGAGAGCATTTCTGTGTCCCCAAACAAAGCTTGAGCCGTACTGAGAACTTGTGCGTATGAGCAGACGAGACCTTGACCGCTAGCCATTGGGTGTAAACAAAAACTGGTTGAACATTATCCTTTGTTGAGTGAAATTAAGCGATAAATTATAATTACAATCGTAAATAATTACGCTTGTTTGTTTCTTTGGGTAAACACTGTTGAAGAAAATTAATCAATAGAAAAACTCAAAAAAACAAAAAAAAAAACATGAATGTTAGCATTAAAGTTAACGGCTTTAACACATGGTAAGGTTCTACTTTTAACTTTACATTCTTTTAATTTTTCTTATTACTAAGTCAAATCTTCACACGCGTAGAATAGAAGGGCTAGGAAGGAAACATGCCACCAAGATTAAACATTAATCTTATTCCACAAGGCCCCTTTCATCAATTCATTTTTGGCCTAAAACAATTTGAATACGCCTTTTGCCGAACTCTTATTTTTTTCATTATAATTTAAAATTTCTTACTTTTGACATCTCTATGGTTCATGAAATTATCTACGAAACATATTATCAAATGTTTATGATAATTTCTATTAAAGTCAGAAAAATATAAAAAAATATGGCTTATTCGAAATGAAATATGGGGACACATATTCCATTTGTCGGTGTATTTCATTTATCCTCACACCTGAATTGCTAAGCACCTCTCTCTTGTGTTACGACTGACTAGGCTGAGCTGTGGCCTGAAGGTGAAACATCGAGTATCACATACGGAGGCTTAGGTGTTCACGAACCACAAAATAAACAATGTTATACGACACTCAATTTGGACATTTGGGAATACACAAATGGTTTAGTTTCAGCACAAATAACTTAGCCTTTCTAGGGCCTAGGCGTTTCACTAACTCTTCTTTACTTCAGGTGATCTTTTTGGTTATAAAATCTAACTCTAATATTTGAGCTCCCACTTAAAACTTTTCCCATCCAGTACACCAATTCTTGCTACATGTTTGAGGTCTGCAGTGGATGGAGTAGATTGATTCTTATTCACAAGGGTCGTCTCATTATCGTGCAGTGCAGAGGTAAGAGCCTTTGGCTAGCATATTACATATTGGGATTATTTTGTATGGAGAACTTCAGTTGACCCAAACTCCTTCCGATAATGCTTTTGAGGCTGGAATTTCCGATTTGGTCAAACAGATGTCAATTACGTTTTTATCCTCTACAACTTTGGTGGAAAGTGACATTACGTACTCACCAACTGGAAAGGGATTGTGGCAAAGGAACCAATCCGCGAATTTCTTGCACGCACTATTATCTCTTGTTATTCTGGATAACCTTGAGTCTAGATGTTGTTCAGTAGTGCAAAATTACTTAATTAATTAGTTATGTCCTTCGTCTGAGACAAGTTGTTGGATCACTCGTATGGCCAAGAAAGGAGAGCACGATAACCCAAAAGGCAAACGGTTGAATTCGTACTGTTCGATTGCATCGTCAAGATTGAATCGTAAAAACAGGTGATGGTATACACGATCTTCAGGATCGATTAAAATTTGAAGAAACATCTTGCATATGTCAGCTGAAACAACATACTGTGGTATACGAAATTTCAACAATATTTCCCTGATATCATGTTGGAGCTTCGGCCCCGTTAGAAGATGACTATTCAGGGATCCAGAACTAGTGGACCAGAGGCATCAAAAACAATGCGTAAGTGTGAGGATGAACTATCTTTGCAAACCCCATGATGCGGAAGAAAATATTTCCCTGGTTGAGTTGATAGCGAAAGATATTGCTGATCAAGATAATCCTGGAATTGTGTTATACTCAAGTCTTAGAGTACCGGCTTTAGTCAACTTCTCCTCTAGCTTCCTGAAACGATGGATGGCCATAAACTTTGAAGATTCTAAATTTGGCGGTTCACCTTTAAATGGCAGGCGTACGACGTATCTTCAATGCTCGGTTCTTGTATGAGTTGATTCAAAATGTTTCTCAGCTTTAATATCATCTGGACTTAATTTGTTAACAGTTGCAACCTCCTCAATCTCCCAGAATCTACTCATTATAGCAGGCAGCGTTTCATTTTCAATCTGTGATTCGGCTACAGTAAGCATCGTTCGACAGGCTGAAATTGGTTTCATGCAAATTTATCTCTACCACAATAAAACCAGTCAAATACGTAGTTTTAAATAAAACTGATAAGAACTTTGCAATACAACAGACACCCAATTCAGTAAACTTTAAAAGGTTTATTGGTTATAAGAACTAATTACGTTAATATTGGAAGTTAAAAAAAAAAAACCTCGGCTTTCCAGAGTGCTTTACTGCTTTGCAGTAAAATTATTAAAATAGAATAATAAATTTTGTTTGTTGATGTCAAAGCGTTAAAGTCTCTTACTGATCTGAAAAAGTTTTGTGCATTTTCTTTTTGCCTTAGATTTAAAATATACTCTCTAAATATCATTCAAATACTTAAATGTAATAAGTATACTGAACATATAAGTTTTTTTAAATGTCAATAATCTTCTTCGTAAATACTAACGTAAAATGGAGACTTTGATGCCAGCTAATCTTAGGCTCACCAGCAATAAAAGCGAATTAGAACCTAAATATTATCTCACTGTATCAGAAACGTTTTAAGTGGTAATTTTCAAATTATTTGTTTATTTTATTAAACAACTCTTGTTAAATCAATCGAAAAATAGTTCTCCAACTTTATTTAATCAAATATAGATGAAGGCCACGGCGCAGTGAATTATTTTGAGTGAACGGGGAGGGGGTGAGAAACAAAAAATAAAATACAACTAACACTGTGTTTATTAATTTAAAAATGACTGTTGTACAAGGCTAAATAGTTATCATTAAATAGGGCTAAACTTCTTTAATCACTCGATTTTAAACTGTTACAACCTTTTGTTGGTAGACCAATTGCCATGAAAACACCAAATAAAAATGTAAGCTTACTATTGGCAACTTTCGCTATTTTGTACTATAATCTATCTTCAGAAGCTTATCTGCTATTTTATTCCTCTCATAGTTTTCGGTTCCTAATAAATTTTAACATGACAGCACATTTACAATATAATATTGTTTGTTGTCTTACAGTTGTCGCTTTGGCACGTTGCGTAGTATATGTTGACCGAATGTTTGAGCTCCGGCAAAATAGTTACACCATTTGAAATGTAGTTCAAAGGCAGTTGTCAATAATAACAGCGTATTATGAAAATAAAAACACATATAAATCAAAATTACCTAGAGCACATGACGTTTATTAAGCTTACAGTTTCACATTTCCAGAAGTTTATTAATGAGAAATGAAACCATCATTATTAAAATAAAATAATGAACGAAAAGTCAGAGAACTGATAAAAAATTACATTAATCTAGTGGAAAAATATACCTTATAATAAATAACAAATAAATAAACCCATTTCCGAAATTATAATAATTAATAGTTAGCAAAGTAAGTATCTTATCTATTTACATGAGCAAGGATCGTGAGCATCTCTCCGAACGCTGTGGGACTCGTGAGATCATCCCACCGCAGCAGATCGGCTTCACCCAAGGCCTAAATACTTACTGCAATCTGATGAGACTTGAGCAGCAACGTCGTGACGGATATGCGCAGCAACAGAACCACCGCGATGATCTCTTTGACTGCTCGAAAGCCTTTGACTCAGTTGGCCACAACACAATGCTTAAACGTCTGAAGGAATACGAATTCACCGAACAGCTTCACCCGTTATTAGCTTTTCTTCACTAGACCCTCACATTTTCCAATTTCATGAAATAATCTAGTTGAATTCTCACATGTTTCTTGATCTATCTTAACTTAGATAAACCTGCAGCTATAAGCATCACTAAAGTCTTTGAACTAATATTGTCATCCATATCTAACAATAATTACTCTTTCTTAATGGCATATTCCATCAGTAGACCTTTATACCTGCAGGATATAATTCCTGTACTCCATCCTTGGTCTGCAAAAGTTTCCAATAATATCTCGTTCCATTCAGACCATACAGAGTCGATTGTTAATATTGTTAGGATTGCTGAGTGCCAGTCTAAACATGATTTTTCCATAAATAATCTTAATAGCTCTTAGTACTTCCTTTATTGATTTCATATCTTCTACATTCTTTCTCAAACATCTCTAGCCACTGTTTACCATTTGAGTGTTTGCTTGTAAACTTTTCAACCATGAACTTCTCTGCTACATGTTTTAAATTTAGTATAATCTCTTTCTTTTGTGTGGATTCAATCATCTTATCTTTTTGCATTACTTGTTCCAATTATTATATAAATCATCAAACATTATATCACCTTCTTCATCAAAATAAATTGTTTTCATTTTCTCAGTTAATGTAATCCACACTGTCTTATCTTGACCTCTCTGAGTAAAACTATTTCTCAGTCTTTTATAAATAACTGTATTTGACAATTCTGCATGTTCACTCATAAACCTTTTCTCTTGTGGTAACACATATTCTTCGTTTTCCTCTGCTTTAATTGAGGTTATGGCGATGACATTTGTCATTGTCCTTCGTTGATGCCACAAAGTTTAATGAGAATTGCAATCTTTTCGCCATTATAACTGTCGGGGGAGGGGGAGCCTTACCTGAAGGTGTCCAGTTCTCGCACCCGTTGGCGCTAGTTCGGAGGACCACCTCACCAATGATGAGGAAAAATTAAAACAATAAAATAATAAAAAAAGAAAAGAAAAGCCCAATGGGCTAAAAAAATGGAAATAATAAAAAAAAAAAAGGATAAGAGTAAGGAGCAGGGGGGTGATAAATGAACAACCTGGATCAACGTTTGAACTAAAAATTAATTCCTGTAATTTCCAATTATATCATGACTCATGACATACAAAATATAATAAACTAATTAAAAAAAAAAAAAAACAATATATAAAATGAGGACAATAAGATTTGGTGAAATGTCATAGGGTAAAGCGCTTTACCGTGGTAAACGAAGATCTTCAGCGGCTGGCAGGCGGAGTCCGTCTAACCCCTTCAGTCCGAGATGATTTTGTTTTTTTTCTTAAAGCGAATGAAGAATCTTCAATGTTGAATTTGTATGAACCTCATACAGCTCGCAGCTATAGCAGTGGGCCAGGACAATGTCGCAGCTAGACTGGCCTTTATCTTATATAAACAGCGGGAGCGGTGAGTCAAGTTATGGATTAAGAGTCCCATGTTGTCTACACTGATGTCTGCCAATACTTCGCTATTGACGTAATTATTAGCGTGAATATTCAATTGAACGTTCTTTTACAGGAATGTAGTAATTGCATAACTACTGACTAAATAAAAGAAGGTCTTCACAAATAATGTTATTAATAAAATATAAATAAAAATAAACTTTTTTGGAATGTAAAATTGAGTTTCAAACATTGCAATAAATCATAAACAACAAACTTTCAATAATCGATAGATAAAAACAATTATTCTAGGAAAATCGATTGAATAAACTATAAATATAAATGAAAGTAAAACAATTAAATATGCACACTTATTTATAATTTGATTTACAAAATAAATACAGAAATAAATTTAATCACTTTTCATAAAAATAACGCTAGAGTAAGTTAATTATTTATTTTACAAAAAAAAACTAGTTGTGCCTTTCTTTTTATTGTTGTTAGGTAATTTTAAAATAAAAGGGTGGATAAAAAAAGGGAAACCGAACAAATAACTAAGTCGGACAAAATTGGTAATAAGCCGCAACATACCGCCCACCCAATTTTGTCAGTCATGAGAAGCTGTTAACGGCTCGAGGCAAACCAGTTTATGAACCGGACGTTTGCATGTCCCTTGGGATGTTCTGATGGTCGCAACCCGGACTATACCATCTTTCCCAGGATGAACTTCTACAACACGACCCAATGGCCATTTAAGAAGGGGCATATTTGGCTCGCACGTTAAAATCATATCCCCCACTTTTAAACTACTACAGTGTGAGGTCCATTTGTAACGTTTTTGCAGCGTTTGGAGATACTCGTCCCGCCAACGCTGCCAAAAATGCTGAACACGTTGTCTCACTCGTTGCCAACGCGATAAACGGCTTTCAGGAACGGGCACCCAATCAGGCTCCGGTATACAAATGAGCGGTTGGCCAATAAGGAAATGCCCCGGAGTCAGTGGCTCTAGATCAGATGGATCCGTGGATATGGGTGTAAGCGGTCTGGAGTTCAGGATAGCTTCAATTTTAGCAAAGATGGTGGCAAGCTCCCATTCGGTAAAGGGTTGTTGGCCAATACTTTTGTGCAGCAACGTTTTCGCTGATTTAACACCCGCTTCCCATAGTCCACCAAAATGAGGTGCATGTGGAGGATTAAAGTGCCAGGAGATGCCTCTACCAGAGACATAATCGGCTATTGAGGTATGAGTTGCTTTCGAGGAAAACCATTTGTACATTTCCGACAAATGATTCTTTGCACCGACAAAATTTGTCCCATTATCCAATTCAATTCGCGCAGGAATCCCGCATCGAGGGACAAATCGGTCAAGGGCATCCAAAAAGGCCTCAGTCGACAAAGAAGAAACCAACTCTAAATGAACAGCTTTAGTTGAAAAACAAATAAATAATACAAGATAACTTTTTAATACCGCCGCGTTACGGCGCGTTGTTTCTTTACACAAAAAAGGTCCAGCCAGATCTACACCAGTATGTAAAAAGGCCCTAACCTGAGAGAACCGAGAAGCGGGCAAATCTCCCATAAAGGGTGCAACCGGAGTCTTTGAACTTCGAGCTTCCCTCACCCAAAGGAGACCTTGCGAATCAACGAAACAATTCAATGATTGTAGAGACAAGTTCAGTTTCGGGGGGTCCATGAAAGTCTCCGAATAGAAGCGATGTTGCAAGATTCTAACGAGGGTCAGCTCAGAATGCAGGACTTCCGAAGCTGATAGATGGCCTCGTATGCGTTCTGCGTCAGTCTTAAGTCGGGTGTTGTTCAAGAATCGTTGTATCCATGCCTTGGTTCGAATCAACTTGGAGTATGAGGAAAACGGTTCCATTATACCCAAGAAATCAGAGGGCTCCGTGGTGATTAGCACGACATTGTCGGCTTTTAGCTCTGGCAAGTCCGAATAACGCTGATTGATCGAGGACTTGGGTCAGCTTTCTCGAGGCGAGGTTGCCCACGTGTGTCCCACCCACCATAGCGCGTTGTACAAAAGTTTAGAGGGAAGCAAACCACGGGATCCACAATCAGCAGGGTTATCGCACGAGGTTATGTGACGCCACCAAGCAATTTGAGTGGTTTCAATGATCTCACCAATTTGATTGGAAACGAAAGTTTTTAGCGTGGAAGGATGTATTCTTATCCAGCCCATGACCACAGACGAGTAAGTAAAGAAAAAATATTAAGATTCTTGAGAAAATCGGTGGCAGATAAGTAGAGTCGTGATAGCAATAGCGCGGCGCACAGCTCTAAGCGTGGAATAGTCACAGGCTTAAGAGGTGCTAACTTAGATTTAGCGATGAGCAAATACATATTATGTTGGGTTTGAGACAAAAGATATAGGGCAGCACAATATCCTTTTTGTGAGGCATCGCAGAACCCCATTAAATAAAATGCATTCGTCTTGCTAACTAAGAATCGATGTATTCGAATTTTGCTAATATAGCGCAGCTCGTCCACAAAACGCTGCCAGGATTCCTGGATCTCGGAAGGCACATGTTCGTCCCAGTCGAGCCCAGCACGCCATATTTGCTGGAGAATAAATTTCGCTAGAAAAACGACAGGGGTGAGATACCCTAGAGGGTCGTAGATTTTTGCAATAGTTGACAGAATGGAACGCTTAGTACAAGCGGTTATGCGGGAATCGATTTCATAGGAAAAGGTATCGTTTCTTGGATCCCATTGCAAACCTAAAATTTTAATATTCGCGACGGTTGATTCATCCGCCCCTAGTGGAAGTGGCAGCTGGCGAGATTCGCTTTGCCCATCTGACAATAGATCCAGGCAATTACTTGACCATTTGCTTAAAGTGAAACCTCCTTTGGCTAACAATTGTATTATTTCGGCCTTCAACACTTGGGCGTCTTGCACGGATTGTGCCTTTAACTTTAATTGTGGTTTTGTAAGACAATTATTGAAGGGGGGGGGGTGAATAAACTGAAATCAGTTTCTCTGTAAACAAAGCAAGCAATTTTATTTACTTCATTTTATATAATAACAATTATTCATATTATTTACACAATCTTACCTGTAAACAAAGAAACGACAATTGCAGTTTATAATTATCACTTCTCTATTCACACTCTAATTACAACTTTAGTTACTTAACATAACCTTCTCTATATCATCTCACTTTTTAGATTATTGCTGACAGCTCCATCTGGTGGAGGCCAGTAGAAACAGCGCGGCAAATTCAAAGTAAAGAGAGTATACTTTCTTTGCATGTATATACTATTTTGCGGCGGAGCCGATGTATAATTAACTACTTCACAGTAATACAGTTTTATTTTATTTAAAAAAGCAAAACTCTTGAGCTTCCTCCGATAGGTTTCTATTGTCACATTTAAGATACGACAGTTATGATTATTGTTCATTACTGATGTTATTTTCATATTCTAGATACTTACTCATCCATCTACTCATTAATGCCTCACACTATATATTAGTGTGGCGCTTCCATGGCTAGATAGAAATGAATGGCAGAACAATTTTCTGTAGCTAATTTGAATCCATTCTGTTTTATTGACAAGGCTATTCTATCTTAAAGTTGTTTGCATGAGACTAAAGGCCACCAAAGGCTTTACTGGTAAGATATGTTGTCATCGGCATACAGTAACATTTTTACATCTTGGGCCAAGCATGTTTTGATGATATCCCGAGCAAAGAAAGACAATGCAGGACCAAGCGTACTTCCCTGTGAAACGCCGTTCACTTATTATATTAATTATATGACCACGCCTGGCCTTAAATACTCTTAGAAGAAACTTTTTAAGAAAGAAAGTTAGTTTATTGGCATTTTCTCCTAAATTTCTAGCTGTCTTCGTAATTGTGTGCTTTCCAAACAGGAGCAAATACACAATGAATGTCTGAGAGAGTACAGTCAGGACTCTTTGCCTGTTTTTGTAAGCTTAAAGTACCTCTGGTTCTAAACATATGAGATAATCAAGTGTGCTTCTTTCTTTTCAATAAACACTCTCCCAAGAACCAGGGAAGCCCTCCAAAACTGCAAGTCGAGGCTTTTGCCCTATACCTCGATGTTAGTAGCTGTGGCTTATCCCTCTTCCCGAGTAGGGACCACTATATATTCTCTCTACTTGGAAGGGAAAGAACAAGATATAAACATTTTATTTATAAACTGCAAAATGACGCTTGGTTAATTTTATTTTATTTATTCCTATGAATAAATTGTTGGGATGTATCCTTTTGTGAAGCTAGCAAATTTTCGAATATCTGAATAAGAGAAAGGTTTCTTGAAAGGCTGCAGAAGCTCGTGAATAATCGGTGTGGAGTCATATCTTTCTCGCTTAATCTGGAATCTTCGTACAAATTCTCATCAGCGGACATAAGCTGGAAGTGGGCGCCCTAACAATCTCTATTGGATTAACTATAAGCCTGTTGGAGATTTTAAGGGAGGTTATAGGTGCAGAATAACCACCTTCATTTATCTTCCATACAATAACCCGAATAATGGAGTATTATGCTTTATTTGTAACACAAAATTTTGCTAAGATGATCATTTATTTTTCTTGATTAAAAATCTTTCATTTTTTTTGGCAACTAAGTAAGAGTTTGAATTGTCTCGAGTAGGCTTAAACTTGAAAATTCTTAATCGTAAAAAATCATTTTTCTTGATTTAATGTTTCAGAACACTTTTTCCACCAGGGTACTAACACTCTTTTGTGGAACCGCTTTGTTTAAGGTGCGTTGAATGGTTTCCCACACTATATTAGAACATTCAAAATCAACATTTTAAAGCTAAGCTATCTAACTAAATTTATTCCCGTCACCGTTTTTAAGGCACATTTGTAGGTACTGATCATTATTGGTGATTCAATATAATCGGGAAATGGTCTCTTCCGTATGTGTCTTTTAGCACTTACCAGTTAAACCTGAGGGCTGACTAATGAGATATCTATATGAGTAGGTGAACACATGTTCAAGACCATAAGTTAAGAAACGAAAATGATTTGAACTTTATGTTTCTATCAATCGTAGATTCCCACAAAAGGCTTCTTACATTGTCATCAAATAAAATAATTACAGGGATAGGAAGTTGTCGAAATAAATTTATCGAATTCTAGTCTTCTACAGAAGGATGTGATTATGTTAATGGAGCACAATCTAATGTGGTCAGACTAACGGTTAACCCAAAATTCATAACATTATATCTAAACATACCTCTACCAGGATTTATAAAATAAGTAAGGTCCTTCCTCTTTTCTCTTCTAAGAGAACCTCGAAGAGGACATTTTTGGATATTAACCTTGCATTGTAAATGTTGCACAGGAACTAGACATGTTGGGCATGGGATAGAAATTTTTTTTTGGCACGGAGATTTAAGCCTGCAATAATCAAAGCAGAACCTATATGTCCCATCAGGTTTCCGGGCCATCACCATCGACATCGGCAATTTTATGAATAGTTGAACAACGCATACTTTATTTAAAACAACACACGTTAAAATATGAGAGACATGAGACACAGGTCTTTGCAATGGTATATATATATATATATATCTGTAACACGTTACTAACTAACTGAAACCTCTCGAACACAGCGGAGGTGTGACGGAACACACTGTTACTTATAACTGGTTCTTCACTATAGTCTGCCCATCGAATCTGGCCTTCGCCATCGACATTGACAGTTTGCATTAGCTTCTTCTTCCAGAAGTTTGTCCAGATCTTGATGGCTTTTATGACATTAGGGGATTAACAATAGGCTCTATGCCGGATTGGTTTGTCATCTATGACTTCGATACGATAGGTTATTGTTGTGTCTGTAATATTTTGCACGCAGCCTTGTGCCGCCTTTTGTTATTAGTTATAACCTTCATGTTACCTTTGGCATTCAGTAGAATAGATTCCATCTTTATGTACCACTACTTACTTGTTCACTTTATAAAATATATATGTTTTCTCACGTACCCCAACATGTGTGTGCTTTTGTAACTATTAAAAAGAACATAACAAATTGGCGACGAGTTTTAATCAGTGCGTGAGTGAACCGAAAATCGCGACCTATGTGTTCGTTCCAACCTTATCAACGTGTTCAAACAACACTAAAATTCCGGTAAAATGTGTTATTTTGTCTTCAATCGACCGTAAAAGGTAAGAATTAGACTAATTTCTATCGAATTATCAATAAAAACACTTCGAAATGAATGCTAAACAGTTCGAATCTTTTATGAAGACTTTCAGCGAACAGCAGAAAGTTTTCCTCGAAACTGTAACTGCTCAACTTTCCGGGAAACCTACTGAAGAAAACACAGTCAATTATTCGAGCATCGCACCATTCGAAAACTTTGATCAAAAACGTAATCCAGCTCGAACTTTCTCTGCCAGCGAAGTGAACAAGATGTCAAGCCCTAGCCAGCGCTCAGGAGCAAGGACAAGCTCTAATCAACCCAGGTCAAGTTCCCGTCCCCGTAGACCTGATTTCAAGGCTCTCGGCATCGATAATCTGTGCATCCGGTGCTCAAGGGGAAACCATCAGATATCGGAGTGTCGAGTTGATAAGAACAAATTATATTGCACCCTTTGTAAAAAGAAGGGACATGTGGCACGCGTCTGTATCACATCATTTATGGCAGAAAACAGAAGGAAACCAGGCAAATCCAGTTCTACACATTCCCTCCAAATTGCCAACACCAGCCCCGGAGCAACGCCAGCATACGGTCTCAATAAATTAGAAACGGTGATCCAGAAAAATGACGTTATTATTGACTTGTTCGAGTTGAACCGTCATGAATCAGATAAGTACATGATTGACGTGTCGCTCAATGGAAAATTGCAACGTTTTGAGGTCGATAGTGGCGCCAAATTCACCCTATTAAGTGAGAATGAATTTGACAGACTTAACCTAAATTTGCCAGTTCAACCAACCAACCTAGCTTTTCGATCCTACTCTGGCAACATAATCCAATCAAAAGGTAAGGTACCAGTCCAGGCTGCTTACAATGGAAAACAAATAACCGGCGATTTATACATTGTACCAACATGATACGAACCGCTTCTTGGACGTCAATGGATACGAGGACTTGCCATTGAACTCAAACAGGTCGACAATAATCCTCCCATGCCAATCTACCAGTTCAATTCAGTCCCCTCGCTCGAGGATATTTTAGAAGAGTTTTCCTCGATCTTCGAACCAAAAATTGGCTGTATTCCCGGCTATGAAATTTCACTCCAGCTCAAACCAGGCGCAAAGCCATGTTACACCAAGGAGCGTAGTGTTCCACATGCTCTCCTGGACCAAGTCAACCGGGAACTAAACGAACTCGAAGCTGCAGGAATCATTGAACCTGTAGACGCCAGTGATTGGGGTTCCCCTCTCGTGGTGATCGTCAAACCTGACGGAGGCGTTCGCCTCTGCTCAGACTACAAGTGTGGCGTCAATGAACGTCTAATTCAAGTAAACTACCCTATCCGTACCAGAGAAGACGTCCTAAGCAGCTTGCGAGGCATCTTATTCCGTTATCGAGCTACGCCACTTGCTTGTGGCCAATCACCAGCTGAAAAATATCTACATCGAAAGTTGCGCATGCGCCTTGATGCTATTTTTTCCTACCAGCCTAAACCATCAAGCGTGACAGCAGAACCAGCACGCTCTTTTAAGGTAGGGGAGAGAGTCCAGATCCGCCTATACTGTGACAACAAGAAGATTTGGCAGTTCGGCGATGTCATCAAAGTACTTGGCCAACGGCACTATTTGGTCAGACTCGACTCTTCGGGGCGAATACTAAAACGCCACATTGACCAAATTGTGGCAACTTGGGTTCCAAAGCCAACATCCGTTTCGTTTGGACCGAGTCAATCATTTGAGGTTCCCCGACTTCCACCTACTCCAGCAGCTGCGCCAACTCTAGCAGCAGCGCCGAATCAAGGCCGACCTCGTCGTGAGATACGCTTTCCGGCACGATTTAATGATTATGTCTTGAATTGTGTTACCTGAGTTTTTCAATTTAGTGCGGGAGAATCTGTTGTGTCTGTAATATTTTGCACGCAGCCTTGTGCCGCCTTTTGTTATTAGTTATAACCTTCATGTTACCTTTGGCATTCAGTAGAATAGATTCCATCTTTATGTACCACTACTTACTTGTTCACTTTATAAAATATATATGTTTTCTCACGTACCCCAACATGTGTGTGCTTTTGTAACTATTAAAAAGAACATAACAGTTATATTGGTTCTTTAGCGGGTGTTCATTTCTACCTTCCTCAAATTTGAAGACTTTCTCTGGTTGATCCAAGAAAAAGTACTACGCTGTTGAATTGACCGACATTTTCATGGAGGCGATGAAATACAAGCAAGGCAATACGGTCGTACTTGACTAGGAGTAACGTGTAACTTAACTTCAAACACCTTGGCTTATATTGCCACGTTAACTATGTTATAGAAATACACATTGGAAGCTTGTATTTTATTAACGAGGATTCATAAAAAAGGAACAAAATATCAAAAAATAAAATTATATTTTTGAATGAAAACAACCAAAATATATTCCTTACCTAACTAATAATTTCGTTATCAGTGAAAGTTTAAGCAAATTATATAATGCAATCAAAGTCAAAGTTTTAAAAAATATAATTTTTAATTTAGTCGAATATTCTGTGTAGTATGTATTCCACTATTATTGATAATTATTTGTTTAACTTCGCTAGTTTCGTTAAGGTGAGTGGTGGGCCAGTAACAAATAAATGAATCAAGACATATATATAAAATTTGAATTTATTTACATGAAAATAAAGAAAAAAATACACGCTTGTATGGAAAATATACAAAACATAGCCAGCATACTTTATCGTTATAATTCGGTTGGATTTTTTTTCGCTCATATATTTTATATAAATGGGGTTAACAATATTTAATAAATTACAATAATCTTCCGCTAGATATGTAAATACAATAAAATACAGTGTTATAAATTACAATAAAATAGAGGGGGATAAATACTTTTAAAAAACTAGGAATAATATAATAGTGTTAGTAACTAGGGAAGACATGTTAGTAGGATAAAAAGTTATATACAGAATACAAAAAATCTGCGGGTTCGGCCCTCTACTCTTTCCCCCCTGACCTATAGGAACCCTACCCCTCGCTTCTCGGCCAACCATACGGCGGTCCCGGGTGCAGCTGCAGAAGACCCCTGTTGTGCTCGCCTTCTTCTTGCCCCTCCAGTAGTCGTTCTTCGGCTGGTGCTCTTCCTTGTGCCTGGTCTTCGTTGGGCCGGCCCCATCTGAATGGTCTCTGCATCCGGCCCGAAAGGTGCTCCATAAACATGCACATCGACCAGGCAATAGTTTCGCACGTCACCAGCCTCTTCATTTTCTTCAGGTACGCCCTCGTGGTGATCCCTGTCAGTAGACGATCATTGCCAGGGTCCCATGTGCCGAGGGCGCCCACGACTATTGGGGCTATCTTCACCTCCCTGTATCTGGTCTGCAGGGAGGTCTTTAGGGTGGCATATTTCTCTTCCTTTCCTGTCCTTGCCGATTCCAACGCTATTTTCCTGTTCTCGAAGGGGATTGCTACGTCGATAATCGGGGCTTTTTCCCCCTTCGAGATCGCAAGGTCGGGTCGCAGGCTGGAGCCGTCTACCGGTTGATTCTTCCCGACGACTCCGTAACCTCGGTTCTTCGCCGTTTCCTCAATTCGATCTACGACCGCGTCGTGTCTTCTTTGGCGAAGAACCATGTGCACGTTGCACTGCCCCATGACATGGGCCAGGCTTTCATTTGCGAACGCGCACCACCTGTAGCTTTTGTCTTGGTCCCCTCCGTATCTTCGATGTCCATTTAAGGGGACCAGCTGCAGTCTCGCCTTGTGTACAAATCTCCAGTCGGCGAAGGACAGGAACTCTCCGGTCTGGAGGAAGTGGCTGGAGTCAGGGGAGTCCTTCATGCAATCCGGCACTCTTCCTTGCACCGGCTTTTGCCGGAGTGCCTCTCCCCTCTCCTCTTGCTTCTTCTGGCGAAGGGTTCTGAGTATTTTCTTCCCATATCGTGGCATCCTTGTATCTTATTGAAGGGACGTCCTCCTGGATATCCCATTGGACGCCCATTCGCTGGGAGGCTTGCCTTGCTCTGGTCCACAATCTGACACTTGGCTCGACCTCTCTCGCATCTCTTCCGTCACCAGCCCGCTTAGAAATGCTTGTGGGTTGGGTTGGTGACCCGCTTTCGTCCGAGCCTTCGCTGAATCAGAGAGGTCGTTGCTAGCCATTAGACGGAGCCTATCCTCTTTTGATGTTAGTAGCTTAAATGCTCCGTCTATTAGTGCCAGATCGCTTTCCTCCGCAGCGATCGGGATGCCACACAAACCTTCCTTCCTGGCGCCGTAGAGGTACTCATTTGATGCCTCCACTGGCAGGTCGAGCACTCTCTTTAATTCTGCCCTGACTATTTCGTCCACCTGGGTCCAGTCCCCCTTGGTGAACTGCCCATTCCTCATCGGGAAGTTCATCGCTGGGTAGACGAAAGTCCTCAGGGCGTCTATCTTCTGCCAGGGAGCCAGTTTAGACGATGTTATTCCCTTCGCCTTTGCCAAAATTTCCTCCAGATCCGCTCTGTGATGCACCGCCCGGAATCCTACTGGGTTTCCTAGGAAACTCTGCTCTTCGCCCTCTCGAAGTATTTTTATGTTGCTCTCCCCTATTTTGTACTGGGTGTTACGGACCCCCACTGGTGTTTTTCCTGATAGATGCAATGTTTTGCATTTGGTGGGGTTTATCCGTAACCCTATCGCTGCCAGGGCCTCTACTGCTTTATTAATTAGTTCTTGTAGGCCCTGTGGATCGGGAGAGAGCAGGGCTATGTCGTCGGTATAGGCTAGACATTTATGCTGTTCACCGGAGTTTATTCCTTGTATTATATGTTTGATCCCCAGGATGAACAACAATCCTGTTTGATGCCCCTCCTCATCCTGATGGGATCGGATTCTCCGTAGGCCGAGCTTATACTGGCGGTGGAATCTTTATAAAGGTCTTTGATGATCTCCACCAGTATGTCCCCCGCACCTCTTCTCTTTATTGCTCCGGTGACACAGGCGGTCGGGATTGTCCCGAACGCGTCGGATATGTCTAGCCATGCTATGCAGAGTTCCTTCTTGTTCTTTCTCGCCGCCACCATTCTTTGACGGAGTATATAGTTATGTTCGAATACTCCGTCGTATGCTGTGAACCCCTTTTGGTTGGGGGATAGTACCCCATGTACCCTACACCAGGACGTCAGCCTGTCCGCCAGGACTCCTGCGTAGACTTTATAGATAGTCCTGTAGAGGGCAATGGGTCTCCAATATTTTATCTTGGAGGGGGTCTTTACCTTGGGGAGGAATATGGTCTTGGACTGCTTCCATTCCTTAGGTACCCTGCGGTGTTTTAGACATATGTTTTAAATTTGTGAGAGTAGTCTTCCCGCAGGGTCTACTTTCCTCCAAGACCTGTAGTCAATTCCGTCCTCCCCTGGGGCTGAGTTTTCGAATCTTCTGAGGCGGTCGTATACGTCTTCTGGTGTAAATGATGTCATCACGACCACCTCTTCAGCCCTTGCGACCCCGTTAAGTGCATTGGGGTCAAATGCCCCCTCCTCATCCTCTCCTATATGCGCAGCCAGCTCTTCAATGGGGAGATCACATCTCAAAGGTGTATCCCCTAGGACCATTCTAACTGCTTTTCTTCTATTTAGTTTGTATATTCTCTGAATGGTCCTGGGGTCCGAGGGGTCAATGGTCCGTCTCCCCGGCCCTTGTCCTTGTTCTCTGGGCCGGATTTTGCAGATTTGACGGACCCTTTCTTCGATCTTTGTTAATTCCCCCTCGAATTCTTTCCATACTTCTTTGTTTTTCTCCTTTGAGTGTATCTCCCTCAGTTTTCTTTTTATTTCATTTAACAGGGCGTCTTCTTCTAATTCAGTCTTTACTCTTATGGGCGCCCTGTTTCTGGCTGCGCCTTGATCCCCATTTCCGAACCTTATGTTTTCCTCCTCACCTTCTGGGACCACCGGCTCTTCTTCTTCTTCTCGGCGCTGCGGTTCCTGGGGTGCGATAATGTCTAAGACAGGTTCGACCGTTTCTTCGGGTGGTATAATGTTTACGGCCTCCCCTGTCTCGGCCTCCCCTGCAGCGCCTTCTTCCTGTTGTTCGGGTTCCGGCGGTCTCGCCCGAGAGCGTGTTGTAGGTCCTACGTACGGGCAGATCTCTCTGGGTTCGGCGGGTGATCCTGCTCTGTTGTTGGGGTTCATTGTTGGTGGCGGTCTCTCTGTTCCGGGTCGGTGCTTGTGGGTCTTCTGCTGTAGTTGCTGCTGTTGCGTGTGTGGTAGCGGCGTGATTTTGCAGTCCCCGCGACGTCCCCGCACTGTTCACACCACCAAGCTGGCCCCGTCATTTCTACTACCGGAGCCACCGCGTGAGCCAAGCACGGATGGGATGTAACTTTAGGTTTTTCCCCGATGGCTCTGTTGCAGGTTCGGCAGTAGTGACGGGGCTTTACGTGCGGTAGGCTCCATACGTACGGTCCATGGTCGTGCTGTGTAAACCTTGCCACATCCAGGTGCCGGGCGAAGGGCATAACTTTGACCATTGGCTAGCACCGGCAACGGGTGGCCAACTATGACGTAGCCACCCTCCAGACGATAATAATCGGCCATGGGCACAATGGTCAGTTCCTGATGCTATGTACGGCAAGGCTCCACTCGATGAAGAAGAAGTTATACTAAAAAGTTTAAAATTTATAATAAGTTAATAATTTAAAATATATACAAGTTAAAAATGCTAAAGTATTTACAAGTTAAAAGTTTAAAATATTTACAAGTTTAAAAACAAAACAACAAACAAGAGATTTAGAAAAAAAAAAAAAAGTTTTAAAAATCCTAAAAACATCTAACCAAAATTTTAACATAAAAAAACAATATAAAAAATAAAAAAGTTAAAAATTCAAAAAATTGTTTTAAAATTTATAATAAATTAGTTAAAAGATATCCTAAGCTAAAAAAAGATTTTTTCGGGGACTGCCTCAGACTTTCAGACCGCAGATGCAAATCGATGCGGCGAAGTTGAGTCGAAGTACAGCCGCTACCTCGGCTGCACCTATACCTTTTTTGGGGCGCTTCCCCTACCTGTCGACAGGTTCGCCGTTACCTGCAATAGACACCTGCGATTACACAGGTGCCCGGTAACCACGGCGTGAGAGGTATATAAAGTGCAGCCTCGGTCGGATTTTTCACTTTGATCTTAGCCAATAGGCCGAGAAGCGATAACTTATTACTGTTACTGTTTGTAAATATTGTCTGTTTGTAAATATTGTATGAATGAGCGAGTGAATGATGAATTGTAAATATGGTATGAATGATGACACTTATCTCAATTACTCATTGCCTAATAAAAGGCAGATTGTAATTTTATCTTAATAAATTGTTGTTGACTAAATAATTCGGTCGGTAATTCCTTCGGTTATTTTTGTATTTCTTATCTCTATAATCCATTCCATATATCCTCTGGACAATATGAGATGCCTCATTCCTCAATATACTGTCTATGTCCTCTAAAGTTTGAAATTTTAAATGGTAAATAAAGTCCGTAATCATGGGCTGTAAGTTCTGTACTGCGTGGTGAGTAATCTGTTTGTCGTAGAATTTCATCTCGTCGTCCTTGCTTATAACACTTGAATCCGCATATGTTCGCGCGATTAGATCACATCTCTTTTCGGTTAGTTTAGAAATGTATAATAGCGGGTTATCATTATTTACTGGTCTTGTCGCAAGTATTTCTGGTATTAGTTGTTCTTTCGACCGCGAATCTTGATATTTTCGTTTTAAGAAATTAATTAGTTCTTCTATTGATCGAAAGTGCTTATCAAACGTCGCTGTTTCCGCATCCCCTTCAAGCTTTTGCTTTGCTTGCATTATTATTTTCGCGTTGTTAATTTCGTGATATACATTGTCCGTTCTGCAGTACAAATTATACAGAAATTGCACTCCTGTGATAAATTTATTCAATTTCTTTGGATTTCCGTTGTATGACGGAATTAATTTGAATTCACTCGTGTTTATTCCCATGTTCGTATTCATCGTTTCGTCAAAGTTTCTGTCGGTATTCAGTCTATCTGTTATAGACATATATAAAAAATATAAAAAAATTTTCAAACCTTATTTTTCCTTCTTCTTAAGAGGTGTTCTGATGGGGTCGAAAGATAATAAAAAAAATGTGGGCTGAGTAAGGTATTGATATACCAGTAGATTCCCTCAGAGCGCGGTCAATACTTCTGTATGATGGATCTTCGATGATCGGTCATTGAAGTGGTTTACAACCGTTCTGATTTTTAAAAAATTCTTCAATGAATGTTTTCAAAGTCGAAACTACCCTCAGGTCCCTGTTCGTCGGGCGCCAATTAAATAATCTTTCACCGTTAATCAGTTTTTAAAAACACTTTATTTCAAAGATCAAAAACAAGGTTTATATCAAGACCGGTCTACACATGGACGAGTCAAAAGAACAAAATAACTTATAACAAAAATAAAAGATAATAGATAATAATAGAAGAATACGAACTGAATACGAGTAGTCATAGCAATAGGAATAGTAAGAATAGGAATGTCACACTCCGAGAGCCAATATATAGGAGAGGAACATGGATTAGCAATGTTTAGGATTAGCAAGGCTTAGTATTAGTTCCGTTGCGGTAGACGTTTGAGAAGGGGACCACCCAAGACAGAACGGCTTCTGCAAGGCCAGGAGCACAGCTGATGCCTTGGGCAAGATTAGGGAAGACATGGCGACTCGCTCCAAGTACGCGTTGTTGGTCACATTTGACATCTCCTCTGCTTTTGACAGGGTTTGGTGGCCCTACGTCATGAGGGAATTGCAGGAGTTGGAGCCCCCGAGCAATTTGTATGAACCGTGGGCAGCTACCTTAGCGGACGTAAGGCGGTCATCATAGGAGTGTCCTATGACGTCGAAGCACCGGTGGAGCGAGGGTGTCCCCAAGGCTCAGTCCTGGGCCCTGCCCTTTGGAAATTAGTGTTCAACAAGGTCCTCGTGACCCTGGAAGAGCGTGGATTCCCCGCGGTGGCATATATGGACGACCTTGCAGCGACTATCGTGGGGAATTCACGAGCCGAAGTGATAAGAAGAGAGTGCCACTTTGGTCAAGGAGTGGTGCGCCGGAATGAAGATGGCCATGGCTGCGGAGAAAACGATGGCAACCCTGATACGAGGTAAGATGGACCGTTCTCACCCTATGTGGTTGGAAATAGAAGGAAGAAGAGTTAGGGTGGGCACGGAAGTGACGTACCTGGGAGTGAGACTGGGGAAAAGATTAAGCCTTTCTCCCCACATCGAATACCTAGGAGATAGAGACATCTCGGTAAGTAACTCCTTCGCGAGAATAGGGGGAGCGATGGGGGGGGGGGGTTAAGTTCCCAATCTCAAGAACCCGCTACCAGGCAGTCATCTTGGGAATCATCAGGTACGCCTCGCAGTCATGGTCGGCGCACCTTAACAAGGGCCAGACGCACGCCCTGAAGAGGATACAGAGAGCGGCGGCACCAGTAGACCTGGTCCTCCTGGAGCAGCACCTCAGGTCGAAGATGAAGAGAGGGCACATTGAAGATCTTCCACCTCCCCTACGGAGAAAAATTGAGGAAGAGCCCGGGAGGTGGAAGGCCCTTATAGGCGAATGGACAATAGAGGCCTGGGGCGCCAGGTGGACTGGCACGACCAAGGGGAGCACCCTGAGGAAGTACTTCCCCTCAGTCCAGGACAGGCTGAGGGCAAGTCGGGTCTCCCCGGATTACCGGGTGTCACAAGTGCTCACAGGACACGGTGGATTTCGTGCCAGGCTATTCGAATACAAGAGAGCAGAAAGCAGGTCCTGTCCTCATTGCGGAGAGGACGACACTGCGGAGCACGTCGTGCTCTCTTGTTATACGTTAGAACCGGCTAGAGCACGGCTGCTCCGCTCGATGGGAGAGTATAGCCTGGACGAGTCCGACCTGCCGTCGCTGGTGAATGATGAAGTGAGATACATCGCGTTCTGCAGATTCGTCGGAGAATGGAAAAGGTGTTGAAAATCGGGGTATTAAACAAAACTAAAAGGCCAATTTTAAACAAATAACTGTATTGAGAAATTAAACAAATACAATATGACCGACAACGAGCCCGTGTACAAAAGAAGAATTAATAAGGTAATAAAAAAAACAATAATACCCTCTGGAAGGTTACACAGTCCTGAAAATAAAGGTGGCAATTTGACAGTGTTGCCAAGAAACGATAAATTTCAAAGTCACTAAACAATTAACACAAATAGTAAATAATAATAATTAGCGCAATATAAATTTAGTAATAATACATAAAATAATAATTAATATCCAACAAAAGGGTACAAGGCTCCGGACACTTCAGTATATCCAGGGGGTTGGCGCGGGGTGAGCAGCCGTGTCTTCGGGAAGGCTCACCCGAAGCCATTGATGTATCGGTGGTTCCTGGAGAGCTCACTTTTAATACAGATATAAGGTAGGGCTTAGCAGAAGATGAATATATAATGTTAGCTGAAGTCATATAGGATGCATACCTCATGTAAATATAGTTGTAAGTATAGTTTTAAGTAAACGGATCCACAATTGTAAATAGTTAATAAAATAGATTTAAGCAAACTAGCTATAGGAAAAAAAACAAAAAACAAAACAATCCCATTGCACCGGAATACACGCACCACAGGCTACGTAACCCCATGAGCCCGCTTCACGGGCTTGTAGGGTAAGCCCGTTTAAGGCTTGAAGGGCGAAAAAAGGATTAGTTAAGGAGCCTTAATATAGTATATAGTGCACTCGTGGTTAACCTGCTTTCAGAGAAATATCCTTACATCGGATGGTCGATGGTTTCTGTAAAATCTAACTGCTTGCTGGCTGGTTGGAGAACAAAGAAATTAACAAGGCTTAAAGGATTTCACGTTTAAAACAACAATCATTTATTTCAAGTGTAAACAATTGTGACACATTGCTAAAAACTGAGACAAAAATTTGTATTCTCAATCTATATATTATAAAAATACGAGTGCCTCCAGCAGATGTTTTTTCAAAGATAAACATCCTGTCAGAGACCCTGATGAGATAATAGTCAAAAGTATATAATAATAAATCTGTTAAGAAGGAGAAATTATTAGTAGAGCTCTTAAAACCTGATAATCATTGGATTACACAACATTCTATATGGATCATAAATTCAGATGTATCCTCTTATATGACAAATGGTAACACATTGCTCTCAAATAAACTTAAATAGGATAATAATAATAAATAACATTGACAGGAAACAGAAATTGTAGTGAGGGTATAAACGTCCAATGAAACTCCATACTGAATATATTAATTAGGTAGTAAGTAGCCAAAAAATATGGTCAAATGATAACAGAATAAGTGGGTGACATTTTGTTTGAGGATTTCAAACTCAGATACCTTTTATATCTGCCATACTTTGCTATAAAAGTCATTTCAGTTAATAAAATTACAAAGGGTGGTATAGTTATAAATTTTCACTAGGAATGGGTTGAAATAGTAAAAGATGAATTCCGTATTATAGGAAAAAAATTTTGTCAGTATAATTCGAAAATTTTAATCTGGTCCCAAGATTTGGTAATTTGCAATCCCACCAGAAACATTACTGATTTTATAACTAAAGCAATATCTTAACGAGTTCCTTTTGTTATTTTCGTTATTTTGTTCATAAATTTCACATAATTTATTGTACATAGCTCAGAATTTACATAATTTTCTTCTTACTCACTGAAGTTCCAGTAGCCATTCCAAAGTAACTAATATGTATCAACTTACCTGTTGTCGCCAATTAAACGCTATTTTGACTTCTCTAAATTGCTTCTGAGATAATTGTACGCAGTTTGAGCCTACTCAGAATTAATGAGCAATTATTTTAAATAATTGTATGTATATTTAATAATTGATTTTAATAATTTATTAATCTCATATGGGATACAATGAATTCAGAGCAATTTGACAAGTTTATGTTAGTTTTAACATCTTCTTTGGGAAGTCAACAAACCACACCAGCATTGCAACTAATAACTTTCGAAAACTATGACGCCAAAAATGAAAAGCTTTCGTCGTACATGGAGTGTATTGACAACTATTGTGATCTCAAAAACGTCACTGATGATACAAAAAAGGTTCAACTTTTGCGTTTATCGATTGGGAAAGATGACTATAACAATCTAGCTGCTTTCTTGGGACCAGATGACCCTATCAAGGAAATCGACTTCAAAACCTTTAAGTGTCATTTCGAAAAAATGCTGTCTCCATCAGTCTCAACCGTCATCTCACAACACTACTTCCTCAGCATCACTCAGCAGCCACATCAGTCAATTTCGGATTATGTCGCATCCCTGTAGGGAAAGTTGAAAGACTGTGATTTTTACACTACCTGTCCCAGTGCCACATTTAAAAAGAAGTTCTCTGTAGCTGAAATATTCCTTCGTGCTCAGTCATCAAAGGCCTGAAGGACAGTTGGATACGCGAACAGATCCTACAAGACACAACCCTCAAGGATTTCGACGGATTTCTAACGAAGGCCACAGCACTGTAACCATCTTGATTCGAGTCGGGTCAACTGAGTAAGCTACCAGAGATGCCACCGGATCAAGTTACAGACGCAAACAAGATTGATCATCGTCAAGAAGGAAATCGTCGTAGCCGCCGGCGTTCTAAGTCTCAAAACAATCGTCGTCAGTCCTGCTCTCATCCGCGTCATCGTTCTCAGTCCCGCAGCACCAGAAGCCGTGTGGATTATCGAGCATTAGGTTTCAATCGTCTTTGTCTCAACTGTGGTCGCTCAAACCATAAATCGCGTGATTGCAGTGTAAATCCATGAAGTGTTGAGTGTAAATGTCGCCAAAGTCTGTATCACCATCCTGCTCTGGAAATCGAAGACCAACAAACAGTCAACTCAATACCCTCAAGAGGAAGAGGATCATCACCCCAACAATGAATATGGTATCGTTCGCATTGAAAACGTCGATGATTTTTGTGAGGTTGGACCAGGCACCGATAAATACATCGTCACAGTCACTCTCAAAAACAAGCCGCAATCGTTTGAAGTGGATTCAGTTGCACGTTTCGCCTTGATCTCAGAAACTGCTTTCAAGAAACTCAACGTACCACTGCAACCGACTTCAGTCTTTTTCCAGATGATGAAGGAATAGGAAAAGGATCGAGAAACCACCTACCGAATTGAAGAATTATGTTATCCGATCTTGGAGGAACATCCTTTCTTAATTACCACAAATCAATTAATGAATAAGATAAAGATAAGTAGAAAAAAACAATACAGGAAAAAAAGGAAGCATTAGAGAGAGTACTGGTTGACAAAACAAAGTCAAGGATAAGAAAATTTTAAGTAACAGGTGGGTTTTAAAATAAAAGAAGATGGAAAATACCAAGCTAGATTAGGTAGTTCGTGGATGTAAACAAAACCGAGGAATTGACTTTGATGAAACATACTGTTGTTTGCACTGATTCCTTAAGGGTCTTACTTGCTACTGCTGTGAAAAACAATCACCATATTATAAAAGTTGACGTTCAAAATCCTTTGCTTAGTGGTACCCTAGAAGAAGAGATATTTATGCCCTTACCAGAATGATTTGAATACAACTCCAAAATGAGTAAACTTCAATAAGCTCTTTACGAACTAAAAAAGGCTCCATTAAGTCGGAATAAAACGTTGTCTGATTCCTTTTTCTTTTTTCTTCTTTTATGACCATTTCTACTTGTATGACCATTTTTTTATTTTTTTTATGACATCTCTTGATGTTAAAACTTTCCTGCATGTTTCATTCTTAAATCTATATCGATTTGTTGCATTATCAATGAAAAAATATTTCTGAGGCATTTGGGGTTTTATTGTTGGCTTGTTGTGTTGCGTTCCAGACCTTTCGGGCAGTTTGATTCTCCCAATTTAGAGAGTGTGGGGTAGCTAAAATTAATTCTGTAGGGATTTCAATCTGTGTTACAGGGATTTCTGTAACTTGTTTTGGAGGGTGGTCTGTCCTTAGGGAGTTCCATTCTGGTCATTTTATGATCAGAGTAGTTAATTGCTCCAGACACCCTCCATGTAAAGGTGGAATCAGCAATATTCGTAATATTCGAAGCGATCGTAATAACTCGGACTTCCTTCCTGACCCCATTTACGAATGTGGACTCTTTATTTATTATTATAAGTTGGAACCAAGAATATATTAGATGAGGATTTCTTCTCTGGTGCTGCTGCCTATTTTAAATAGGTTCATGCTGTCTATCTATAATATTAAAAAAAAAATCTAGAAGGGAATACACAAAATTAAAGCATTATGAATTACTTGCTTAGGAATTAACAATTGGTGTAGTTGTTTCCTGTCTTCTTAGATTATCTTGCAGAAACTCCCACTAAGACATATACATAGTAAAAAAACAATAAAACAATGAATCATCTATCCGATAATTTTTGGACATTTTATTTTACGTTTTTCCATTCACAGCAGCTCACTATACTGTTTAAGCTAATAGAGATAATATGCTTAGTATATTTGCTTATCTACGGGTTTATATGTCTACTTAAAGTACGTACATTTTAAAAGCAACGTTTATTTGTAAAGAACTTTTATATCTCTCTACCTCTTTTTACCATTGCTATTTATTTATACCGCACGCATGCTGGATCCCTCAAAACGTCTTTTTTATCTACTTCATAGTGATTTATTTTTTCTTTTGATAACACTTCTTAAATATAATCATAAGACATTTTTGGACGACAACGGCAATAATGTAAGAAATTAAAATTACTTGTGTTAGCTCTCATATTTTTCTTTTTAGAATAATAAACATGCGTTTTCTAATGACCTAATGAATTTTTAAATAAAGAAGAATACACTTGTTAAACGGTCGATATGACTTACACATATAACAGCTCACCCGATCTACCGGTCGTGAGAAGTACTAGAGGTGACCAGTTTCCATTCTTTGTCCGTTTTTTATTCCAATAAATCAAAACATTTTTGTCTTGGTATTAATTGGTAATGGTAAAAATATTAATACTACCACTCAACAACAAACATGCTAGTGATGTAACACTTATGAATTATTTTTTGAATTTTAACATTCATTATGTTACTATGATTCAGATATCTTTGCTTGCAGTAGTGAAAATATCAAGTCGGGATCATATAATTTTTTTAAATTGTCTTTCTATGAAAAAAAAAAAAAATGATAGATAAGTCGGTTGCTTTACTAAAGTTATAGAAAATTCTAAAAGCTGGTACATACTTCCCAAAAGCTGAGTCCTCTTTCTGACTCATGTATTTTTCCCAATCAGAAAATAGTCTCTGAAAAAAATTATTAGAATTGATAGAAATAATACTTGGTAATATTATTTCAAAGAATATAATCGCTGATAAAGAAAAGTCAAAGCAATCATCCGAAAATTACGGGTAGTAATAATAATTGTTAATAATAGTGGGGTCTATACTACAACAAAAATTCACAATATAAGTAAAATTTAGTCAATTGTGCAGCCTTTTACACTTGAAGGCCCTGTCAAACAGGGCGCGGACTAGGCCGCGCGTCTACCGCGATCTCTGTATTACTCAATATTGCATCACCTCGTCAAACAGAAGGCGACCTACCCACTAAATCCAATGACGCTGATGTCAAACTAATTTATTTTCAAAAAATGTTTCTTTTCAATAAAAATAATAGAAAATATAATTTACTGTAAATTTAACAATTAATTTAGACAAGTTAAATTCATTCATAAAAGTGTTTTTTTTTTTGTTTTTTTTCTTAGCTCTCAAACTTATAAAAATTGGATGTGGGAAAAATAAAGGAAAATTATTTTGGGCTAATGAGTGCCTTTCATTAAGGGGAGTCCCCCATTTGAAGGATGTATAAGAAGGATATAGGGTGTGGAATGCCTTAAGGAGGTGGGTGGAATCGGGAAGGTAGTGAGAGTCTATTGAGGGTAAACCAAGTTGCCACTGCTAACTTTAAAAGGGTGTATTTACTTACTTTCTTTCTGGGAACCAATTACCAGACCAGGCTATTTTTCCCCATGTGAAGGAGTGGGTACTTAAAAAAACAAATTTGAAGCGACAGTTGTATACGTACGAGTATTAACAACTTCTACCTCGTTTATCTTGGTCATTAGTCCATCTCTATTAAAGTTAAGAATAAGGTGATTCACCATGTTAGTTTGTCATGAAGGCAGCAAACATCTGGCTGCAAAGGGCCACTAGGGCAGTCACCCACCTCGGTCTGCAGTCCAGGTCTACGCGCTGGTCGGTGGTTAGAAACGTTAGGCGAGGGTCTAGTGGCCTCGCGTAGCTCGTTGTTGTTGGTCCAACATCGGTCTATCCCTTGGTCCTGACCGATATGGTGTCTGTAGTACGGTCCGGCTTGGGGTAGAGTGGGTGCTCCCAGGCATTGGTGGTTGGTGGGGCTGCAGGTCTTGGCGGTCCTTGCTTTCTCCTCTTCGGGTGTTGTTGATGCTGCTGCCTGAGCGCTCGGCCTAGGTCGGGCCAATAGCTCCTTTCTTTTTTGGCGGCCTCGGTATGAGGCTGGGAGAGGCTCTCCACCATTGCAGCACTTGATGGGGGTGGCTTCCGTCCTGGGGCATTGGCCTGCTTCGGGAGGTCCTCCGCACCTCACACAGAGTGGTATTCTTCCGCAGTGTTTTCGGGTATGCCCGAACTCCCAACAATTGTAACACTGCGAGACTCCCCGCTGCTCTTTGTATGTGACTATTTTAATAATCACATGATTTATGACCCTCAACTTTTTTAATGCGTTGAGGGTCACGGAGGGTTTTGTTGTCACTAGGACAGCAGATGTATCTATTTTCTGCCCGCTGGAGTCCTTCTTCCTCAGTCTTCGTATGTCTAGGCATCGGGCTCAGCTGTTGCGATTGCGGCGTTTATTTCATTAATGTCCTCCTCTATGCCCTCTAACCTAAGGATAAGGTACTCATTAATTATGGGTGGTCCCCAGCAAAGGAGTGGTATTGTCTTCCTGACTGCTGGAGTAGGTCTAGGATTTTAATCCTCTCTTCCTCCAGCTCGGTGTATATGGCGACGCCTTCCTTCGTCTTCCTGAGGGCGTATTTGTTTATTGTCGCTTCTCTGAACAGCTGGGATAGGTTAGTAATTGTCTCTCCAGAGACAACTATCGGCGGTGGCTTCTTTGTAACTGTCAGTGCTGGATGAGGGCTTTCTGGCGACTCGCTTGCGAGCGCCTCGTATTTGTTCCCTACCGGTGTATGGGATTTTTTTGCCGGCATCTTGGCCTTGGCAGGGTTTTTGGGTGCAACAAAGCCCTCTTCTCTGTCCCCAGCTGAAGATGTAGACGCTGGTCCCTTCCTCGAGGTCTCGACCTCTATCGCCGTCACCACTTCTTGGAAACTTCTTCCTTTTTCGTTGCACAAAAAACACTGGCACTAGTTAAAATAAAAAGGTTACCTTTTAACGGCCCATTATAGTGGTTTATGGTCCGTTTGTAGTGTAAATTTATTCTAATAAAAATAAAGCTTAAACTGTTTAAAACAATTCCCCGTAGTTCTTTTTCAATTGTTGAATAATCTTGTTCTATTTGGGAAAGTGTTTATGAGACAAAGGCAATGGGATGATACCTCCCTTCTATAAGTTGGGAAAGCAGCACTCCAACTTGCTATATTTCTTGCGTCAGTAGTGAGAATCACAGGTTCAGTGAAGTAAGGGTATCCTATCAGGATTTGTCTTAATACCGTTAGCCATTAAAATATGTCCAAAAAAAAGTAGTTCTGTTTTAATAAATTCGGGTTTGTCGACCTGAATGTGGATTTTTTTTGGAGTACTTCTTCAATGTGTTTTAAATGGTCGCCAATGACTGGAGAACAAATGATGTCATCCATATATACGAGAGCATGTGGCGTATTAGATGACATTGCGTTCATTGCTCTTTGGAAGGTCGGTGGAGCATTGCACAATCCGAACGAACGGAATGTGGATAAATCCATAATGTCCCGAGTCTGTTGAAGATACAGTTTTTTCGATTAATTCTATATTCATCTCAATTTGATAAGAACCTGAGGTTAAATCTATTGTTGTAAACTATTTTGAACAATGTAATTGATTTAATAGTTCTTCCATGTTTGGCAGAGGAAATTTATCAATAATGGTTTCTGCATTCAATAACCATTCTGAATTTTCTTTTCCCCGCAGCTATTTGTTTTGGCACAATCCAGATAGGAGAATTATATGGGGAGTTGTTTTCACGTATTAATCTATTTTTTAATAGTGTAGTTATTGCATGTTGTACTTTGCTTTGGTGCTTTGGATATCGATAGTTCCTTGTTAATATTGGTTTCTCCATTTTGAGCCTATTCGTTTGTTAGATTAGAAAAATTAGTCTTTTTTAATTTTTCATCGTCGGACTTTACAATGGTTGGATATTTTAATAATACATAAAATGATTTTGTTTTATTTTCCTTAGTTATACTCGTATGTTGGTGTCTTACAAGAGTTCAGAGTTCTTTTTCATTTTTTATTAGGTATAATTCGTTATATTTTATTCTGCCATCATTAAATATGACGATTACTTTATTCGTTGTTTGTTCCTAATTTAATTTCCGTTTCTAGGGCTTGCATGGTTTCCATCCCTAATAAAAGTTCATACTTATTACTAAATTTGTATATCTTATACCTGACTAATAGAACGGGTGAACCCCAGTCTTGGAGCCAAATTTAGAATGACTGAACCGTTCCCTTTTTCACTACCAGCTGGTGTTACCACTAAGAAATCTTCCGACTTAATTTCAGTTACTACGGGTAAGGAACATGGGTGGATATAATTAATTTCTAATCCTGTGTCTTTTCACGAATAGCCACGATTCGTTCTGAGCTCAGACTCTTCTTTTCCTCTAAAAGTTCTCTTAGATCTCTATAATGTTTATATGAAGTTTTCCAGCCTTAACGACTGCTGATATAGGCCTTTATAAAGTATCAATCTGTAGTGGAGGATTTTCGTCAATAAGACTTTCACAATGAAGTAGTAGGATTTTCACCTGGCAAGTAATCTGGTGAGCGTGGATTATAATAATCATCACTGGATCTTCATGCTCCATATCATCATCAGGCTCCACATGCTGGTGTAAATTAACGAGTGCATCATCATCTGATATTTACTTTGACGCGCTCCAGTAATCGTAGAATACATCAACGATTCATCATAACTCAAGTAACCGTGTCCAAATTTGAAAAATTTTCTATTTATAATATCAAACACTACTTGGCCTTCATATCAAAATTCGTCGAATTATTAAAGTAAACCATATTACATATTTTCTCTTCAACTTTTCCATTAAATGGTAAATCTTCCATTTTACTTCTCATTTCTTCAACGGCGTTGTCACTCTCAACCAAAAAAATCTTCCACGAAATGCAAAATATGTGACATCAAAATGTCTATGACACTCTCTTATTTTCCTCTTCACATCAGGAGTAGCACCAGTAAATTGGTATGAATGAGGTAATTTATCACAATTACTTATAGCCCAATCAGGCAGGTTGTAATATTATTATAATAAAGTTGTTGTTAATCAATCCTGTGTCTATAAGGCAATTGTCTCCAATTAATTCCGTAAATGATGGAGTTTGTTTTACTTCTTTTATTGATGTTGGGGGCAGGTTGTGGTTCCCTTAGTCCTAAATAATGTTCAAATTGGTTCTCCAAGTCTGTAAGTCTCTTTTTCAATGCTTCGTTCCCTTGTTTTAGCGGGTGAAGTTCATTTTCTAACTGATGTACTTCGCTGTTAGGAGTAGCGATTGGAGTTCGCATTGACACGGTATTTTGGAAATGCAGATTGATGGGAAAGGTGTTTCCCAGGAAGAGATCTCAAGGAGAAAAGATCTCAATCTTTGAAAGTTAGACCGTTGTTGATTGTTTCTAAAGTTCTACCGAGGTTCGTAATGTTACTGATAGTTATTATGATGTTGAAAGTCATTATTTTGTTGAAAATTATGTCTATTATGATTTTGGTACTTTCGGGGTTGAAAATGTGGAGTATTATAGTCGTTTCTCTTATAGTTATATTATTTTGTCTAGGTTGGTATTCCTGTTGACCTCTTTTCGTGTTATAAGGTCATAAGTTTTTCATTATAATCCTGCAGTTATTGTACAAAATGTCTTTGAACTGTATCAAGTCTTTAATAGTAATATGGTTTAATGTGTCGTTAAGTCTTGATCGTACTCTGACGTGCTCTGAAATGTGTGCCTTTAGTGATAAGATTTCTTGTTCCTTATTATAGATAGAGCTGTCAATTATACGGTTCTGGATTAGAATTTGATGTGGGGTAGTTCTGTTAATAAAATCAATTGGCTGTTCTGTACATATTAATCTGAGAGATTTCATATTTTAGGTGTACTGTTATCCGACTGTCTTTAAAGTGATTCACTAAATGTAATTTTAAGTCTTTGATTGATAAAAAGTATTTGTACATACATAATTGTAGCGCGTCACCAGTAAGGCTCCCTCTTATATAAACAAATCCCTTTTCAAAACTGACCAGAGCTTGAGTTCAAACAAAACGAGAAAAAGGAAAATTAATTCACAAAAACATTCTATTCATTTAATCATCTTATATTTATCAATTCTTTCCCCATAAGGCTATGCCAAAATGCTACGTTTAGCGAATTGAGGGTTTTTATTTAAATAGACGGATACTTACTTGCGCATCGATACACTAATATATCTGATATACGACTGTATCCGAATACATAAAACTGTAAGGTAATATATAAAGGATGTATCTTTTATACGGATAAATGTATCCTTTTATATATTTACCTAAGTTAGCCGCAAACGCCACGCTATTACGCTCTAGTTGAATAATCAGAATATTTGAATTACAGGGATTTCAACTACTAACAAATATGATTTCTCTTTCAAATCCTGAGGGTATTGCATTAGCGTAAATAATGAATATATAATTAGGTTTAAGCTTGCATCAATGACCCTTGTGAACGTATTAATCTTAACATTTTTCGGATTTTAAATGGACGCTATCTATTACGGACATAACGGAACAACTGGAAGGTTGAAATATAACTATACGAATACTCAAAAAAACAAGAGAACACAAGATTGGGGTGTGGCAAACAGAAGTAGCGAGAAAAGGTTGGGATGAAAATGAACAGTGATAAGGGGTGGAGGGTGTGGTAGGCGTGGCTCATCCTGTCAGTGGGCGTGGTCACTGTTCCTGGCTCTATTTAGGCAGTAAAGCCTTGAGGTTGATTTCCACCACTTGTACTGTATAAAGCATTATGATTATTATTAATCAGATTGTAAAACTTAGTAAATTATATACAATTCAGCACAGTTGCAATGGAATACGATACGCCTAAAGTGGATTTTGTTTTGTACATTTTCTTACAAGAACCTAATGTCGTATGAAGGTAAAAAAAAAAAATGAAAGGAAAAAGAAAATTCAGTAAATAAAACTAAATGTAGCTCCATCTAAAGTAAAATATTAAATATATCTATAAATACTCCAATAATCACCCATTTATGTTATTAAATGAAACTGTAACGCCATAAGAACGCAATTTAACGATCTTAAACGACTAATACAGGAAGAAAACTTTTTTATATGTGCCTGTAAGAAACGCACCTGAAGCCGCTAAATAGATTTTGACTGGAAAATTTAATATTTGTAGCCTTGACAGACCAATACACAATAATAGAGGAGTTTATTGCTATTGCAGCAAATCCTTCAGTCCATTCTGAAAAAATCTACTCAGTCACACATCTCCAAGCAATAGAAATTAAAAATACACCTTTTCTACATGCAATATATCTACGATAAGAATAACCAATAGAAACAAATGATCCTCATTTTACCCGCTGCCGGGTAACCTAACGGGGTGATATAACAGTCATAACTATGTACACACCAACTTTAGAGGAACAATAATTGAAGAATTTACAGATATCTCCGAAACGCTAATCCTTAATACTGAGAGCCAGCATCCCTAAGCCATTCATACCGTATCTTCTAATCTATTGACTTATCAATTTCAGGAATTCCGTCAAGGCCAGTAGCCTTAGTGCGTGCTCTCAATAAAGAGGTTATAAGATCTATAAATAGGTAGATATATTTTTTAAATAAAAATCATTACGATTAGGTGAGGGGTCGCAAAAACTATAGGATAAGGGAGATGTTGAAGTGGTCGATCCTCGACACAAAAAAAAGTGTCGGTAGACACAAATTATGAGTTTAGCTGATGATCAGTTTGAAACTGGGAATACCTCTGAGGAGGAAGCACCAGAGGAGTCACAGAGGGACATTTGACACTATTTGGATTGGGAATCGGGAGCTTGAGGGGGCTTCATGAAAGTACTTGGACTTCGCCAGTGAACTGTCACCTAGGCTATTATTATTATTATTATTATTTGTTCCGGCATTTGTGCACCGCGGCCTCACTGAGACCTATTGTGCGCCGTCCATGTCTCTGTTCTAAATATGTGACAGGCCCACGGCCTTTGCAAATCTGAGGATACTGAATGGATCGATCAGTTCACATAGTTTGGGTCTACAATGCGATCACTACCAAAATGAAAGTATCGCCTTCTAGCTAAGTTATCACAGTCAGATATTATATGACGTGCCGTTTCTCCCTCTTTCTTGCAGAATCTGCAGATTGGTGATCCCACTATCCCCAAATTAAAGAGGTGTTTATTTAACCGACAGTAACCTGTATAGAGTCCTGTCACACTTTTGTGTATCCACCTGTCCATTGATAGAAGTGCTGAGCTTCTTCTCTTACAGGGTCCATCAAGAAACAGTTTCGAGTGTTCCTGTTTCTTAGTTTCTCTCCAAGAGAGTCTTGCCTTGTCCTCTAAAGCTAATTTTATACGCCTTTTAGCGTAGCTGAGGCTGATACCACATATGGGTTCAGGTGCAAGAGGTGTCTGTTCTGAGCCCCCCCTTGCAAGGCCATCTGCCTTCTCATTGCCTGTGATGCCTGTATGTCCTGGCACCCAGTCGATTCTAACCTTATTGGCTAGCGAGAGTGTGTTCAGGTTGTTTTTACACTCCTCAACCAGATAAGATCTGGTCGTATAGCTTCTCAGGGTGCCAATGGCTGCCTGGCTATCCGTGAAAATTGTGATCAGTCTGTTTCTTACACCCTCCCCAATTAAGGTTTGGGCACAGACATTTATCGCCATCACTTCGGCCTGAAAGACCGAGGTGTGTCTACCTAAAGGAATAGAAATCCCAGATTCTGGTTTATCTTTCCTCCATATGCCGGCCCCTGATCCGTTTTCTGTTAGTGAGCCGTCTGTATAGCAGTTAATCCCATTACACAGTTTATGTGGTTTGGTCTTTGTGTTTTCCGCACAGTATAAAACGTCTGTGTGTTTCTTAACTTGTAGGTCAGAGTGTATTGACAGCACCTCGTCCTCATCAATTCTTCTGAACAAGTTCCCATGTCCCATGTGAGTCATGACTTTGGATCTTGTACCTGATTTCGCAAGTCTGTAAGCCACGTTCAAGGCTTGCGCTTCTACTTCTATGTGCATTGGATGCAAGTTCAATGAGACTTCCATTGCAGCAGTAGGAGTTGTACTCATGGCACCAGTAATCATGAGAGATGAAAGCCTCTGTAATTTGCCAAGCAAAGTTCTATTTTTACTAATACTACCTACTGCTGCCTTTCTCGATATAGCTCAAGCTTTTGACAGGGTTTGGCACGCAGGTTTGCTCTACAAGCTCAAAAGATATTTACCACAGACCCTTTTCCTAATCCTACAGTCCTACCTTTCAAACCGCTTCTTCCAAGTCCGCTGTGGTTTAGAATACTCTAACTACTATCCCATAAGTGCAGGAGTTCCACAGGGCAGTGTCCTGGGCCCCATCCTCTATAACCTATACACCGCTGATGTCCCCTCTACTCCCAATACCTTCTTGGCCACATTTGCAGATGACACTGCAGTCTTGTCATCCCACCCAGACCCCGACATAGCATCCCATAACCTTCAAAAACACCTTGACGAGATCGAGTATTGGTGCAATCAATGGTGGATCAAAGTTAATGAAGCAAAATGCTCCCACATTACCTTCACCCTTTGTCGCAAGTCTTGTCCACTAGTTTATTTTAATTCTATTCCTCTCCTTGTATCCGAGACAGTACGGTACTTAGGCTTCCATCTTGACAAACGACTGACCTGGAACCCACATACGAGACTAAAAAGACAAGAACTAAACAGACGCTTTGGACAACTGTACAGACTACTTCAAAGGACATCCCATCTCTCAATAGAAAATAAACTACTAATCTACAAAGTTATACTTAAACCAATCTGGACATACGGAATAGAGCTATGGGGGACAGCAAAAAAGTCGAACATCAAGCGTATCCAATCCTTTCAATCAAAAGTCCTGAGAACAATAGTAAATGCCCCTTATTATGTCAGCAACAAAACCCTTCATAACGACCTTAACATACCCTTCATTCAAGAACTCATCCCTTCCAAGTTTATGAAATTCCACAGTAGCCTTTCCAACCACCCTAATCCTGTAGCACAGTCATTCCACTGCGCCACTCATCCCTATAATCCTCCTCGGAGACTGAAACGGCAGTGGCCTCGTGACCTGCTATAAACGCGTGACAGTGGGAGTCCTGGCAATGGCCAGTTTCTCCAATCATGTCCTGAGCGTCTGTGGCTCTCGCGCTCTTGGTCAGCCTCCACTGGCTAGTATCCGGTGACGCGGCTGACGGAGGAGCGTGGGGGACTTCCCAAGACTCCGCTTTCTCTTCGCGGTGGATTTGGGGGGTCTCTGGGCTGTCTGTAAATATTGTATGAATGAGCGAGTGAATGATGAACTGTAAATATGGTATGAATGAGAGCATTTATCTTAATTACTTATTGCCTTATAAAAGGCAGATTGTAATTTTAGCACAATAAAGGAATTTAACTAACTAATACTACCTCTGTGCCACCACACCATAGAGGCATAGAGCACCATTGGTCTCACTGCTGCGGTATATAGCCAGAATAACATTCTGGGTTGTAGTCCCCAGGTCCTACCCACAGCCCTTTTACATGCATAGAGGCATCGAAGTGCCTTCATAGTAGTATTCCTGATGTGTTTAGACCAGTCCAATTTACTATCCAGAGTAACCCCTAGATGCTTTACCTCACTACAAATGCTTACCTGTGTCCCCCCTATATAGGGTGGTCTAACTATAGCATTTCTTTTTTTAGTGAAGATACAGAGATTTATCTTCTGGGGATTGATTCCTAAACCATTCTTTTCACACCAATCCCTCAAAAGATCCATCGATGCGGAAAGCAACTCAGAAATGGTTTCTGAGAACTTGCCCCCTATGAGCACAGCGATGTCATCAGCATATCCCTGTGCGTAGAACCCTGCAGAGTTTAGGTTTGTTAACAATGAGTCAACGACCAAACACCACAGTAATGGAGATAACACCCCTCCCTGTGGACATCCTCCCACTGGCTTCATCCACAGTTTGGTTTGTCCCAATTGTGATTGTAAAATCCTATTCACTAGCATGGTATTTATCCAGCTAGAGACTAAGGAACTAATCCCCTTTCTTTCTAAGGCTGATGCCATAGTGTTATAGGGTGTGCGATCAAAGGCACCTTCTATTTCAATAAAGATGCCTGCCATTATTTCTTTATGAACTAGGGATCTCTCAATCCTGTAAACCAGGTGGTGGAGAGCAATTTCACAGGATTTTCCTGCCTGGTATGCGAATTGAGCGCTATGGAGCGGTCGTTCTACCAGTATTCCGTCCCTAATATGTCTGTCTATGACCTTTTCCAAGGTCTTCATTAAAAATGATGTCAGACATATTGGTCTGTAAGACTTGGGTTCGTCATAGGACTCTTTCCCAGGTTTTGGTATGTAACACACTTTTGCCATCCTCCAGCTTACTGGAATATAGATAGCTCAGTGCCAAGCTTCCCCTTAACAAGGTAAGTATAAGGGGCCTAATTACTGGTAGGCCTTTTTGTAGCAAGGCTGGGAATATCTCATCAGTACCAGGTGATTTGAAGGGAGCAAAAGAGTGAATTGCCCACTCCATTCTTGCAGAATTGACAATTTTATTTGCTTCTGCCCAGTTACCCTTGCAACTAGTGTGTTCACAGTTAGTAGGGTCATTATTAATCGTATCCATCAGTCCGCAGCCAGGAAAATGCGCGCGCGCCAGGGCACCGAGGGTTCCCTCCTCAGAATCCGTGTAGCCCCCTCCCACCCTGACGGAGCCCAGTACTCCCCTGTCAGACTGCTTGGATAAGATCCTGTTTACTCTAAACATGGAGGTTGTATCGTTTATTTCGCTACAAAATTTCTTCCACGCCCTTCTTTTAGCCTTTCTGACTTCTTTGTTATAATCAGTGAGTGCACGTTTATAAGTGTCCCATCTGCCTGATCTTTTGGCCGCATTAAAGAGTTTACGTGTAAGAGCTCTTAACTTGCCAAGTTCATTGTTCCACCAGGGACAGTTCCTGTTGGATCTAACATTACATATAGTGTTATTATCAGTGTATGACTTAATCATTGCCTCAGTCAATGTTGAGTTTAAATGTTCCAAATGCCAGTTGCTACTCACCACTCTAGGACAGCATTTGACCTCCTCCTCAAGCTGTGTATAATAGGTTTCCCAGTTTGTAAGTTTGGGATTCCTATACACAGCTTCGGACGTGATGTTACCACTTAGATCAAATCTAATGTATCTATGATCTGAGCATGACTCTTCTTCAGAGACGTGCCAGCCTTTAACCCTTAGGCTTATAATACGTGTGCTAAGGGTTATATAAATGACCTCGGATCTGATTCTATTGTTAAAAGTGGCAATGTTGCCTCTGTTTAGAATGTCTAGGTCATTACTAGTTATGCACTCTACTAAACACTCACCTCTCTGGTTGTTGTCCTTGCTCCCCCAGAGCTAATATTGAGCGTTCGCGTCAAGCGATGCTATAAGCTCGCCCCTTAAGCCAGTCCCTTCCGTTAGCTTACTGAGTGCCTCGGTCGGGACTCATATGGGAGGTAGACCGATGCAATCGTCAACCTCCCACCTTGATTTCCCTCGTTGAGGGCCATTTGAGCTGCTGCTAAATCTCTAGAACAATATTGCCATAGAGGCAGCATTTTAAGACTGCTCTTATGCAGGATACAGGCTCTGGCACGCGCGGGTACAGAAATAATCTCATACCCACGCATCGCCAGCCCCCCCATCCTGCCCTTATACAGGTAAGGTTCTTGTATTAGAATGATATCAATATCCTTACCTCTCACATACTGCTGCAGAACACCACATGCTGCAATACAGTGGTGCAGATTAATTTGCAGCAGCCTCACCACCATGATCAGTGCCTGCCGATCCCCGGAGGGCCACCCCGAGGCGGACGCCAGGAGACAGCGCCAAACCCAGGCCTCCCCACCACATAGGGCCCAGACCTAGCGCGCCCCCCCAGCCCCCGCCATGGGGCCATCCCCCGCCACGGAGCCACCCCCCGCAGCCGCCACAGACCTCTCCTTAGGGCCATCCTTTGGAGTTGGCAAATTCGTCGTAGCAATCCCCTTCGACTCCTCCACCTCGGGATCGCTCCTTGCCTCCTCCACCTTATCAGCCGCCTTCCTCTCCTGTACTACTTTCGGCGGCTTCTTCTTATCCAACACCGGGTAGGGTTATTGAAGGTAGGTCTTATCCAAAAGGGGGTAAAATGGGTAGGGTAATGGAAAGACTAGAGAGGGAGACAGGTGCGGGGGTCTCCTGTACTCGTAGTGGAGGAATCAAGCAATAGTGCCCTACTCACTGCTTGTGAACTCCCAGTCTGACCTATCCCTACCAACGCCTACTGTCACCTCCAAGTGGTACCCCCTGGGGAGTCCGATGGACTCGCGGACGACAGAGGCGGGATCTCCCCATGGAATCCATGTGGAGATCTCCTAAACACCCAAGCCAAGAGTAGAGGAGCTCGAGCTGTGGCCGAATGGCAGGGGGTGTATAAAAATACACTGTCTCTAATCGACCCCCTTGGGGCACCAGGCGCACCCCATTGTAATAAATGCCCTCTGCAGGGAGAGGGGGCAGTACCTGCAGAGTAACTTCCCCCACGTGGGAACAAAAATGAATGTTGCAACTGACAGTGAAGATATGGAGGAGCTGGTCAGCTTGATCAGCGGAGAGGACTCAGCCCAGGGGCCTTCAATGGACCTTGGCGCTGAGGTAGTGGACGACGAAGCCTCTATGAGCTCGCTTGCGACCCTTGTAGAGGAGGTAAGCGAACTGGTAATGGAGCCAGAGAGCTTGGCGCCTGGTAGGGACGCTGCATCCAAGGATGTAGGTGAGACCTCGAAGCACAAGTTCTCTGGAGCCCAGAGGAAGAAGTGGAGGAGGGCAATGTTGGCTGGAGGGCCACCTGAGGATCCGGCCGGACTTCCAGGACCTTCGGTGTCCGGGAATACGGCAGGGTCTGGGTGCGCTCCAGAGAAAAGGATTAGGTCCTCACCCGGTACCTCTGCGCCTACGGCAAAGAGGCCTAGGGGTGGGGATGCTAGTATTGCATCTGTCGGGAAATGTCACTAGGGGAGTGCCCAATCACTCTAGCCCTGGTGACAAGTGCGAATTGTTCAAGTTTGCAACCTGGACAATCGTTCCAGGTCGGCGTTAATATCTGACTCCATTTCTGATAGGTATGTGCCCCGACAATGCACTATGTTCAAGAGGTACAGAGGATTCATAAAGAATAAGTCAAAGTTTCAGAGTTCGAACAGAAGCAAGTATCACTGAGTAACGGCCGCGAAAGACTGACTGTCTGGGGCTAGCCTCCTCCGTTAAATATGGCCCACGCCTCCTCGGAGGCTGAACAAAAAGGTTCCTTAGGGCCTGCGAGATCCTAACATGTGGTAAGGAGCATGCCGATTCTCAGTAATCTGTCAGACTGCTGACAGGACCACTTAGGCTGTGGTTTACATGTGACAAGGGTCCCGCAGGCCTGGCTGTAAGGGTCTCTCTACTTTATGACTGACAATCGTCGTCCCGTCTCATGTTACTTGCTTCTGCTTTTCTTTATTGCTAATAGATTTATAATAATTTACTTTTGTTCATGTTATTTACCTTTGTCTATAATATATCTGCAATAACGTATAGGGTGATTTCACTTTATGTACTAAGAATCGCCACAGGGCTCCCCCAAATTGCCCTATACAAGTTTGACAGTTTTCATATATTGAATTACATTGCATAATAAAAACGTACATAATACAAACATATGTCTATCAATTTTTTCTTAAACGCTTACACTTTTGTGTACATTGGACATTATTTGTAGAACAATTATTACAAATAAACAATTAAATAGCTCTTTCCTTAAAAAAAATCTTATCTTTTACCTGAATGGCAATAAAAGAATCAACATTGTACTTGATAACAGACCCAGTTAGCTACTTAAAATGTAACCACTACAAACAGTCACAAGTATTAAGATATACATATTTACATACACGTTTGACTAACATTATTTTACAATTGTTGTGGTCTATTTTATATTTACCGTCGCGCTACCGAACTTCTCGTGCAGAGGTATGGTGGTGGAGTGTTTCTTAATTCCTCTGGTTCACCCGGTGTAGGTAAACTTTCGGTGGTGTCTAGCAAATAAGCTGGCTTGACACGGTCTAGGGAAATGCGAGTCTCCTTATTATCTGCCATTATGACTATGGTTTTATTATTCCTGCTGACTACTGGGTGCGGACCAGTATAAGCCGGTTCGAGGCTACGCCGGTGTTCTTGTCGAACGAAGACGTGTGTGCAGGTGTTGAGGTCTTTGCTAACGAACGTCTTCTTCGTGTCTTCCCGGTGTTGAGTGATGTTGCGTCGAACGTCAAGATCTACTTGTGTTGGTGTAAAGTATTCTCCGGGAAGGCGTAAGGGTTTTTTGTATGTTCGCTCGGCGACACTGCACCCCAGGTCCTCTTTGATCACACTTCGTAGGCCGAGCAGGACTGCTGGTAGGCTTCGCGTCCACTGACGGTGTTGTGAATGGGCGGTTAGTGCGGTTTTCAGCGAGCGGTGCCATCGTTCAATTCGGCCGTTTGACTGTGGATGGTAGGCGGTGGTCCGAATTCTCTCGACACTCAGGAGGCGAGTCAGTCTCGTGAACAACTCGGATTCAAACTGACGGCCTTGGTCAGTCGTTATTCGAATGGGTGTGCCGAACCTGGCAACCCAGCCACTAAAGAAGGCGTCGGCTACGGTGGTAGCTTCCATGTTGCCAAGTGGAATTGCCTCAGGCCATCCCGTGGCTCGGTCAATCATGGTGAGGATGTATCGCTTGCCTTCTGAAGTTGGCAGGGGTCCTACGAGGTCGATGTGCACGTGCTCAAACCTCCCCGCGTCCGCGAATTGCCCTGGAGGGGTTATGGTGTGGCGGTGTACTTTTGAGGTCTGGCATGCTATACAACATCGTGCCCATCGAGCCACGTCAGCGTTCATACCCGGCCAAAAAAACCTCTGGCTCATCATTTTCCGACTTGCTCTTACTCCTGGGTGGCTTAGGCTGTGCAGCTGGTCGAAGGTGGATCTTCGAAAGCCCGAAGGCAAGTACGGCCTTGGCTCCCCCAGTGAGGTCTCGCAAATGAGAGAAATGTCGCTGCCGGGGATGTTAACGGGCTCTAACCTGCATGTGGCGTTCTGTTCCCTGAAGACTGTTAATTCTTGATCTTCTACTTGAGCCGTGTGTAATTTTTGAAAATTTTCCGGGACACAGATGGCTTCTATGCGCGAGAGGGCATCCGCCACGACGTTGTCCTCACCCTTACAATAGCGTATTTCTGTCGTGAATTGAGCTATGTAATTTAGGTATCGCATACGTCGTGGGCAGGAAGTGTCACTTTGTTGGGCCATGGCGTGGGTGAGCGGTTTGTGGTCTGTATAAATGATTACTTCCCGCGCTTCGAGAAGCTGTCGAAAATATTTGACTGCTTCGTAGATAGCTAATAGCTCTCTATCGAAGGTGCTGTATTTTGACTGAGCAGTGTTAAAAGCGCGGCTGAAGAAGCCAATAGGCCGTAACGCGCCGCCCTCCATCTGTTGTAGTGCTGCACCCATAGCTGTGTCACTGGCGTCAGTGGCTAGGATTAGCTGCCCGTCTGTTGATGGATGAGCGAGATAGGCGGCGTTCGCCAGAGTCCTGCGGGTTTCCTCGAAAGCGCTAGCAGCTTCTTCGGTCCAGTTGACGATGGTACGGTCATTTTTCTTGGCGCCTTGTAAGTAGGCGTTAAGTACACTCTGGTGCTCAGCTGCGTTAGGTAAGCATCGGCGATAAAAGTTGACCATTCCGAGAAAACGTCTGAGGTCTCGTATCGTAGTAGGTCGGGGGTAATCTAAGATTACCTGTACTTTAGCTGGTGATGGAACGATGCCCTGGGGTGAGACATGATACCCTAGGAATCCAACCTCGGGCTGTCCTAGCACGCATTTCGCGATGTTAAGGGTTAGCCCATGAGCAGCCAGCCGACCGAAGACTGTTTCCAGGTGACGGTGGTGTTCCTCTTCGTTGACCGAAGCGATCAGTATGTCATCGAGGTATATAAACACAAATTGTAGATCTCTAAAAATGTTGTCCATATACCTCTGGAACGACTGCGCGGCGTTGCGAAGGCCAAACGTCATCCGGAGAAATTCAAACAGTCCAAAGGGGGTGATAATAGCTGTTTTGGGAATGTCCTGGTGGTTTACCGGAATGTGATGGTACGCTCTTTTGATATCAAGTGTTGAAAATATGGTAGTGCCAAACAACTGGTTGCTAAAGTCTGAAATATTGGGCACACCATAACGGTCTGGGATGGTTTTGTTGTTCAGTTGTCGGTAGTCTCCACAGGGGCGTATTGTCCCGTCCTTCTTCGTAACAATGTGAAGCGGACTTGCCCACGGGCTGTTGGAGGGCCGACAAATTCCTTCGTCCATCATACGCCGGAATTCTTCTTTGGCGGCTTGATATTTTGCTGGCGCTAATCGGCGAGCCTTGCTGCATACGGGCGGTCCACGAGTGTCTATGTAGTGCTCTACCTTTGTCGGCAGAATTGAACTCATAGGTTGTTGTGGTCGTGTGAGCTGAGGATAGCGCCGTAAGAGGCCGGCGTATTTGTTGTTGGGTGGTATGCTTGATATCACGGAGAGCGTAGCGACGTGTGTTCTTCCCGTGGTACGACGACCAGTAATTCCATCGATCAGCTGGCGGTGCTGAAGATCTACCAGTAGGTGATAATGAGCAAGGAAGTCGGCCCCTAGGATTGGCTGCTGAACTTCTGCCATTATGAAGTTCCATTTAAAAATCCGCTGCAGGCCTAGGTCGAGATCCCTGTTGACTTCTCCATACGTTGGAATGGAGCTGCCGTTAGCGGCGTAGAGCTGGTAGTCGGAGGGTATAGCCTTTTTTACTTTGGGTGGGGGAAGTACGGAGATAGCTGCTCCCGTATCTACCAGGTAATGCTGCCGCGTGCGGACGTCTGTCACGAATAGGCGGCGAAAGGTTATGGCTGCCATGGGTACCGCTCTGACCATGGCGACATTTAGTTTCCCCACCTGTGTGGTAGCGTCATCAACCCACCTACAGGGCCTGCGACATCGATGTGCATCCTTACCGAATCTGTCGTGGTAGAAGCATAAGCCGTTACTATTAGACTCGGTAGTTGGCCTTGGTCGCTGGTAATGCTGAGCGGACCTGTTTTCTTCTCGTCTGCTCATTGAATTGGCCAGCAAGGTTACTTGTTGGGTGAGCTGTGCGATGGCTGTCTGGCAGTCACAGCCGGAGCGTGGCAGGCTGGCCTTGGGAGGCGATGCGGGCTGGACTGTGTGTATAGCGGTAGCTGAACTTAAGTCCATGATTTTGTCCGCTATCGACGTCAGTTTCGACAATTTCGCCTCGTAGTGCGATGCCAGTATGTCGCGGACCCTGTCTGGCAAGGCGCGTAGCCAGAGGGTGCGAATGATGTCCTCAAAAGTCGTGGGTCCTGCCAATGCCTGCATTTGACGCAGGAGATGTGACGGTTTCTGGTCTCCGAGGTGTGTGTCTTCCAATAACCGGATCAGTCGTCTGTAGTGGCTCTGGCTGTATGTTTCGATAAGACGAGCCTTTAAGTCTTCGTAGGGACTATCGCTTGGAGAATACGCTAGGTCTGCGACCTGCGTTAGTACCCTGAATGGAAGCTGAGCGTAAATATGCTCCGATTTGGCTTTAGAGGAAGAGATCTGGCTCGTTGAAAAAATATTTTCGACCTGCAGGAACCATAGTCTTGGGTCTTCTTCATAAAACCCTGGCAGTTTGCACGTCCGAGAAATGGCGTGTAAGGTTGCACGGCACGCTTCGTCGGACGGGGCTGGTGGGTCGGCCATCATAAGAAAAGTTTTTTCTTTTTTATTTATCTTCTGAGATCACGTCGGGGTCACCAGTTGTCGGGAAATGTCACTAGGGGAGTGCCCAATCACTCTAGCCCTGGTGACAAGTGCGAATTGTTCAAGTTTGCAACCTGGACAATCGTTCCAGGTCGGCGTTAATATCTGACTCCATTTCTGATAGGTATGTGCCCCGACAATGCACTATGTTCAAGAGGTACAGAGGATTCATAAAGAATAAGTCAAAGTTTCAGAGTTCGAACAGAAGCAAGTATCACTGAGTAACGGCCGCGAAAGACTGACTGTCTGGGGCTAGCCTCCTCCGTTAAATATGGCCCACGCCTCCTCGGAGGCTGAACAAAAAGGTTCCTTAGGGCCTGCGAGATCCTAACATGTGGTAAGGAGCATGCCGATTCTCAGTAATCTGTCAGACTGCTGACAGGACCACTTAGGCTGTGGTTTACATGTGACAAGGGTCCCGCAGGCCTGGCTGTAAGGGTCTCTCTACTTTATGACTGACAATCGTCGTCCCGTCTCATGTTACTTGCTTCTGCTTTTCTTTATTGCTAATAGATTTATAATAATTTACTTTTGTTCATGTTATTTACCTTTGTCTATAATATATCTGCAATAACGTATAGGGTGATTTCACTTTATGTACTAAGAATCGCCACAGCATCCTACGCGATTGCTGCCGGAGGAAGCAGGGTGGCGATTATCCCTAGTGGATATCCGTCCACTCAGCTGACGAAGGAAAATTGCGAGGAAATGAAGGGCCAGCTGATGAAATTTGTCGATAATAAAATATTTGTTAGTAATCTAAAAACATGTTAGTAGGATAAAATGTAATACATATGTATATAAAACAATCTTCTGGGTTCCGGCCCACCACTCTCATCACCTAGGCCTATCGGAACCCTACCCCGCGTGCTTCTCGGCGCGGCGTACCCGGTCACTGCAGCTTCGTGTGCACATGAAGCTGCTTTCTTGCTCCGGTGACGCTCAACTTGCCTTTCTTCTTCCAATAGCCGTTGTTTGGCTGGTTCTCTGCCATGGAGAGCCTGGTATTCGGCGGGCCGGTATCGGCGACTTGGTCTCTGAATCCGGCCGGAAAGGTGCTCCATGAACAAGCACCTAGACCAAGCAATTGTCTCGCATGTCACCAGCCACTTTCTTCAGGTACGCCTCTAACATCTCTCTCAGTATTATTTCCTATGTACCCAGGGCGCCCACGACTATTGGCCCTTCGCTTTTCGAAGGGGACAGCTATATCTATAATTACGGCTCTGTCCCCACAAGGTTGTCCAAAGGTTGGTTCTTTCCAACAACTCCGTATCCTCGGGTCCTCGCCGTTTCCTCTATTATGTCGATGATGACAACTTTTGGCGAACAACACGTGCACGTTCCATTACCCTAAGAAATGTGCTAGTCATTTATTATCAAACCCCCACCACCTGCAGTTTTTGTATTGGTCAACCCAGTGTCTACGGTATCCGTTGAGGGGGGCCTACTGAGTCTCGCCTTGTGGATGAACTGCCAGTCTGCAAAGGACAGGAATTCGTTGGTCTGTAGGAAATGAGTCCGGAGAGTCATTCAGACTGTCCAGCACTGTTACTTGAACCAGCTTCTGCCGGAGTGTCCCTCCCCTCTCCAATTGTTTCTTCTGGAGCAAGGTCTTAAACAGGAGCGACCTCTCATGTGGTGTCACCGTGACATTCCTGCAGGAAATCGTTGGGATGTCTTCCTGGATCATCCATTGGACCCTTATCCGCTGGGAGGCTTGCTGCTCTTGGTTTAACATTCCAACACTTGACTCGACCTCTTGCACATCCCGTCTGTCGCCAGCCACTAAGAAATGATTGTGGATTGGGTTACTTACTCTCTCTCTCGAGCAACCACCAACACTGAGAGGCCGTTACTAGCCATTTGTCAGAGCTTCTCATTCCTCGAGGTAAGCAGCTTGAAGGCTCCGGCAATCAGTGCCAGATCGCTCTCCTCCCCAGCGATCGGGATGCCCCCCAGGCCTTCCTGCCTCGATCCGTATAGGTACTCATTCGACGCCTCCGCTGGCAGGTAGAGCACTCTGTTGGCCTCTGCCCTAATTATTTGGGCTACCCTCGTCTAGTCCCTAGGGAAATTGACCATTTTTCAAAGGAAAATTGAGTGCCAGATTGACGAAAGTCCTCAGGGCGTAAATTTTCTGCCAGGGGGCCAACTTCGACGTTGTTATTCCCTTCGCCTTTGCCATTAACTTATTAACTTAAGGCCATTAGTAACCAGGTACGCCTTGGAGTGCACCACCCCTAATCCAACAGGGTTGCCCATGATACTCCGAGCTTCACCCCCTTGTAATATTCATATGTTGCTCTCTCCTTTTGTTAAACTGTGTGTTTCATAACCCAACCGGTGTGCTTCCTGATAAGTGAAATGTTTTACATTTTTAACGTTTATCTGCAAACCGACCCTTGCCAGGGAATCCGTTGTCTTAATAATTATTCCCTGTAGGCCCTCTGGATCAGCAGAGAGTAGGATGATATCGTGTGTATAGGTTAGATCTCTATTCTCATCACCACAGTTCAATTCTTTTATTATCCATGAACGAGAGCCCATTAAGCGTGCATTCTTGCTTTACCCCTCTTGCTGTCCTGACGAGGTCGGATTCCCCGGAGGCAGAGCTAATACTGGTGAAGGACTGTTTGTAGAGGTCCTTTATGATCTCCAGCAGTGTATTCCCCAACCCTCTCCACTCTAGTGTTCCGGTGATGCAGGCGTTAGGAATTGTCCCAAACGCATCGGAGATATTTAGCCATGCTGTGCAGAGCTCCTTCTTCTGTTTCTTCACCACCTACCTTGTCTGACGGAGCACATAATTATGTTCAAATACTCCATCGTACGCTGTGAACCCCTTCCGGTAGGGGGATAGCACCTCATCTACCACACAGGAAACATTATCTTATCCACCAGGCCTCCAGCACATATCTTGTAGATCGTCCTGGCGAGGGCAACGGGTCTCCAATCCTTTATCTGGGAGAGGTTTTTCACCATGGGGAAGAATATGGTCGTGGAGTGCTTCCAATCTTCAGGTACCCTGCGGTGTTTCAGGCATATATTGAAGATTTGCGCTAACAGTCTTCCCGCATGGTCCACTTTCAAACAATTTCTTCACTTGTGTTAAATTGCGTTAAATTGAAAATGAAGCACTTTCTTCCAGGACCTGTAATCTATTCCGTCCTCCCCCGGGGCTGAGTTCTCAATCTTCTGAGGTGGTCGTACGCCTCTTCTGGTGTAAAGGAATGTCATGATGCCTCCTCTTCAGCCCTTGTGACCCTGTTCAGTACTGTGGGGTCATATGCCCCCTCCCCCCCCCCTCCCCCCTTGCCCCTTGTCGCGCAGTCAACTCTTCTATGGGGAGATCACATCGCACCGGTTGATCCCCCAGTACCATTCTCACCGCTTTAATTCTATTCAGTTTATATATCCTTTGGATGGTCCTGGGGTCCGAGAGAGGCCTGTGCTCCGTCTGCCAGGCCCTCGTGTTTTTTCTCGTAGCCGGATCTTGTATATTAGACTGACCCTACCTATAATTTTTTCAAATTCCCCCTCAAATGCTTTCCATGATGTATTGTTAAATTTTTCTGTGTATCTCCCCTAATCTTCTTTTCATTTCTTTTAGCAGGGTGTCTTCTTCGGTTTCTACTTGAGTTTCTAACGACGACCTGTTCCTGACTGCGCGATGAGCCCCATCTCCGATACCCATCTGCCCTTCGTCCCAAGCATCTATAGAAACAGCCGGTGTTATCTCTTCTTCTCGTCACTGTCATTACTAGGGGATGATATTCAAGACAGGTTCGATTATTTCTTCGACCGCAGATACAAATCAATACTGTCGGGTTGAAGAAATAAAAAAAAGTACATCCGCTACCTAGGCGTACGTTTACCTCCGGGTGTGCTTCCCCTACATTATTACACAATAGGTTATCTCTGCCGGATTTGATCGGGGTGTGGTAATGAACGGTATACCACAGCTGTATGACGCACTCATGTGCTTTATATTTTGTGGCTAAACTCACCAATCCTAAACAGGTTCAAAATTAAAAAACTTCAAGATGACTTTAGAGGTAGTGCTCGTATTAGTACTGACATTTCGGATTTTGAAAAAGTCACTAAAAACAACAATATAGCGTTTCTGACTGGTGGGCATCGGCAGACCAATATATTATATCAGCTGATTCCAATTGCTAAGGTATTTCTACTATTTTTCTATTACTACTTTTCCTCGAGGTACACTTATTTTCTAGATTCATGATGTCTAGCTTCATGATTTGCCAACAATTATCTATTATCAATCATCCAATTTCGAAATAAATTTCCCTCAAGCCTCCAGTTCAGAAAGTTCTCTGGTTTTTCCTTGACGCCAGTTATCATTTTTCGATACCAATGACCAAGATGACCCAAATCAAAGAACTAAAGCTTCTACCCCAAAGTTTTCTCCTTGTTTCCTGAATGTCTGTTTTGGCCAGTATGACTTAATAATCAAGAGTTTACGGGGTGAAAGTTGTGGTTTGCAATGGTGTGAACAGAAGAAATGATTAGGCTCCAATGAAACTTCTCTTTTTCCAGATTGATTTCTTGTTCTTCCGCATAAATGTTCTCTTCCCCATATGCCAGGGGCTATGGTCCCGGCCCCCGCCTGCTGCAAATGGTTTCCACTCACTCATGGAAGAGTGAGAGAAGCAGAAAATACATGTGGCAAATAGTGGGTTGATCTCACTTCTGCACGTGATCGACTGTTACTCACCTGTCAACAGTGATCAGTGTTGCTACTGGCATAGTCACTGTGATCAGTGTTGTACCCCAACCCATAGCACATGACCATATTCAATGCTTACTAACCGAACACATTACACATAGTTACTAATTATTAGTAAATAACACGAACTATGTTGGCTAGTCATGAATATATTCTAAAAAAATCTTCAAATTACACTACCTTATAGTATTATTTATTATAATAACGTTATTTATTCTTACAAGGTATAACGTTTCGCTTTTTATTCCTTTTATTAATATTTTTTTTTTTTTTTAGGAAATCGTATACATATATTGTTTTCAAATCGTATAGGATCCTCGTATATCTATCATCCATAACCACAGCGAGCTGTTTGTTTTATGACAAATTAACCACATCATAAACTCAATGACAAATTTGATTTTAAAGTATATTACTTAAAAGGCAGGCAAAGATTTAATGTCTAAAATAAAATAAGAAAGGGTTTAGGGAGACCATTGAAATTTTATAATATATTTAATCTTTAATAAAATATAAAACTTTTCTGAAATTCATAATAATTAATATTTAGCCAAATAAGTATTTAAAAGTTATACCTCTAATTGATCTATTAACTATTTATTTGTGTGGTGTGGATTTGATCAGAATTTAGTGGACTAAACCACTGGTTGAGCGAAATGAAATCATTGGTATCATGATGTATGTACTATATTAAATGACAAAAAAACTTTTAGGGGGATAGATGCCAGAGTCAGGTACAATAATTTTCTTTGGCATAGTTGATTTGGAATAAAAGTACAATTAAATGAATAAATGTGTGACAGTAGGTAATATCGCTAATGTTGAATATTAATCTTGGAAGTTCATGGAGCTTCACTGATTTGACTTGATGAACAGGTGCCAATCCATCGTCGATTCATCCCATGCAACAACGAACAATGACATGAAAAAGAATCAAGACATTGAATAGATACTCTTGCAGTCCGGAAAGGACTATTTCCTGTGGAAAAGGAACAAAAGCGTTAAAGACACTCTCAATTTCATGTCCAACCTTATTGCCTGACACCGTGAAGCGGTATCAAGAAGGGTGATATCGTTTTTCCTGGAGACTTATGTCCCAGATCAATATCTTCCTGTATGAACTGCGAATATTTTAAGAAAAACTCGGGGTCCTTCCGTAAACGGCCTTCGGTGGCATAAAAGCGTCGATATGCCACATTGCATTATTGCTGCCGCAGGAATTCATTCCTTAAAGGGCAGTCGTGGGGGTTATCTTGCATATGGATTACAATGTGCATTCTCAGGATTCGCTCTGCCGACCTGTTTAGGCTCTTCAATCTTCAAGACCACCCTCATTTATTCTGGAGCAGTCTCTTTCGATGAAGAATGCATGATGAGAAGTTGCAGTCTTTCAGGGTTCCAATAACAACAAACCTGAATGTGGTGGGAAGTAACGCTAATCCTTGGAGGTCTGAGGAGATCGACGCCTCGGTGGGTATTTGGTGAAAGACATGGTCCATTAAGCGTGCATCCTTGCTTTACCCCTCTTGCTATCCTGACGAGGTCGGATTCCCCGGAGGCAGAGCTAATACTGGTGAAGGAGTGTTTGTAGAGCTCCTTTATGATCTCCACCAGTATATTCCCCAACCCTCTCTACTCTCGTGAGAAGCTTGATGTTCGATTGAGTCGGTTAGCGTTACGAAATTGCCAACAGTAAGTCATAAACATTAAACAAAGTACCAAAAATAATATATAAATAACCATTCATTTTATTAAAAAAAAAAAAACTGATCAGCAATTTAACAGTTAATTTAACCAGGCCTGATTGTTACTAAATATAAATACAATGTATATTTATGGATATATGATACGATGTTTCAAAGAAGAGTGCGCATAGTCAACTGCAGGGTGGCGATGCGCACGGAGAGCTCTGAAGACGAGATTTTCCGAGAAGTCAAATACAATGTTTCGGAGAAGATTGCGTACGGTCAACCGCAAGGCGGAGATGTGCATGGAGAGATCTGTAGACAAGATAGACCGAGAAGTCCAAACTTCTAGTAAACAACGACTTCTTGTTCGCAGGGGAACAGGCCTGTATTCTGCTATCTTCAACACTGACTAAGCCAAGCTACTTGTCCTCTAATACGCAAAGTCCTATTTCTTCACTTCCTCGAGCTTTATAGTACTTCAAACTATCTTCTCCTGATGTAAACTATCTGTATGTTGATGTAACAAAATGAAAACAGCTGTTAAAGAGAAAAAACAAAACACACTTCATAACCTAATCTTTGTTTTGTTTTTTAATCTTAAATATATGTTCGTGTTTACAATATTTAAATACGCCTTTCCTATTTTTCTCTAGCCAAAACAATCGGAAGATAAAGAAATTTAAAATTTTCCACTCATCTCATTGCCATAAAAAAAATAATAATAATATTGCTGACATCCTCTCAAACAAAAATTAAGTTTAAACAAAACACTGAAATCTCTTATTTTTAATTACCCTTCGGCTCAAAACTTATTTACTGTCTATGGAGCCAGACCCTCGACAACTAGACTATCTTAAAGAAATATTATTTTTTGCGCATATCTTAGGTCACTATAAAGATAAACAGACAACCGAAAGACGATTATTCTTTACACAAGCAAAGAACAGCCTCTTCCTCACGACGTTTTTCCTAACAAACTGATCCTGAATATTTAAAATGATTGAATACGTAATATATTGTTGGATTCTAACATTTTTCTTTTCGGAATATCCTTACAATTTTTTTAGCGTGAACTACTGGTTTTTTTTTTTTTTGTTGTATCTTAGATGAAAGTGTGTAAAAAAACAAATAATAGATAGTTTACGACTAAGCAATGGACGAGGATCATGACAGTTTGAAGGTTAGATATAAAATATAGATAATATAGCTCCATCCTCTATTGGCCTCTATTGAGAAGTTCACAGTTATTCAGCTGAGTCGTTTCCTGCAATCAGGAAGAGTGGCTTCTGTTCCTTCTATCGTGTCTCTGGCCGCGCCATCCTCCAGCTGTTATGGCTTCGAACATAAGCCATTTCACGTAACATCATGGACGTGTGGAATAGATAAAATACACTGCATGCGTAAGATGACAAGATCCAAATAATGTACAAAGTGGCCTGAATATAACTGACGCCCAAAGCTTCACGGAAAGATTACTTAAGTCACACTCAAGAAAGATATTTGAACATCATTTTATATCTTTAATATTATAATTATTATAGTTGTAATTTTTTTAAATGATTTTATTGCTCTGTTTAAAACCTTAACCAGCGAATGTGATGTAATGGGTACTTAGTACAAGTAGACCCGAAAACGTGAAGGAAGAGGACATGACGCGATACCTCCTCTTAATGAAGAAATTAAAACGTTATTGAGTGTACTAAATCCCTTCCACCTTTTCTGCCGTCGTGGTCATCACTGATAAGTCCGGAATGGACACTTCTGTAATGTATAAGTGGATTGGGGTTGGTCCACTTTTGGTGGAACCGTCAGTTTAAGAACGCCTAGAACTCAAAATGTTCCGAATGTAGGATTGCAGTATTCTTTTCCTTTACCGAGCAACTCGTAGATTGATAATGGATAATGGCCTTTGTTCCTCTTAGGATAATGGAGGTGTTCCCAGGGTCATTCGCCGGGAGTTTCTTCATTATCCCCCCAGAATTGCCCTCGATGGTAACGAATATTCTCCCTTGGGTAGGCGGATCTCTTTCTTTCGGGAGCCTCACCGCAAGCTCCCGAAGGTTAGTCTGAGCCGGTCCTGGCTTCTTTCTCGTCCTCATTTTCTTATCGACCACTTTGAAAAGGAGTCCTTTTCTTAGGCAGGTAACCGTCTCGTCGTCAATGGGCCAGCAACTATGGCCAGTGAATCGGGGTTGGGCGCTCCTTGGACTCTCCTACCGTTCACAGGAGACCCCTCCCTCTGGGTCTTTGAGGTCTCTACCTGTTCCGAGGGGGGCCTTTGACAATTTCCGCTCGATGGAGTCGACCTTTTGCTGGATCAACTAAGTATCACAACCCATAAATACAAGTGTTTGTCCCACGACCACTGAGGTTACAACTTCTGGTACACTGGTCGCAATAGCTAGGATTAGGTATCCACTTTTCATGATTGGTTGGGTAGCAAGAGGCACTGCCGTGTCCAATAGCTGCTAGTCCTTACCCATATCCTTTTTTTTTTTTTTTTTTTTTCCTTTCAAAACCTCTTAATTGATAATATATATACAATGACAAAAATAAATAAATAAATTTGGAATTACAGTTGTCTCCTCGTGCTGCATTCGCAGATGCATATTAAGGAGTGCATAAAATATAATACTTTCAGATTGTTGTTAATAAGTCCAATACACATACACTCACTAGGTGATTAGGCTCACCTTCAGCTTGCGACCGTGGAAAACACTGACACTAAAACCTAAACCTAGAACCTAAGACTAAAGCGTTCCAGCCACGACAGCGTCCTGCCATCGATGGGGAAACGGAGCGGGGGTTATAGTGTTAAACACCGCGTTTGTCAAATATTGCAGGGAGTCAAAAAATTTGATATGTCTACGTTGGATGAACTCATCCACCGTAGGCAGATCAAAGATCTCGTGAAGCCCACTGTTGCTCCGCTGCTCGAATGAAGTACCTCTGACCACTTTCATTAGTATACCGTTTTGGAATTGTTGGAGTCGCTGAGCTGTTGTATACGTCAGATAGCGAAAAAGCGGTGCACCATACAGCAGAGTAGGCCTGAGTATACTCTTCTAGATCAGTAGCTTGAGACGCAGTGATAGATTGGGGGAGGTCAGTAAATGCGTAAGCCGGTAAGACTTCATGCGGGTTTGCTTCAACTTCCTCGCGAAATGGTTACTAAAATGGAGGTGTCTGTCCATTTTAATTCCCAGATATACCAGGTTGTTGGTTGGTAAATTTTCCTCCGTTCCTACTATGTAACTAGTAGGTAGTGGGCTTTTTTCCTTTTGAAAAGAGAAAATTACGCAGTCAGTCTTACCCGCGTTTACAGAGATATTGAGTCTCCCCAATCTCTCACTGATCTGGTTACAGGCTACTTCAGCCTGTCTTAGAGCTTGGCACTCATGCTGCTACTGTACAACGCTATGTCATCTGCGAAAGCAGTAACTGTGGTAATTTTGTAACGGGCTCCGACAATCTCAGACGTGTATACGTTGAATAGTACAGCGATAAGACGGCTCCTTGGGGTCCTCCACAGGTCAGTAGCACAGCTTCGGAGAAGCTATCACCCACCCGCACCCACAACGATCTGTTTTTCAGGAAGCTAGCCAGAATTTAATATAGTTGTTCCGGGCATTCCCGGTCATAGAGCAATTGACACAGTGTCCCATGAGACACCGAGTCGAACGCTTGGGTGTAATCAATGAAAATCATAGCCGTGGCTATGTTTCTATTCATATTATGGCTAGCTTCTGACTGTACCTTCAGAAGTGGGAGCTCTGTGCTCATACTGGGGATTGGAATCCAGTCTGCTCTGGCGAAATGATGTCGTTTTCCGAACAGTAATCTTTGAGATAATTCAAAATAATTTTCTCAAAGATTTTCCCCATCTGAGGTAACAGGCTGATTGGGCGGTAGTGGGCCGGGTGATCTCCACTCTTGGCTGGCTTTAGTAATGGGAACAAGATGGCTTGTTTCCATGTATCAGGAAAGTACCGCAATCTTATACAAGAGTTGTATAAGTTTGCTAGTTGTACTATCCCTCTCCTCGGCATTTGTTTGAGCAGCACTGTTTGTATCCCGTCGTGCCCTGGTGCTCGGTTTCCCTGACACCGGCGAAGAATCGCCTTGAGCTGCTTCGGTGATACAAACATGTGGTTCTGTTCAGCATCTACCGGAGGAGGCATGTGGTAGTATCCCGTCCTAGCCGTAATGTCCCTACCGTAATGGTCGGCCAGTTTTGTTGTCTGTTGCTCAGCAGTCAGAACATTGTCGCCTTCGTGAAGACGGACAGTCGATGTCTTGCCTTTTGTAGTCTTCAACAGCTTCCAAAACTTTCTGTGATCTCCGTGATTGCTACGAAGTCTCTCATGCCACTGCGCTGTTTTCCAGAGTTTCATCAAGCCCCGGATCTGCGTTGTGAGAGAATTCACAACGACCTTGGCTTGCTGATCTCTCGTCCTGTACCATCTATTCTTCCAATTATGGCGCAAGGCAATAATTTTAAGAATGTGGTCTGGAGGTAGTCGCAGAGACGGTGGCATAGTAGTGAACTTCGGGATCCAATGTTGGCTGCATCTATGATCACATCAGTTATGAAAGTTAGTTGAAGATCTACTTCTTCTTTCGTGCGGAGAATTGGCACCATATGCAGGTTATGGTAAATTTGCAACCGATACAGATCCCAGTCGACACGACGGCAGTCGTATCTCGTGGGGCGAGGGGTCGCCACTTTACCATCCACTGCATACAGTACTGGCCTGTGGTCAGACGTAATAAAGTCAAGGGCGGTGCAACTAGTGATACGGTGGGGTTGTTTGGTCAGTAGTAAGTCAATCGTCGAGGTAGCCTGCGGGTTACCTCTATGTCGAAAAGTAAAAGTCTGGGGGTGAACGACCGTAAACGGCGTTCTCAACAGGAGTCTTCCAGCCATGTTTGTAGCGGTGTTATACCACATCGTGTGTCTCGCATTGAGATCTCCCACCACCCAGTGGTTAGATCTCGGCGAACATGCGTGTAGCAGGGCTGAGTACTCCTGGAGAGATGCGTACGGTCTCCTGTATAGAGCGGTAAGGTAAATGGGTCTCCCCAAATTTACCTTAACTGTTAAGTGGTGAAGCTTGGGATCAGTTGTAGTCAGTGGTAAAACCACTTTCTTCCAATTGATGCCAAGGCGAATAGCAATTAGAACGCCTCCGTAACCGTTAACCCTTTCAATGGCAGTTGAATAACCTTTAATGTGGATCGATTGTGTAGACACCCTAGTGTCTGTCAAAACTACAATATCTGGTCGGTAGAGCGCGATTCTTTGGCTGGGGCTGCATTCTGTCGAGGGCTGGTTTCATTCTGGCTAGTATTTCCTTTCGCTTTGTGCAGCCTCTGTAGGACGCCGGGTGAGCATCGCCACAGTTGGAGCACTTGAGCGGGGTTGAATCATTCCTTGGACATTGCGCTACCTCGTGGGGTCCCGCACATCTAACACACACTTCTACCTCATCTATTTTGGTCAGGAGACCATCAACGTTAAAATTTTAATATTTGGTGATCTACCATTGTTGTTGATTTCCAGATATTATAGCCATGAACATTTGGCTACATAAATCTACTAGGGCAGTTACCCATTTCAGTCCGTATTCCAGGTCTTGGCGCTGGTCGTTTGTCAAAAACTTTAGCCTAGGATCTAGGTACTTACATTTAAAATTGTCTTCCGATGTTCTAGGAACCGTTCTCAACGAGGTGGGGGCCGCTCTCGACGTGGAGGGGGCAGCTCTTGACATGGAGGGGGCAGCTCTCAACGTGGAAGGGTGAGCCGGTTCTTCATCCCTGTCCTGGAACAGCTTAAAGAGCGGGTTCCTCCAAGCGCTGGTGGATGGTGGTGGAGCCGGCCTCATTCTTGGCTCGTTCTGGTGGCGTTTCTTCTGCTGGGGCTGCATTCTGTCGAGGGCTGGTTTCATTCTGGCTAGTATTTCTTTTCGCTTTGTGCAGCCTCTGTAAGACGCCGGGTGAGCATCGCCACAGTTGGAGCACTTGAGCGGGGTTGAATCATTCCTTGGACATTGCGCTAACTCGTGGGGTCCCGCTCATCTAACACACTTTAATTTCCGGCCGCAGTGATTTCGTGTGTGGCCGAATTCTTGACATCGATGGCATTGCGGGGCGCCTCTCTGTTCCTTGAACGTCAGGACACGAACTATGACGTGGTTAATGGTGCGTATCTTTTTCATTGACTTCAACGTGACACTGGCATCAGCTGTTACCAGCACTGGCGCAATGTCCTGTTTGCGACCGGTTGGGTAACTTTTTCTCAGACGTCGCACATCGACGACCTCCGGTACGTTCTCTTTTATTACATCTGAAATTTCCTTGATGTCCTCCTGGACCAAAGTTCGCATGAAATGACATTATCCGACGTGAATACGTATTTTTTTCCTAATTATTTATTATTATAATTAACACATTAAAAAAAAAAACTAAACTTGTTCCTCATAACTGGAAAGGCACTAAAATAAAAATCGATAATTTCGATTCAATACACAAATAATTCGAATTAAAAAAAGGAATAAATAAATAGACCTTTTATTCGGGCTTAAACATGCATCTTACACTGAACTCTTACCCATATCCGGACTCCTCGGGGATGGAAGAACCAGCCAAACACTTTTCTTTTAAGATCTCCAGGAGCAAGGCCGTCAATGCGGTGGGCAGACAGACCATGGTCAGGAGTCATTTGTTTTCGATGATGACCTTACTTAGGTCATCGACGATTCCACCAACCTTCCTGCAGATGTACTCCTGGTTTGTTTTTTCAGATCTTCTTATCCTATAGTTCTGCAACGTAGTGGCCCAAGCCAAGACGCGTTTCTTGCGCACGTTCAAGCAGGGATAACTTGGGAATTCCGGGGACTCTCCTTCCAGCTCCGTCCTCTTCCTTTCGTCCTCTGGTCTTGGAAGAGGACCCTCACATCTTGTAATAAACTTGTTGTATGAATTCTTATTTTGTTATATAAGGTAAAACCAATTGGAAGTTATTTGAAAATAAAAGAAAATAATTTTAATCTTAAATGCTAATATGCAGCTCGAGAAAAATAGTAATGGAAAATGACATGAAAATGAAAATGATATGTGAAATAAATGATCAAATTTAACAATTGAGAAGAGTAAATTTGGAGTAAATATATTACACATCTTACAGATAAATCTAAATTTTATTGTCATCATTAATTCCCACAAACAATTTCTCTTCTCACCTCAGGTCTTCTTAAGTTCTTCTATCGAAAATTTTATTTTAGGATAGTTAGTTTTGCAAAATAAGAATAAGTTAGGAATATTCGATTAGATTTTCATAGATTTAAATAATAGAATTTAGGTAGGATTAACGAAAATGTAATGTTAAGGGTAATTATCATTAAATATCATATGTTGTAAATTAATATTAATTTTAACGTAAGAAAGAATGTATTTTTGATAGCGAGATAAGGAAACGGAAACGACAGAGGAAAAGGTCTTTGTAGGGAGTGAGAGAGGGGGAAAGGAAAGAAGTGGGTTAGGAAAAATCGGCCATGTGGAACCGGTGACAAAACTAAAAATAAGTATAGTGCGATCATATGGGACATGTTCGTCTATATCGAAACGTACAAAAATATCTTTGACTACCCTTCAAGTGAAATAAAGATAGACAGCCGGATGCCCTTTTGGGGTCATTGGTTCAAATGGATCATTATCATTATCGATCATTTTGAAACAAAATCATCAACACAAGTCAACTATTACGTAAGTACGGCTCCGGCGCACGAAGAGAAAGGACCTATGTGCGAGTAGGGGTGTGCCGGTCAAGTAAAAATCTGTCACAGCTCTAACTGCTACTGTGACCCCGTTGGAGCAGTGATAGTATGCCTTATCTTTCAACAAGTGGGAATGCAAATAAAACATACCTTTGCCTTATTTCTTCTGAATGAATAACTTCTGCTTCCTCACCAGCCCACCACGCATACTAGTTACTGATTGACAGAAATATTATGAATTATCCCAAACATTTTATTAATCGGAATTACAATTAATTTATTTTTTACTCTACTGTCGGTTACTGCTGCTTTTGGATGGCATGTACTGATCAAATTGACCTTCTAAGATAGTGTTTTGAATGAATTTAATTATTATCTATGAAAGGACGTTTGAATGTCAGTTTTATCACTGTAGCAAGGCATAAAACGCCAGATGAGAAATTTATTTATTCGAAGGAGGGTTACTTATTGTTAGAGTAAAAAGTAAGAGAGACACCTGTCGGGTCATCACGGGGGGGGGGGGGGTGCTTAGTTACCCTAGCCCACAGCTGCATGTTTATTGTTTACCACATTTACAATGATTTATATATTGGTAATGTTATTTACATTTGTTTACAATATATATACAATAGAGTATAGGGTGATTTATCTTATGTAGTTAGCGGTCGCTACAACACCAAATATTAATGTAATATTTATTTGCAATAAGCCATTGAAGATAGCTGTCCCGTCGACGGCGGAGCGACCCCGTTTGGAACATTTATTATAACATAAATATAACCTTTATTATATTATAACATTTATTATATAACCCCGTTTGGAAATTCTAGAACAGGTGTATCAAACTCAATTAAAACACGGACCATTTAATTCAACGGGTAAGATTCACCCGAGCCTCATAACATATAAAAATTTATTTATATTATTGCATTGCCTCGATCTCCACTAACTGGTATTTTCTTCGTAACATAGTGTCCTGTTTTCAGTTTATTTCAGAGCATCGTGGGCAACGAACAAATATCGCGCGTACCACATGATTCATGTAAACATATTGGCAACCGAATTAGTTAATAGCAGATAAGGTATTCTGGTTAAGCCAATGTTCCCGACAGCTCAATCACAGTATTTCAAATCCGAAATATTAATGTTAAATTTTCCGCAATACCTCTAAACGATATTAAGTAGTCAAAATGCATAAAAAAAACAACAATAAACTTGCGGGATGTCAAGCCAGTCCTTTTTCTTAACTTCAAAGGTTTCTCAAGGCACGTCTTTCAACCCATTCCGGAAGACTGTCACACAATATTGCAAATATATTCTAAAAATAGAGACTAGTGAGAAATAGGATATTTAACACATTCAAAATCGGTTTTAATACGGCTTATTTTTTTCTCTTTCATAGTCCCTTAAAATTTACAGATAATTATAGATCCTCAAGCGAATCTATTTACAAATTATTTTTGTATTTCCTGTAGCATCGCTACATTATATACAGGAATTATATCTACATTTAGTTATTTACAGTGTTTTATTCAGCAAGTGTATTTATTAGTCAATAAAGGTGATGGGGCTCACGTTTTTGATCAACCTTAAAACTAACTTACGTACTAATTCTTAATCTAATTTTCCCCCAACAGTGTGTTGCCATCGATGCGGGAGGGGTGGTGGGGTCATAGTGTTAAATACTGGGTTGGTTAGGTGCTGCAACGAGTCAAAAAGCTTGATGTGTCTCCGGCGGATGAATTCACCCACCGACGGCACACGGATGCAGGTCAGCGTTCTTCAACCTCTCGAAAGAGGTATGTCGGACCACTTACCACTTATTAAAAGGCTACTTATAAAAAAAACTTGTAATTCTTAGTTCACGAGATGTTGAGTTAAAACCACAAAATATTTATATAATAAAATACTGATCCTTAGATACAAAAACAAACGTCATACGCTGAAGGTTTACTACACCTCGGACGGCCATGGCGGCACTATAACAAATCAGTTCCGTAGTAGATATGTCACTTAAGTGAGGGGAAGTCTTAGGCCAGGGCCAAGGATAAAGGAGATAATGCTAACTAGCGGAACAAGATAGTAGATCCTCAAATCAGTTGCCTCGTCATATTTTCCACATTAGATCAATGATTTTTTTTTTTTACATTAAATCGCATTTGCGTTCCCACGAGAAAAACTGCGTAGAGAGCGTTTTATTTTGGAAATCGTATCTGATACCGGTGAAGAATCGCCTTGAGCTGCTTCGGGGAGACAAACAAGAGGTTCTGACCTGTCTCCAGCTGCTGATGTTCGTGGTAGTTACCTGTCCTAGCGGCGTTGTCTGCGGTATAGTGGTCGGCCAGTTCTTTCGCTGTGTAGAGGGTGTCGCCGTCACGAAGACGGACACCTGATTCCGTCTTGGTAGTGGTCTTAAGGAGCTTCCAAAACTTACGGCGATCGACTTGTAAGAAGAGAAATAAAATAACTACTGTACCATTTATCGTTTTTCTAAATGCTTTCATTGACATCAAATTCAATGTACGGCTGACCCACTAAATGCCCACCGACAACTGAAACATGCCAAAGTTGATCACAAGTCCTTCGTCTGACAATCACCGTCGGCTCATTTCAGGGATCTCCCCGTAGGTGTTTGTTTTTCCGAACTATTACTTTCCCATCGTATTCTACAGTTATATAATGCTAAGAATATTGTAATTCTAATATTATACATAATGCTAATAGTAGAAACTAGTGTATACCTGCCTCGTGACTTCATGGAAGTCACTTATATTTTTAAGTAAGCAACTGCATTCCTTCCAAGACCTCCATCCCAATTCCCGAAACCCTTCTCTTATACACATAAGTCTCAGCTTTACCCCTGTTTCCCACTTGTTCTCCGACACTTGTCCCTAAACGTCCCAACTAGAATGTAGTAACATATCTCTTAATAGTTGTATATACCAGTGTTTTGCTTGTACTTAATAATAAAGCTTTTCTTTCTTTTCTTTTAAAAGACTCTCCTCTACAAAGTTTATTTAACTGGCGCCCCGAACAGGCACCTGGCAGTATACTCAGTAACTTCACGGTAGTCCACCATTTAGAGATCCCTAATTTGGCAACGGACAGTGAGACCTCTCCAATAGTGTAAGAAGGTCAATGCAAATACCTCTGGAAAGATACCTTTGCTGATATTGGGTACTGATCTATTTCAATAGATTTTCACCAGGTAATCACCTAAAGAAATACTTTATATATCTGAGGAAGTTGAAGGAAGAATGAAAGCTGGACTTCATTGAAGACATCATTCACTTGGGACCTGCGAACTTCAAGTCAGAAGAGAAGACGGTAAAATATATATATATATATTTTTTTTATGACAAGAACAGGTATAAAAGATATTTTAGATAAAAACAGACAAATTAACGAATCAGAAATGGCTCTTAACGACTATCATATGACTAAAGAAGACTATGGACACCTTCCACACTAAAATGGTGATCCAACTAATTTAATAACATTCATCAAACCACTAGAAAAAATATATTCGGCAGTATGTAACGAAACAATCCCTAACAGAATACATAATGAACAAGTCTCATACAAATAGCTCTTTCTAGACTCAGTGGTGACGCGCAACAATTATAGATGTATGATGATTTCCTATCAATAAAAGACTTAAAATTACATTTAGTGAATCACTTTAAGGACAGTCGGACAACATCTCACCTACAGCATGAAATCTCTCAAATTCATATGTACAGAAACGAACACCCAATTCTATATGTGATTTTCATTTCTTATGTGATATTACTTGGTTTCTTTTCTGTACCTCGATACATACCTGAATCAGATCTTGATTTTTCTTGTCGATTATAACGGGAAAACTAACACTTTTGAAAAAAGAAGAAAAAGGAGCTTTAACTACAGGAGATAAGAGGGTAGCTTCGGAATCGCTGATGGTTTCATATCTCGAATCTTTGTGTGGTCTATGCATCCTGTTTTTAGGAATTTGAGGGAACTTAGGGCAAAGAATACCGAACCGTCTTTTGAAAGATTGTTAGGTCTCTTTTCCTAGCAAGTCCAGACGTTTTGTTGTTAATTTTTTATATTTTATGTTTTAGGATAATTGAGAATAATTCCTTATATTGGATTAGTTTGATTCGTTAGGTCCATTTCTTAATTGAGATAGAGATCTTGTTATTGTTGTTGTAATAATTAAAAATTGCCATGGTATGTTTTTTCAGTGTGTATAGATATTTCAATTACTGATATCAGCAACAAAACCCTTCGTAACAATCTTAACATAACTTACAATCTCGAACTCATCTCTTCCAAGTTCATGAAATTCCATAGTAACCTATTCATAGGGTGGTTGAATGGGTGATGATTGATTGAATGCTAACGCAGTCAGGATTCAATGTAACACACAGTATGTAGAATTCCATCAAAGTCCACGAAATTGTCACCAAAACCTATCCAATCATCCATACCCTAGCACTGTAATTGCACTGCGCCCCTCATCCCTATAAGCTCCCTCGGAGACTAAAACGGCAGCGGCCTCGTGGCCTGCTATAAATGCGTAACAGTGGGAGTCCTGGCAATGGCTAGCTCCAATCATTTCCTGAGCGTATGTGGCTCTCGCGCTCTTGGTCAGCCTCCACTGGTTTGTATCCGGTGATGCGGCTGACGGAGGAGCGTGGGGGACTTCCCAAGACTCCACTTCCTCTTTCGCATGGTTCGAGGGAGGTGATAACCATGTGGATTTGGGAGGTCTCTGTGCTGTTTGTAAATCCTGTATCGATGAGTGAATGAATATTGTAAATATGGTATGAATGAGAACATTTATCACAATTACTTATTGCCCAATAAGGCAGATTTTAATTTTATCACAATAAAGTTTTGAATCAAGTTATAGTAAATCCTTAAATAGTATTTAGTAAATCCTCCCATTTTGGTAAAAAAAACAACAATGACTAAACGTTAATAAGTCAGTTTTTCTCTTTCAGCTTTAAGTGTAAAGTGTTGTAAGTCAGGATAAAATAATATTGAATAAATGGTTGAGTAAACTCGGGTATTAGTATCGTCTGATAATCACAGATAAATAAGAGAAGGGAAAAATGTAAGTAAATGTATTTATCTCTGTAAGAAAATGTACAAGTGTAATAAAATAGAATCAATATAAGGTGATAGAATAATTATAAATGATAAGTTACAGATATAAGTCCTTTTATGTACTTAATTTAAATTGTTTGTACTTGTGAATTATCATGTTGACTTCCCGAATAAATATAACATTAACAAACAATAATATGTAAGTAAGAAATGAATTTATCTCATAAAGATTTGTAAGAAAATGAGGGCGGCGACTTTAAAAAATATTTTGTCTAATTGGTTTTAATTGTTTTTATTTGAAATTATCATGCCAATTTTTTTTCTAGGTAAAATTAAGGTGTCATTTGTAGTTAAAAAAGTTGTGTTTGTCTAATAGGGATGAATATAGTCTTTAAGAAAATGAATTGGTTGTAAGAAATTTGTAATCAGATACAATCTTTTTAAAAGTAGATTTATAAGGTTTTTTACGCACTTGGTGCTAATTGTACCTTTAGGTCATCATGTCAGTTTGTTCAAATAAAAGGTAAAATGAAATGCTGTTTCAGAAAGAATGAGATTATATGTATCTAGTAGTATCGAATCTATCGCCTGAGAAACCTATACAAAGGTAAATTAATGAGAAAGTAGTAATTGGATATTGTAATTGTGAATTAAATGTTAAACGCTAGTAGTAAATTGGTAGATGGCTGTAATAAATAACTATCTACCCCAAGATTATTTTGTGAAAATGAAAAAATATTTTCTTGTTTTATATTGTGCTTTCTTGTTTTTAGTTTTATAGGCTGTTAAATGTATTAGATATTTATGTCTTCTGCCTTTCATGTATTATTGTCTTAATTGTTGGTACTATTGGATCATCAAGTCAGTGGTCCAATGAAAATTTAATTGTATAAGATAATATTTATTTATTTTAATAAATGAATGTTTAGCATTTTTTTTTACGGGCAAATGTCATATGTTTGATTCCCGCCATGTAAATAATATAGGAATAAGAGTAGGTTAAGAGACAAGGATTTTAAATGTGAAGCAAGTGCCGACTGGAAGTCTACATGCAATGTAGTAAACCCTTTTGCTAAGGAATTCCCAGCTTCAAAAAGTGGCATCTGTGTCCCTATGAACTCTCATGAATACAGCGTTTAGGGGAAGTGACTACCCTTCCATTTGTGTCACGAAAGGAAAGATTGGAACAATGGGACTCAGCAGTCCAGGTGGCCCATGGTCATTTTGTTGGGGCACGTCCAAACTTAATCTTAACATGGTGTGAAACTGCAACCACCAGCACAAAGCGGCATAATGAAAATTGCATTCTCCTGAAGAGAGGGAAAACGTATGGAGAACGCAGCCAAAAGCTACTTCCTTTTGGAACGTAGTTAGGACCCTCCAGCGTGGACCTGTTCCTCTTCTGTGACGAGGCCTAGGGCCGAGGAATGGTCTCGGGTGTAGCCCTGGGACGCTGACCTTGGTCTATATTCATCATCTTTTGAAGCCATCGTTGTATTAAATAAGAAATAGTTTAATTGTTAGCTCGTAAAACCTGAATTGAAACTCCATTATTGTGATAAAATTACTATCTGCCTTATTGAGCGATAAGTAATTGTGATAAACGCTCTTATTCATACCCTATTTACAATTTTCATTCACTCGCTCATCCATACAGGATTTACAAATAGCACAGAGGCCTCCAAAATCCACGTGTTTTTCACCTCCTTCGCATGCGAAAGAAGGAGCGGAGTCTTAGGAAGCTCCCCAGGCTGCTCGTCTGCGGGACTACTATGGACACTGAGCCACAGACACTCAGGACACGACTAGAGAAAATAGCCATTACCAGGACTCCCACTGTCACGTATTTATAGCAGGTCACGAGGTCACTACCGTTTTAGTCTCCGATGAGGATTATAGAGATGAGTTGCACCGACTGTAATGCATGTAATTAATGACTGTGCTAGGGGATTAGGGTGGTTGTATAGATTACTATGGAAATTTATGAACTTGGAAGGGAAGAGTTCAAGAATGTAGGGTATATTAAGATCAGTATGATGGGTTTTGTTGCTGACGTAATAAAGGGCATTAACTATTGTTCTCAGGACTTTCGATTAAAAGGATTTAATGCACTTGATGTTCGACATTTTTGCGTCCCGCATAGCTCTATTCCGTATGTCCAGATTGACTTAAGTATAACTTTGTGAGTGGAATGAGAGATGGAATGTCCTTTGATGTAGTATGTACAGTTCTCTAAAGAGTCTGTTTAGTTCTTGTCTTTTTAGCTTCGTGTGTGGGTTCCATGTCAGCCAGTTGTCAAGATGGAAGTCTAAATACCGTACTGTCTCGGAAACACAGGTGAGATGACAGGACTGCAGTGTCATCTGCAAATGTTTCCAAGAAGATATTAGGGATAGAGGGGACATTAGCGATGTATAGGTTATAGAGGATGGGACCGAGAAAGACAGCAGTGCAATACTGTTTGGTTTCAAGGGCTGAGGATATGTAGTAAACAATGCGAAGGCCTTGTTGAGCAGTCATAGACGGAAACAAAACTGGTAACTAGGAAAAAGGTTTTAGGATTCAACTATTGGAAGTAGACGTTTTAATAGTAGTTTTTCAAATATATTTGAGAGGATAGGGAGTAGGCTAATTGGACGGTAAGATGAGGCGTCATTGGGTGTTTTACCGGGTTTGGCGAATAGGACAATAATGGAATATTTTCAGAGGATAGTAAACTGCGTCGTACGTTTAATGCAATTGTTAATGTAGGTTCGGAAGATCATGAATTTAGGAGAAAGTCGTTTGAGAATTTGAGGAGTAAGGAGATCATATCCAGGGGATTTTCGGTAAGGTTCGTTTTTCAGAAGGTATTTGACCTCAGAGAGGTTAACGGCTGTTGATGGAAGTGAGAGAGGTGTAGGTGAAGTGAGGAAATCTTCAACAGTTGTGCCGGCATCAATGCACGTTCTCTTGTTTTTGTGGATCTTGAGCCCCAATGTTGATGCTTCGCGTTCAAGTCCCCACTGACAAGGAAACGATGCCTGATGGAGTCTAGAAAGAAGATGAATTGGGAATCGGAAATGGACTTATTAGGATGGGGCAATACACCGATGCGTTATTACACAGGGTGAGGGTGAAAGTTATGGTGTTGATTGACACTGCAGTGGAGTAAAGGAAATCATGTGCTACCAAAGGAACTATGTGATGGGAAAGGGAGTTGTGGACAATGACAGAGTTACCTGCATGTGCTCTTCATCTGGGTGATCAGTTCTATAAGTCTGATAATGCCTAATTATAAATGGTCATTTACTCGTAGGCCTTGTTTCAGTAATGAGTGCTACGTAAATGTATTTGTCATGGAGTAGTGATGTCAGTTAGTTAGTGTGGGAAAACTATTCGCATTCCAAAGGAGAATGGATGAGGAGTCGGAAGGATCCACTTATGGATTTTTTTTTACGGGGATAAGATAGGAGACAAGATTTGTAAGAAGGGAAATGAGAGGAGTAATTAGGGTTCTGTTTTCTGGGATGAGCTTGAAGGTGGTGAAATATGCGAAATTTGTGGTTGAAGATGGGATTGACTTTCCTGGTTGCCGGGATGAATGGAATGCTGGGGAAGAGGAACTTGCAGACAAGGATTGGGCAGTACCTGTGACTGCTCTCTGGTCCAAACTACAGTGGCAAAAGGGACAGAAGACCTCAAATTTTTGGCTGGCCCGTTTCTCAAAAGGCCTGTGGCTTGGCTTCTCTTCTTCTGGCCGACGACGTTGTTCGTTTCTAGACTTCATGATTCTTGTTGGCAGATCACGCGTACTGCAGGCGATTCCAAAGACTTCATACACAATTTGCTCCTCTGCTATCCACTGCACTCCACAATTTGACTTGTTCTACCTTTCATTTTATCAATGTATGTTTCCAAGTGGTTTACAATTGGCGTGATCACTGCTGTGTCCACACAAAATTATTTATACTGTAATCTCGCGGCATGGTACTATCCGGATTCGTTCTTACCCCATAAGGTTCTAGGTATTGTATTTTTCTTTCTAAAATTTCTACTGAATACTAGATTGGTCTTTGGATTAGCTAAGGTCTCAACAACTTTTCTTAAGTTTGACAGTGCTACACATTCATGCTCAGGAACGAAATTTCCTTCAGCATCTTTGAACTCTGCAGGAATATATAATAAATATTCATTGTCATGCTGTGTTATCGATCGTGCTACTGATATAATTCTACTAATAGACTCGGGAACTTTAACCACCACTTTTCCCTGACGCATTATTTCCATTGGGAGAGCTGATGGCCGGTATACTTCAATATCTTTAATTACGTCACCATAATTTAAATCCTGCATCTTGTTTTAAATATGCCTAAAAAGGCTCGATACGTGTGATGAATATCAAGAATGTTGACAGCTGGTTTATACTGTTTGGTTACATATGCTAAAACCAATTCCGCGTGTGGAGACTGAAAGGGGAAGCGGTTTTACAGATACATTTTCCCCAACTCTAAATGTCATTCGACTTGAAATTTTGTCGACAGTTCTTATCTCTTCTTCTCCCTTCTTACCTGAACGTGCTTTTGGTATGAAGCACTACCACGCTTCCTAAATTGATGTGGTCGTGGCTTCTCTTCGAATTCTTCTTCTTCATATCTTCCACAGTGTGGTCGGCCCCATCATTGGCCACCTCTTCTATTTTGTCGTTGCCCTTGTTGGCCGAAGCCAGTATAGATTCCACGTCTTGATATATTCAAACCGTGTGAGTCGGAAATGACAACTTAAAATCAGTTTCAAAATCCGATTTTTAGGTTTGCTTTTCCGACCTACGAATCTTACCGTCTATTAGCCTATTGTCATAAATGCCAGTTCCGGAAGTCATCAGAAGTATTCGTGTGATAGAGGTAGACGATATGCGTCTACAAAAGTCATGACAAGCCGTGATTTGTATATCCTTAACTATGATCTATGTTGTCATTATCATCATTCATATTCGTATCCAATTAAATCAAAACATTTGAAATAAAATACATTTTATTTACATTTCTATTTTATATAATTGAGTCTCTTGCATTTGATCACCAGGATAATTATTAAATTAAATTACTGTAGGTTTAGATTCCATTGAGGGGAATAGAAAATTGATAGTCATTTTGAGAAAAGGATAATTTGGTATAACTTCACGGTAATGCAATACGCTATGGATTTGATAGAATAATCAAATCCTTTAGTGGTTGAATAGTTAGATTCTAATTATCCAACTCCAGTATAACAGCGTGGCATTTGCGTGAGTTGAGGTAAATATATCAAAGGGCTTCTATATTGCCTTACAGTTTGTGTATTCGGATACAGTTGGATATCAGATATGTACGTATGTGTATCGATATCCGGTTTGTATCCATTTTTTTAAAATAAGAACCCCCCCGCGCCACAAGTCACTGAACCTAGCAGATCAGGACAAATAGACTGGTGAAGTGTTTTTGAATTTGAAAAATTCATCAAAACCATAAAAATAAACTTAGTTGAAATATCTCTCCCTTATTTAAAATAGCTGTCCTTTCAGACAAAAGGAGCAGATCTTTAGGTGCTGCGGATAAAACTCCACGTTTCTAGCTTGGACAGTGAATTCACAAAGATAAGGACAAACAAACTGGAGAAGTAATTTCGATTTTGAAAACGTCATCGAAACCGTTAAAACACAAACAGCTGTAATATCTCTCTCTTATTTAAAATTGGATAATAGCTGTTTCTTCAGGCGAAATGAGCATTTTTTGAGGAGTGGAACATGGAGTTACTAAGTGAGAACAAATATATTTCACGGCCTCTATCATAGAGCATGCAGACAGACGTGTTTGTGATCATATTCCACGTGTTTGTTGGAAAGTATAGCCTGTTGACAAGAGACAGGAGAAGTGGAGGTGGGAGACAGGTAGATAAAGGAAGATGCGGAGGGGGGAGGGCCAGTGGTGGGGGCCTGAGAGCGTGCTAGCCGGCAGATTCGGCGGAGACTCCGTCCAAGCATGCTCGTATTCCTGCTGCTCGTCCTCCTCGGACCCGCCTTCGCGAGATCTCCCAACGGTAAGTACCCAGTATATTAACACATTCAATACTTCTATTCGTAATTTTATCACACTCATTCACTGGTGAAAATTCATATAGCCGTCCAAAAATTACGGCAGAATTAGATTTTTTTTTATAACTTTTTTTCATGAGTCCAAGTTATACATTCGTTGCACTCGTCCAGGACGTTGATTACTCAAACAGAATTATCCACAATATATGTGCGTGTATAATAATTATGTGAATACAATCATGGTCTAGTGCTTTTATAGTATTTTTTTCAATAATGCCAACGACATTTGGTACAGTTTTAGTACCACCACCAAACACTCTTTCAAATAGTTTATATATGTAAATATATTTTAAGAACCCCAATTGCATATATGTCGCTGTACCACATCCAATCACTATTCAGATCGTCAATCACCCATTTGATGTCACTCGCTCATAAAATGAAGTGAATATTACAAATCACTATTTATATGAACGTTTGATGTAATCCCCTCATCCTCTTATCTACAAAAATAATTGATTCCTTGAAAGAATATTATTGATTCCGAGTTGTCTATGTTTCTCGATTTGAGTGATTATTACCTTGAAGACAACAGCTATTAAAACCAGCTTGGACCTGACGAATACCCGCTTTCTATCGCTTTTTTCAAATTTGGATTTTGGAAATATTTTTTAGATTATTTTTGGGTATGAGGAAAAAATAATAGCTTTAAATACTTGAAAGCGTTTCGTATGGAAATTAAAAAACCTTTGATCGGTTGTTACGGCCGTAGTTCATGAACAGTGGCTTTAAATCTCGGACCCTGTCAATATATATGAACGTGTATAATATATTTTTTCTTTGGCAAATAATTAAAAATAGTGTATTTCCTGTTATTAGACGTAAACAGAGGTGCGCGATAATTGTTAACTTCTATTTTGTAAAGAAATCATTTAAGCTATTTTTCGTTCTTTAAAATTTTGTTCTAACCTTTGCCTCTTGATTGGTTGCTTCATTTCAATATTGTTCAGACTCCACTAAACCTGTATGTATAATAAGGCATTAGTACAGTTTTATTTTGTTTTCTTTTGAGTATTTAATTCTGAATGATTTTGATTGGTTTACTTCTTTATATTTATATTGAAAGGAGCAGAAGAATTATATGATTGCATGTTAGAATAATTCTCTGCAATATATGAACATTATTTTGGAATAAAATATTGTTTGCAACTAAAACTGAAAGTCAATTTATTTATTTTTTCACGTTATTAAATAATTACTCATGGTTTTCCAGATTATATTTTACAATAATATGCATAATTATTCGCAGTTATGATAATTAAACAATTTTTATATTAGGGGCCATCCTTTTTGATAATTTATTGTTGTTTCTGTATCTTCATGAACAGTTTAACGAGTTAGATTTCGATAATGATTTACTTATAAATTAAATCATTCTTAATATCTACCAATTATTAACCAACTAGAGGTGTCATTTTTATACTCGAAATCCTCTTATCTTACGATGATGAGCGCGTATATTAAACACAACAATATAATAATTTAATTATCATTTAAATAAATCCTCTGCGTAACTCGTCGTGAAGGGATTGGGACGATCAAAGGTTGTTGCCGTCATGTTCGGATTCGCCACATTTTAACTTAAGTAGCAACTCATTTATCCTGAAGAGGCTGACCATACCCATTCTCCCATGAAAAAGTCCTTGGCCGAGCCCTGATCTACGCAGTTACATGTCGGTAGCTGTTTCTTTACATTGATATGAATACATCCATAACAAAATGGATATTGACTTCCTGTATGAAAGGGTACATTCGGCCCAGATACAATGACAACGTGGCTATAACCATATTAAAATTCAATTTTGTGATTGAATATATTGAATTATATTATAACGATTTATTTGTTTATATATAGATTGTTGGATAATACTGTACTATTAAAGATTCTTTTTGTTTGGATATATTTATATAAATACTGCTATAATGTTGGAAAATGGAGGTCAAATAGCATTTTCGAAATCGTCGTGTGACGTGGGTATCCATTTGTATTTCAAGATTTTGTAGTTTGGTTGGTAGGTGGAACTCCGAACATAGAAGGGATATGTAACCGATTTGTAAAATATTAGCTTATATTTTAGTAAAAGTTTTTATAACAGGAACGGAAAAATGTGTAAATTAGCTTTAGCTTTCAGCATTATATTATTTAGCTGTTCTGTAAAAATTAATCATTTATTTAGTGTTAGTCCAAGATACTTTATAGATCTGAACCATGGTATAGGGCCATTAGTAATGAGGACATCTTTGGTATTTATTTTGTCAAAATAACTCAGGTAATCTATATAGGCAGTTTAAAAATATTATTAAAAAAAAAAACTAAAGCATAGGGAGAACAATGTGATTAATTATTGATAATTAATCAATTCCTTTATTTAACTTAAGCCTGTCAGTGGAAGTAATTGAAGTGAATAAGAAGGTTTTAAGGAACGGATTATTATGTAACGGTCCTTGTTTGCTTTCTCATCCCACTTCAACGCTTCTTAAATTATAATTATCATTCTTGTAATTATTAGGAAATTTTTGCTACGAATTATTATTATTACGAAGTTTTTTTTTGTTTCTTTTTTGTATCAATTAGTTCAAGGCTTCATAGCACCACACCATCGACAGCTGTAATGGGCACCGTAGTCGAATATCCAGTTATTTGTTCTAATAATTCTGTGGTTAAAACATGATTTATTCTGCTTCCAAAGTGCTTTCAGATTTATATTCCGACCCTGGCAAGACAAAAAAAAAAAAAAAAAAAAAAAAGAAGAAAGAAAAGAAATATTTAGGCGGGTTCGATAAATGCAAATCAGGACTAATTTTTTAGTTTGAGTTTGAGGGTGGGAATTTAAAAGTTAGAAGGCAATCCTTCAAAACCCCACTGCAATTGGGGAACTGATCCTTCCGCGGTGACTTGAAAATATCAATTTGTTTTTTTTTCTTCGGAAAAGTTAGCACGGAAGATGTTACTACAGGGTATTTGAAAAATTGTAACCTAGTCACATCTTATCCATCCATCTAATTTCTCTAATAACACTCATTCATCATTTTTCTTTATAAAGATGTAAGACAGTTTTTCAATATGCATGGATATTGATGTTAATGTCATAACAATATGCTTTAAATTGCTTGCTTATTTATCTGTAATCTATATTTAGGGATTTGTTATAGAAAGTAAAGACAATTTAAAAGGTACTTGTGGCATGGATAGATTATTTTTGGCTCATCAAGAGAAAACTGGAAATGAGAGGACTGTAACAATTAACAAGTTCTGTAAAATAGCTTCAATCATAAGTTTTGGAGGTAGCATGTTAATTGACATCCAGACCTAGCTCGCTTAGAACCAATTCCCTATAACATTATTTTTCGTTAACTTTGTTTATTCTCAACTGTTGTCAAATACTATCAATGAATGATATGCTAATTATTAATGATTATAGGCACAGATGACATGTGGGAAAGAACATCCCAACGGCCAGCATTTTTATTTTTTATGAATTCACCTTTAGGCTCCTGTAACATTCAGTTGCTAAAAAACATGTATCACCAGTATATTTAAGACTGTTTTTTTAAACCTGAAATTTGTATCATGCATATCGCGATATTTTTAACGCGCCTTTAAACCTGCCAAAATTCAATGAGATCTTAATAAATCACTTAACTATAATAATATTAATATAATTTTGCGTTATATGGAACAGTTTTAGTATATATAGTTTTTGGTACATTTAGTCTTCTGCGAGTACTTTAGATGAAACAAATCGTTGATTCTGGCTAAATCTACCACAGAGCTGTCAAAACAGTACCTCAAAGGGACTCAAAAATTCGTTAACTTGAAAAAAAAATCGAAGTAAAATTAACCCCCTTCAACTCGGACTCATTGAGTTTTGAGCCCTCTCATTCAGTTATATTTAAAAGCGATCAACTGTTGTATGTTGCTCTTTATTATGTGTTTTTAATGGGTTTTACGACACCTACGTTAAGTTTATGACACAAACTGTTATTTACTTGTAAATTTAACACGGTATTGTCGTATTGGCCGTGATTCGAAGTTTCCAAATAGCCATTAACTTTTTGTTTCATTCGCTGAAAAAGCAAAAGTTACTCCAAACAGGCTCTGCGAAAGCTCAACTTGTCGATTATGGAGCGAACAAGATAAAAACAATTCTATCTGCTTACAAACAGAAATAAAAGTCCATTTCGAAACATTTTTGTAGTCAGTAGCCTTTTGCAGGACGGCGGCATGACGGTTCACTATCGTGACTGTTAGATTAATAAGTCTAGAAAAATAAATGAAACAAAATAAGGCAAAATTGGTTGTTTAAATGGAGGAAAAATAATTAAAACTAATATTTTTTTTCATAAAATAAAGAAATTAATTAGTTATCATATTGAACAGCGCAGTAACAAAGTTTCCCCTCCAATGTAACATGAATTTATTAAAAGTGCCCAAAGCATGGAATGAAGAGTCACTGAGTCTTTTCGGTGTTATAGAGAGGGGCCACATTAACCACGGCATTTAGCACGTTAGCAGAGAAAGTACGGACAGTTATACTAACCTTGGAATCCTGAAGCAGGTAGATCGACACAATACGTTCAAAGGGCCATTGACCGGCGGTGTAACTCTTCTCAATCGGGTTCATCATCATCTTTGAAGGCAGCCCTTGGAGTCACTTGTTGGTTTGCTGATGATGATTGACTGAACCCCTACTTCATAGGTCCCATAAGTGGTTATATTTTGATATAAATAGAAAGCCATGGTTCGAGTTGACCAGCAAACGCCAGTAAAGAGAGAAAGAGGGAAAGAGAGAGAGAGAGAGAGGGAGAGGGAGGGAGAGAGAGAGAGAGAGAGAGAGAGAGAGAGAGAGAGAGAGAGAGAGAGAGAGAGAGAGAGAGAGAGAGAGAGAGAGAGAGAGAGAGAGGGAGAGAGGGAGAGGGAGGGAGAGAGAGAGAGAGAGCGAGAGAGAGAGAGAGAGAGAGAGAGAGAGAGAGAGAGAGAGAGAGAGAGAGAGAGAGAGAGAGAGAGAGAGAGAGAGAGAGAGAGAGAGAGAGAGAGAGAGAGAGAGGAGAGAGAGGGAGGGAGAGAGAGAGAGAGAGAGAGAGAGAGGGAGGGAGGGAGGGAGAGAGAGAGAGAGTGAGAGGGGGAGAGAGAGAGAGAGGGAGGGAGAGAGAGAGAGAGGGAGAGAGAGAGAGAGGGAGAGGGAGGGAGAGGGAGAGAGAGAGAGAGAGAGAGGGAGGGAGAGGGAGGGAGAGAGAGAGAGAGGGAGGGAGAGGGAGGGAGAGAGAGAGAGAGAGAGAGAGAGAGAGAGTGAGAGAGTGAGAGTGTGAGAGAGAGAGAGTGAGAGTGTGAGAGAGAGGGAAGAGAGGGGTGGACCCTGGGCTCTTTGACGTAGTCCACAGGTTTGGCACAGCTTCGGAGATACTGCTACCCGCACTCTCAGCGATTGGTTCTTCATAAAGCTAGTAGCATCATGTAGAGGTGCTGCGAGAGGTAAAGCGCCTGGCGCAGTGTTTCGTGGGACAGGTCTGCGTGCTGTCTAACGGCATCATAGCCGTGTTTAGTCCTTAGAAAGTACTGGTTCCTATTGAGGGTCTGAAAAGCTTCCGACTGTTGTTTCACAAGGGGGTGTTCTGCGCTAAGGTTGACTTGAAATCCAGTCTGCTTTAACGGAATGATGTCGTTGACGCAAAGTAGTCATTGGCATAATTTAAAGAATTTTCTTCAGAAGCTTCTTGTGTGGTAATAAGCTGTAGTAGTATGTTCAGTTGTCCAAAGCGTCTGTTGAGTTCTTGTCTTTTTAGCCTCGTATGTGGGTTCCAGGTCAGTCGTTTGTCGAGATGGAAGCCTAAGTTCCATACTAACTCGGATACAGGGAGAGGAATGGAATTAAAATAAACTATCATAGTAGACAAGACTTGCGGCAGGGGGTGAAGGTAATGTGGAAACATTTTGCTTCATTATCTTTAATCCGCCATTGGTTGCACCAATCCTCGATCTCATTAAGGTGTTTTTAAAGGTTATGCTATTTCGGGGTGGTGTCTGAGTGGGATGACATGACTGCAGGGTCATCTGCAATTGTGGCCAAGAAGGTATTGGAGGATGAGGGGATATCGGCGGTGTATAAGTTATAGAGGGTAGACCTAGGACACTGCCCCGTGGAACTCCTTGTTTTATAGGATAGTAATTAGAATATTCTAAGCCACAGCGGACTTGGAAGAAACGGTCAGAAAGGTAGGACTCTAGGATTAGGAAAAGGGTCTGTGGTAAATATCTTTTGAGCTTGTAAAGCAAACCTGCATGCCAGACCCTGTCAAAAGCTTAAGCTATGTCCGGAAAGGCAGCAGTGCAATACTGTTTGGTTTCAAGGGCTGAGGATATGTGATAACTGCTTTAGGTGGAAGTGGGGGAGGAATAGGTGAAATGAGGAAATAATCATCAGTTGTGCTTTGAGTATGGTTTTTATGAGAAAGGTGAGGTGTGAAAGTATGGGAAAGATGCAGAGCAAATTCCTCCGACATATCCCCATTCGAAGCCGCCCAGGAGCCATCATCACGACGAAGTGAATTCCCCTGCTGAGTAAAGGAAATGAATCTCGCGTCCTACATCCTCTCAGTATCTATAAGTCCAAAATACTCGCACTGCACTTTTTTTTCTTTCTTAATAATATAATTGCCTTAGAAGTGTCAGCTATAATGGTATGAATGAGAAAATTTATCACAATTACTTATTGCCAAATAAGGCAGGTTGTACTTTTAACTTAATAAATTTTTTTAATTAAATATAATAATCTGGTAAAACTGAGATTTCGCCAATTCGTTCAACAATATTATCCGCAATACCGAAAGTTGATTTTTACGGTATTATATGTATCAAATATTTAGCATATACCAACTATATATAATGTCTGGCTATGGATTATGATCCCTTTGCCTTTGCAATTATTTATTAGTCAAAGGTAAAATATAATCCCAGGACAGGATATAATACCCGAGACCTCCTTACCTCCGGCCACGAACTCAGCTAACTTCAATAATTATCAATTAAAATTCATAATATCTGGTTAAGGCGAATCCTGCTTAACTAATCCCGTGCCGTTCATGTGACCATTCTCTATAATAATAATTCTCTATAATGGCCCTTGCTAATTTTCTGAGAACATCATGAATTGTTGTCAAAATGGACTCGCCGTATGACCAGAATGGTATGGGTTACGATTAACTAGGCTAGACTCGTATAAGAGGGAAGAGGTTGAAGTGATAAGACTGATGGTTAGAATAAGAATGCTTTATTTACACTATGCGATCTATATACAGGCTCGCTAATCAGTGGGGGGATTAACTGGAGAGACTTTCCTATGTTTATCTTCTCATAGCAGCCTCTCCAGCTAACTCCCCCCCTCCAGTTCCTTATACATAAGAACTTCCTTCCAATTGTAACTGACCAGGTTACTTACTTACAGGTCTGACATTTAACAAAAAGATTGAAAGCTTCATACAACTAAATATATTGTTGGGTGGTTCCTACCCTCGTAACTGACCAGATTACCTTGCTACAGGTCAACAAAATACAATTACATATTTTGTCTATACAGCAGTGATATGATACTATTATAAGATAGGCTTTCACGGCCACAAGGCCCTCGGCCGTTTTGTAATTTCAGGTACGGGGGAATTCATTTTTGTTATTTACATTTGTTCGTGGTTATACATAATTGTACTCTTTCGAGCACCGTGGTGTGTCGGACGGAGCGCCACCCCCCGCCATTCGTCGAGCCACCGGTGGTGGTATTCGTAGTTCTTCCACATGAACGGTGCGCGATCGGAAAGGGATAGTGTAGAGGTTGTGCTCCCTGATCGCCACAACCACATACGGCCCCTCATACCGCGCGTCTTCCTTCTTCCGGGCCGCCCTCATCCGGCGATATACCGTGGTTCCCAGCGCGATCGATCCCGCGTTAACTATCCCGGGTCTGTTGTTGGCTTTATCTACGCGAGTCTGCTTTTCTTTAATTACTCGCTCGCGGGCTCTCTCCCACATCGCCCGGCGTTCCCTGAGAGTCTCCCCTAACTGTCTCCGTAACTCTAGGTTGTGCGCCGTCAGCAAGTCTCCTCGATCGCGCCGTCTTTGTCCAAATACTATCTCAATCGGTGACAATCCCGTTGCTGCGTGTATTGTGTGGTTGTATGCCACTACGGGACGTGGCATCGCCGCATAGGAGTCAAGTTGTCGGTCAAGTTGGAATAGACGGAGATGTTCTCCCAGCGTACTGTGGAGACGCTCCACCGCGCCTCTGCCCTTAATGTGGTGGGGGGTGTTCCGCTGCCAGTTGATACCTAATTCTCTACTCCGGTTCCGAATCCATTCGTTGTCGAATTCCCGGCCCGAATCCGCTACGATCGTGTCAGGGATCCCGTAACTGCCACACCATTGGAGTATCCCCTCCCATAATACCTTGTCTTGGCCTCTACGGGGTATGTCATCGCGATTTTACTGAACGTGTCCAGAATCGTGAGCCACGACTGTCCCTCATTGCTATATAAATCGGTCTGGATAATTCTTAAGGGTTTCTCCGCCGTTTCCGTTAAGGGTTCTAGCTGGCTAATGAGTCCGTGGATGAACGTGGAGTTCTGCGTTCGCACCTTGACCAAGTTCCTCTGGGACCTCTCCTGTTCTCTGAACATTGGTACGTTCAAACGCTCCTTTTCTTCGATGGCTTGTGCCAAGTCTGCTTCTAACTTCGCGAACTGGAGTTCCATTTTGTCCACTTGTCGAAAAGCGGCCTGTATATGATGACCACGAATCCGACGGGAAAAACAACGTTCAACGGCACAACTATAACTTCGGTTAACTACGTACTTCTCACGTAAACTCCCGGGTTTCGGTACCAGTTACGATAAACTCGGCTAGACTCGTAAAAGAGGGAAGAGGTTGAAGTGATAAGACTGATGGTTAGAATAAGAATGCTTTATTTACACTATGCGATCTATATATAGGCTCGCTAATCAGTGGGGGGATTAACTGGAGAGACTTTCCTATGTTTATCTTCTCATAGCAGCCTCTCCAGCTAACTTGAGAACATTTATCACAATTACTTATTCCCCAATAAGGCTGATTGTAATTTTATCATAAAATAGTTGAATTAAATACAATAATCTGGTAATACTGAAATTTTGGGAATTCGTTCAGCAATATCATCCGCATTATCGAAAGTTGATTTTTACGGTATTATATGTATCGAATGTTAAGCAATCCGAATTTATAATATTTAGTTAATGGGAATCCTGCCTAACCAATCCCGTGCCGTTCATGTGACCATTCCCTATAATGGCTCTTTTTCTGAGAACAGCATAAATTGGTATCAAAATCAAAAGTCATTTTAAACACTGTCCTGTCACATATTTTTCTGTTTTGTGAAATGTTTACACTAGAACGGCCTTAGAGGTTTTGAGTTGGTATAGTCACTAAGTTAAATTGCTACATTTGTGGGAATATATAGCATTTAATCATTACACGGACAGTTTAGTGACAATCCTGGGTCATGACCTTTTCGACGGCTCATATCATATTCAGTATATCAGCGAATAAAAATTAATGCTACACCCCAAAAATAGATTTTGTCATTCCGAAATGTACTGACACAAATAACCAGGTCGTTCTGAATAAACCTAACGGTTGAGCAGGGTTAACAAATCTAAAAAACAGGTCAAAACTGTAGTTGTGACAGGTCGGTGGTTTCCCGTTTAATGGCAATTATTATTTATGTCTTCGGGTATCTATTACACTCTTATAGTTTATGTATTGTGTAGTATATTATAAAATAAATGACATAGAATGCGAAGAAAAAATATGGAAGTGGTTACAGTCCCACAGGCCTACATAGATTAATTCAGTTAATGTACCAATGAAACAAAAAGTTGTGTTGAGAATCAGATTGTCACCATCGCTCCGTGAACACCAGGTGATGTGTCGAAACCGCTCGTGCTAATTGAACTAGAAAACTGTGGGCACACTTTCTTGTTTTACTTCAACAACGGACCCACAATTAGACGATACAAAATCAAGCCATGTGTGATGTCTCACACAATCAAAGATTCCACTGCTGTTGCGAAAAAGATTTTGTTGACTTTTTTAATCAATAATAGTCTACCACAGCCCTAAGAATTAGCGAGAGACCTACGGAAGTGGGAGGAAGTACCGATGAAGTAGAAAAAGCTACTATATGAAAAAGTTCCTGAGGAAGGCGTTGCCCCTCACTGTTTAAAAAACTATATCAGTTCAGTCACTCAATTCAGTGAAATTGGAATAACGATACGCACATATATTATTACAACCAAACCATATTACGACGGAGAGATTTTTTTAATTTCATTGTATGCTACTGCAACTGTATATAGTTGCCAGACGCCAAAGCGCCTTTTAGCCTATGATGCCATTAATACGTCAAACTAAAACATTTACTTGTTTATATATAGGAAAACATTTTAAAAACCTTCAAGCAAACATTTATTTTTAATTTCAAGAAAATAGTTAATTGGCCTTTTTTTTTTTTGCTGATTTCTTTTATTTTGAGCAACTCAGGAACATCGGGAAAGATTGTTTTGCAAAATATTCCTCTTCACAACTAGGGTTGCAAAAGTATTGCGTAAACATTTTTTATGGCTTTATGTAATTATGGACGACATAAGCACCAACATATATTATTTATTATTATCAGGACTCTAAAAAACAACAATACTAGTTTTGTGTAGAGTACTATTATGTTATTTCTTAATGAGAGTTTGAATGATTTTTGTAATTATTCTTCGAGAAAATAAATAACAGTTATTGTTAAATATGGCGTTTAGATCGTTAATTTCATGCCATTCTGAAGATTATAGAAACAATCTATAAATTTTGTCACATTTGATGGTGTTGGCTTTATTTTTTATTTTCTTCCAATATCAAATGGGGCCTCGATAAAATGCCTGGATAGAAGATAGAGACACGAATGAAAACAGAAGTGTTTCCACTTTGAAAACAACAATGAACTCCTAAAAACTAGTTAATGTGGTCTAAAAGTAAAGTTTGGGGCTGTGCAATAATGTGCGGGATGTCTGTTTTGTCCAGAATTACATCCACACGTCACCGGGTACAAATTATACATTAGACAATACAATACAAGAAGCGGAGAAGAGACAGGAATGCGGAAACACAATAAGCACATGCTGCTGACTCCTAATTAGTCCGAGGACTGGGTAATTTGGAACCAGGCGTATAGAACACCATTTGATCCCACGGCGTCTTCTCATAAGCAGAATTATGAGATAATTAGCCTCAGCTACCCCGGCAGGTTTTATATTATGCATCATTGAGGAAAGCAATGACATCGTGCTACCAGATAAAGCTGTCATTGTATCGAATATCATCCCAAAAGAGAATTCATGCCATCATTATTTCAACGAATTACGCTGTATACATGCAGGATAATGAAACATGAATAGGCTCAGCTGAGAGGAGTTATTAAATACACAAACTACCCCTAAAAAATTAAACATTTTGCTCACTGAAAACCTCTTTAAAAATAAGTAAACAACTAAATTAATATTCAAAAATCTTTATTGTGAATTTACAACATGCTACATGCAACATAACAAATAATTACAATATGGCTTATTATGCAATAGTAATAATCAATGATCTAATTCATAACATATTTACAAATCACAAATACTGTATGTATTTACAAAGAGCCCAGAGACCTCCCAAATCCTCATGGTTGTCACCTCCCTTGCATGCGATAAAAAAAGCGGTGGCCTAGGAAGTACCACCATGCTCCTCAATCTCTGGATACGAGCCAGTCGACGCCTACCAAGAGTGCGAGAGGCACAGACGCTCAGGACATGGTTGGAGAAACTGGCTTAAAAAAGCAGAGCTCCAACTTGAGGAAATCAATGAGAAGTGAGTTGGTTTTTTCACAACCGCTAATGTTGAACGCCCATAAAGACATACAAACTGACGATTTCCCTCTACATGTTCCGACATTCTGAGATTCTCTTTCCGTGTTTTGTAATTCATCTACCTGGTGAGGCAACTTATTATTTTTGTTAACGTACCGCTTAATGTAGAGTTATCGATGTGCCTGCTTAATGCTGTGCAGTTACATTCTGATTTTTTCATTGTTTTCCAGGGGAAAAAAGAGTTGCCAATTACTGTGACTTTCACATCGGGGGTTATTTGATCAAGTGATCATTGCAAATTTAAAAAAGGTCAGGTGATCATTATTTCATTTTCCTGACGTCCGTTCCTTCATACTCATTCATAAGTGCTAACAAATGAATCAGAGCTCCTGTCATTGTAACATAATTGATGGGGGCGATAATTAATGAATAGTGTAACGGCTGCCTCATTAAACGAAAAATACTAATGAAACAAGCGTCAACATTGATTTCAAGTTGGCATCATGAAGCTCCCTCATTTCGTTCGTACACATAATAATTATCATCACAAATATTTATTTTACCGTGTCTACTTTTCCCTTACATGAATTACCCTTGTATAAGGGATGACAAATTCATCGCCTATAAATAAAAAAAAACTATCATTTAATTTTTTTTTTTTTTCCCCTAAGAGTTCTCTGGTTAGAAATTCAGGATGAGGGAAAAATAAAGAATATTTAGGTTAGTCGGATCCTTATGCTAGGAGTACCTGCTTGAAGGTGGTGTGAGAGGATCATTTCACTAAAGATTGTCATTTAAATAATAAATATGTAAATTAATGGATGCAGTTAAAAAAACGAGTTGAATGAGAGTGAACGGGTGATTTGAATTTGAGTCCAAATAAACCGTAACTGTGTTTTACAACCTAGGATATTAAACAAATATATTATACTCTCTTAAGATACAACAGACATCAATATAGAGGGGATGTTATACTTGCTTCGTTCGGACCAGGTTAGTCAACATTCGCTAGACCACTCAAGAGAAAGTTTATCCAATCGTTGCCAATTGGTTATGTAACCTGGAAGTAATTATCCTTTCTTAATCCAAGAAATGCACTTTTTTTACACCCTTAGCTAAAAAGCATAGCGATTCTAGTCAATTATTATATAATACTCAAACAGAGCTGTTAATGCTATCAGTTTTATCTACTTTGATGTTATCCGTTGACGTAGACTAAGGCCGGTTTAAACCGTAAATTCTTCAAAAGATAAGAACGCATTCGTAAATACCTTAAACAATAATTTCAGTGCTCTGTCTGATTTAAGGTGTTAAGGTGTAAAAATTAAAAAAAACTTGCCAATTCATGTGATAAAAAAGTCTTACACGTGTGTATATACTTTTATTTGTTGTAGACAGATGTAGTACATATGTATGCACCACTAACAGTTTTTGTTTTTTTTAATGTAGAAGGCATAACGTCATCTAATAGTTCGACACACTACAAATGACGTAGAAAGTTAAGGAACGACATTGACAAATGCCAAGTTTAATCCAGATTCACCACGTTATTTTTATATAAGAGTTTCTAATGAAAATACTTCATCGAATTTCATAAAGCATCATAAAGGAACTGAAAATCGTTCTACAATCAAAAATCAACTACGCTACTCTGTTATTCTTTGTGATATTTCTAAATTAATTAGGAGTTACCGTCTCTAATATGTCGCTAAATATGGGAGAAAATCCTAAACAGCTTCTGAAATATGATTTGAAAATTTGATAAGATTTGGGTCGAATGGAACAAGGTTCAATTTGAAATGCTGCTTCACAGCTTGAAGAACAATGCGCCAAGTTTGTCCCTTTCTGAACAGACATTTGAGTAGTTATGACATGGTACACAAATCTGGCACGAATCGAATGTAGCATGTTGTTAAGTGAAGAAACCTTTTTACATCATCAACGTTTGATGGGCGAGGCATGTCTTGAATAGCTTTTACTTTTATTGAAGAATTTCTGATTTTATTATGCTCGGTGATGTCTCCCAAATATTTGTCGACTCCTTGCAATACTTAACAAACCCGGTGTTTAACACCGTATAACCCCCGCTCCGTTCCCCCATCGATGGCAGGACGCTGTCGTGGCTGGAACGCTTTAGTTTTAGGTTCTAAGTATAGGTTTTAGTTTTTAGTGTTTAGTGCACGGTAATAAGCTGAAGGTGAGCCTCATCGCCTAATGTTATGGATGTGTTTATGACTTTTTATACTACAGATTGAAATGTATTTTATATTATGCCCTCCTTCGAATGCATCAGCGCATCGCGGTACGAGGAGCAAACTGTACCCCTATAAATTTTTGTTCATTGTATTACTTATCAATAAAAGAGGTTTTGAAATTTAAAAAAAAAAAAATTTTTTTATTGTTACGATTTACCACAAGACTGTTGTGAAATAAAGTTTACCACTCTTCCCATCGTCTATAGACCGTTCTTCTGTTCTTAGACTCTCTGGAACATATGGAAGGTATCTTTGTCTATCCTCATTCGCTATAGCTCGAAATCTCATGTTTTCTCGTTTTTTATTTATTTTTATATCCAAAGCCCTTTTAGAATTTGAGAAGCCATTCTATTAAACTCCGACGGTGCTGTTATTATACCAAGACTGAGAGTCTTCATTAGAGGTGTATCGGGGCACATACAACATGGGATTGTAATTGTCTGCTTATGGGTGCTGGTAAACATTGTAAAGGTCCAGTTTAAGAAATAGCTAAGAATAACCGAGGCTGCCGAGTATTTCATCTATTCGTTTAATTGGTTGCCTTGGTCGAATCAATCTTTCGTTTGCACCGCTCTTGTAATCAACACATAGCCTCCGTCCGATTTTAGAATGACTACTGGAGAGAGGGGGGGGGGGATTATTTGTTGCAACTGAAGAAATAATGCCATCTGCCTCTGAAGAAACAAATTTCTTTTTCAACCTGTCCATATAGGGTAGTCAGAACCAGATAGAAATTATGCCTAACGGAGTAAGGGGTCCACCTTTATCCTGGTGGAAAATTCTTTCTAGAGGTAAACTGTCTATGGCAAGCAGATAATGAAAATGAGCATGATGCGCATCGGTTTCTCAACTCTGTTATTAAGATAACTGAGAATCGCTTCTAACCTTGTTGGGCTTGCGTTCATATCCAACCTGTAAGGGACGTTACGTTCTCTGCTATAAACTGGTTTGTTTCCTTCTCTAAGTCGAAGAGAAACTTTGTACCCTGGGACGCAACCATTTTGTTTTTGTAAATATAGGAGCAAATTTATTTAATAATCAATTGAGTTTACTGAATGAAGTTGATGAGTCAAGACTATATTGTTCATTACTTCATCTAGTTTTTTGAGTAGAACGAGTTCAAGTCATTTGACCCACTGTCTTCCTAAGAGGGTATTAGGACCGGGAGTCACAATGTACAGGTGCCCTTTCATTTATTTGTTGTTGTACATTACTGTAACAGATTTCTCCTCTTTAGGTCCGATGATTGTGTAGGATCGAAAAGCGGTTTTTGTATTGGTATAATTAGTTTAATCTGGCTAAACCATTTTCATTCGGAATTGTAAATTTCCCCCACTTTGAATCTCTGAGAGTATCCATTCAGATTAACAGGCATTCAATGTTAATTAATATTTACTATATTACACAAATTTACCTAGTTTTCCTAGGCTGTAAGTATGAGTACAACAGCTATGGACCGGATGTGTAAAATTCGAATCATTAACCTGGTTGTTTTGTTTACTGATCGCCTTGATAACAGTGGTTATGCGACGTGACCTAGTCTCAGACAGGCCTCTCAATGCAGTTTGTTTCTATTAACTCAGCAATTAGAAGCAGCAATCAGAAAGGTGATTATTTCTGCGAGAACGAACTGTTAGGTCATCTTTGCCCAATGCATTATATTCAGGAGGGCGGTGAGATGTATTATTGGATCTGGCTTTTGACTTGTTGATTTTGATCTAAATCTTGAATGGTTACTATAACCGGGACGACTTGAATACCTAGATGTCTGGTATACTATTTAAACCAAATCTTCATCTTATTCTAACTACCAACGCAAGCCCAACAAGGATAAAAGCGATTCTCAGTTATCTTATCAAGAGAGTTGAGAAACCGATGCGCATCATGCTCATTTTAATTACCTGCTTGCCATGGACAGTTTACCTCTATTAAAAATTTTTCACCAGGATAAGGGACTGCCATAAATGACGTATGCCCCCTTACTCCGGTACGCATAATTTCTATCTGGTTTTGACTACCCTATACAGTTCAAGAAGAGTCAGGATAATCAAACTGTCGACTCTGTTTCGCGAACTTTAATTAATGTCTATTCCGTTGCCAGATGAACTGAAAATAAAATTAGCCAATTATGCATTCCAAAAGTATTTCATATCTCAAGCGACAAAATAACCCCGTTGACTATCAAAAATGAAGCAGATAAAGATCCTGAAATCAAAAAAGTTAATCATGACCTCTAACACAGTTGAGAAGACCAAGCATTTACATTGACGGCCGCCTGTTCCTCGTGTCTGACGACATCCCAACACATCAGGTGTTCCTTCCGGCCGAGATTCCAGTGGCGTCCCATTTTGCGGTACCCCGGACCTTCAAAATTCAAAAGAGTCTATCAACTGTTTTAAGAACTGGTTTTCCAATTTTCTTTCCAAGTGTCATTCAAATTTGTCTTGAAGAATTTTCCGATTTTGGGTTAATAATTCAATTTTGTTTCAAATTAAATGGGGGAGACTGACATACCTTTATCAGTCAATTGTTAGTTTCTTTAGTCATTAATGTTATAGCTGTTGTGAAAAGAAATAGAATAACGAGGTTACTTGTAATGTCAAACCCTGTCTGAGGTTTGTCCACAGGAAAAAAACAAAAGTTACTTGTGGGTGCTTATGTATTATGATTCCCGGTCAAATTATTCACTGGCATACTGCACACATGTTTATTTATTGGTTCTTTTGGTTTCGTTTATATGCTGGTTCATTATTATATTCGAACGTTTTGCCTCCCCAATGTATTATCTTTGTGAAATGGTTCTTCAAACTATTTAAACCCAAATCTGTGGTTTGGTTTCTGTAAATAAGTAAATTTGTTTTCTTAGCTCTCAAATTTTAAGATTATGGATAAGGGAAAAATAAAGGAAAGTTTATTTGGGCTGAGTGGATCCTTTTACTACAATTTTTACTAAATAAGTAATAGCAGGTACTGTATAATTTCAATCATACTTAGTTTAAAAAAAAAAATGTTCTATTCATCAGTGCTAATTGTATTTGTTTATGATTTTTTAATTTTGATTTGTTTTTGAATGAATGGGCGTGCAACTAACGTACGTTTTATTTGTGAAGCTATACGTGTATATTGCAAAATTGATAAAATAAAAATGTTTGAAACTTCCATCTCTGTCCTCAGAGTGAAAATAATTTATTTCGCAAATAATTTATACACTAGCAATATAATGATATAAATCATGCAATTAATTTTTCAATGTATACTGTAATATTAAATGTTAAATACTGGGTAACAACTATTAACTATTTTGTTTTCTGATTTATCGATCCCTGGAGCTACTTAACATACCTGGAGCTGTAGAGTAGAGGATAGGTGAATGTCAAGCGATCGTTGAGTTGTTGTGGGAGGGGATGAAGTCTTGTATGATGTTACGGTGGTTTGAATGGTAAGGTAATGGTGGTATGGTTTGAAAGAGTAAGATCTCAAGAAGATAGTGTCGTGTGATGTAAGAGTATTGCTATTTTAACTAAAAACAAGAGGAGTTTTCTTGTTTATTGTAAAAATAGATTCTTTGAGATATTTTCTCTAGGTAATCTGGTATTTTTTGGACCATGTGTCTATATATGAATGATGTAGATTAGTTTTTTTTATTATTATTATTATATTCCTGTATTGTGCTATAATTACAATCTGCCTTTTATAAGGCAATAAGTAATTAAGATAAATGCTCTCATTCATACCATATTTACAGTTCATCATTCACTCGCTCATTCAAGATTAGTATGTATGTAAAGAAAGGGTGTTGGATCCGTCCATAATGATGTCTCTGACGTTTCTATGCTTCGATCTTAATTGAATGTTGCCATCATAAAATAAATGTTGCTCGTCATTCCAAATCTTGGACCAATTAGATTGTCTAGGAACTGCTCCATAAAAATTCTCAGGTTCGTTCCATAAACAGTCAGGTAAGCTTCTATCTGTGGTAACCACTAGTTAAAAGTCTAGTCTGAAAATTTAAATTACTCAAAAAAACGCATTAGTGTCCGTCTTCTTCAGAACGATAAACTACTGCAGTAATGAAACCAAGTTAATTAAACATTACATTATTTAATTGATTGCATGAAAATAAATGTCTACCCCAATGGATTATTCTATCCTTAGGTTTTCCGTTTAAAAATTACGAGACCTTCAGAAGTACAGATGCGTTAAACAAATTTACATTATTTGCGCAGCCGGAGGCAGCTGTCCAATCAAACTATATTACCCTTGAAACAATTGATAAACCCTGATGTATATACAAGCTATGTATACATTTTGTTTTCAAAACCTGGCAATAAATTATAAAGGTTGTCAATAGTAATTTTCTATTCATACCAAAAGACACGGCAATAACGTCATAATACGTAGTAAACTATATAAATAATTATAAATAATAAAGATATATTAGGATTACATAGATAAAACACAGACGCTAGGTTAACTCGTGTATTCCACCATAGTTGTTTTAGTTACAATGAGTCCATATGTTACATATGTATATAATGATCTTGATGTAAGTACAAAGTAGAGGCCAATGCCACATCAATATTATTTTTTACAGAGTGCCATCCTGATTTCCCGAGGTTATACAGACATTCAATGATTCAATGATCCTTCCATATTCATCTCTGGGTTTCACAGCTACAGCTGCTGCCTTCTCAAGGCTTTCCTTAGCTTTGGCAGCGAGCCCTGACTTGAGCTTCTTTAAAGACTCCATCTGCCTCTCTGTCTCGTCCTGCTCAGGTTCACGTTCATTACCACCTGCTTCATCCTCACCGCTAGAATCATGAAGCCTCACCACCGGCTTTGGTTTGAGGATTTCTTTGTATCTCTCAGGGTACTTTTCCACTGGTGAATGGCTTAAGCTAGATCTCGAACTGAATCTCCAAGGGTGAAAAAGTAGATGAAAAGAAGAAAGTAAAGGACATAAGCCCAGTCAAAAAAAGATATGAAAGTCCAGAAAAGGCTGGAGAAAAAAAAGAGAGACCATCAAGTAAAATTAAAATGAAAAAGGATAGATCACTCAGTAGAGAAGAAAGGTCCACTAGCAAAACAAACTGGGAAAAGCCTTCATCGTATTCGAGGAAGAAAGATGTTAGTCCTGTCAAACAGAAGGATAAGCGAGGAAGCTTAGATAGAAAGGATCAGACTAAAGATTCATGCAGGCAAAGGTCTAGAACAAGGAGTACAGAAAGAAAGAAAGATATGCCTATCAGTTCTAACAAAGACAAATTAAAATCTTCAAGTTTGCCTAGAGATAAGACACCTATTAAAAAGGATAGAAGGTCAGAAAGCAGTAGTAAAGAGAGGGCAGATAAGGAGACCAAAGAAAAAGAAAAACATCATACAGATGACAAATCCTACATTAGTAGCAAAGAAGAGCAGCTTCGTTCTTATAGTAGAAATAATGAGAGGAGAGAAGAGAGATTATACAGTAAGGAAGAAAAAGAAAGATCCAGAAGACTAAGTAGTAGCAAAGATAAAAAAAATAACTCTACTAGCAGAAGTAGGGAGAGTACTGAGCGATTGAGTAGAGTAAGCAAAGAAAAGACTGAATTGAAAACTCTTTATTTAAAAGAAGAAAAAGATAGTAAGCAGCAAGGCCATACTGTCGGTGAATCACGTTATAAAGAAATGAAAGATAAGTTTAGAAAGGACAAATCTGAAAGTAGGGAATCCAGTGTACAACCAAAAAAGAGAGATAACATCAGCAGACTCCGAAAGGAACTGTCTAATAGCGAAGAAGACAGTAAAAATAAAATGAAAGAGGAAAAGCGAGATAGATCTGGGAGTTCTTCAAGGAAGCTGCCACCATCTCCGAAAAGTCCGATTACTGTTAAGGCAGAGAAAAAGAAGAGTGTGTCTAAAGAAAAGTCTCCTTCTAAAGATAAAATGAAATTAGAAAAGAATAAAGGTAGAAGATCAAGTTCGAGATCTAGCTTAAGCTATTCACCAGTGGAAAAGTACCCTGAGAGATACAAAGAAATCCTCAAACCAAAGCCGGTGGTGAGGCTTCATGATTCTAGCGGTGAGGATGAAGCAGGTGGTAATGAACGTGAACCTGAGCAGGACGAGACAGAGAGGCAGATGGAGTCTTTAAAGAAGCTCAAGTCAGGGCTCGCTGCCAAAGCTAAGGAAAGCCTTGAGAAGGCAGCAGCTGTAGCTGTGAAACCCAGAGATGAATATGGAAGGATCATTGTTCGTGAAACCCATCAGATTGCTGCTGCTCAGCAAGAGAAAAACGCAAGGCTACCATTTACTACTAATGTTGATCTTCTGGAGGGACATACATGTAGCCCAAATATTTTTAAAAGACTGATTCACCTGAGAGTGGTGAATTTACCTGGTCCATTGATGACATCTCCCGAATAAATCCTGCACCTATTGATTCCCCACTAGATATACCTGAAGAAAAATTTGATATTAAACTGGAAAGAAAATTGTATTATATATATATATATATATATATATATATGTATAAAATAACATACATATAAATATCAAAGTGAAGGATAACCGATTAGATTGGACAATGAACAGTGCTTCTGATACTCTTTCGTCACCTGATATCTCTCCTATTAAAGCACAGCCAGAACCTATG